>CM071575.1:1043259-1331159 GCA_036426205.1 Ascaphus truei
CTGTGTGTCCAGCAGATTGGCTGAGCTCTGTGTATCCAGCGGATTGGCTGAGGCCTGTGTGTCCAGCGGATTGGCTGAGGCCTGTGTGTCCAGCAGATTGGCTGAGGCCTGTGTGTCCAGCAGATTGGCTGAGGCCTGTGTGTCCAGCAGATTGGCTGAGGCCTGTGTGTCCAGCAGACTGGCTGAGCTCTGTGTGTCCAGCAGACTGGCTGAGCTCTGTGTGTCCAGCAGATTGGCTGAGGCCTGTGTGTCCAGCAGACTGGCTGAGGCCTGTGTGTCCAGCAGACTGGCTGAGCTCTGTGTATGTAACGTTCCTTCCCCTGGTGTCTGCGGCACACATGGCAGCTTATTGTTGTAGTGCCATCTTTATAAGGAGGATTACAGCTCCATTCAAGCAGAATGCTTCTCGGCATTGAGCAGGTGGCGCACACAGGAAACGGTGTAAGCACTTAATATTCTGCTCTTTTGCCAATGGGAAACGGAGTTGGACTGTGGTAGGAGAGTTGGAGGTCCCTTCTCTGTCTGGGGTCAGTTGGTCATCCCTGCAAAGTGAAAGACAGGCTCCATAGGTCACAGGTCGCTTCTGTTTCTGGGTGCCGTTTTAAGGCTACCAGCTTGCCCACTTGTGTTCGTTTGTGAGCAGGTCGGTACTGCTGCTTTCATTCACTGCCTCTGCCTGGATCATCTGCTTTTCTTATCGTTCAACCCCAGGATTATAACCACTACAACTAAACAGGAGGGGAGAGAGGTTGTACCTTTGCCAGCTCTGATGCTTCTCTCTTTTGCATCTCGCCTCGTCTGCACTGTCCCTGTTTCTCCTCCTCCCTCTCTCTCCTCCCCTCTCTCTCTCTCCTCCCCTCTGTGTCTGTCTCCTCCCCTCTCTCTCTCCTCCCCTCTGTGTCTCTCTCCTCCCCTCTCTCTCTCTCCCTCCTCCCCTCTGTGTCTCTCTCCTCCCCTCTCTCTCTCCTCCCCTCTGTGTCTCGCTCCTCCCCTCTCCTCCTCGTGTCTCCTCCCTCTGTCTCCTCTCCTCGTCCCCTCTCCTCTCTCCTCCCCCCGGCTGTGTCCTCTCTCATCCCCTCTCTCTCTCCCCCCTCTTTGTCCCTCTCTCCCTCTCTTAATAATCCGCGGATATAGTAGGCGGCACGCGGCCGCGCTCCTTCCCCAGAGGTACAATCCTCACCTTTGGATGTGTTATGTGTGGCCGTGCGTCACGTGACCGTTCGCCCTCAGCGTGTCTGAACCGTGTACGTTACACGCTGCCCTCGCTTCTACCAATCACAATGATTTTTTTCCTCAAACGCGGTCCTCCGTCTCGCCTCGCGATCGCGCACTCTCTATGGCCTGCCTCATAGAGGTGCGGCGTTTTTCCCTCTTGCCTGCGTCGCGAGGCAGAGATAGAATGTCCCAGGCGCATTGCTATGTGTGATTAACTCTCTGACCCCTACTAAAAATCCTCCATCTTTGATGTCACTCGTAGTCCCACTACTGCAGTACCCTCAGTAATAAAACATGAATCAGGTTATGTACATGTACATCATCAGTATACAAGCCATAAAAATATACAATTGTTACCACACACACAACGTCACTCTCGAACTTGCTTTTAAGCAGGCCACGCGCCGAACATTTCTCTTCTCCCTCTCTATAACTCTACATCAATTTTATAATATTCTCCATATACACAACCAACGCACAACCCACACACCACACACACAGCCACCACACCACTCACACTTCCCGTTCCGCACACACGACACACACACACCCACACCAGCACACACACGACAGAACCAGACATACAACACATACACCACATCTTGTAAATAATTCTCTGTTATATGTTAACCACCCCTAACACAACCGTCATTTATATTTATTTATCCCAGCTCCCCCATGTGTATTGTAATGGAGCATTGGCTAGGTATTTCCATATTGAAAGAACATGCCGTTCTGTACGAGAGACAGGAGGTCCCCCAGTAGTCCAATAAAAAAAGAAAATTACATATTCTAGTTTTTACAAAAAAAAATCCAAAAAAATAAATGTGGGAGAATTGTTGGTCGTAGATGATAGAACGCAAACACCTCCCTGAACACAGAACCAATCCCTTCTATCGTGAGCTTGTAGTCCGTGACCCTCGGGTGTTGTTTGAGATGCAGTAATATAGTCTGACTGTCATGCAGACAATATTCCTCTTTAGCAGTGAACAGTCTTTTGCTCTTTCTAACGCTTCAAAATGGTAAAGTTCGCATTACGCTGATTAAGTGATCGGTGGCCAGATATTGTGCTGCTTCGTCGCCACACCCCTTCCTGGGACGGTTCTCTCGTCCCCTCACTATATCTATCCTAGGTCTCTCTCCCCCCTTCCGTGGGGTTCTCATTCCCACTCACTCCTCTTCCTGTGGGTCTCTTTTTCCCGCACTCAATCCGCTTCCTGTGGGGTTCTCCCCTCCCTGTCCCTTCCGTGGGGGTTCTCTCCCCTCACTCCCTTCCTGTGGGGTTTCTCCCCAACCCCCTTCGTGGTTCTCACTCACTACCGCTTCCTGTGGGGTTCTCTATTCCTTCCCTCACACCCTCCGCTTCCTGTTGAGGTTCTGCTCCCCTCACCCTTGCACCCCGCGCCTGTGGGGTTTCTCTTCTTCCCTCACCAAGCACCCGCCGCTTCCTGGTGAGTTCTCTGCCCCTCACCCCGTCACTCCTCCGCTTCCTGTAGTTCTCTCCCCATCCTCACTCCCCTGTCTTTGGGTCTCTCCCCTCACTCACTCGCCCTTCCTGTGGGGTCTCTCCCCTCCCCGCACTCCCCTTCCTGTGGGTTCTCTCCCCCCTCACCCAGCACTTTCCCTTCCTGTGGGTTCTCTCTCCCTCACTCCCCTTCCTGTGGGTTCTCTCCCTCACCCCAGCATCTTGACCTCTTCCTTGGTGGTTCCTTCTCTCACTCCCCTCAACCCACCTACACACTCGCTTCCTGTGGGTTCTCTCCCCTCACCCTTCACTCCGCTCCTGTGGGTTCTCTCCCTCTCCACCCCTCCCCCTTCCTGTGTAGGTTCTCTCCCCTCACCTCACTCCGCTTCCTGTGGGGGTTTCTCTCCCCTCACTCCCCTTCCTGTGTGGTTCTCTCCCCTCATCACCCCCCTTCCTGTGGGTCTCTCCCTCCCCTGCACTCCCGCGGCTCCTGTGCTCCATCCCACCCCCGCCTTTTGTTTGTGCCCTTTCCGTGTTTTCTTTCGCGCACCCACGCTCTGTTTTGGCTTTAAAATTCTCCCATAATCGCGTGCTGGTTACGCAGCAGACCACTGTGTTTGCTCAATTGCTTTACCTTCACCCTTTGCGTGCCACAGAGGCCTGGCCTCACTCCCTCTAGCAGCAGATGGTATAAGTTCATACGTTTAACCTCCTAAAACAGGACCACGAGGCGGCTCTCTTGATTTCTTCAAACCCAGTTCACCACTTCAGCATGTTTTGCTCCCGCCCAGTTTAAACACACGCTGCATAGCATTCGCCTGCAGCATAGAAGCAGAGTCCACCGCCCGTAGATCACGTTCTCCTGATTCTTTTTTCAACAACCACAGAAACAAAGCTGTGTTGGGAATCTCGTCCCCTAAATATATAGGACCATTTACTTGGAGGCAGCTTTACTTTGTTTTTAATTTGGCTAGAATGTAGGTTGCTGCCAGCCGAGAAAAGGTAGGACGCGTGTCATTGTGGTTAAATGCAGGATTGGTTGCAATAGATTCCGTGCCAGCTTTCCTACACTTTGATATGTGAGCAAACTACGTTATCTCCATGTGCTGCTGGCCCTTTTGTAATTGGGTCTTAAGAGAAATGCCAGAAAAGTGCTGCTCAGGATCTGCCCAGAGGTGGCTGCACGAGGGCGTAAATTCAACATCAACATTTGAATTGGAATTAGCAACCATTGGTATTATAAGTACATTAGAACGGAGGCAGTTGTGACCCTGTAGTGCCTGTGCCCCTGGCCAGCTGTCCACTGAAAACCATGACTGTCAGAGCACCAGCTAGCCACGGAGCCGGTTTATCCCCCTCGCATGCCTGGCGTTCCATGGTCCAGAGGAAATGGAAGACTTGCTATACAACATAAGGGAAAACAAACTCGCGAAAACTTTCCGCTCCCCCGCTCAGTCACACGGGAACGAGACTAGATAGTCTTCTATATGTGAGGGGGGTGGTGTATAATGGTCAGTGCAGGAATGCTGTGTGTTGTGTAAACTGGTCCAGGTGCACGAAGTGCGTGTGTGTATAACTGGGCAGTGCAGGAGTGCAGTTTAACTGGTGAGGGTGGTGGGGATAACTGGGCATTGCAGAAGTGCGTGTTTGTATTAACGTGTGTCAGAGCAGGAAAGTGCAAGTTGTGTATAACTGGGCAGGCCAGGACAGTTGCGGGTGGTTGGTGCATTAGGAGTGGTGCTGATAACGCAGTGAGGAAGTGCAGTGTGTGTGTATAAACTGGGCCGTGGCAGTGGAAGTGCGTGTGGTTTGAGTACTGGTCCGATGCGGAAGTGCCAGTGTGTGTAGTAACCGGGCAGCAGCATGAATTGCAGTGTTGTGCTAACTGGCGTGCAGGAAGTTGCGGTGTGTGTAATAACTGTGCAGTGGCCTGAAGTTGCTGTGTTGTGTAAACTGGTCATGCATGAAGTTGCGGTGTGTGTATAACTGGCTGTGCAGATGCGGTGTGTGTCAACTGGGAACTGTTCAGTGCAGGAAGTGCGTTGTGTTGTCATAACTTGGGTCAGTGCAGAAGTGCGGTGTGTATAACTGTGCAGTGCAGGACAGTGCGGTGTGTTGAACTTGGTACGTCAGGAAGTGAGTGTGTGGTAAACTGTCATGCAGAAGTGGCGTGTGTTATAACTGGTCAGTGCATGAAGTGCGGTGTGTGTATAACTGGTCAGTGCAGAAGTGCGGTGTGTGTATAACCTGGTCCGTGCAGAAGGGGTGCGTTGTGTGTATAACTGGCGTGCAGGTGGTGTGTGTACTGGAGAGGAAGTGCAGTGTGTGTACTAGCAGAATTCGTGGTGTCACGGGCTGCAGAAGTGATTGTGTACGTCTGAGATCAGTTATACTGTCAAGTGCAGAAGTTGGGTGTGTGTAAACGGTCAGTCAGAGTGCAGGGTGTAACTGTCTGGCAGATGTGTGTGTGGTATAACTGGCAGTGCAGGAAGTGCGTGTTTGTAGAAACTGGGCAGTGCAGGAAGTGCGGTTTGTGTATACTTTCATGCAGGAAGTGCATTGTGTGTAATAACTGGTCCACTGTTCAGTGCAGGAATGCGGTGTGTGTATAACTGGTCAGTGCAGGAAGTGCGGTGTGTGTATAACTGGTCAGTGCAGGAAGTGCGGTGTGTGTATAACTGGTCAGTGCAGGAAGTGCGGTGTGTGTAGAACTGGTCAGTGCAGGAAGTGCGGTGTGTGTATAACTGGTCAGTGCAGGCGTTCTGTATAGAGAAAGTGCAGTGTGTGTATGACGGGTTAATGCTGACGGTGCAGTGTACGAGGGTCAGTGCTGCTCGCACCCTTGATATTTATGGTATTATTCACTTGGGCATTGTGGGGACGCCGTGTGTTTAATTCACAGCCAGGGCAGAGGGACCTAATTACATGTGTATGTGATGGAGACAGGAGTTGGATGAGTATTCTTGGTGTTCACACAGAATATTAACCCTTTCGCTTTCCAGAAGGGCATGCAACGGATCCCAAAGGAATGCCTTCCGTGCCCTTCTGGCAATAAAGGGGTTAATTTCTGTGCTGGGGCGTACTGTGGTATCTTTCATCCCCGGCTGTGAAAGTGTTAAAGTGAAAACTGCAACTATACTTACGCACTCTCTTTGCACCATTCCCTCATTTAAAATATATATGTGATACATTTGGGGTCTTTTAAAAATGGCTGACTTTTTTTTTTTTTTAAAGGCCCTGACAAACAAAGTTCATGTTCCTTAAGAAGTCCTCGGGCTGCTTCAGTGTCTAACTAAGTACACGGTGCTGAGCGTTTATACGTATGAAATGATTGGGTTATTTGGGAACATCTTTTATTTGCTCACACTTGTGGCTCGGATTCTGGTTAAATGCCTTTCCCGTTTTTGTTAACCGTTCGACGCTGAAAATCGTAGATACTAAATGGAAGCTCCTGAATACTTAACTGGTCCTTGCCAGGTCTGCTGCAGAAGTCCCACTTCCAGTCCGGCAAACTGCAGGTATATTTCTCCCTCACGACTTCATTCTCTCCCACCTTTAGCACAGGGTGCTGCAGAGGGGAATGTGTGATTCTCCAGGAAGCCTCTAATGCTTTCCCTGATTGTAACAATCGAACTGCATTTCCTGCTGTTTTTCTTCTACAGTATAAAAACCCCATTGCTTTCATTAGTAAGGTGACAGGCAGGGCTGTCTCTGCAGTGCCTTATTACTGAAAATAAACGTTCCAAGTGTGTGAAAATACAGATTCTTTGCCTTATTTTCCTAGAGGCAGCTGCAGTAAGGCAAATGCAGGCACGGGCAGGTTAACAATGGGTTAACAATGGGGAACAGACTTGGACTATGTATTTCTGTTCTGACGCATCTACTCTCAAACAGGATTCATATAGTTATTTCCTAGCTACTAAATTAACCTATTCATGGACTATTAGGCATTAATAAGATGAGAAAGCCGAAAGCTGTGTATTATAAGAAAAATAATACAACAAAATCTTTGGCATACAGCCTATATTCTTATCTAAACTTTGGATACATGAGCTGTTATATGTACCAACTTATGTTATCATAAATAATAGTAACATGTTTACCCTTACTACGTGTTTCTCACATCCCACAATTAGTTTCACAAACTAACATTACAGAATAGATTCTGGGGAAACAAAATGGATTCTAACAGACAACATGGATTACGAATGACTTGAATTCCATTTACAGTGACCTTCTCATAGATGGCGGCTGAAATTCTACGGATGGAATGGTTTTCAGTGGTACAGGTCATGGAGGCCTCCACTCTTACTCTGAAAAGACCTGTTTTTTTATTCGGCTTCATAATTCCATGGTTTTGTATGTTATTTTATAATCTATGCCTTTTTTTTTTAGGGCAAAAGTGGGCCCTGTATATTTAACCCCTTCACTGCCAACGGGAACAGAAACACCCTTACTCCCTGTATATTTGTGGCTCCTCTTGGGACTGAAGGGGTTAATCAAGGGGGGCCCTGTGGCTCCAGCAACCACATACCACAAGTGATGCTAACTATGTTTACTATGGGTAGATGGAAGACATCAGGGAGGCATCCATCTTTAATGTAACCCACTGAAAATGCATTCCACGTGCCTTTTCCTGAAGTGGCTTCAAACTGCAGCAATTCCACGAGTCCGGCGAGCAGACGGGTACCTGTTTTTTTCTCTCTCGCGAGTAAGCGTGATCGTTCTGTAACGGCGGCTTGCAGGTGGACTCCCTGCTTTTCCCTGGCTCAGTGCAAATGTCTTTTGACCACTTTGATGACCTAAAAGTGCCTCATTGTTACCTACAAATACCCCCGTCTTCAAAAGAAAATCCTTCAACACCTAAAAAGTTGTATTTTTGGTTGGTTTGTGAACGTGCCCTATGATTCTGGTTTAACTCCTGACAATGGGCACACTTTCTTTTTACCTGTAGGACAAATTCCAGCGAGTTACTTTGAGTAGCTGGTGTAAATATGCATATATGAGTTTGTAACTGTTTTTGTTACATCATTACCCTTGTAATTTGACATATCAAATAACAGTATTGTATTAAAACAGATTACATTTTAATGTGTTTTTTTTTCCTCCGCAATTACCTAATGATTAAAAAATATAATTAAATTAAACTTGTTTTCCTCCTGTCAGTTGTTTAACACAACTAGTATACACACTTCACGGGCTCCTTCCTATTCTTTACTATAAATGTGCTGAGTTTATAGAGTGACCCAACACAGTGGGGTCTCCACAGCAATGCAGAGAAAGTGTGTTTAGACGCAGCACGGCGGGGTGTGTAATAACAGTGTCTTACATCCCATGCAGAATGTTAGATTTACGGCATTTCAGATGCGGAAGATTTGGGGGGCAAATAAAAAAAAGAAAACATGGTGCAGAGACGCAGAACGTGATACATCTCATCTGTGCACAATGTAACTCCCCTCCCCCCAACTCCTACTGACTCTCCCAAGGTGCAAGCTGGGGCAGAGACGCAGAATGTAATACATCTCATTATAATCTGTGCACCGTGTAACTCCCCCCCAACTCCTCCTACTGACTCTCCCCAAGGTGCAAGCTGGGGCAGAGACGCAGAATTTGATGCATCTCATTATAATCTGTGCACCATCTAACTCCTCCCAACTCCTACTGACTCCTTGAGGCAACTGGTAGGGCGCTGTGATGACAGGCGTCCTGGTACGACTCCTCCCATTCCCCCACCATCCACGAATGCGCTACTGAAGCTCCGTTGCGGGTCTCGCGTTGAGAGAGGACACCCGCTGCTCGTTCCATTGGGTTACCGGCTTGTTCTGTTTACTATCCGCCTAAAGGGACAGCCTGGGGAACAATAGTCCACGGTGTGTGGATTCGGGCCATCCATGTTATCCAATGTTTTATATGCAATGTAAGTGTTTTACTGATTTATGAGATAACGTGATTATATTTTTTACTGAGTCAGTCTCTCTTCTGCGCTGCCCTTTTTGTTTTTAAGTGGTTGAAGTTTACCCCGTTTGATCATGGGAAAAGTTGGTGCAGCGGGATTGACTTAGCAGGAAGCTCCTAACCAGCGCAGTCTCTACACCCCTTTTTACCATGTAACTCCTACTGACTCGCCCCAAGGTGCAAACTGAGGCAGAGAGGTGCAGAATGTGATACATCTCATAATCTGTGCATGATGTAACTCCTACTGACTCCCCAAGGTGCACGCTGGGACAGAGATGCAGAATGCGATACAGAGGCGTGGCTCAGTGAGTAGACACTGACCCGGTAAAGAATAACTCTTGAGTTTGAATCAGAAACCTAATTCAATTCCTGGTGTCAGATCCTTGTGACCCTGGGCAAGTTACTTTATCTCCGTGTGCCTCAGGCACCAAAAAAACACAGATTGTAAACTACGGGGCAGGGACCTGTGTAACATTCCTGTGTGCTGAGTACCGCGCGCTATGCTGTAATTGTGATTCGCTTTGAGTCCCATTGGGAGTAAAGCGCTATATGAAATAAAGTTATTATTATTACATCTCATTATCTGTGCACCATGTAACTCCCCTCCAACTCCTCCTACTGACTCTCCCCATTGTGGCAGATGAAGGGAAATGCTTTAATACATAGGGGCAGGGAGAAAATGCCTTGATAGGTGGACCCCACAGGCTCTGAGCATGGGAACTCTGTGCAGCATGGACTGAAAATTAACTCCATTCCACCACCAAGTGGCCACATTGAGTAATGGATTATACAGTGATCTGACTGCTCTTCCCACCCATCCTCGCTTCTCGCTCTCCCTCTCTCCCCGTCCCCCACTTCCTCCCAAAAAGAATATACATATAATACCTAGTACTCTTTAAAGCAGCAGACCAAGCAATATCCTACATGTGTGTTTTTTTTTTTTAAAGTGAAATGTCTTTACTGTCACCAAATCTCCTTGCAAGGAGACGGACGTATGTTATGGAAGTGACGTCAGTGCTGGCAGATGAGGCCGTTGGGCCGCGCATGCGCAGAAACGGCCCTCACCAACACACCTCAATAACAGTTACTGCATGCCCAGAGTCGTCCGCGGCAACCAGCACAAGCGCTGGGGTGTCCATTTCTGCCAGCGCATGCGCATAGACCGGCATCTCCGTGAGCATATTCCGCTTGCACACGCGGCCCCGCAATCAAGCGTATGCACAGAGACTCTCCGCGAGCAAGCGTATGGCCAAAATCTCCCTACACAGCCTGCGCATGCGCAGAGATCCCCACCGACGGCTCGGCGCACATGTTGAGTAGTCTACGGCTTGGCACGCATGCGCAGTAGCCGATGGCGCGCATGCGCACCAGGCACCGGCTAGATGCGCATGCGCAGCAGGCACTGGCGCAGGAGCCGCGGTAACCCCACCACACAGAGAGACAGACACACACAAACAAGGAATTCACAGCTCACTAGAAATATAGAAGTGCGAATAGCTAAAACAGGATGTGTGCCGAGCACGCGCGTTCTAAGTCAAACTTCTTTGTGTTTTGTCACTGAAATTGTTTTGATTTTTAATTAAAAACATCACCATCACAAATACAATTTCTGTGACAAAACAGTGATAAAAAACAAAGAAGTTTCACTTAAGATGCGCGTGCTCGGCACACACACCTTTTAAAAATTAAATCAGTTCTGTACTATGAGAACATACATGTAGCATTTTTTTAAAAACAACTTTGAATTACATTTTAATGTATTATAACAGGGGTGCGCAAACTATTCGCACTGCACCCCCCCTGCCTAATCCCCTCACCGTGCTTCCCGGCGTGCGGAGGTCATGTGACGTCATGCCATGACCCTGCGTGTCATTTGACGCCGCGATGCCATGACGCCGCGTCACACAGCCGGCTGAATCAAGGTAAGTGGAGTGTTGCAGAGACCTCACACGATTCCCTGGTATTAAATTAAATGCCTTGGGGAAGAGCGCGTGGCCTCTGCAACCGCCTGCGCCCCCTTGACAAATCTCTTGCACCCCAGTTTGCGCAACGCTGTATTATAATGTAACAAGCATTTTTGGTTTCAATAGCAACCATTTGCATAGTCACATCCCCTTCCTCTTCTAAAACAGACTCTGGCACACCCCTTTTTGAGCCCTGCCCTCTCTCTAGCAGTGCACCAATTGTATCAGTGCCTGCCTGGTCACATGATCTTCCCCACGAGAACTTTGCATCTTTGGTCCTCTTCTGCTGCACTGACAGCAATTTACTGCAGGAGAACAGATCGATCAGAAACCTAGCTAATTACTTATCATTGTGTGGATTGTATTGATGCACATATTAAAGGGGGACAAAATTAAATAAACCGCAGCTTCGACTGCTGCTTTGAGTTATTTTGCAAAACATTTGCACAGTAGATAATGTGCTTCTTTCTCGCATGCTGTGTGGGCTTTCACTCACACAAACAAGCTGCACTCCGTAGTGTTCATGTGAAAATCTGGAGGCAATTCCAAAAGTGCAGGGAAACAGCCTGAGGCGAGGAGAATCCGGCTTGTGCAGCCAACACAACACAGACAAACAAAGTCTTCAAAGTGCTGGTCTCCTCAAAGACTGAGATACAAAGTACAGCTCTACTCACAGGGTCATAATGAGAGTCTCCTTAATGTGACAGCCAAGAACAGCGGAGAGACAACATTTCAGGTCCCATATGGAAGGTCTATATGGAACCTGAAACGTTGTTATTCCACTGCTCTTGGTTGTCACGTTAAATGGAGAACTTTTGAAGTTGTGAGTAGGGCTGTACTTTGTATCTCTGTCATAGAGGAGACCGGCACTTTGAAGAATTTTTTTTTTAATTGTGGAGGCAGCCATACAAATGTGACCCCAAAATAATATAGTGTGCATACACTTGTCCTAGCAGAGCAATATGGCTCTCATTGGACAGGTTGGCATATATAACTTCAGGGTGATATTATCTGGCGGTGACCCAGATCCTAAGTGCTTTATTGCAGAAGAGGGACACTTGTCCTGTTGCCCTGCAGTGGGGCTAATATTGTTATCTACGAACATGAGATGCTCACATAGGAGTGTGGTCATATTTCATATAAGTGTTTTATATATTATTTATATATTATAGTTAATATACTGTTTAAATCAATAGAATGATAAGATAAGATAACAACAGTGTATAATATACACAGAAAATGAAATGATAATTACCATATAGTGTAATGATCGGAATGATACGGCGGGGTATATATAGATACTCACATACAGGGCACTTTACAGGAAGAACATACAGACATTCCAAAATACTGGCAAAATACCCATACAGTAAAGGGGGGGGGGGGGAGGAATCCTGCCTTCCAGACCTTACAATGTAATAAGAATTGGGGTAATGTGATAAAGCATGCGTGATAATATGATACAATATTATCATATTATTGTTGTTATCGTTTATTCATAAAGTGTCAATATTCTGTAGTGAGGTACAATGGGGGAACCGAATGATGTAACGCACATAAACCTAATGGCTTACCAAATAGGGAGGAAGCAGTGCAAGCAAATAATAACAGGATATAATACAATATGACAGGGTATATAAGAAGTCACGATAGGATACAATATGACATGATATAACAATATAATAGGATATATAATATGGCAGGATATGATATAATAGGATATAACATGTTGATAATCATATCTGCAGAGTAATGAGTGTTTTGCATTGTGTTATTTCTATATCCTACTCGCTGCTGCTGTCGAGGGCGGAACCTTTGTGCTGGGAGTCCGGGGTCGCACAGACTCATCTCGTTGCTGCACCAGGGAGTGAGAGGCGGGAAGTGATACAGGACTGAGAGAAACCCCGATGGAGGCGGATTTGTTGGATACTTGTAGAGGCACCGACTAGGGGTGAGTGAACAATGTGCTGGTGTCGGTGTGTGTGTGTGTGTGTGTGTGTGTGTGTGTGTGTGTGTGTCAGTGAGTTCATGTTTTTGTGTCCTGCTCTTCCAGGTACCAGGGCCCTCTGCTTGAGGAGGCAGCGCTGGGCCGGGCATTGGAAGTTGGTCTCATGTCCCTGGAGTACTCGCAGCTCCTGTGCTGGCTGAGCTCTCAAATTAAGCTATTGTGTGACTTGGAGGAAAGTATCAGCTCTGCAGGTAAGGGCCTCCTGTGCGTCACTCCCGTCTGATCCTCTAGATGAATCTGCTGTTTTAGATGGTCCCCGTAAGCCTCAGGTCCAGACTTGGTCAGGGTGTTCCCCTCGCTGATTCCTGACCATGTATGTAATGGCACTGCAGTGAGTTGCCTTAAAACCCAGTAACCAGATTGTCATATTCTTTTCCGGTGTTTTCTCCCAAATTCTTGTTAGTGGGACTGCCGCTCTTGGCTTGTCGTGTCCTATTCACGTGGTAACGAGTCTGTAATGCTTGATTCATTCTGCCCCCTTTTTGAGGAGAAGACATAGAAGGTGCTCAGTTGGAAGTCAGTGGATTCCTGAAGGAGCTGTCATGTCCTTATTCTACGCTTGTTTCCGGAGACATCAAGGACCGGCTGAAAACCAGGGACGACTGTTTGAGACTCCTGTGTGAGTGCTGTATTGCTGCAATGGATGTGCATTAACCCTGTCAGAGAAACATAGAATTTGATGGCAGACAGGAAATGGGAATACTAAGTGGGCTCAAGTGTTTATCTGCTGTAAAACTTCAGCCCCCTCCCCTGAAAAAATGGGTTTCATGACAATTTTGAGATTTGTACTCTGAGAGGAGAAGCTCCAATTGTGGTCTTGTTGCATTGTACATTGTGGGGTTCTCAGGGAATGCCCCCCCACCCCCAAATTTTTAAATACAATAAAATCTAAAATAAAATGGATCATTTATTAAATATTTCACCAGTGACAAAACATGAAGAAGTCTTGTTCTCAGTGTGTCCTGGTATATGCCACGCAAAGTGTCGGATGGTGTCACTCAGTGCAGTTGTATGAACGCGGATCTGATTTATTGTACACAAGGTGCCCTTTCTTTGCACAACGCCGGGATATGACTAGCACTGGGAACTCTGCATGACTTTCCTTATTTTGTCTTTGCACAAACAGTATATATTTAGCGTAAGCTGTCTGCCATGAACCTTTTTAATACTTCAATGTGTGTTTTTGTAGAAATTCAGAGAAATGAGAGTGCACGCACTCGCTCACACTGGTAAATAGATGGGGTACTTGGCTGCCGGTGCGCTGGATCCAGGGAAATCCTGATGTCCCGAAGTAGTCCCGTAGGTAGAAAGGAGGGCAGGCACACGGTCAATCAGAAATGAAATGTATGTGCCTAAGAAACCGACGTTTCGGCAGTGCAATACTGTCTTTCTCAGGTGTGAGAAGGGCAGTATTGCACTGCCGAAACGTCGGTTTCTTAGGCACATTAAATTTAATTTCTGATTGACCGTGTGCCTGCCTCCTTTTTTGTAGAAATTGACACACTGGGCAGACATGAGACTGACAGCTGCAGGTACTGCACACTTTCACTAGGGGTCGAGAGAGGCTGATAACCGCAGAGAATAGAAGGCTGTCGTGATTATAGTGGCTGCGCGCGTTATATCACGCGCGCCTGCCACTCAAGCAAAACCTGTACTGTGGTGACGGGCGAGGAGACGGGGAGGCGTGACGGATGCCTAGCCGTGACGTCACGTTAGCGTTTCACCCTCATTTGCTGAACTGCGCACTTGACCTGGCTGCTGCGCGGCAAAGACAAATTTTTTTGTCTTCTGCAGAATCGTGCAAGCGGTCGCGCGCACTATGGATGGCATTGTGAGGGTACATACATTTGTTCTGGAGGAGAAATGCGCGCGCTGCCACTATAATCGCGGTGTTATACAATTGTTCTGAGAATATCCCTGTATTAAGTATTGTGTCTCTTACTAGTCCTGTTTTCACAATGAGTGGTGTGTGATCCAGTTCCCCAGGTTATCGCCATAAGTTCCAAACAAGATAGATACCAGCACTCCAAAAGGAGTAAGGATAGAGAGGTGCACTATGAGAAAGGGACAAGACAAAAAGATAAACTGATGTACACCAAGACCAGCAGAAAGTGGTGGGCCAGTAAGTCCCCAAGTTACGTGCACTCGCAACCATACAAGTAATATATAATTCTGACTGTGTGTTAGGGACGGATTTCAGAGGACCATCATAGGACACCAGACGCTCGGATGAGATATGGTCCTCTGAAATCCATCCCTACCACGGTATATCTTTCTCCAGCCTGATAATGCCGTTCTTACCATGGGAAAGCAGAGCCTTTGATATATTTTGCAATTGTAGTGTGGTCGTGGAACAGGGCTCTCTACGAGTCTCTTCCTTCTAGTAGGCTTTTTTTGGTTGCTCCTGACTTTTTTTTTTCTTCTGCTCTTCATCTGATGATCAAGACTCTTCCCTTAGATACTCTACCTTTTTATAGAGTAACATACGGTTACGTAAACACAATAGATCATCCCCAGAGAGCAGTGGACAGTAGATCTATTACTGTCCACTACATATGTATCAGATTATCACCAGCTACTGTCGCCTCATGGGAGACTATATATACACCCCTTTTAGTTTAATCATTATATACAATAAAAGTGTTTTAAACCATTTCAATACCTCTCACTCGTCTTTTATTCATGGTGTTTTAGTTCTAGCATGATTTCAGTGATAATACTTATATATTACTTGTTTGGGTGCGAGTGCATGTAACTTGGGGACATACAGACCCACTACTTAATGCTGGTCTTGGTGTACTTTAGTTTATCTTTGTCTTATCGCAATAAGTTACCTGCGGATGTCACGTGAGGGTTGTGATGCTGAATGTCCCTTTTTGTGTCAGTGTTCCTAGGCACAGAGCTGCAGGCCCTGCACATCCTGCAGAGGAAGAAGCAAAGGGACGTGAGCGGGTGTGATGCTGTTCATCGTGAAGTGAGAGCCATCTGTGACGCGCTCCGCCTCACCGACCAGTCTCTCTCCGACCTCACGTCTGTGTTAAGAAGCGTGGAGGCAAAGGTGGGGAACTCATCCGGGTTGTATTAACCCATCAACTCCCAAAGGCAAGGGGCATGACCAGGTCTCTAGATTTTTTTGCAGTAACCAGTGAGAGACCCCTTTCTCCTGGTGGGGGAGCGAGATTTGTCTTTATGTATTTAGATTGCGGCTATTAAAGGCAGCAGCTGAAGTAATCGTTCTCCTTGGAGAAGAAGCATTAGATGCTGAGATGTGGTCATACTGGATGAGTTTATGCTGCAGCTAGTGCTTGTGCGCTGTCCCCGCGGCTGCTTTCCGTCCCTGCGGCTCCTTGTGGTGCTGTGAGGGTGTTTGCTTCTCACGCTGGCCTCTCTCTTCCTGCTGAAGGTCACAGAGGTTCTAGTGCAGGTGACACCGATTTACATGGGACGTCCGCTGCTGAGCGCAGAGCTGAACACCGAGCATCTGGTAAGAGGCCATGGGGGGGGGGGGGGGCACTGCAGCGTGTGTTGCATAATCTGCCATTGTGAGTCCGCACGCCTGTAACATGGGAATGCTGTCGGCTCTTGGCAGGGAAATGCTTAAATTATTCTGTTCATATTGTCTATATAGTAAAACGGCGCTATTTATCAAAGGTCAATAGGGATATTTTATTGTTCTGAGATAAAATATTGGCTTAATCAATGCAATATGTGGGGTGATAAAACTACGGCGTAGCCACTTATTATCTGAAAGTGCTGACTTAACTACTTTCGGCTCTGAACATCCCACTGACGGCCATCTGTATGCGCTTGAATAGACGCGAAGCTGACATTGGTGGGTTATTGTATTCTTTGCATGTAATGACGCGCTCAATTTCAGGGGCTTATTCTTTAAGCTAAAATTGCAGAAAACTGTTATTGAACTCGGTGGTAGTTTGTGCCCAATCACTGTGCGATAAATGGCGCGTCTCCGGGGTACCTGGGGGTGGCGGTACAATGTCCGGATACCACAAGTCACCTGTATCTCTGTAACCTCACAATGTTGGGTCTGTGCCACAGGAGCGGCTGGAGAAAATCAATACGGCCCTCACCACGGAGTACGAGTGTCGGCGCAGGATGTTAATGAAACGTTTGGACGTAACTGTGCAGTCATTTGGCTGGTCGGACAGAGCAAAGGTCAGCACTCGTAATACAGAGGGCTTATTATCCAGGTAACATGCAGTGCCACTGCAAGCCTGTAGGCGGCAGCACTGCCATACAGATTGCACAGGACTGAAATCTTGCTTGGCTCAGCCAGGATATACCACTACACTATATCATCTTTCACCTAGAGTTTGAAGGCAGATGCAGAGAAACTGGGCTCCAGATCCAGTGTCTGAGACTGAAGAAACTGCAACTGCTGTATAGTTATTAGAAATTAATTACAAAGGTTACGGAAGCTGAGCTGAATAATACCGTGAATACAAATGGTATGCGTACATGCACACTACCTCTCTCTGAAGTGACATCTCCTATATGCTATGATAGTGTGTTTATTTGATAAAGGCTAGTTTGCTCGCAGTAAGACAGTGGTACAACGTGTGCTTCTCCGTGATATATTCATGTATATTTTCTATTAACAGTGGTAAGTGTGGCGGTCTGTTTTTTGTAATTCAGTTCATGGATGCAGATTATATATAATGTTACAAGTCAATATGTCCCAGGCATCAAAAATGAGATTGTAAGATCTTTGGGGAAGAAGTTCCTTGTGCATGAATATCGTATTAAGGGGCATTTCTTCTTCGTGTCTTTTAGTTTTAATAAATGCAGCCGTTCCTCGCCTTTACGGCAATGCAATTATCTAAGCTGCCGATCGGCACAGATCCTGCTTCACATGACACGCAACAAGTGCTGTAGCTTCCTAGATAGTTGCTATAACATAAACAATCATTAGAAAAGGGCATAGAGTGAAAGGAAAATGCAATAAGTATTATCTAATACCACACAACTGATTTATTCAAAAAACAAACAGAATTCTGAATGAAATGTTGCTTTAAAGTGCAGAATACTGTGTGTGTGTGTGTGTGTGTGTGTGTGTGTGTGTGTGTGTGTGTATATCTATATCTGTCTGCTTCTTTTAACCTCTATTTTCTGTCACAGACCAAAACAGATGAGATCGCCCGTGTTTACCAGCCCATTCGATACTCACTGCATCCAAAACCTACAGTATCGCTGTCGCACCTCCTGGCTGCCCGGGATCAGCTCGCTAATATCGTCCGCACCAGCAGCGGTGACATCCGCCAGAAGACTGTGTGTGCTGTCAACAAGGTGACATGTCCATTACACGTGTGTGGGGGCGGAGTGGGTGGGTACATGACTTCACCTCCTGTATGCTTGCTGATGTGGGAATTCTCACGGGATACACTTCTTTAGGAATGTACCCGCGTTAACCCGTCACTGCCATGGACTGGCACCACACTGCAAAATTGTTGTGGACGATGTTGAAACACTCGGTTATATCTGTTTGCAGTGGAATGCTCCGCATCTTTTATTGCTGCATTTGTCGTTTATATTATTGCATTGTGTTGCTCTGCGTAGTATTATATTACTTTGGGGGGTATTGTTTAGTTCAATTAATTTCCCCTCCATCTGTGCGTGTGTGATCATATTGCATTGTTCTGCATGCTATATTGCTTAGTGTTACTTGTTCAAAGTGGTATAGTTCTGTTTTGTTCCTATTTTGCTCTGTGTGTCGTTACATTGCTTTGCATTGCTCTCCTGCACAGCCAGCTGCCACAGTTTTGTAGGGCTGTAGAGGTTGAAGCTGTATCGTGCACACAGTGAGGCCTTCTCAATGTCCGTTTCCCCAGTGATGTGGCCACTTTAATACTGTAACGCTGTACCTGCCAACACATGAATCCTTCCCTCCCTGTTTAGGTATTAATGGGGAGCGTGCCTGACCGAGGTGGGCGACCCTCTGAGATTCAGCCTCCAGCTCCAGAGATGCCTCCCTGGCAGAAGAGACAGAACGATGGCGGAAGAGGAGGATGGAGAGGAGGGAGGGGTGGGGGTGGAGGGGGGTATGGAGGGCACAGTGCCCGTTATGGCGGCAGAGGGGGTTATAGGAGATTTTAGTTATACTTGATTTCGTACTGTAGAAGAAAATTGGGGTTACTACTGCCAGTGCTCTGCAGAGTAATGTAGAGAACGAACGTCACTGTGCGGGGGGCTGGGAAAGACCTTCACAGCACCGAGGAGGCTGAATGAGATAATCGTTAGTGATGACACAGCATGGGCTTCTTCTTTTTGTTTGTTTTTGTTTCTTTCATTTCAGAAAAGTCCCAGAAACAGTGCTGGTTATTTGGGCTCTGTATAAATGTCACGTTGCTGTCATTTCTTGTGTGGGGGGGTATCCACATCCACCTCCCATCTGTTTGCATTATTTTACTAAGGGTTTAGGACAGGGTAAAAGGTTACAGATGCCGGATTGAAGGTTAAAAGTATGCATGTTAGGATTATATGGCATGTTTGTATACGCGTACATGTATAGATTTTACAGGCCGATACTAAAGTACAGTGAGTGTCCGGCCACATCTGATTATTTAGGCGAAACGAGGCATTTTATACAGAATGTGGTTTTTATTCTAATAACAGCACTAAATAATTTTCTATGAAAAATGACAATGTAGTGGGAATAAAAGGAAATGTATCTGCTGTGCTATTTAGTTTGTATATATTTGTGGTTATAATGCAGCACTGCTCCATTAGCTAACCAGCTACCAATGGAGCTAACACCATGTTTCATTGCAGAGGTGTTTCTGTCTCGTCCAGTATTGATGGGGTTAAAATATAATAAAAAAAAAAACACCTTGCATAGAATGCTTGATTTTGTTCATAAGCGCACGTGAGAATATTCTGTGGGGTAATTGTTCTGCATACGAGCTGTATATATGCTCTCCGTGTACCTTCTTACAGTGCCCCAGGTCACGGTCACACGACACCGGAAACCCTCCGTTTCTGCTCTTCAGTGGAGCCTTGTTCTGCGGTTTCTCTGCAGTGCCGTTAGTTAACGCCATCTTAATCTCGCACTAGAAGGGATTTGTAATTATTCTGTTTGCCGGATTTTTTGTACTTCTTATTTTGCTTCAGCACGTCATGTCCTAGCAGTCCGCACACAATTTCACTTTCAGCAAGTTTTCCACGAGCCGTTGTTTCATGGAGTGAAAGGGTAAATCCCTGGGGTGGCTTCTTGGTGCTATTTTCAGACACGGGTGTAATGCCTTTTTTTTTTTTTTACTCCTATGGAGAGCTGGAATATTTGACCCAACGGGAAGGAATCCGTTCAATTTAATCAGCAACATCAGGAATCAGAATGTGTGTGTGTGTGTGTGTGTGTGTGTGTGTGTGTGTGTGTGTATAAAATCTCTCCCACTGAGTATATGGATAGGACAAGGTCCCGTGTTCTGGTGCTACACTAACTCACTGCAGGGTATAAGTAAATGAATCCTGTAATCCACGGGAAATGTAAGTTATGATCTGTATAATATTGTTGGAGTCGAGCCTGTGCATAACAGGACTGTCCCACGGTGTATATGGGAAGGAGAAGGTAATTGGAGAACCCCCCGCTGTGTTTGCGAGTCATTGTGCAGTACGGGGATAGAACTTGGAATTCGGTTCTTTTTTTGCATTGTATGTGGACTGTTTTAAGAATGATCCCTTTTACTGCGGTGTTGCAATGAAAACTCCTTATTTAAAAACCCTTATATACATGTAGTAAGTCCGGTCATTTGAGATTCTCTGCTGTTTATTAAATGACCCTGTTTTGCCATTAATTTATGGGACACTGCCAATGCTTTTCACACAGCTACAGATTTAATATAAATATCCGACCAGGAAAACATACAATATACACACAACTTTACATAATGTACAGTGTTCTGCTTTACATGTGACTTATAATCCAGCAGAGTTAGGGCACAAGCTCCTGTATATAACACAACGGCACAAGGCTGTAGCAGCGCCTCCAGATGTGCAGCGCTCTCCTTTCTATCACATCTGGATAATGATTTCTTACTGTGGATGTTATCATTAAGCAGCGATCGCGTTGGCTGACGCAGTTATAAAGCGAATGCATCGGAATTTAACCTGAAGAGCTGCATCCTTATAAAGTACTCACTTTGTACAAAAAACATCATTTGTAATAAAATGTGTATCACTGAACAGTCGGCCCAATCCTGATGGGATGTTGGAAGATTGGCAGATTCATTAACCCCCGAGGCTGCAGGGGCCAGCATTGCATGGGTTAGTAAGCTGTTTACAAAGTGATGTTCAGCGATTTGTGTTTCTTTTGCATTGAGATATGTGATGTTTGCGCTGTGTATTACAGCCTGTACTGTGTATTACAGCGCCGGTTTATGGCTCCTGCCCTTCATATAAATCTTGGTTCACAAACGTTTGCTGGAACATGCGAAGAGATGAGCAACTGTATAGAAACAAAGCTATAAGTTAAGAATGATTCATGTCATTGATGCCAATCTTAGTGCTGGTAAAATGATTTAAATATATTCAGTTTTCGTGTCCCACAGAGCTGATCTGCACATTTCCTGTATAGCAGCCACTCCCAAACCGTCCCCATCAGCGCTGCAGGATACAGTGAAACAGTCTGGAACGGACTGAGCTGCTTTGTGTTGCAGTCCGTGTCATGATATAAATACATGCTGCTGGTCTTTGCAAGGGACCTTACTTTATAGCTCGCACACTGCTATAATGGGGGTAGCAGGGAAGGGTAAAAGGCATATGGTGTGTAATACACACTTATTCTGCATCCAGAGAGAACATTTCATGTGAGGTGTAGTGACAGGCTGTTGTAAGCACCGAGATAATATAACTGTACTACATGCAGTCTGAGAACTAGCACATTCATCATCGGATAACCTCTACTAAACCATCACATCTCTCGGCAGAGGGGGGAATGGTCTTCGCCGAGCAGCACATGCTGATCTCTGGCTCTATAAGAGACGTATAGAAATCATCAACAGACCATCGATTCCCAACTATTTAACCAACGGTGAGGATTGTGTGACCCATGAGACTCGCTGACGTATTTATCCACAGATACATGTATCTCGGGAAGAGATGTGAATACTGTACTCTATATATAATCTGCCAAACCTCAGTGCTTCTTGCAGTGATGCTAACAAATATTAGCTGAGAATCCAACACACAAAACACGGCACTAATTCACACATTATGTTTGGCAGCGGCACTGTCACGCTGTGAGCTGCAGTGCGACGGCCCTCTCTCTCCCCGCCGTACACTCTTGGTCGAGTGGATAGTATGGGTCGTATTGAGTTTGGCCTCTTGCAATTATGATCCCTTCCTGTGGGTATTGCTGTCCTGTGTATATCTTCTGAGTTCTGCCCGCAACGTCTCGATTCTTCTGTGAGCGTCTTTCAGCTGGATCTTCAGAGCCAAGTTCTCCTCCCTCAGAAAGGATCTTTCCTATAAAATGAGAGAGAAAAAGAACAGGAGATGTAATTGTTCAGTAGCGCTGAGATAAGAAGGGTTAATGGTGCCTGTGCCCTAGCACATGTAAATGAGGGAATATTGACAATGACTGATTTATTAAAATCTGCATCTCAGTATGACTTAATATTATAGGGTAGTACTACATCATAGAGCAACACCTCCCCCGTACTGTGCACGTCACAACTCCTTATATCACCTCCCCTAACTGTACCTAGAACCGATCCCCTCCAATAAACTGCTATTATAACCGCTCCCTATATCTCCTTTCTTTACTGTACCTAAATGGCTCTATCTTCTCCCCTAACTGTACCTAGAACCACTCCCTCTATCTCCTCGACCTATTACCGCACCTTGTATCTCTACCGATAAACTGCTACTAGAACCGCTCCTCCTCATAGAACTCCTTTCTTAGCTGCTCCTATAACTTCTCCCAAGTCTCAATAATGCAAGTGGGGTCCATTTGTCACAAATAACCTTGATACATTGCTTCAGATTGGTGCCACATGAAACTGATCTCACCTTTCTGCTATTATAACATTTGAGCCTCGTAAGTTACTAATTAAGCTTTTGGTTCATATGTTTGACGCATGGTCCTCTGGCAGACACATAGAGCTACAATATGCTTTACACCCCAACCCTCAGCCCCGTTTCTTCAGTCAAGTACAAGGAAGGTGCCGCACAAGAACATAATGGGAATGTCACTGTGTATCAGGAATGGGCTATTCTCCCGCTGTATACCTGCTCGACCTCTTGTGCTGTGGCATTTGCTCCCCTTGCTTCGTCCCTGGCCTTGCGGATGGTGTCCTTGTTTTCCCATTTGGCATATGCCCTCTTACGAATGAGCACAGGGCTTGGGCAGGGGGATGGGGTGGGGCTTGGACAGGGGGATGGGGTGGGTTCTGGTGTCTGGCTCCTGCTGGGGGAGGGGATCTGTAGGCACGGAGTGGGTGTGTCATTCTCGGTCTGTGTGGCTCTGTGCATCACTGCTGGTTGTAGCCACACAGAGATCTTCTGTGCGGAGCTGCCCACGAGCATGATTGTCTGGTCCTTACTGACCTCGGTGTGGTCGGTGCTTTCCCCGTTAGGGTAAGAAAATCGGCTTTCATCAGCTCCTGAGCAGAGAAGAGACACAGTTACACCCAGAACACTGACAGGCTATGGGTCAGGGAAGGCAACAGGGAAATAACAAATAATGTTGGGTTAGATTATCCTATAATGGGTCAAATGATGATTAGAAAAATAATGCAGTTTTCCTGTGCTGTGCACGGCCCTTTGGCAGTGAAAGGGTTAATAGTCCTGAGAAGAGACTTGTTCTTTTTAATCCCAGTAATCTCCCCGGGGGGCAGGAGGCTCACCATTTGTAGACCCTTTGCTCCCCGCTGGGTAGGGGCTGGGCTGTCCGGTGTCGGAGGACGGGCTGTTCTCCCCCGTGGAGCATTTGGACCTCTTCTTACATTCAAACACCACCAGCTCTTTGCACTGTTTGTGGCAGTTCATCCCACAGTCTGTGGCACAAGCACAATGGGGACAGTTAGTACCACACTTCCCTCCCTCCCTCTCCCTCCCTCTCTCCTTCCTTCCCTCCCTCCCTCTGCCCGCTGCGGCTTAACCCCTTAATTACCTTTGTGGTTATTATCCGATAAGGTGATTAAGGGGTTAATTGATATCAGAATGTAATTGCAATGTATTGGCTATGTATTCTGTTGGCAACGGAGGACATGGATTTTGCTGGCAAGGGGGCTTCATATTGATGAGGTGAGTAGAACTTTAGTTATTTTATTATGCTAGTTAAAGTGTTTAATAATGGGCAAATAATCTATTATCCCTATCTGGATAATAGTTATTTTGCACATTATTGTACTGTATGTGTTGTGGGGGAGGGGGGGGGGATTGATGTATTTAATGTATAGGACATGTTTATTTTTTTTACATACAGGGTTGGTTCCTATTGGTCTGCGGGGGACCTATGGAGACCACCTGAGGTCTCCTCGGGCTTCTCACGGGTACCAGGCTGCCGGGTCCACAGGGGACACCTGCGGGGAAGAACCGGTGGCCCCATATCTGTGGGGGCACCGCGGACCCGTAGGGACCACCCGTGGGTCCCCAGGCCCCCGTGGGAACCACCCGAGGCCCCTCAGACACCTGTGGGTCTGACCCAGGGCCCCCCAGACATCCGCGGGCCTACCGTGGAGACCCCATTGTGGCCCACGGTGACCCGCGGAGACCACCTGGTGGACTATGGCGCCTGGCGGGGACCACCCGCAGGCCTCCAGACCCTGTTTGAAACATGGTGCTGGGCTATTGTAGGTCTGTGAGATGACCCGTCAGGCCCACCGGGGACTCCCGTGGGCCTGGGGTATTAACCCTGTATGTAAAATAATACATCCTGTATTTATGGGTGGGGCACAGGGGGTGGGTTATGTATTTAATAAATATAATGTTTATTGTGGGGCTGTGTATTGTTTTTATTGTGGGTACTGGGGGTGAGGGAAGGGGGTATTGGCCCCAAGGGTATGTGTGTAGGCCTCCCGGCTGGGTATTGGGTGAGGGTGGTTAGGCCTCACGGGGTGGGGGGGGGAGGGTATGTAGGCCTCCCGAGTGGTGGGTGAGGGTGGGTTAACCCCTTAATGACTGTAGCGATTAATAACCGTTATGGTGATTAAGGGATTAGGGGACATTACATTGGCTGTTTTTATTCTTGGTTATATTTTGCAGCATCGGAGGGGGCATGGACGGTGATGAAGATGATGATGGCCTTCATCGTGGCAGCCGGACAAGGGTGAGTGCAATATGTATTTATTGTATTTATTGTTCTTTATGTATTTTAAATGGGCACATTCACTATTATCCATTTTATTAGTTTTATTAGCCCCAACGGTGGTTTGTTTAGGGCTTGCGGCTGGGTAGCGGGAGGGCTTATCCCCTTCATGACCGCAGCGGTATTAACCGCTAAGGTCGTGAAGGGGTTAAGTGCACACGCAACCCCCCCACAAGCCCTAAACAACCACCAAGGGCCAAATACCCCCTTCACTCACCCCCGCTACCCACAATAAACCTGGCATGGCTGGTTAACCCCTTCATTGCCTTAGCGGTTAGCCGCTAAGGTAATGAAGTGGGCTTTAAATGCATTTTTCCTGCCTCGGATGCATGCTGGGGGGCTCCAGTGCTGATATTAATGGGTATCAGCTCCGGAGACCCCCGGCATCAATCCCAGGGAGGAAAAAGGCCTGATTTTTTCTAAGTGTCGACCTTGCCGATGCTTCTCCACCACCAACTTGCCAACTTTAGTTGGCGGGACGAATTGGCGTACAAATCTCAATTCTAGAGTGCCGATCAGCAGCGAAAAGCTGATCGGGGCTACTAGAATTCAGCCGATTTCAAAAAGTGCCGAAAAGAGGCTTATCAGCACCCGCATGCTCACTTAATGTAACGATGTATTTGTAACCATGTACCGTAGCTGTCATCATAACTCTGAACTCTCAATGTATTACTTCCTGGTAAAACATTTTATAAATAAAATAAATAAATATCGCTAACCTGATTTGATGTGTAGATTGTATGGTGTGCTATTTATAATTATATTAAATATATAGAATGAAGAGATACTAGCAGATATTTCACTCTGTCAGCAAAGGAGTTCACGTTAATGCAGTTTAGTGAATACAGTGTTTTGCTGCAATATGGGTTTCTATGTTGGGGCTAGGCCTCCATCTGCTGAACAATCCTGGCATTGCACACCAATTCAATCTTCACAGAGTCTGTTTTTCAAAGCCAAGTCAATAAGGAATTTGTCAAAAATGATGTTAAAATGTCAGTGCATTATTTTTGCATACTACTTCTAGAGTACATGACATGTCTAGGGATATCAAATACCTGGCCCCAAGAAGTCATTTTTAGTACATTACGTAGTTACATAGTTACATAGTAGATGAGGTTGAAAAAAGACGTAGGTCCATCAAGTTCAACCTATGCTAAATTTAGACAACAGATACTTTATCCTATATCTATACTTACTTATTGATCCAGAGGAAGGCAAACAAAAAACCCCATTAAGGGGAAAAATTAATTCTTTCCTGACTCCAAGAATTGGCAATCGGATTAATCCCTGGATCAACATTAGCCATTAGAAGTTTTTAAAGAAAATGAAGTTCCCAAAAATATCACCTTTTGTTCCAAAGAAAAGAACATTTTAACTTACATGCACCATTTTCACTTACATGCACCATTTTGAAAACAAGATTCTGCCATGTTTATTGGAATACAACTGTTTAATAATACTGTTTGATCGAAACATACTTGCAGTGTATTTTTTTGTTGGTAATAATAAGAATAGATCGTTGTGATCTTATCACCATCAGAATGAAATCTTTATTTTTGTTTGTTAACTAACACAACATTCCAGTGCACAGTGACATGAAGTCTGTGCCAGACAGGCATGGAGTCAGTATCGCTGATTATTTGTAAGTCTCATTGATTATTTCGCCTCAGCAGGCTTCATTGACTTTTACAGACTCACACTTTTAAAAATCAGATCTTTTGCATTGAAATGCAATTTTTTGGGGTCTAGAACTCCCGAAATTCCATATATTGTGGTTATTGGTGGCGGACATTTCATAGAGGTCACACAATTCACAAAAGGACGTGGGAAAAGCAGGGCTGAATTTACCCTACGGAAGGACCGCAGGGGAATTATACCTCCTTTCTTAGCCCACTTTCACTAAGCTCTGTTAAGCTATTTAACCTAAGGTAACGTCAAGTTAATGGTAATGCAGTATTTACTAAAGCAAATAACATGACTTTAACCAGGATTTACTGCGGTAAATAACATGACGTAATTAATAAAAGCACAATGAGATCATTATAGCCTAAAAGATATTCATCTCGTATTCACGAAGCTCCATTAAGCTTAACGCCAGGGAATAACATCATGTTATTTAGGTCATAGCTACATCTGACGTTATTCCCATCCAGACCCAGCTTTGACAGGAGAAAGTCCTGTTTGGGGCCTTATTTGCTTTACACAGAAGCACTCATTTGGGCTGTTTTTGGACGAAAATTGTATTAGACTTCAATGGGAATTTTTGGCCTAAAACAGCTGTCGCGGTCGGCGTAGCCGGCCTTCCTTAATAATGGTGGAGCCTGAAACCATATGGTATGGGCTGAGAGTGTCAGCTCTTGGGTCTAATATTGTATCTTACTGTGTTGCCTGTAATTTTGTTCTCTTTTTCCTGTTGGAGATCTGAAGACAAGCAGCTGCTGGCAGGCCTCTCACATCGTGCTTCTGTGAACGAGCTATTCACACATGGAAGCATGGGGAGGCCTAGCCAGCAGGCTGGATTTCGGTCCAGGAGCCCAGAACCAAGGTCCTATCAAGGTAAGCCTTTGCTGAACAGGCGCCTTGCAATTAGGAGAGGGTAGATCTCTTCCCAAGAGCCCCGTAAGTGTGTATATTCTCTGTTTCTTGTATTTCTGTGTGTTTCCGAGTCTTATCCGAATAAACCGCAATTTATTTTACTGCCTGTTTTGCCTTGTGACTGATCCCTTAAATATAAATGTGTATTTGGCCTGCGCTCCCGTCACAGGCTTATTTACTGGTGGCAGCGGTGGAATCATAGGGCTATGCACTATAACTTCCTGCGGGGAATTATAGGACAAAGTGAGCTTGTGGATTGCAAGCTCTCAAAACAAGTAGTTTCGGAAAACACGCTATACAAAGCAGGGAATCACACTGTTCAGTGTCACTTAGGTTATTGGTGCCTGAAAGGAGAAGATGTGGTCCCCAACAGGAAGGTATGTGTCCTGGGATCGTGCATCTATGATTGGCCGGTGTGAGAAGTATGGGTTGCCTACCCACGGCAGACCCATGGCAGTCCTATGCCAGGACTTGGAGTGGCATGAAGCCCGCGGGGCTGACTGCACTCCTGGGGTAGTAGCTGCGGCCACTACCCGGGCGCTTCGGTCTGGACGGTACCGGTCCTGGAGTCGGGCAGCCGTGACTGCCCGATGTAAAAGCTATATGGTGCCAGTTCATAGGCAGTCTAGGGCATCCCTAGAAAAGGAACTGGAGTGGCATGAAGCTCGCGGGGCTGGAAGCACTCCTAAGGTAGTGGTCCTAGCCACTACCGGCGGGACAGTGAGCCCGGAGAGCGAGCCCCTCAAGAGTGTCTTGGAGGGGGACCTCAACCCTCCTGTGGCTCCCCCTTAAGCCGTTCTTACCACGGTATGCGAACTGCTAACACTCTATTTCCGGTTTCGTCCGAACGCGACGATAAAGCTGAGGATGCAGTTCTGCCCAGTAGTAGAGCGTGTTGCGGGATGCATTGGCCTCCTCCCCCCTGGGGAGAGGGCTGGAGCAACCTGGGCCGTGGTACTGAGCGCCCAGGCGGCAGATGGTGTGTCCACGGGGGCACCGTCCCAGAAGCGGGTTGTAACCCCGCAGGAGTGCCAGTGAATCAGGCACTCCCCAGAGCTGACACTCTCCTCCGGGAGAGTCAGCTTAAGGCCAAGGTGGCAGAGGGAGTGATCAGCCACGCTGATGCTGGGGATCTTGTCTCCCTGAAAGCCACCGTGCTGGCTGAGGATGGTGCCACCCCGGCACCATGCCTCGTGGTCCCCGGAAGGGCGACCGGTGCTGCATCCACCCAGATGGTGGAGGGCTGTGTGTCCCACAAGACACAGCCCGAGCAGCAGGTCCAGAACCCCGCAGGTGTGCCAGTGGAGCTAGTGCCATCGGTAGTTGCACCCCCTCTAGTCTCAGAGCAGGGGAGGGAGCAGCTTAGCACCAAGGGAGTTGCTGGAGAGGGCAGCTGCACTGAGTCCAGTGATGCTGCCCGCAGGAAAGCCCCTGAGCGGGCTGAGGGTAACACTCTGTTGCCTTGCCTTGTGTCCACCCCAGTGGTGGAGGACTGTGTGCCGGCATGGGCACAGTCAGAGAAGCGGGTCTTAACCCCCGCAGGAGTGCCGGTGAATCGGGCACTCCCAAGAGCTGACACTCTAGTATCAGAGAGTCAGCTGAGAACAAAAGGGGCCGAGGGAGAAATCAGCCGTGCTGACGCCGGAGAGTGTATCCCCATGAAAGCCACCGTGCTGGCTGAGGAGGGCCCAACCATGGGGCCCTGCCTTGTGTCCACTCCAGTGGTGGAGGGCTGTGTGCCGGCATGGGCACAGTCCGAGAAGTGGGTCTTAACCCCCACGGATGCGCCTGTGAGCCGGGTAGTCCCAGGAGCTGACACTCTAGTCCCAGAGTGTCAGTTGAATGCCAATGTGGCTGAGGGAGAGATCAGCCAAGCTGATGCGGGGGATCATGCCTCCCTGCAAGCCAACATGATGGCGGAGGATGGTGCCACGTGGGTGCCATGCCTCATGGCCGCCAAAATGGCGACCAGCTGTGTGCCAGCATGGCCACAGGAAAAGGACCGGTTCCCAACCCCCGCCGGAGTGCCAGTGATTTAGGCACTCCCCAGAGCTGACACTCTATTCCCAGAATGTCAAGTGAACACCGATGTGGTATTGATTTGTTTTGATTGATTGATGAGGGAAAGATCAGCCAAGCTGATGCTGGGGATCGTGCCTCGTGCCTCCCTGCCAGCCAACATGATGGCGGAGGATGGTGCCACGCGGGTGCCATGCCTCATGGCCTCCAAAATGGCGACCACCTGTGTGCCAGCATGGCCACAGGCAGAGAAGCGAGTAGTGACCCCCGCTGCAATTCCTGGTGCACCCCGATCCAGTAACCCTAGTCTGGGGCAACGTTCCCTAGCTACAGAGAAGACGACCGGTGAGATGCTGTCCCCTGAACTCAAGCAGCCAGCAGCAGCTACAGGAAAAGACACAGTCAGCGATCCCTGCAGCCCCTGCCAGCGACACAGCTATGGAGCTTCCAGATGAGCAGCAGTCTACAGCCATCAGGCAGGAGGACCAACTGGTCCACAAAGATTTGTGTTTGCATCCAGGGGTCCCAGTCAATCGGCAGGCGATCGGCCTGGGAGTCCCCTGCAACAAGGTACTTCCTGGGCAGCCTGATGGGGTCTTGCCCAGGCACCGGTTCTCAGGGACAGGGAGATCGATGATGGTACATACAGAGGATGCTCTTGTGACCGCAGTCACAGAGAGCCACAGTTGGGCAGTTGCCCAGGCAGAGGTGCAGTCGTCACCGATGCCCACCAAATTTGTTTATCCTCCCCAGCTTTTGGAGCCCAACCCCCAGATGATCGCTTCCCAACATTTGGAGCCCACCCACATGGAGGACCTGGAAGGGACCAGGCAGGTAAGTCAGACCATGCCGACCAGTGTCCCCATGTGTATAATGTTCCCCACTGTGACCTTTTTTCTGACTGTGTGACAGACAGGGAACTACCGGAGCTCAGTACCAAGAGATGGTGCAGGCAGATGCTGATTTGCCTGCGGACCATAGTAGGCGCTTTGCCTGGGTACCAGCCCCTAGGTCTTTTGCTAGTTCAGCGACAGCAAGGGGCCAGTTAGTGGTTCCTTGGGGGTTTAGGGCAGGCTCCGTGGAGCGAGGGGAGACAGCTCCCCAGCTCGCCGCTCCCCTCTGGGAGTGGAAGCGAGAGGCGTTAGGGAGATCGAGGGTCCCTGCTATGGGTGAGCCAAGCAGGACCTAATGTACTGATCGCCCGCTGGACCCCGGGGGTCAGCAGCCCCACCATCAGACTGAGTACAGTGTCTTGATGGAGAGGGAACAGATAGAGAGGGAGGGGCCAGTTAGTGGTTCCTTGGGGGTTTAGGGCAGGCTCCGTGGAGCGAGGGGAGACAGCTCCCCAGCTCGCCGCTCCCCTCTGGGAGTGGAAGCGAGAGGCGTTAGGGAGATCGAGGGTCCCTGCTATGGGTGAGCCAAGCAGGACCTAATGTACTGATCGCCCGCTGGACCCCGGGGGTCAGCAGCCCCACCATCAGACTGAGTACAGTGTCTTGATGGAGAGGGAACAGATAGAGAGGGAGGTCAGGGACATACAAGGGTACTATAGGGATTTAGTGAAAATGGCGAATTTCGAAAATTCGCTGCTCTCTGCATAGGCCCCATTAACTCACACCAAAGTCAGTCTACTAAGTAATGACAACCCCTTTCCAATTCTATAGGACCACCTTGTACAGAACACATACATTTCTTAATCTGGATTGTCACAAACAGTTAATGAGCTAACAGGCTACATGAACTATTCAGACACTATGGGGGCGATTCACTAAGCAGTGAGATTTTGTGCCAATTGGGAAATTTTTAATCCCATGATAAATAATGAAGTCAGACGCGGGATTCACTAAGAAGTGAAGTGCATTTGGGTAAGTGCGGGCAAAAGCATGCCCGATCGCGCGAGCTGTTTTTTCCCCCTGCTATCGTGCTTAAAAATCTAAAGCGCGATAGCTGATTGAAAAAAAAAACACATTTTAATACTAGTGTACATATGCAGGGGGTCTTCTGAGCTGAACCGCATTGGTTTCAGCCTCGGGGACCCCCTACTTCATGAGATATAGGCTCCCGTTATGGGGTGCCGGTATCCCTTATGCTTTTAAAGCTCTCGCGTCACGTGACCGGGGGATTTAAATCCTGCATGGAGATACCGGCACCCTATAACGGGGCCTGTATCTCATGAAGCAGGGGGTCCCCGAGGCTGAAACCAATGCGGTTCAGCTCAGGAGACCCCCTACTCATGTACACTAGTATTAAAACACAGATATCAATACAAAATAATTAATTACCGTAGCGGTTAGCCGCTATGGTAATGAAGCTGCATTAATATAATTGTTATTAATAGTGTGCGGGAGCAGGGGGTCTCCCGAGATGAACCGCATTGATTTCAGCCTCGGGGACCCCCTGATTCCCGAGTTCCAGGCCCAGATATGGGGTGCCGGTGTCTCCTCCATTATTAAGCGGCCTGCGTCATGTGACGCGGACGCTTTAAAAATGGCGCGACACTGGCATCCGATGCCCCATTCCGGGACCTGTAAATCGGGAAGCAGGGGGTCCCTGAGCCAGAAATCAAAGCGGTTCAGCTCAGGGGACCCCCTGCTCCCGCACACTATTAAAAAAAATACATTAAAGCAGCTTCATTGCCTTAGCGGCTATCCGCTAAGGCAATGAAGGAGTTGAGGCCCAATAGCAATTGCCCCCAATAAACCTTGCAATATGTGCTAACCACCCCATGCCCCCAACAACTCCAATACCCCCCTAACATACATTACATTTTTTTTTTTTTAAAGCATAGGAATGTTATTATAGGCTGGCGGGGGCCGGGGGGTGTCCGGGGGCCCTCGGGTGGTCACCGCAGGTGTCCAGGGGTCCACGCTGGCCTGCAGTATCAATCCTGTGCTTTAAATAAAAAATTAAAAAAAACAAACGGGAAATAAATACACTCACCTCCCCCATAACACATACAGTACAGTTATGTGCAAAATTACTATTATCCAGATATGGATAATAGTGCATTTGCCCATTTAAAATAAAACATTAAGCTGCAGAAATAAAATAAATAAAACTTGCACTCATCCCTGCCAGGCTGCCACGATGAAGGCCGTCCTCATCCTTATCACCGTCCATGTCCCCCGTTGACACAAACAATGCAGTACAATAAAAAATACGAACTAATTGTTACGCTGTGCTCACCACAAACTGGACGAGACCCCGGTACTGAGATGGGAATAGGTAAACACCAGCCACAGACACGGCGGCCACGTCCGGAGTGTAGGATAGTTTTGGTAGCCGGGTCTGGAGTGGAGAGGTCAGGGCAGTCATTATACTCGCCAGGTTCAGTGCAGGAGAGGTCCGGAGCGTTGAAGGTACTATGCCAAGGTCAGGGTGGGAGAGAGCAGGGTAGTCAAAGTTCAAAGCCATGATCAGGATAAGAGAAGAGCGGAGAGTCAAAGGCAGCCGAGTTCAGTATTCCAGATAAGCGGGTGGTCAAAGGCAAGCCGGGTCGGTACACGAGGGGTTAATCTAGGAAGCAAGGCAACAGGACAGGGACAAGGCATGATCAGCAGAGACAAACACAGAGTAACACAATCTATGCTCAGCCAGAGTGCCTATGGCACAGCTGAGCATAGATAGGCTTGATCAGTCAATCACCATGGGGGTGGAGCGGAGGCGCGGCCTCTGCGGAAGCCTGTGATAGGCTGGAACCAATGAGCAGGTGCAGCTGCTTGTATCAGCTGATGATGTTCTTGCCACGGAGCTTGAAGGCGTGGCGCACGTGTGACAGATGACGTCACAGCTGCGCGCATGCGCGCTGTGTGTGTTAGGAGAGGAGTACGGGCTTAAGGAGCCCCGCGCATGCGCAGAGCTGCGCGAGAGGAAGCGCGGGGTAGGCGTGCATCCGTTATCCTTAAAGTTCCCCCCCCGAGGGTTTGCGGTAACCACAGGAATTGGAGGGTGAAGCCATCTAAAAGTAAGGGGAAAAATTGTATGTACAGTCATGTGAAAAAGAAAGTACACCCTCTTTGAATTCCATGGTTTTACATATCTGGACATAATAACAATCATCTGTTCCTTAGCAGGTCTTAAAATGAAGTAAATACAACCTCAGATGAACAACAACCCATGACATATTACACCGTGTCATGATTTATTTAACAAAAATAAAGCCAAAATGGAGAAGCCATGTGTGAAAAGCTAAGAATACCTTATGATTCAATAGCATGTAGAACCAGCTTTAGCAGCAATAACTTGAAGTAATCGTTTTCTCTATGACTTTATCAGTCTCTCACATCGTTGTGGAAGAATTTTGGCCCACTCTTCTTTACAACGTTGCTTCAGTTCATTGAGGTTTGTGGGTATTTGTTTATACACAGCTCTCTTAAGGTCCCGCCACAGCATTTCAATCGGGTTGAGGTCTGGACTTTGACTGGGCCATTGAAACACCTTGATTCTTTTCTTTTTCAGCCATTCTGTTGTAGATTTGCTGGTGTGCTTGGGATCATTGTCCTGTTGCATGACCCAATTTCGGACAAGCTTTTGCTGTCGGACAGATGGCCTCACATTTGACTCTAGAATACTTTGGTATACAGAGGAGTTCATGGTCGACTCAATGACTGCAAGGTTCCCAGGTCCTGTGGCTGCAAAAACAAGCCAATATCATCACCCCTCCACCACCGTGCTTGACAGTTGGTATGAGGTGTTTGTGCTGTTATGCTGTGTTTGGTTTTTGCCAAACGTGGCGCTGTGCATTATGGCCAAACATCTCCACTTTTGTCTCATCTGTCCAAAGGACATTGTTCCAGAAGTCTTGTGGTTTGTTCAGATGCAAGTTTGCAAACCTAAGCCGTGCTGCCATGTTCTGTTTAGAGAGAAGAGGCTTTCTTCTGGCAACCCTTCCAAACAAACCATACTTGTTCAGTCTTTTTCTAATTGTACTGTCATTAACTTTAACATTTAACATGCTAACTGAGGCCTGTAGAGTCTGAGATGTAACTCTTGGGTATTTAGCAATTTCTCTGAGCATTGCACGGTCTGCCCTTGGGATGAATTTGCTGGGATGTCAACTTCTGGGAAGATTGGCATCTGTCTTGAATGTTTTTAACTTTTGAATAATCTTTCTCACTGTAGAATGATGGACTTTAAATTGTTTGGAAATGGCCTTATAACCCTTCCCAGATTGATGGGCAGCAACAATGGCTTCTCTAATATCATTGATGATGTCTTTCCTCCTTGGCATTGTGTTAACACACACCTGAATGCTCCAGACCAGCAAACTGCTAAAACTTCGGCTTTTATAGAGGTGGTCACACTTGCTGATGATCAATTAATCAAGGGCATTTGATAAGCAGCACCTGTCTGCTACTTAGCATCTTAATTCCTATGGAAGCAGTAAGGGTGTACATAGTTTTTCACACATAGCTTCTCCATTTTGGCTTTATTTTTGTTAAATAAATCATGACACGGTGTAATATGTCATGTGTTGTTGTTCAAAGAGGGTGTACTATCTTTTCACATGACTGTATGTTATTATTTTTCATTTACAGGTTTTTTTATTGTATTTTTTGCTGATTGCATTTTTTTTTCACACATTCATTCCAAATGTATTTATGTATGGCCCTTTAGGGCTATACATACTGTGATGCCGTCACTGCCCTCTAAGGGTTAGAATGGGGCAGTTGTGTTACTTTACAGCTCTCATAGAGTTAATCCTCTTGGAAAGGTCTGTTCAGCTGAGAGTTAATGAGCTAATTAGCCTAGCCTGTATAGTCAGGAAGTGATACAGAGATTCCCCCCCCCCCATGCTGCCAGACACACACTGTTGAGAGTTATATAGAGAGGGTGAGAGACGCTACTGCTAGACTGATCTGAAGACACACACAGCCCTGTGAGAGACTGAAAGGAGACCTGCTGCAGGTACACTGGGTAAAGTGGGGAAAGAGTTTAGTTCTCCCATGATTAGTTAGGGACTAAGCAGTATTAGTCACTACTCCTGGAAGGAGTTAGGTCTTTTGTTTCTGTTTTGTGTTATGAGTTAACCCCGTACCTGCTTTGTACCCTGTAAATAAACCCCTGCTTAGAAAGTACAGTGTTTCCTGCCTTTGATCTGGACAAAAGATCCGACGCTGGTACTGAGATGTCACAATTGGTGGAGAATGCGGGCAGTCCACAAGGCAGTGAAAGTGGAAAATGGAGGAATGTCTGACCTCGCTTCAGTACAAACAAACAGAAAATTCTGCTATTTTAATGCGGTGGTTGCAACAATTGGCAAAGACCCAAGAGGAGATGTCAAAATCCTATAATGAGAGTTTACAACAGATGACAAAGTCACAAACTGAAAGTACTGTGGCGTTAGTACAGCAGATGGCGCTGTCCCTACATCAGACGCTAAAAGAAGAGCAAAACGAGGCGCAACTTCGCCTACACCAGGAGCTCCGAGTGTTGGGAGAGAAAATTACCGCCCAGACTAGAGTTGCCCCACAGGTCGCTCACCAGGTAAAAACGCACCTCATTCAGAAAATGACGATGGACGATGACGTTGAGGCGTACCTGTCAATCTTCGAGCGCACCGCAGTACGCGAAGGATGGCCAGCTGAGGAGTGGGCGGGAATATTTGCTCCCTTCTTGGTGGGTGACTCACAACAAGCCTATTATGACTTAGTAGGAAGGTAATCGGACGAGCACTGCTGTTAAGTAAGGCTGGAGGCAGGGTGCAGCAAAAATACTTTATTCAGGCATATCAGCCCAGGTAAAAACACACGAGGAGGATCCTCTAACGCGTTTCGTCCTAACAGGACTTTGTCAAAGAGTGATCTTAAGGTGACCGGATCCAGGTATATATAGTCCCTCCTCCCCAGCGCTGGTGCGTGGCTCCTCCCCTCCAGGTAATACATTCCAGCAGCCGTGAGAGAATGGTAGTAGATGGAGGTGAATCACCACGCAACTGCGCTAAAGGAGCAGGCAGCCATTGAACACACACTGATGTATATCCACCACATATGCACTGTACCGAGTGCCCTTAACTATGCAGTTATAAATAAGGCTACATATGCGATCTGTAACATGTCAATTACTTTATGGGCACACAGTATCAGCTACACAGGAGGATATAAGCGTTTAGCTAAAAACGGGTCCGGTTCACCCTAAACAAACTGACATTGGAATGTATTAAAATTACAAAAAAAAGGAGGAGAAATACAAAAAAGGGGGGCTCATAACCAGGCACATATAGTACACAGAATGTAAGTCCATATGATGAAATTTGGACTATCAATTATTCAATAGGGAATACTATATGTGTATGTATAACCCTTAGGTATAGCTAACAACCTAAACAGTTCTTTTAATGAAAAAAGCAGAAGGTAATATTACAAAACACAATAGTAATATATATAGTTTAAACACATACATAAGCTACAATTAATCAAACAGTCCCTAAGTTAAAAGAAACTCCAAATGGGAATAAAAAATAAATAATATATATAGAATATATTATATATCGTTTGCAACAGAATCCCAATTTAAACAATCAAAGACTATACCAATATGACTTTAGAGATGACTCCATGTCTAATCAGACCCATGAATATATTTTTTGGGTCTCAATATTTTATCACAGAATGAACATTTAGACAATATTTGGCTTAAAATGTTGTCATTCTCAAAGTCCTAATAATTTATAATTGTAATCTTAATGGTAACACTACTTAAAGAGACTAATCCAAGTATCCATTGAGGATTAATTTATACAATATACTTAATTGTGAAATTAAATATAAGTGTCCCCGCTAGGGTAATGTTGGGATATATATACCATTATTAACAGACAATATAAATCTATGAATCAGGAATTTATAAGAAATGTGTGAGTTCCCAATCCACATTAATTCCATGTGGATGGAGACTGTTCATACAGAATATCCATGACATTTCACGTCTGTTAAGGACATTTAATCTGTCTCCCCCCCTAGTTGCTATTGGGACATGTTCTAATCCTGAAAAGGAAAGATTCTCAATTCCTCCCATTGGCAAGTAGAAAAATGCCTTGATACCGGATGAAGTGTATCCATCTTTTTAATCAGGCGAACGTGTTCCTTTATCCTATGTTTAAGGGGCCTTATAGTACGCCCAATGTAAACCTTACTACATCCGCATTTGAGCATATAAATTACGTAGCTAGTGTTACAGTTGATGAACATTTGTAGATTCTTGCGTGTTTTTGGTGTAGAGCATTCAATGTTTTTAATTGTTTTTGCGAAACGACAGACACTACAATGGCCACAAGGAAAGAAGACTTTTGATATATTTGATACACCCATAGTTTTTGGGGAGGTAAACAAACTGGGTGACACATATGATGCCACTGATTTGGCTTTACGGAAGACCAATTTTGGTCCTCTATCCGTTATAGATTTTAAGTCTGTATCTAATCTCAATGTGTCCCAGTGTTTAGAGATAATAGCCCGTATAGCATTAGATTGTCCGCTCTGTTGGGTAATAAAAAGCGGTAATGGTGTGGTACCTTGCTTACCCCAATGTCCTTTTTGGGAGACGTTCATGGATAAGAGATCTTTTCTCTCCATGGACTTCACCAAATCTAGGGTGTCCTTAAGATCCTTTTTCTTATACCCCCTCTCGAGAAATCTAGTGATTAGTTTTTTTGCCTGTATGTCAAAGCTTTCTTCCGTAGAGCATAGCCGTTTGAGGCGTAGCAATTGACCCTTAGGGATGCCTCTCTTTAGGGGCCCTGCATGATTACTACTGGCCATGAGATAGGTGTTCCTGGAGTTGGGCTTCCTATAAACGTAACAGATGTGGTGAGTACTATGCTTGTACGTGAAATGTAGGTTATATGTATTTCTGTTAAGATTTTGTATAAAGTACTCCAGTGTTTGTGCATACACCTCCATATAAAGATAAGGTCATCTATATAACGACGAAATAGGATATTTGTTCTATATAAATTGTGATTACCATAAATAAAATACCCAAAAGTGACTCTCCATAACCCATAAATAAATTAGCAAACGAAGGTGCAAATGATGTGCCCATAGCTGTGGCCTATAAGTTGTGCAAATAAAATTGTGCATCATAGCAAAATAATTGTGTGTAAGTAAGAAAAGGATTGATTCGATCAGAAAAGTGGCACATGTGGTGAGAGATTGGATGTGTTCAAAAAGTGTTGAATGGCCTCAATACCTTGCTTATGGTCAATAATGGAATATAGAGATCTGACGTCCATTGTCACCCATATACAATTACTGTTCCATTTGATGTGTTTTAGGTCTTGTATGAGGTCTCTTGAATCTTTAATAAATGAAGGTAGGCCCAAAACTATGGGCTGTAAGAATGAGTCAACATAACGTGAAAGACCATCTCCCAAAGATCCAATACCTGACACAATCGGCCTGCCGGGCGGATGCGTCAGGGTCTTATGGATCTTTGGGAGATGGTAAAAAATGGGTATTACTGGGTGTGGTGGATATAGGAAACCCAACTCCTTGGGATTAAGGACATAAAGTATTTCACCCAGCTCCAATAGAGATTTTAATTCTTTCAAGAAAAGAGGGGTTGGATCTGACCTAAATTTTTTATATGAGCATGTGTCCCCAAGTTGTCTCAGTGACTCCTTGTTGTAATCCTCAGAGGATTGGACCACAATTCCCCCCCCCCCCCCTTATCCTCCCTGCTTAATAACTAGCGATTTATCTTTTTGGAGTCTGGTTAGTTCATATCTCTCTGTGCCTGGACAGATATCATTGCAGGATTGCCAATAGTGAAACCATCGGCCAATATTTTCAAGTCCCTTTCAACCAATTTCTCAAAGGTTGAGATGAATGGACCTTTGGAACTATTGGCACAAAATATTGATTTCTTTTTGAATGATGTATGTTTATGCTGAAAGACATCTGTTGACATGTCATAAGATGGCAAATCTGGTGATTGTTCATCTAGTAAACCCTCTAGATCAGCAATGGCACAATGTTCCCTAAAAGAGAGCCCCTTACTATTTAAACCCATATTCAAAGTGTCTATGGTATCCAGATCTGTTTCATCTGATCCCTCTGGCCCAGCATTTTGGTTGACATTTGCTGTGGAGAAAAATTTGGTTAAAGCTAATTTTCTGGTAAAGCATTGCAGATCAATAACTGTATCAAACAGAAATACATATAACCTACATTTCACGTACAAGCATAGTACTCACCACATCTGTTATTTGGACCTCACTCTATTCATAGATGTAGAAGGGAATATACAGACTGACGTTTATAGAAGCCCAACTCCAGGAACACCTATCTCATGGCCAGTTTAATCTGCAGGGCCCCTAAAGAGAGGCATCCCTAAGGGTCACATTGCTACGCCTCAACGGCTATGCTCTACGGAAGAAACTTTGACATCAGCAAAAAAACTAATCACTAGATTTCTCGAGAGGGGGTATAGAAAAGGATCTTAAGGACACCCTAGATTTGGTGAAGTCCATGAGAGAAAAGATCTCTTATCCATGAACTCTCCAAAAAGGACATTGGGGGAAGCACGTAACCACACCATTAACCATGCTTTTATTACCAACAGAGCGGACAATCTAATGCTATACGGGCTATTATCTCTAACACTGGGACACATTGAGATTAGAAGAACAGACTTAAATCTATAACGATAGAGGACCAAAATTGGTCTTCCTTAAAGCCAAATCAGTGGGCATCATATGTGTCACCCAGTTTGTTTACCTCCCAAAAAACTATGGGTGTATCAAATAAACCAAAGGGCTTCTTTCCTTGTGGCCATTGTGATGTCTGTCGTTTCGCAAAAACAATTAAAAACATTGAATGCTCTACAAACAACCAAAAGCACGCAAGAATCACAAATGTGTTCATCAACTGTAAACTAGCTACGAATTTATATGCTCAAAGTCGGATGTAGTAAGGTTTACATTGGGCGTACTATAAGGCCCTTAAACAAGGATAAAGGAACACGTTCGTCCTGATTAAAAAGATGGATACACTTCATCCGGTATCAAGCATTTTTCTACTTGCCAATGGGAGGAATTGAGAATCTTTCCTTTTCAGGATAGAACATGTCCCAATAGCAACTAGGGGAACAGATAAATGTCCTTAACAGACGTGAAATGTCATGATATTCTGTATGACCAGTCTCCATCCCCATGGAATTAATGTGGATTGGAACTCTGACCACATTTCTTAATAAATTCCTGATTCATAGATTTATATTGTCTGTTAATAATGGTATATATATCCCAAACATTACCCTAGCGGGGACACTTATATTTAATTTCACAATTAGTATATTGTATAAATTAATCCTCAATGGATACTTGGATAGTCTCTTTAAGTAGTGTTACCATTAAGATTACAATTATAATATTGACTTTGAGAATGACAAATTTTAAGCAAATAGGTCCTAAATGTTATTCTGTGATAAAATATTGAGACCCAAAAAATATATTCATGGGTCTGATTAGACATGGAGTCATCTCTAAGTCATATTGGTATACTCTTTGATTGTTAAATTGGGATTCTGTTGCAAACGATATATATATATCTATATATATTATTTCTTTTTTATTCCCATTTAGAGTTTTTTTTACTTAGGGATACTTTGATTAATTGTAGCTTATGTATTGTTTAACTATATATATATACTTTGTGTTTTTTGTAATTTACCTCTGCTTTGCTTTTTCATTAAAAGAACTGTTTAGGTTGTTAGCTATACCTAAGGGTTTATACATACACTATTATTCCTTTGATAATTGATATCCAATTTTCATCATATGGACTTACATTCTGTGTACTATATGTCTTGGTTATGAGGGCACCTTTTTTTGTATTTTCCTCCTTTTTTTTGTAATTTTAATACAGCTCCAATGTCATTTGTTTAGGGTGAACCGGACCCCTTTTTAGCTAAACGCTTATATCGTCCGGTGGAGGCTGTTACTGTGTGCCCAAAAGTAATGACATGTTCAGATCACATGTAGCCTTATTTATAACTGCATAGTTACGGGCACTCGGTCAGTGCATATGTGGTGGATATACATCATGTGTGTCAATGAGCTTTAAAAAAACGAGAAAATAACTGTGCCTACTATCTAAACCCAAAATTTAGAATATAACATATAGTGCTAGTGACTAAACCACATAAATAAGGTGACCAAGAAATAAATCACAATAACCACAGTGAGGGTGTAATTATGAAGAAATTATATCACATAACCGTGTATTTGTAGAGGCGTCTGCTGCTATAAATACAGGGGTGGCTCAGCACCCCCCACACTCTAAGAAATGGAAACAAAAAAACAGCGCACACCGCCAAATAGGAGTCAAGTCATGCTATATATTAGTAATTACAGGGTAATAAATCTGCGTCATCAAAACATGGAATAGGTGCATTTAGTGTGTTTCACACAAGTTACCACTCACAACTGTTGTTCAGAAGAGTCTGCAGCTTGCTTCTCTCAAGCGGGGCGCTACGTTGGTTCAGAGCATGATTAATGTCCAAAACCCCTCATCCCGCAGTACAACATCGCTCCAAGGGATTTCCCTTTACAGCAACCACGCTCCGTTGCAGGTATTGGTGCTTGGGGGACCGCTCGCGCTTCCAAGCCGTCTGGTGCAGCTCGTGTAGCTCAGCGAGCAGATCCACTGTACGGGGGTGAGACCTCAGCTCTGCAAGGGTACACTCGCGTGCAACGTTGTGCTCTCCGTCACGGATACGGCGTGATGACGTCACAGTCTCCGCAGCAGCGAGGGAACCGGCAGGAGGCGTCAACAGATTCTCTCATATGTCCAAAATTACCACTGGGAGTAATACTACACGGGTAGCCAAAGGAGGCAATGGCAATATTAAGGCACTAGATAAAAATCATCAACCATGTTCGTAGAATAAAAACTACTTCTCATGGATCCCTGAGAAGTAGTTTATTCTACGAACATGTTGGATGATTTTTATCAGTGCCTTAATATTGCCATTGCCTCCTTTGGCTTCACCCTGTTAGTATTACTCCCAGTGGTAATTTTGGGCATATGAGACTTTGAGAGACTTTGAAGACTTTGACCTGCCTGCGCTGCGTGTTCCCCGCTGCTGGCGGAGACTGTGACGTCATCACTGCAGTTCCGTGACGGAGCGACAACGTGGGCACGCCCGAGTGTGACCCTTGCAGACTGAGTCTCACACCACCGATAGTGGATCTGCTCGCTGAGCTAGCCACGCTGCACCATACGTCTGAGTAAGCGAGTCGGTCTCCACCAAGCACCAATACCTGGCAACGGAGCTTGGTTGTCTGTAAAGAAATCCCCTTGGGAGCGATGTACTGGCGGGATGAGGGGTTTTGGACATTAATCCTGCTCTGAACCACGTAGCGCCCCCGCTGAGAGAAGCAAGCTGTCAGACTCTTCTGACAACAGTTGCTGAGTGGTAACTGTGTGAAACACACTAAATGCACCTATTCCACTGTTTTGATGTATGGCAGATTTTTACGCCTGGTAATTATAATATATAGCATTACTTGCTTCACTATTTGGCGTTGTGCGGGTTTCTTTTGTTTCCATGTGTTTCAATGGCTGCTGCTCCTTAAGCGCAGTTGCGTGGCGATTCACCTCCATCTACTACCGCTTCTCTCACGCTGCTGGAATGTATACCTGGAGGGGAGAGCCACGCACCGTCCTGGGAGGAGGGACTATATATACCTGGATCCGGTCACCTTAAGATCACTCTTTGACAAAGCTCTGTTGGACGAAACGCGTCAGAGATCCTCCCTCGTGTGTTTTTACCTGGCTGATAGGCCTGAATAAAGTATTTTTGCTGCACAGCCTGCCTCCAGCCTTACTTAACAGCATTGCTCGTCCGATTACTTCCTACTCTGCTTACACCCACGGGAAGAGGCACGCAATGGCACAGGGCCCTCTACTCCTCCAACAAGGAGAACCAGCGATGTCCTCCAGAAAGAAGAATGAAGTGAGTATCAACCAACTCTTTCAGTTGGGGACTAAGGGAGGTTGTATTAGCCCACCCACTGTGGAACCGCCGGGTTGAGTCCTACCCTCACTGGACAGGTTAGACGGATTCCCTCCCTCTCTCCCTTCATCTCATGTACTGTGGTATTATGCTGTGGTAATCCCCAAATCTATCATGCATGGACTTTGAATTTATACTGATGTCAGTAAGCAAGGATGATGGAAACCCTGTGCCAAGTGTTCATATAATATAAACGATATGCCTCAATGAATGACTGCACTGGACTAATATAGAGCATCCAATTAAGGGAGTTTCCCTTACCTATTATGACTTAGAGCCCGAGCAAGCTAAAGACTATACACCCTGAATCCTTGTTGTAATTCTCAGAGGATTGGACCACCCTGAAGGCAGAGATTATGGCACGGCTGGGGGTCACCCTCGGCGGTTCGGGCCCAACGGTTTCCATCTTGGCTTTTGATATAGTAGAAGACACTCCGCTCTCACTATATAACCTTAAACACTCTGCAAGGAAGGGGCTCCAGCCTGAGGTATGTTCCATCGCTGCAGTTGCCGAAAGATTCGTTATAGACCGGTTCCTGAGGGGTCTCACCCGCACCATCCAGAAGTGGGTGAGCAGAGTGACCCCAAAACGCCGAACAGTTGGTTCGCTTTAGTCGAATGTTACTTGACGTCAGAGGAGATGTCCAAGGTTCAAGTCCAGATGAGTGCTCCTTGTTCTCGCTTCCCTGCACTCCAGGAGGTCCGATAAGACTCTTAGGGCCTCATGCAGTAAGCCCCGATAATGCGTTTTTCGCCATTTTTTTGCCTTCCAGATTCAGTAAGCACCGATAAGTGGGAATTATCGGCACCTTTTCCTCCCGATAAAAAATTATCGCCAGCCGGCTGGCCGATAAGCCACTTATGCGCACTTTTTTAACACCGGCTGAATTCAGGTAGCCCCGATCAGCTCTTCGGTGCTGATCGGCACCCCAGATGGAGAGAGTTTATCGGGAATCCAGCCCGCCACTAAAGTTGGCAATTTGGTGGGGGAGAGACATCGGCAAGGGCGACACTTTAGAAAAAATCAGCCCTTTTCCCTGCCGTGTGATTGATGCCGGGGTCTCCGGAGCTGATAACCCGCAACCGGAGCCCCCCGGCAGCGTCCGAGAACGGAAAAGCATTTAAAGCCACTTCATTACCTTAGCGGCTAACCGCTAAGGCTTAAGGGGTTAACCCACCCTTGCCATACTTATTGTGGGTAGCGGGGGTGGGGAAGGGGTATTTGACCCTGGGTGTGAGTTTAGACTTGTGGGGGGGTTGCGGTGACTTAACCCTTCACGACCGTAGCAGTTTATACCCGCTACGGGTCATGAGGGGTTAGCCCTCCCGCTACCCCCCGCAAGGCCAAACAAACACCGTTGGGGCTAATACCTCCTTCACCCACCCCCGCTACCCACAATAAAAAATAATCACACACAGCATCCCCACACAAATAAATAAATAAATCTAAATAAATAAATAATATCTCTATATAAATATATATATATATATATTATATACTATATATATATATATAATATATATATATATATTTATAATAACCCACAACCCCTAACATACACAATATGCACATCAATGAACTATAGGCCTTGGGGGCCCTCGGGTGTTACCCGCAGGCCTAAAAGTACCAATTATGTGCGCCCCCCCAAATTAATGTCTAAACACATACATACTTATAAAGAAATAACCCCCCCCATAACACATACAATATAGTAATGGCCACAATGACTATTATCCACAAAGGGATAATAGTGAATGTGCCCATTTTAAATACATAAACACCAATCAATACATTAAATACATATAGCACTTACCACCCATGTCCGGCTGCCACGATGAAGGCCATCCTCATCTTCATCCTGCCCATGGCCCCCTCAGCTGCTGCAAAACAGACACAAGAATGAAAACATCCAAAGTAATGTCCCCTAACCCCTTAATCACCATAGCGGTTATTAACCGCTACAGTCATTAAAGGGTTAACCCACCCTCACCCACCACTCGGGACGCCTACATACCCTCCCACACTAACCCCTCACCCCGTGAGACCTAACCCCCCTCACCCACTACCCACAAGGGAGGCCTACCCACATACCGTTAAGGAACCCCCCCCCACCCCCAGTACCCACAATAAAAACAATACAGTGACCCAGAATAAACATCATAATATTTAATAAATACATTACCCACCCCCTGTGCCCCCCGATAAATACAAGATTTATCCTTTTACAAACAGGGTTCATAACGCAGCCCCACGCGAGTCCCCGGTGGGCTGGCGGGGCACCTGACAGACCTACAGGGTACCAGCAACCCTTTTCAAAGAGGTTCTGGAGGCCTGCTGGTGGGTCCCGCCAGCACCATGGCCCCCAGGTGGTCTCATTGGGTCACCGTGGGCCACAATTGGGTCCCCACGGTAGGCCCAAGGATGTCTGGGAGCCCCGGGTCAGACCCACATGTGTCTGCGGGGCCTCAGGTGGTTCCCACGGGGGTCTGGGGAACTCACGAGTGCTCACTACGGGTCCGCGGTGCCCCCACAGAAGTGGGACCACACAGCTTCATCCCCGCAGACTACGGGTCCACGGTGCCCCCACAGATGTGAGGCCACCGCTTCATCCCGCATGTGTCACCCGTGGAACCACCAGCCTGATACCCGTGAGATACCCGAGAAAACCGTGGTCTCCAGAGGTCTCACTCGGAACCACGGAACAAACCCTGAATGTAAAAAAATAAACCTGACCTATACATTCAATACATACCCCCCCCCCCAACACCTACAGTACAATAATGTGCAAAATAACTATTATCCAGATAGGGATAATAGATTATTTGCCCATTATTAAAAACATTAACTAGCATATTCAAATAAATAAAGTACTACTGACCTCATCAATAAGAAGTCTCCGTCGCCAGCGACATCCTTGTCTTGCACACAAAATACATAGCCAAAACAAAGCCAATACATTGCAATTGCATTCAGATATCAATTAACCCCTTAAACACCGTATCGGATAATAACCGCAAAGGTAATTAAGGGGTTAAGCCACACTGGCCTGATACCCACCCTTCACCCATGAATTTGTACAGTGGCTTCATCATGCAAATATATATATATATATATATATATATATATATATATATATATACATATATATATATATATATATATATATATATATATATACACACACACATGATGAACCAATATACAAATAAATATAGAAGGGTTATCAAAACCATACTGTACTACAAATAACACTTCTCCATACAGACAAACTCCATTAAAATGAATTTCCTTTAATAATCCTAACTGATCTTACAATCTAAATCATCAAATGCCAATGAAAAAGCTCACATTCCAATCAATACATTGCATTTACATTGCATATATGATGCATCCAATCTATGCAGCATATACATTCTGCAAATTAATGTTAACAATAACATTGCAAGCAAATTAGAAATACTTCCAAACAAGTAAACTATTTAATCCAATCCAGTAAACATAAATCAATTACCATTCATTAATGACATCCATAAACAATTTACATTCCATCCCTAACAATTAAACAATTAAAAATGTCAAGCCTTTAACATAACAATGTAGCCCTAGAAAAAATATATGTACCAACAAGAATACAAAATACAAAACGAAGCCTAACCCTGACCTCAAGAACACAATACAATATCAACAATGACATCTATCTAATTGTAAAATACTTTAAACACACAATAAAGCATAGCAGCATAGACAAATTATTTAAAAACACATCAAATCAAGCTTTTAAAACAACATCATTTCTTACCCTGTATGTATATATCTCTCTAGACATACATACATACATACAGTGGCAAGAAATGATATACCACCAAAAAAAAAACACATGTTAAAAAAGCTTTTAAAAAAATTAACAAGTTAAATAAAATACATTTCTTTAGTTCACTTACCATTACTTGGCCCCACCGACTCTCGTTGCGCAGCTTACTCACGAACCAATCCACCAGGCACAGGAACCCATAAAATAAAAAACCATAAAATAATAAACATTACACTAAAAATCCAAATCAATCCACGGGTCTTCTATTTGTAATCCATCTTCATCTGTATTCTTCTTTCTTCTACCTTCTTCCGGGGTCTTCTTCCTGTCTTCGGCCACGCCCTGTCCTTCTTCTTCTGTAGGAGGTCCTTCCTCCTCGGCGTCTGGCTTGAAAATGAGACGACATAGGCTTTTAAAGGCCTATGACGTCACATTTTCGTCATGGTTCCCACGGTCCTGATTGGGCCGTGAAAACCATGTGTTTTGGCCGAGAAAAAATGAAAATGATGACGTCACTTAAAGGCAATGAAAGCACAGCCAATCAGAATGGCTTTGCTTCAATTGCCTTTAAGATGACGTCATTAAAAGAAACATGGCCGGCCTCACATGGTACGGTAGCCAATCAGAGCGTGGGAACTCCATCCCTACTCTGATTGGCTCTAGTATACCATGTGACAGAGGCTTGGGGGAGAAAGGATGTGATGTCATTGAAAGCCTGTCACAGGGTACTACAGCCAATCAGAGCGTGGGAAGTCTATCCCTACTCTGATTGGCTCCCGTACCAGGTGATTAAGGGGTTAGGGGACATTAGATTGTATTTTTTATTGTAATGCATTGTTTGTGGCAACTGAGGACATGGACGGGGATGAGGACGGCCTTCATAGTGGCAGCCTGGCAGGGGTGAGTGCAAGTTTTATTTATTTTAGTTCTGCAGCTTAATGTTGTATTTGTAATGGACAAATGCACTATTATCCATATCTGGATCATAGTAATTTTGACCATTAATGTACTGTATGTGTTAGGGAGGCGGAGACGGGGGGAAGGGGGGAGCTGGGGTGTATTTATTTAAAAGTATTGCCTGTTATTTTTTTTGGCCACACCATTGGTACCGCAGGCCTGTGGGGACCACTGGACACCCATGGGGATCACCCGAGGGCCCTGGGCTCCCATGGGGATCACCCGAGGGCCCTGGGCTCCCATGGGGATCACCCGGGGACACCCGCCAGCCTGTTGTATTAATTGTGTGGTGAAAAAAATGTAAACAATTATTTTATTCATGGCTCCATTTCTTTTACGCCAGCCTTTAGTTGGTGCAAAAATCTGACGTGCTTTTAAAGTACAATTCACTTATCACTGCTTAGTGAATCACACTGACTGGTTTGCCGTTTTTTGCCTGATCGGACGTATTTTTTTTCACTTTTGTGGGGGACAGAAAAAATGCCTTTTATGGACGATAAAGCACTGTTATCGCTGCTTAGGGAATCACGCAGCAGGCAGTGTTGGTCTTAAAAGCCATTTATAGGGGGCTATGCACTAAGCTCCGAGCTATTGCGCTGGCCTGAAAAAAAATAACACGTCCGCTAAAAAGTGAAGCCAGAGGCGCGATTCACTGTGGAGATCAGCCCATTTTGTATCGTACGTGCTCAAATTTGCCATATCGTGCGTGGTTTTTTTTCCCCCCTGCTATCGTGCTTAAAGTTCACGTACGATAGCTGATAGGAATAAAAAGCCGCCTGTAACATTTGCATGGAGATTCTGCATCTTCATGCACGGCTGTTACAGACGATCGTGCATTAACAATATACATTTTAATAATAGTGTACATGAGCATTGGTTTCAGGTCCGGGGACCCCCTACTTCAAGAGATACAGGCCCCGTTATGGGGTGCCGGTATCCCCTGCAGAATTTAAATGTCATATATATATATATATATAGTTAAGTTATGGTGAGTAAAAAAAAGTGACAAAAACCCTCCACAGCAAAGCATATAGCAAATGGATATATAACTGTATGCTCATTTGCATGTCTTAGGCAGGTCTGCCACCATGCCTTTCACCATTATCACCCAGCACACAGCACTTCCACTGCAGCAAGGGATTCTGGGAAATGACATGCAAATGAGCACACATTCCCACTTTTTGCTTCAAAACCATATTAGACATGGTTCCCTATAGGCTTAAGCTCGCTGCATGGTCACAGCTTTAAGCAAAGCCAGGGTTAAGATGCATAGCCAGAAAACCCACCCACAGACAGCTGTTTTGACCCTAATGGGTCTCATCAGTGTGGGGTTGGTTACACTGGCTATGCAAAGCTGAAGCAATGAGGATGGGTTTTACCATACTTAGTTAAGTTATAGTGAGAGAAAAAAAAGTGACAAAAAACCCCCACAGCAAAGCATGCAGCAAATGGAAATATAACTGTATGCTCATTTGCATGTCTTAGACAGGTCTGCAACCCCGCCTTTCACCATTATCACCCAGCACACAGCACTTCCACTGCAGCAAGAGATTCTGGGAAATGACATGCAAATGAGCACACAGTGCCACTTTTTGTTTCAAAACCATTTTAAACATGGTTTCCTATAGGCTTAAGCTTGCTGTATGGTCACAGCTTTAAGCACAGCCAGGGTTAAGATGCATAGCCAGTAAACCCATCCTCCCAACACTGCCCACAATTTTCAATTTGTCCCAGTATCCAAACAGGAGATTGCACACACGCTCCCCAAATTAAAACTAAGCAGCCAATGTGGACCTGACTTACTACAATTTAAGTTCCTAAGACTTGGTGCCCCAGCCATTGCCAAACCAATTGCTTCCATAATCGACTCTATCCTGTCTGCAGGCCATATCCCTAAGACCTGGAAAACTGCCAGAGTTGTACCAATCTTCAAAAGTGGGGACAAGAACACTGTCTCAAACTACAGGCCAATCTCTCTTCTCCCAATACTATCCAAAGTCATGGAAAAATGTGTTCACTTCCAATTAAGCGATTAATATACCAAGACGAATTTCCCTAGCCAATTTCAATTTGGCTTTCGCCCCAAACACTCCACCGTAACTACCCTGCTAAAACTTTGCAATGAAATCCAGTGTGGAATGGAATGGGGACAACTCACTGGTGCAATATTCCTAAATTTTGCAAAGGCTTTTGATACTGTTGATCATGCTATCCTGCTTAACAAACTCCAGTGCTCTGGAATAGGGAAGCATGCTTTAAACTGGTTTCAATCCTACCTATCAGGTATATCCCAACATGTATCCATCTCAAGCTATAACTCCAACTTCTTGGATATCACCTGTGATGTCCCGCAAGGCTCTGTTCTGGGGCCCCTTATTCTGAAGCCAGGGTCACGTTTGGTATGAATGGCTCCCGATAGCATTAACACAGTTCCCTTTTAAATCACTCCAAGTCCTGTAATATTTCCTCCACTTTATTGGGAAAAGGTAGCAGGGTACAGATACTTGTGCATGGTGTGTAGTGGTGATTATTAGTTAGAAACCGGTAAAAAGAGATGGCCTCACCAAGGGGGATAAACAGAGAAGGGGTTCTTTTTATCACTGTCTCCAGGGTTGAAAAGGAAGTGAGGTGCAGTGTGGGTAAAGGAATAGTCTAGGGGCAGACCATGTCTGAACAAACAGGAGGGGGGGCAGACTAGCCCATTCTGGTGAGGATCTCAGAAACTGCTGTAGCAGCTCACTGATTCCATGCTTGCAGGCAAGGAATGCAACATTGTTGCAAGCCACACAGGCACAGTATGTGTCTGCAGACTCCATGCAGCTGGGAATAAGATCTGACAGGCAGAAACTGCAAAGGAGAGAGGGGGGTGAGTCAGAAATGTGGTTCTTGTTCCATAACAATGAGATTGTATCTCACAAACGCGCATATTCACTCTGTTGGTGAGTGAGCATTTTTTATCCTTAATCTAGGTTAAGTTTATCATACATTTTTCCCCTTTGGCGCGTGCGCTTTTCTTTGTTTTTTTTGTATACATATACTGTATATGTACATTAAACGTAAGCATTATATATATATTTATATATATATATATCATATTTGTTTGTTATACTACATTGTAGGATGGTTTTGATAATTCCTTTTACATGTCACTTCGGACTTGGCAGATTGTTTTGACACAAAAACAATAGAATAAAACGATGCACAGAGCCGCAGACTTTGCTACATCTCATTTTAAGCTGTGCCTCATGTAACTCCTCCTATTTCCTCTCCAGAGCACACACTGGAGATGGCAGTGTATGCAGAGTGCGATCTGCACAACAGCTAAACAATGCACAATCAATCTTACAATATTGATTGGGTACTTGAGGCAAGTTCTGCAATGTTTGAGAATACAGGGCCACCACTTCAGAGGCCAGTAGCAGCACACTATACAACAGAACAAGTGCAATGTAGATCGCCCCCCTCCCAGGGAGAGCGCATTGTCTCGTTTGGTGCTGGAAGTTTCCTTCATTGAGAAGGTCACTGTGATTATACATGGCCATATTTGTTTTTTTAAAGGGAAGAAGTATTTTAATTGAAGGTCATGTTTTATCCTCCAACTTAAAATAAATAAATGGCCCCATGGGAACCTGCTTACATCCAGGTCACTTGATTCAATGATATACAGTAACAACCATAATGTCTGTCCTGCTGGACAAGAAATCCCTTTTGGAATAATCTTTAAGTGAGGAATTTCCTTCCCCTGTGCTTACTTTTATTCTCGCTGCTCTCATTTGTCTATTCTCTGTGCAGCTGAACATATACACAGTGATTAACGGGACATACAACACAGAGATATATGAGGACAAGTGCATCAAAACATTGGGAGGAAGGAGTCCCTGATCTGCAGAGCTTACAGTCGTATGTGCAGAGTAGTCAAACTTGCAGAGTCGGCAGCAGTAGTTACATTGGCATTCTCCTATATTTTATAAGCATGTTCTTGCTGCATAGCAGACGACACATGGCTAGCAAGATACACATAATAATTACAATAAAATAATTCATTGCTAATAAAGGGACACACAGCCAGCCTGATATATATATCTCAGAGGGGCAATTTATAGCAGAGTAACAGCTATTGATTATGTGGGTAACAGGAACGAACAAGTTAGGTATATCAGAAGCCAGAGACCTCACAGGGGCCTTTCCTTAGACAAGGAAAGTGAGAGTCATACTCTTATTATCAGCAAGGACAGCTGCACTAATGAAGGGGAAGCTTGTTTGAAGAATTAATCCTTTCTTCTAAATGTCATGCTGATTTGCATGTCTCACAGTAAAGTCCAGAAAATGGGCATATTAAGAGGCACATCTACTGTCATCCAGGGAGACTTTAACATACCAAGTGGCAATCCCAATGTCACTTCAGCTGCCCATCTTATTTCTTTAACCTACTCCTCCTCCTCTAGCGCCACCAACAGGTTAGGTTTTAAGGATATTCTTTCTTCAGCACAGGTGACTCAATCATAATGCTCTCCTACTATAACACTGCCCTTTCCTTTGCCAATTAAACCTATTTTTCTGCACTCATATAAACTCTGTCCTCTAACCCTCAACGCCTAGTCACCACCTTAACTCCCTTCTCTGCCCCAACTGCATCTGCACCCCCTTCTAACCTCACAATCCGAGCCCTCACCACTTACTTCACCGACAAGATACAATATATCTCTTAATGTCAAGTTCCACACACAACAACTACCTCCCATCGCACACCTAAATCCACTCTCAGCTCATTTTCTCCTGTGACAGAGGATGAGGTCTCATCAACTTACTCTACAACCTGTCCCCTTGATCCTATTCCCTCACATCTCCTCTGCTCCATCTCTGGCTCACGAAGCCCACCCTAACTCACCCTTTTACCTCTCTCTCACCTCAGGCACATTCCCATCTTCCATTAAATATGCACTTATCACGCCCATTCTAAGGAAACCCTCTCTTGACCCAGCTTCCCTCTCTAACAACCTCCCTATCTATCTTCTCCCCTTTGCCTCCAAGCTACTTGAGCGACTTGTATACAACCGCCTAATTCACTTTCCTCAAACTCCCTGCTTGGCCCTTTGCAATATGGTTTCCGCCCGTCTACACTCCACTGAGATGGCACTAACAAAAGTGGCCATCAACCTATTCACAGCTAAGTCTAAGGGTCACTTCTCCTTACTAATTCTCCTAGATCTCTCTGCTGCCTTCGAAACTGTCGATCACCCCATTCTTCTGAACACTCTCCAATTCATTGACCTCCATGACACAGCTTTCTCCTGGTTCACATGTTACCAGCGGTGGATTTGAAAATCCACCACCCTTTGGCACTTAGCTGTTTTAGCCGCCTCCTTTCTGCCGCCCCCTTCATCCTTCTGAAATGCAGCCTCAAATGACGCCATGACATCACTAATGTGATGTCGCAAGGTGTCACGTTGTCATGGTAAGATTGTATGTAGTAGGGGAGCCTGTTCCAGTGAAGGGGGGGCGAGTAAGGCAATTGATCGGAATTGAGAGGAGGCACAGGGGCTGGGGGTTGAGTAAAGGTTGTGGCAGTCAGGGAGCGAAGAGGACAGGAAGGGGTGTAGCGAGAGATGAGTGCTGAAAGGTAAGGGGAGGTAAGACCATGGAGAGGTTGGTAGACCAGGGTGAGGAATTTGAAGAGGGAACATTGTTAGATGGGTAGCCAGTGGAGTTGGGAGAGGAGAGGGGTGGTGTGTGTAGAGCGGGGTAGATTGAGAAGTGTACGGGCTGCAGCAATTTGGATTTGTTGGAGCGGTATGGAGGAGGAGAGGGGGAGAGAGGAGAAGGGAGTTACAGTAGTCGAGACGGGTGGAGATAAGGAATATGAGGATAAGGAGTGGATGGGAAGTGGCTGAGGAGAAAGAAATGAGGACACATTTTTCTTATGTTGTATAGGTGGTAGCAACAGGTGGTAGTGATGGAGGCAATGTGTTGGGCGAAGAGGAGAGAAGGGTCAAAGGTGACCCCAATATTGTTAGCTGAAGGGGAGGGAGCAATGGTGAAGGGGTGGAAATTGTGCGGACTGGGGAGGATGGAAGGGAGGAGGAAACAGAAAAGTAGAGACAGAAAGGCAGGCAGAGATTCAGGTGGAAAATTTGAGTGAGAATAGTGGGAAGGAGATATAGATTTGGATGTTGCCTGCAAAAAAAATGGACATTGAATCCATGGGAGGAGATGCGGTCAAAGAGGGGGCAGTGTAGAGGGAATAGAGGAGAGGACCAAGAACAGGGCTTTGGAGCACGCCCACTTGGAGGCTGGTGGGCAGAGAGGATGAATTGTTGAAGGTGACAGAGTAGGAGCAGTGGGAGAGATAATGAGAACCATGAGAGGACAGTGTCAGTGATACAAAGGTTGGTAAGTGTGGAGATGAAAGTGAGGTTGATCGATGGTATCAAAGGCTGAAGAGGAGAGGTTGAGGAGGATGAGGATGGAGGAAAGTTTGGAGTGGCAAGCTTGGGAGACAAAGTTGTGGATGGTGAGGAGGGCATTTTCAGTAAAGTGTGAGGGACAGAAGCCAGATGGGACAATGGGAAGGAGAGAATTGGTGTGGATAAAGGTAAATGGTGGGGGCTGTCCCTTATTTGTGCTGAAATCGAGCCTTGGCTGCCATGTTTGTTCAAACTTAAAATGAATGGCATTTATTAGGCTGGTAACATTTTCCATTTGGCACGAAAACCAAATGCTCTCTCTAATTTGAGCCAGGGCAGAATTGTCTGTTTTAACCAGTGGGATTTTTTTATTTTAAACTTATTTTTTATTTGGATTTTCAGAGGAATACATGGGGATATAAAAATGAATGGGAAGGGAACATACCACTTTATAAATATATTTAAAAATGTAGACACATGGACACATTGCCTCACTCAGCACTCACATTTATAACATTCATTTCCCCAAGAATCTACCGCTCCTGGGCATGAGCGGGGACTTAAGCCTGTCCTGTCTTGCCTAACGAGCCACCTCCTGACACCTTGCTCAATTACTCTTTTAATGATATCCCATACTTTATTACATTTCTTAGTGCTTTATATACAAGGTAATTAATTGAACTTTGTTTACTCTCTGAAACCTCCCTTTTCGAAGGGGATTAGCTTTTTTTCCAGGCTCCTGCAAATCGATAATCTTTTTTCTGTCGGAATATGTGAGAGTAATTGAGGGTGGGTTGAAGTTCTCAATTGGTTTGGCCAAGACTATCATGACAGGTTCTAAAGGTATTGCTATGCCTGTGATTTCTCCAATCAGTTTTTATATCATTACCTAGAATTTCTGGATTTTTGGTCAATGCTACCAGATATGGGCCATATCCCCCATCAGCCCACAGCCCCTCCAACACAGAGGTGTCTGGGGATATCTGTCTCAGTCTCTGTGGGGTGTGGAACCATCTATATAGGATTTTGAAAATGTTCTCTTTTGTTATTGTACAGATATACAGTGGCGGCCGGGCGGACTCTAATGCGGCCGCCACCGCAGTTTTAAAATAGCGCGGGCGGTGCGCAGGCTGTCTCCGGCCGGGTTTTGGCCGGTTTTCCCGCGCCTCGGGCGCTTTCAATAGTAAGCGCCATTAGCGCTTATCTATTGAAGTGGCCGCCGCGCGGGAAACTCCGTTTTTAAACGGAGAACGGACCCGCGGATAGCCCGCTACGATCCCGGCCAGCTCCCGGCAAGCTTTAGACTGAGCAGGGCGTATCTTTGTTATATTGCGGAGGAAAAGCGACAGGTTTTAGAAATGTTTTGAATGTGAGGGTCGAATGTGAGAGAGGAGTCGAGTGTGACCCCTAGGCAGCGTGCTTGGGCTACTGGGTGAATGATCGTAGTTCCAACAGTAATGTGGAAGGAGGTAGTAGGGCCAGGTTTGGGAGGAAGTACTGCTGCGGCCAAGTTTATTCGAGCATTTGCCCGTTCTTGGCCGCAGCAGTAGCCTGGCGCACGCCCGAGAGTGACGGGCGCGCGCCGAAGCAGCGGAAGAGCGCCCTCCGATCGGGGCGCTCTCCCTACCGCTGCCGGGTCCGCCGGGTCCCCCGGAACCCCCTGCCGCTGTCCCGCGATCGCGGGACACCAGGGCTCCCTCGGGGAGCCCCTGGACGCGCGTGCAGGGGGCGCACGCTCCCGAAGACGCGTGACCGCGCGTCTATGACGCGCGGCACGCCGAGGGGCGGCCACTAGCAAGCCGGGAAATCTCCCGGCTTGCGGATCTGGCCGCAGTGTGATTAAGTGTGTCGGTAGTGTATGAGGAGCTCTGTTTTAGCCACGTTGAGTTTAAGGCGGCAGAGGGCCATCCAGGATGATATAGCAGAGAGACATTCAGAAACTTTGGTTTGTACAGCAGGTAGGCCTTTGGGTAGGCTTGCTCGTGTGAACATCGGGTTACAGGGCCAGGGAACCATCAGTACTTTGGGAGACTCACTCTTGGTGTTGGGTAATGTGTGGGTATTGTATTGGGGCACTGTTATCATTATACACACGCGGCCGGCTTAAAGCTAATGTGGCTGCCCCTGAAGTTTAAATATAGCTGCGGGCGGCGCGCGGTTATCTTCGGCCGTTTTCGGCTGGTTTTCCCGCGCCTCAGGCGCTTTCAATAGTAAGCGCCATTAGCGCTTATCTATTGAAGCGGCCGCCGCGCGGGAAACTCAGTTTTTAAGCGGAGAACAGACCCGCGGCTAGCCCGCTACGCTCCCGGCAAGCTTTAGAATAAAGCTTGCCGGGACAGTACGTGTGTGTTGGTTAACCAATTGTTATATACCTGTGTGTGTATTATTTCTTACTGTAATTGGTTCCTGTGAGGGATTATCCCGCTACGCTGGGATCCCTCATAAATGGAAGTGCTGTACCCAAGGAAGAAAGAGCTTACTCCATGCTACCAGTAGAAAAAAATGGTGAACTGCGCTCTAATAATCGTGATTAGTGTTATAATGTGATATTAATGTGATATTAATATAATAAAAACCTGTTACTTAATTGGTGAGGATATGCTGCTATATTCAAGGAATGGCTCCACAGACCAGAGCTAGAAATACAAAGACAAAAGAAACAGCGCAAAAAACCTCATAGTGTAGTATATAAAAAATTATATTGTGGTAAAACAGGTGAGTATTGCACGTACATCAAATTCAATAGTTACTAGCAGTACATGTTTTGGACATGTTACCAGTCAGCAACAGATGGTGGGTAAAGATCACCGGATGGCTCCCCTTCTCCTCTCCCGTTTCGTTCAGGATGCCGTGATGCAGGGCAGCAGCCCCTCAGCATGAATACAGCAGTCCGGTGGAATACAGCTGTCTCTCCACGTGTAAACCGTGGCTGTTTGCGGTAGGAGCAGGCTCTCAGTCACTGACTTCAGGCGTGCGTCTGCACGTGTGGCGTCTGCTTGCAGCGCGCTTCGGATGACGTCATCAAGCGGCGCCGATCACTCTGCAGTCTCAGCCAGCCACGGAAGTTTAGATGGCATAGATTGCATTAACGGAGATGGGGCTAGGTGACAGAAATAGGGTACTGGCACACTGCAGGTAGTATTGATAAAGGGTTGAATTTCATTATTTTTTATATTTCTTGAGTCTGCATAGCTCGCCAAATTTAGTTGTATCTGGGAAATCCCCATTGGGAGAGATATGTAGACTATAGTGGAGGACTTGTAAATACGTAAACATTTCAGACCTCGGAATGAAATATCTATCACAGAATTCATCAAACTTCATCAATTTTCCTTTTGGATACCATATTCCCTATATCTACAATAGTTTTATCCTTTCAGGAGTTAATAGTATTTCTGTTGTATCCTGGGCCGAAACTCGGGTTGGCAAAAAGGTGGATCAGTTTTGATGGCCCCGCTAATAGTTGAGATTTAGATTTTACCATTTTCTAAATGTTTAATGTGAACTTTATTATTTCTGAGTCAAATGACGGGATCTGTCTGTTAGCCATTTCTGACCATAAAAGGGATGTCAACACCACACATTTGTTATATCTGTTTCTAGATCCACCCAACCATGTCATTTTGCTTCTGAATGGCAGTAAATTATTTTCTTCAGATGTGTTACCAGATAACACCTTCTGATGCCTGGTACTGCCAGCCCCCCCTCCAGATAAATTGCATTATCTTATTTTGTATTTCTCCAATTATATTTTATTTTAATGGGATACTGTAGGTATCGGGAGGGGTTTGAACGTGATATAGTAACCATGGTAAAATGTTGATTTTAACAGATCTAATGTGGCCCCTCCATGAAATATGATATTTGTTCCAGGATTGTAGATTGTCTTTGATTTTTGTAATTAGTTCTGGGTATTTATATTTTTATAGTGTTAGGTAGGTTTAAGTAAGGAAAATTCTTACGTATTCTAACTTAAGCAGCTTTTCTTCTAGAGTTGAGAGTGTTAAATTTAGGGCTTCAGATTTGGCTGTGTTAATTTTATATCCTGAGAGAAAGAAAAATTCAGAGTGCAATCTGCAGATTAGGGAGGGAGGTCATGGGATTGGTAATGGTCAACATGATGTCATCAGTGTAGAGGGACAGGGGGGTTGGGCCAGTATTAAAGGGGTTGCACCCCATATTGCCACCCCCTGACCTCACCAGGGAGGCAAGGGTTTAACTGGACTGCGGTCCAGGAATGTGGCTTACACCTTGTCATGTCAGGAAAATGTATGTTCCCCTGTTCCCATGTTTTATTATAATGTCAGTGTCTGCACCACAATGGGGATTTAGTGACAAACTGTGATTTATTTTACAGCTGAGAATTTTGTGTTAAAGTATGAAACGGTTTAAGTGGTATTTGTGTATCTCCGGTTCTGAAGGTCGCAGCAGGCTGAAACTTGGATCATATGGTGTCCCAGTTCCGGCATTAAGATCTGGAAAGTTTGGACCTGCTGGATCTAACGGAACCGGATATTTTAATATGTCTGTGTTTTAACTTTAATATTGTATTCCAAGGCGGGGATAAAAACCCGCGCAGATTCCTTCACACAAAGGAATGCGACAAAAAGAATAGAGGCTGGGGCGCTCCCTTGTTTCTTAGGCTTGTGATGTTGCCTGTTTTGTAATGTGTAACCAAAAAAGGGGTAGTGTATACTTGCCCTTGTTGTTTTCTGCAGCTGGACCTGGAGAGAAGATAAAGCCCGGAATCTTCTTTAGAGTTGCAGTGGAGATGGTGGGTTGGTCAGCGCACGGGATTTTGCTCACAGGATGAAATGAACTAATCACGTTTTCCTTATCCTCTCATTTCATCCTGTGAGCAAAATCCCGTGCGCTGACCAACCCACCATCTCCACACAAAGGAATGCAAATGGTCAGGGGGGCGACCCAAAGTCTAGGAACCAAGTACTGATCAAAAGACTCTGCCACTCTAACTGTTTACCTGAGGGCGGAGAAGCATCAAACTGGAGTGGTTTGTAAGTGTTATATCTACACCTACAAACAATGAAGATACTTCATCTGGTAGACTGGTCGTCGCCCCTGATTTAATTATGGGGCTACAGAAATAAGACCCTCAGAGTCCCAGTACGCATGGGCTAACTAGCTGGGTGGCATGGGTTAAACTGTGTTTCCACGTTAGGGATTGGATACCATTAGTCTGTATTCAATGTTAAGAATAGGGTTACAAAGGTATATAAACTGTGTCAACCCTACAGTTCTTGTTCTTCTGATTTCATCTTGAATGTCACCGGATTTCTGGAGAATTGCTAGCTGATACTTCTCCATTCCCCAACCCTAAGTAAGTGTTACCTTCTTGCCTGTTAATTGTACTATATTGCTGTGTTCACCTTTTTAAGGAATACATATATTTTATTATATCTAAGCCTCGTTCAGTTCAACCCAGATATTTGGTGTTTGTTATATCTGTCATAAGTTACCATGACAAGCATCTAACATAGACAGTTTAAAAATGTTCTCTCCAATCTGAGTGGTTTCTATATTGGGACAGTTCCTGATAGTAGTCGCAAGTGGCTCTCTACCATTAGGGCAAACAATAATGGGGATAGGGAACGCCTCACTGGTACCGTTTCGAAAGAAGATTTGGTTTGTTTCACCCCGAGCATTTTTAATGTTGCTGTTGGGGTTTCGTAAAGCACCTTTTAAGTATTGGCCTTCAAACTCAAATGCTTCTAAAGTGGTGTTTAGAAAGTCCCATTTAATTCTGTCAAATGCCTTTTCCGCATCCAGGCTCAATAACATGGCTTTCGGTTAGGTGACGTTTATATAATTATATTGATGACTTTATGTGTTATCCGAGGCCTAGCTTTTTACTAATAAATCCAACTTAATCGTTGTCGATTAAATGTGGGAGAATTGGATTTAACCTATTAGGTAAAATGTTGCTCTACATTTTTAGGTCGGAGGTTAATAGGGAAATTGGCCTACAACTAACACAGTTTATTGGGTTCTTGCACTCCTTCGGGATAACCACTACCTTTTCCTTTGTCATTTGCGTGGATATCTGTTCCCCTTTCAAGAAGTTGTTAATCAAATCTAACAGAAATGGTGCCAGAGTTTTAAACAATTTTTAATAGTAGAGATTTGATAGTCCATCTGGACCTGGGGCTTTTGAGGGTTTGAATGTTTTTATGACCTCTTCTAATTCCGTAACAATTATTCCTGTATTCCAACTCATCAGATCATCCCTGGATAGCTGAGGTCAGTTACACTTCCTCAAGTATTCATCTATCTTTTCTGTACCAGCTTTCTTGGAGTTCAGTTCCTCAAGTCTAGATTATATAGTTTAGTATAGAAGTTAGTACAATTAGTGAGGTATTATAAGTGACCCCCGCCCCCAACTTTCTTTTTAATTGCCGTAACCTGGTTCTAGCGCTGACCCCTCAAAGTTTGCTTGCCAACAACCAGTCCACTTTATTGCCCTTGTCGTAGTACAGATGCAGCGGCCGTTATTGAAACACTTCACGCGGTGTATACCTGGGAATACACATGTCATGGCGCGGGATTTCTTCCAACCGTACCGCCTTAAGACGCGAGTGCAGGCGAGTGCAGAAATTGTCATTTTAGTGTTCTGGCTTTTAAACACCTGAAATTGACACAGAGCACAGTACTTTACACATTACAATTCATTAATTTCTTTGCATTTAATTGCACACAAGCCATGAAATTCAAACAAAGCAACCGTGATAAACACGTGTGGCTGGGGCGATTGGCCGCGTTTATGCTACGTGGAGTACAGCAGCGCACAAGAAAACAGTGCCGTGATTTGTTAGAATAACGGCCGCTGCATCTGTACGTTTGCTTCATCCAATTTAGGGCTTTTTACGTATCTTCTATCTTTAATTTCTTTAACTTTTCCCTTGCTTGAGATGGAATTGTGTACACCCTTTTAGAGGAGTTCCCTTTATGTTCATGTTCTAGGGCTAGGATGTTTTCAGTTAGAAGTTTTTGTTTTATGGCTTTTTTCCAATGCAATGCTATGGATATAACCTGTCCTCCAATTGTAGCCTTATGAGCTTCCCAGAGTGTAGCCAGAGATTTAACTGAACCTTTGTTCACTAGGAAGTAATTCTCTAACAATTCTCCTTCTCGACCTCTATGGGGTTTAATAGGAAGCCTTTTAAGCCCCATTGAACTGTTTGTGGCTTAGCAAAGGGGAATTTCCACCGGAGCATGGTATAACCATGTATATTGGGGGTCACAAAGAAGTGGTCTATTCTTGAAAAGGAATCATGGGTTAAGGAGAAGAACATGTAGTCCCTTTGTTCATGATTTGACAGGCACCCGCTAGAGTGAATTCTTTTGTTTTGATCTTAAAAAACAACTTGCCAAATTGTACATGGATTTGGGGGGCTGGTGGTTTGGTATAGAGGTTTTGTCTATATCATGGTGTTGGGTCATACTGAAATCCCCTCCCATTATCATGGCTCACGTTTGGTCTTCCCCGATAGATTCTAAGCTGGTCCTGAGAAACTCTGTTGTTTGGGGCATATGTTTACCAAAGTTATTCTCACTCCTAAAAATAAGCCATGAATCAATAAGTATCTACCCTCTGGGTCTCTAGTGACTTCTTGTGTCTGAAAGGGTGCATCATGTTCTATTAAAATACCTACTTCCCTTTTCTTACTCGTAGAGGACAAGTAATATGCTAAAGTGTATGTCCCCCTGAAGGTATTGAATGGCTCTAGGGTATCAAAATGTGTCTCTTGGAGGAAAACTATATCTCCTTGCATTTTTTTTAATCTCTCTCAAGTTCAGTCTTGTTTCTTGTTAGAATTAAGCCCTTTGATATTTAGGATATTGGTTTTATTGGTGTTTGACTTGACATGGTTGATTTTGAGATTTGTTTTCTTTTCCTTCTTATGTCTGCTTGTGTCTTGCAGTTTGCTTGGATATGTGAAGTTACCTGGACTCGCTTTACTTTGGAATGGATCCCTGGAATCCCGGTGAGTTTCCTGTCCTGTTATAAATGGTGGGAGAGTGACTGGGAAAGGTATAAAAAAAGGAAAAGATGGGCATACTATACACGCCCTTGCAATTTACTGACCGATCCCTACATGGACCGACCCGTTGGGCATAATGCCCTATTGGGGGTGCATGAGCCATGGGTGTCATGTTCCCCATGAACCAGGACTCCGCCTTCTTTCTACTTTCCTCCTCCAAAACCATTATCTCCGTGTCTTACCTTTTGATAACTCTGAGTAACACGTTCCAATATATAATAGTACATGCAGTATTTATACAGTATATAACCTTGTCAAACTTTTATAAGTCTGACATTTTCTTAGATATCTAAGCTGTGCTTTCTGAGTTGCCCTCTTCCCCCTTCGCCCCTACCATACGCTAGTAGGTAAGCAAGCTTTAAAGGAGCAGTAACATTGCATTTTAACATATTTACAAACGATTGATAATGTCTTATTTGGTGAGGCCTCAAGATCTCGTCTCAAGACTACCCAAATGGACTTCTTCCACCTTCTTTGGCACCAAAATGGTGTTCAAAGCCCTCTGGATCTACCGGATCCCCCCTGCATTTTGGACTGTATTTGGCTGCCGGCCCGTCTCATTGTTCATGGATGAGAGAATGTTTGTTAGTCCTTATCTCACAGATTATCTGTCGTTCTCTCTTGGGGCCCAATATGTTTTTATCATTGTAGATCTTGCTAAGAGGGGTTGCTAGGCTGTCTGGGTTATGTCGTGGGGGCGGGCAGGGGAAGGGGCGGGGGGAATTGGGACAAATAATCCCTCAGCTTGATATACTTCTTGTCATTTCATATTTCCAACTGGTGCAATGATGTGCACCTCATGAGCCTATCTCGTTTCTTGTGCATCACTAATCTCATGATCCTAGTCACTCCGGGTCCACTGGTCTTTCCCGTCTCGGCAGGGCTTCTGGAAGTCTTGTGCATTCATAGGCTCTCTGCGTCTTTGGTCGTGTCCCTTCTCTAGTTTGTGGGTATATGCCCAGGGCTTCAAGAAAGGCTTCAGCTTCCTCTGGGTATCTTAACGAGGCACGTCCCTCATTCCTGCTTGCAATCAGGTGAAATGGGAATGCCCATCTGTGGCATACCTCATGTTCCCACAGAATCACAGTCACAGGGCGTAGGCCTCTTTTTTCACTATGGTAGTCCTTGAGAGGTTCCGGAAGATTTGGATATCAGAGTTTTCAAACTCTATTGAGTCTTATTTTCTGCATCCTTTTTTTATTTTTTCTTTGGTGGTGTAGTGATATAATTTCACCACCACATCTCTTTTCTGCGGGTCAGCAAACCTTGACTTCGAATGCACAGTGTGCCCTATCCAGCTGCATGGTATCCTATTGCGGTTGGAGTTCTTCTGTAGTGATCTCCTCCAGTACATTCCTTATTCTGAGGTTTTTGTCTCCTTTTACGGTTCCCCAAGTCATTGTCGGTGGTACCTTGACACTGGAGAGATTCCTCCATCTTGTTTGCTAGTAGGGTTGCCAGGTGTCCGGTATTGAACTAGACTGTCCTGTATTGGGATACTATGTCCATAAGTAGGGTGACCAGATTTTGAAAATGAAAAACCGGGACACATTTTTTTTTTTTACATAACAGTTTATTTATTGTAGTACACTTATACTTTACTACCATTAGTCCTTGTTAGGCCTCGTTCAGGGTGCTGGGTTCGGAGGGAGGGCGTGCTGCCGTGCGTGCTGCCGTGAGAAACAAAGTATTCAATTTGAATACTGGTTGTCAGGGTAGCAACCGCCCTGTCTCCGAAGCCAGGAGTTGAAGCTGACTACAGTTTCAATAAACGAAAATTTCGTTTTTTGGAGCTGCAGCAGCGTCACAGGGACCTAGGCAGCCAATGAAACCATTCTTCAGAATGATTTCATGACTGCAACTTGGAAACTTACCTTGCTGTGTGTAACCCCGCCCCCTCCCCAACGCTGAAAAGTCTGCTGGGGGATAAACACAGATCGCCCAGCAAACTCCCGCACTGCCTGTCTCCCGCCCTCCCTCCGAGTCCTGCAGCTGGCACCCTGAACGAGGCCTTACATGTGTGTGTGTGTGTGTGTGTGTGTGTGTGTGTGTGTGTGTGTGTGTGTGTGTGTGTCACAGTATGTGTGTGTGGTGGTGTGTGTGTGCGGGAAGACCTCACTAATCGAACAAAAAAAGCCAGATGTGAATGATTCTAAACCCATTACCAGTGTCTGGATGCCCCTCTCACAATTTCTAAAGCAGCAATTCCGCCTGGGATCTTACCTGATCCGCAGACCCTCAAGGTACTATACTGGAGGACAGGGGTTCCCTACCTGTCTTCGATGTGCTCCCGCGTGAAACTTGAGTCAGATCTGGAGAAAACAGGATAGGTTACTTCGGTGTGTGTGGTATACGGCAGTTCAGTTAAGATAAGAATAGAGGGTGAGGAGAAGGGGAGGGGGGAGGGAGAGGGACGGGGGAGGGAGAAGGGCGACTGGGGGAGGGAGAGGGGAGGGAGAGGGAGGAGGGAGCAGGGCGAGGGGGGCGGTAGAGGCGGGAGGGGGGGAGTTTGAGGGAGACGGGGAGTGGGGCAGAGGGGACGAGGGGGGCAGTGGGGAGGGTAGGGGGCGGAGGGTGAGGGGGAGGGCGGGGAGGTGAGGGAGGAGCAGGGAGGGTGAGGGGGGCGGGGAGGGGGAGGGAGGCGGGGAGGGTGAGGGAGGGAGGGGAGGGGTGAGGGAGACAGGGAGAGGGAGAAGAGAAACACCCACTGACAACACACACCCACTGACCACAAACACACACCCACTGAAAAACACCCACGCGACACACACACACACACTGACACACACACACACCACTGACACACACACACACCCACTGACACACACACACACACGACACCCACACCCACTGCCACACACAAAACACCACCACTGACACCCACACACCCACACCCACACACCCACTGACACACACACACCACTGACATACCACACCCACTACACACACCACCCACTGACACACACACACCCCACTGATACACACACCCACTGATACACACACCCACTGATACAACACACACTGACACACACACACACACACACACACACACACACAGATACACACACAGATACACACAAAACACACCCACTGATACAACACCACACACTGACACACAACACTGACACACACACGACACACACACAACACACACACTGATACACACACACAAAACACACTGAACACACCACACTAATACACACACAGACACACCAACTGATACAACACACACATGATACACACACACACACACACACAACACACTGATACACACATATACACACACACACACACACACACACACACGCTGATACACACCTATACACACACACACACCTATACACGCTGATACAAACACACCACACATGCTGATACAAACACACACACAGATACGCACACAAACACACACAGATACACACACTGATATACACACTGATACACACACTGATACACACACACACACTGATACACACACACACTGATACACACACACACTGATACACACACAGCCACACACACCCACTAATACACACACACACACACCAACTGATACACACACACTGATACACACTGACACACACACACACACACACACACACACAGATACACACACCTATACACACACCTACACACACACCTATACACGCTGATACAAACACACACATATGCTGATACAAACACACACACAGATACACACACTGATACACACACACACAACCCGCCTCCCCCTGCACCGCCCCCCAGCGACGGAAGTCACTGCTAGCCGAGCCCGTGGACGGGACGGGGGGAGAACCCGCCCGCCAGACCTGGCTCCGCTCTCTCCCACCTATCGGGGATAAGGCCGCGTGCCTGGACAGAAGCAGGGAGTTCCCCAACAGCAACCGCGCACTGTCCCCATGCGCACGCGAGGGAGGGAAAGTTTGCACGCCTCCAGCCATCCACGCTCCCACCAACCCTGCTCCCCCCGCCAACCCTGCTCCCCCCGCACCTACCTCTCTACCTCGGGCAGCAGCCACAGGGAACGGAGGCAGAGGGGAGGAAAGCGCCAAACAGCCAACGGCTGTCCCCGCTCCCACCTCCCTGTCCGCACGGGCCGCGGGGATCGTGTGAGGAAGCGGAGAAAGCCCCGCCCCCGGCATCCTCCAGCCAATCACCTGCAGCCCGGCATATTAGAAGCCCAACCCCCTGAAATTCAAAAAAATACTCACCGGCCGGGCTGCAGCATCCTCGCCGTCGCCGCGCACCGCCACCGCATCTACAGTACAACACAAACGGGACCAGGGAGAAAATCCGGGACATTTCCGGTACACACAGAAAATCGGTACAGCTCTCGAAAAACCGGGACTGTACCGGCAAAAGGGGGACAGGTGGGCACCCTATCCATAAGGTACTGAAATACTGGACATGTATGTGTCTGGTATTTTCCTCCCTGGACATGGTGACCTGACGCACCTTTCACCATTGAATCCAGTATTTTTGGAGAAGCCACCTGGCAACCCTATTTGCTAGCTGTGTTGTCCTTGTTGTCAGTGTTGCTAGCTCTGATTTGAATTCTGCCACTGCATTGTCTAAAGCTGTCTGGAACACGTCTTGCATCTCCTTAACCCCTAAACGCGTTAGAGTTTTCTGTTTTTAATTAGGCTACGTGCCTCAATACATTTTTGCTATTTTTTCTACTTCGCATCCAGTTCTCTATTTTTCTGCAGTGCTCCCCGTTTTTTTCTATCTTGCTCCTTAACTCTTTAAGGGATTTCAGAGTTATTTGTGTGTTCTCTTCCTTCTCCTGATCTGATTCGGACGAGACTCTCACTTGCCCGCGCATCTCGCCCCCTTTATCTGGGTTTCCCAATGGCATTCTGCCTTTGTGGAAGAAACGGAAGAACTCCTGAGCCTGAACCTTCATATTTTTGGAGGGTCCTCCATCTATAAGAATATTTTTGAGGTTATTTTCTTGGTTTTGGAGTGTTTATAATAATCTCAGTAATAATAACTTTATTTCATATAGCACTGCAGAGCTGAGGTAGTTAAGATGATAGTATCATTGCTTTAATGCATTCTAATTAATGCACAGGTTACAAATAATATTACTTTAAATAATGTACAATGATAAAAGCATCACTGTATTTCCACAGTTTGTTTCTGCTCTGTGCCTACAGCCCTGGCAGAGTTACTAAGGGCCAGGTTTGTGTTTCAACCCCCGTCTTCTAACTTATTCCAAATACAAACCTTTTTTTTCTAAAGAACTATAACAACCTGGCAGATTAGATGTATCTTAGCAACACGGATGTTGCTTTTCAAGTGTAAATTTGTGACTCACGCAAGTTTAACTTTGCAGTGACGATATTTAAAGGGAAGTGCCAGCCAGCAGGAAGTCACAGAGGATTTGGCTCAATTTCATAATGTGCCTATTAACAATTTTTGTGGAATACGATGTATCACTACATAGTGCAGCATGCTCATTTGCAGAAAGTATGTTCTATGCATTTTAATAGAAATTCCCTGCTTTTATATGAGTAGTGCATCACAAATGTGCCCTTAGCATGTACGTAACATGGAAAAACAGTCTGCTCCAGCCAAGGTCACAGCATGCTAATCATTGGATAAGGACCATTACTGATCACCCGTTCTCTGCTGAACGATCTGCGATGTAAAGCAGTGAGGTTAATGGTGTATTTTGCTGCCTTCCTGGTGGGCATACACCCCTTCTGTGCTGGAAAGATCAGCAATACATTTCACATCAGAGTCTTGCAGGCCAGTCTGGCAGCAAAGTGTTAAAATAGCAATTTATATTTGAGGGAGAAATAATAGAAAATGGACATATTGCACCGTAAAATAACGCTGTATTTCTTTGTACGGCAGCATGTTCATCCAAAACATGGAAGTACGTTTGCTTCCCACTGAGGAATGTGTTCTGTGCTGCACAATTAAAGCTATGATGTGCACCAGACCCTCCAACATAGGGGAATGAATAAGTACCACTGTTGTTTCTCTACTCGTGCTAGATGGAGGTATTTGCAAGCAATCCCTCTGGAAGTCCAATACAGCTTATCATACATATGTGTGATAGGTACAACAGGTCTCACAGGAGCCCATAACGTGTAGTGTACCCACTAGATAGGTACAGCTGGGGGGTATTCACTAGTGGTAGAAAATGAAATACGTAGCCCATATAAGAGGTATAGACGCCACACTGGACGCAAAAGGTTTGGACGTCTTTCATTCTGCAGCGATGCCAGCCTACTGGCACATGCCAAGGGGATGGGGGGATGTGATCATTGGATGTGACTCTCACCCCAACTCCCTTCTTCATCCTCACACTCCCTTGCCTCACCCCCACTCCCTGCCCTCACCCACACTCTCCCTGCCCTCATCTCCACTCCCTTCCTCACTCCTTCCCTCATCCCTTCTCCCTGCCCTCATCCCCACTCCCTTCCTCAACCCACTCCCTTTCCTCATCCGCAAACTCCCTGCCCTCATGTCACACGTCTCATATACAAGAAGAGATCGGTGAGTTTTGTAAAGCTCTGTACACTATTGGTTCATCGATAAAGGACTCTCATGTTGTTCTCATTAAAGGTAACACAACCTACAAGGAATGTACAGTACAGGTGGAACTTTCCACTTGGACATTATTCAAATATACTTTTTCTTAGAAAAAAAACCATTTGCTTGAGTCTGCCCAGAACGTACCCAGACTGTTATTGGGGAATGTGGTGATCTAATCACCAATCAATTAGCCATAGAGGGGCTTATTCTCGTAGCTCCAAAGTGTGCCAATCCACTTCAAAGAGCACTTTAGAAGCGGATTGGCACTCTTTGCTATCCTGTAATGTCCAATCTGTGTCTAAAAGGCTTTTTTAGAAGCGATTTCACTGTTGCTCTGCCAATCTGATCAGTTTGTCAAAAAAATATCCAACTGGCATTTTTTTTTTAACAAAAACTGCTATTCTCGCAGTTCCGTTATGCAAACCGCTTCTAAAAACTCTAATTTTTATAACACCACCTCATGGGTGATGAGATATTACAAGTTATATCCAGAGCCTGAAATATGTTTTTGACTGAAAGAGCAAAACCCATAGGTCAGACGGGATGGAGTAAACACCACCTCTGGTTATTCCACTTCTAAGGCCGCGATTTTATTAGGTCCGGCATTTTGTGCGCGCCCCCTCGTGACGTCACTAGGGCGATGCGCACGCCCGAAACCTGCACTGCAGGCAGGAGGCGGCATCGGGAGACGACAGAGATGCGTGGCTGTGACCGGTGCACCCTCATTGGCTGAATCTCTCACAAGACGCGGCCGTCGCGCAGGGAGAACAATTTTCTAAATCTGTCCAAAAATCGCGCGCTTTCATTACTCTCTATTTGTTCCGGTGGCACACTGCCATTATAAGCACGGCCTAACGCACGTACAAACCCGGCGGTTTGTCACCATTTTTAGAAGCGGTTTAGAAAATGCGGTTTGCAATAGAAAATAGGATTTTTTCTCCCACTTCATTCTGACATGCGGTCTGGCACTGACCACTTCGGAGAGACGAGAATAGGCCCCATAGTGACGATACATTATCTGCTGCAATCTAACCTCTAAGATAACGTGATCACACCTAAGAGATGGGGGATGTTTTTGTAACACAGGTCAGGCTACAGATAGAACCTCCACTTCACCTTCCACGTAGGAGTGTGCACATCTGGCAAAAGGAGTGGTGGAAGCAAGTTATTTACTGGGGAAATGTGCTCATGTCATCGAGTTGCATCAAGGAGGTTATACAGTACTTTGTTATTCAGAAATGTACGCAAGGAAAAATACAGATTGTAGTCTTGTATATATACAGTGGTGTGAAAAAGAAAGTACACCCTCTGAATTCCATGGTTTTACATATCAGGACATAATAACAATCATCTGTTCCTTAGCAGGTCTACAAATTAGGTAAATACAACCTCAGATGAACAACAACACATGACATATTACACTGTGTCATGATTTATTTAACAAAAATAAAGCCAAAATGGAGAAGCCATGTGTGAAAAACTAAGTACACCCTTACTGCTCCCATAGGAATTATATATACACATGATGAACCAATATACAAAGAAATGTTTAAGGGTTTAGTAAAACATGCATAAATAAAAATACCACTTCTCTATATCTGCCACAGTAAAACAAAATCCTATTTCCTAATAAAATCATTCTCATGTGGCAATCAAAAGCATCAATCCAATCAAAATATTATATAAAATATTTATATCTATAATATAATCTATATCTATATATCTATCTCATCTATCTATCTTTATTTACCACTGTATATGTCATGTCTATATAAGAATATAGATATATTAATATATATAATAATATATATAATCTATAAGAGTGATATCTTAGTCTCTATATAGTTTGCCTGATGAGCACTGTCCAAATGAATGGATGAAGGTGGTGACGTTTCACCCTTCATTACCTTTGTCGTTAGTATATCGACGACACTGGATTAAGGGGTTAATTGATATCAGAAATGATTAGCAATGGTATTGGCTACTGTATTTTTTATTGGCACCCGGAGGACACGGATTTGGTGATGAAGATGAAAGGATGCCTTCAAGTGGCAGCCGGAAAAGGGTCGAGGCAATATGTATTTAACTTTTAGTTGTTCCTTTATTGTATTTTAAATGGGCAAATGCACTATTCATTGTGGATAAGAGATACTTGTGCCCATTACATACCGTCTGTTGTAGGGGGGGGGGGTGGTAGTTCTGTATAAGTATGTATGTGTTTTAAAATTAATTTTGGGGGTACAGAATTGGTACTGCAGGGCCGCGGGTAACACCCGAGGGCCCCCGCCGGCCTATAGTATCATTGCTGTGCATATATGTACTGCATGTTAGGGGGGTATAGGGGTTGTTGGTGTAATATATACACACACACATATATATATATATATATTTATTTATATATACAGTATATATATATATATATTTATTTATATATATATATAATTATTTATATATTTATTTATATATTTATATATATATGTATATATTTATTTATATATGTATATATTTATTTATATATGTATATATTTATTTAGTGTGGGGCTGTTGTGTGTGTATTTTTTTTATTGTGGGTAGCAGGGGTGGCCGAAGTGGGTATTAGCCCCAACGGTGGTTGTTTAGGGCTTGCGGGAGGGCTAAACCCCTTCATGACCGTAGCGGTATGAACCGCTAAGGTCAGGAAGGGGTTAAGTCCACCCACAACCCCCCCGCAAGCCCTAAACACCCACCAAGGGCCAAATACCCCCTTCACCCACCCCTGCTACCCACAATAAACCTGGCACTGCTGGTTAACCCCTTCATTACCGTAGCGGTTAGCCGCTAAGGTAATGAAGTGGGCTTTACATGCATTTTTCCTGCTTTGTTCCTGCTTTGAGACACTGTGCAACAAACCATATAGATCTAATAATAAAAATCTGTCCAAAGGTGAACTTGAGGCATTACGTGATTTGAAGGAAAATAGGGACATTGTCATTAGACAAGCTGACAAGGGTGGGGGCATAGTCATCCAGGATAGATCGGCTCCGGGGGGCTCCGGTGCTGGTATTAATGGGTATCAGCTCCGGAAACCCCCGGCATCAATCCCAGGCAGGAAAAAGGCCTGATTTTTTCTAAGTGTCGACCTTGCCGATGCTTCTCCACCACCAACTTTAGTTGGCGGGCTGGATTGGCGTTAAATTCTCAATTCTAGAGTGCCGATCACCAGCAAAAAGCTGATCGGGGCTACTAGAATTCACCCGATTTTAAAAAGTGGCAAAAAGTGCCGAAAAGTGGCTTATCGGCACCCGCATGCCGAAAAGGTTTTTCGGGGGAAAAAATTGCCGATTTTGGCCACTTTTCAGCGCTTAATGAATCGGAAAGGCTATTTTGGCGAGAAAATGGTGAAAAAAGCCTTTTCGGCGCTTACTGCATAGAGCCCATAGTGAGCCCAAAGGGAGAAGCGCAGGGATTCACTTTGTGTTTTTCAGATTGGAGCCAAGGCCTAAACTCCAAACACATACCGTGCAATTATATTTCAAGCAAATGTTTTATTCAATGAAACGTCAGCTGTGCTCCATGTATTATAAATGTTCTCGATCTTTAATTTGTAAATTTGTTTTGGTGTTTTTAACCAGTTTCCTGGAGTTTATAGACGTACCACTCATTGGGTCAGTTCATATGGATAATTGGTAACAGACAGCTTTCAACAAACGTTTATTGTATGAAACAGGAGCATGAGGACTGTGAAAAAAAGTACTTGAAACTGTGACGTAAATGTGCAGTGTGTCTGTAATTGTGATGTGTGTGTGATACATTAGGGCAGTGATTTGCAACCTTTATATGGTTAAGGAACCCTAAAATTATATCTGGAAATTATGGGGAACTCCAACCTTCCCTAATAGCTCATCTGAAATCAGATGCATTGTAAGGAACCCCAACCCTCTCTAATAGCGCGTCTGAGATCAAATACATTGTACATTCTCCTGTATTTGGCACAATTTTAAAAAGACCTGAAAATTGCAGGGAACCCTTTAGGGATGCCCGGGGAACCCAAGGTTTCCTAGGAACCCCTGTTGAAAAACACTGCATTAGGGAAATGGGTGGAATTCCCCATGTACTCAGAACGTCATGAGTGCCAGCACGTACATCATGCTATTAAAGCTTGTTTTCTACGGGATGATGGGTTCCTGGAGTACTGAATGCATTCAGAACGGAAATGGAAGAGAAGAGAAAAAACAAGGAGCACTGCAACGGAAGAATTGGAGGCAGATCAAAATGTAGAAAAATAAAAAAGTTTTATTCAGCAAACAATGCCCACGAGAAAGGTAAAAGGCACTGACGCGTTTTCTGCCGACCTGGCGCTTTATCAAAGAGTGCTGTCACAGGTACACTGGACCCTTATGTAGTGAGCAACCCCGACAGGAAGTGCGTGTATCCCTGTCTGGCCAGGTAACATGACCGTCAATGTTGGAAACAAGAATGACAAACCAACCACAGACATAACCGCCCCCCCCCCCCCCTAATGCCGGGGACCCTAACCACAAAAGTAGTCTCAGTGTAAATAACAAATTGATCAAATACAAACAATCTGCAATGTTAAAAGATCAAAAAAAGGAGGATGTTAATACATATAGATGAAATTATACAACATAAACAGGATAATATTCTATAAATGAGAATAAGAATTAGTCAGCAGTGAGTTATCAACAGATATAACACAGGACGAACAAGAATATTGCATCTATATAAGTCCATGAAAGGAGCAGTAAGTACTAAAATAGACATTACCCGATTTCAATGGGTATTGCAATAGCTAAGGATATAGTACCTCTGAAAGTATTAACAGAGGCAACATAAGTATTCCCATTGAACCAATGATCTTACACAAGTATAACAATTTATTTTTATTTTATTTTTAAAACGGCTCCTGCACATAATAGCCGTATAATGCACTCACTGTTTCAATAATGATATTCATAGCCCCTAAGCTAAAAATGTATCTCACCAATCCTTTACATATTAAACTGTCCGTTGACAAAGCACTGCTGACAATAGTAACACTGTAAGTCACAAAAAGGAAGCAAACATTTAACAAAATGCTACTCGAAAAAGCTTGACAAAGTAACAGTAGCAGACGTGAAGAAGTCTTAGGCTGCGTCCATAGATGAGGAAGCTGCGCTCCTCCGCGTTGAGGCTTATCTGCGCAATCAGGAGCGATTGCATGAACTAGCAGACGAGCCAGCGTGAGCGATCGGGAGGCGGGGGGAGGCGCGGCATTGACGTCACTGGGCCAATAGCCCGCAAAGCGCGAACATCACGGCGCTGTGACGTTGACGCTGCTTCGCTCTTATTGGAGTTTTCAGCTGACAGCGTGCTCAGAAACAGGTTCTGCTGTCAGCTGAAAATCCCTGCGCCTCAGCACACCTGCGGACGCTCGCGGGAGCCCCCTCTCAAGACATCGTCATTGAGGATGACGGGCTCATCGCGGAGCGTCCACACGGCTCAGCGCTGACTGTCCTTCTATGGACGCAGCCTTAGAAGTAGAGATATAGTAGCAAGCTTGTAGTTGTAAACAATTGTTTCAATATGAATTGCAAAAGGGATGGAAATTGTCTCAAATTTACCAAACCAATTGCATATTGCTTTAGTATAATAAATATACAAGTCATGAAAACATAAGGTTTAGAACAAGCTTTTTCGAAGAAGCGTAAACTTTATAAGTAGCTTAAGTTACCTTAAAGTCACAAAAATCAGTATTCATGAGCTCAATACAAGGGATATAGCAATCAACCACCCAGCATTAGATCAAAACTATTATAATAAACTGAAAAGCATGTTATTCCACTAAGCTCAGTTATCACAAACCAAGAACACAATAATACCAGTGTCCTATAGGTTAGTGGAATGGGAAGGACTGTGACAGGGTGAATGAACGTCACCAGCCATAGACCTGGCAAACCTATGTTTAGGCGTGCAGTGCAGCAGTGACGAGGTTACGTTTCAGGTGAGAAGGGCTGCTTAATTAGTCTGACCCCAGCTGCATAATCAAGGTGTTTTAAAACCCCCAGGCTGTACACACATGCAGGCTAGCTGGTCAGGAGAAAAGACTGAACTACTGAAGAGATTACTGCTATAAGGTCTGTTTTCAAAGTACATGTGTGATGAACTGTCTGTGTCCTGCATGCTGAAGAGAAGATGCCTTATTTTCTATGCTGAAGAGAAGCTTTTTTTGTTTTTGTATGCTGAAGAGAAGCTATTTGGTTTTTGTTTGCTGTATGTTTTTAAGGCTCAATAAATAAGCCTTATCAAGAGAACCCACATGTGTGGTTGCATGTACTCTGCAACATATGGTGTCAGAAGTGCCGGGATTTTGAGAGACCCCTGCAGTTGAAGGGCCACACACACACACAAAAATGAGAAAAATTGAAGAATTTTTAAGAGTTTCTGTGCGAGCAGACCAGACAGCAGGGGCTGTTAATGCAGGAACAGGCCCAACTACAGGCAAAGAGAGATGAAAGACTATGGCAGCAGCAAACCCAGCTCCTAACCCAGCAGCAGGCAGCACAGGAGGAGCGGATGGCCAGGCTGCTGACCCAATTCCAGGGGTCTGCCAGTCCAGAACTTGCGAACAAACCCCCTGTCCTCCGGAGGAAAATAGCTCTGAACGAGGATCCAGGGGCTTTTCTACTGACGTTTGAAAGGGTTGCCGAAGCTCAGGGCTGGTCTGCAGATCGCTGGGCAACTGCTTTGGCCCCGCTACTCATAGGAGAAGCCCAGGCCTCATATCAGGGCCTCCCAGCAGATCAGGAAATGGACTACCAACAGGTAAAAGCCGCCATACTGGATCGCTTAGGTCTGACCCCAGAGACCTACCGGCAGCAGTTCCGGAACCTGAAGTACACCGCAAAGATGAGACCCCGGGTCCTCGCTCAGCGGTTATTGGACTTGTTTACTCGCTGTATACAACCCGAGGAGCGCACTAAGGAGGCAATTCTGGAGCAAGTTGTTTTGGAACAATTCCTACAGATAATAACCCTTTCCGCACGCTCATGGGTAAAACGCCATGCTGATGAAACCCTAGCTTTGGCGGTCCGTTTCGTTGAGAACTTCCTTGGGGCCGAGGATCAGGCAAGTGCCCTGGACCAGACGTATCTAACTGCACCAGCACTGGCGGACACCCAAAGAGGGAGATTGGAACAACGGGGAAACTACGGCCCCTCCATACGCAACCGCCAAGTGCCACGAAAGGAGCAGTCCTTCCAACAAGGAAGAAGTCAAAACGCCGGGTACCGCCGAGACCCTCATCCCCATCCTGATGTCGGCTTGTCACCAAATGAGAGGAACTTCCGAGGACATCGCCCACAGGACCCACCAGATGCATGGTCTCCAGTATCCGGTCCAGTGGAGCGCTATCCGCGGCACCCTCCTGCGAGGGTACCCTTTCCATGTTCCGCCTGCGGAGAACAAGGCCACCGGCATGTGGACTGTCCACAGATGGATTGTTCCTTCAGCAGGACTGTCGCCTTGGCCTTCACTGGAGAAAATTACAAGCCCTGGCTACTTCCAGCCCAGGTTAGGGGTAAAACCGTCCAGGCCCTTGTAGATTCGGGCTCTGGGAAAACTCTGGTCTTCCAGGAACTGTTACCGCCTAACGTGTGTTCTTTTGACTCCTCATGGAGTATAGAATGTATACACGGTGATATAAAACGGTATTCGACGGCCAAAATACGGCTACAGGTAAAAGGTCAGGAGGCCTACCTCTAAGTAGGCGTCGCTCCTTGGCACCCTGCCCCCGTTGTGCTCGGCCGGGACTGGCCTTTCTTTTCGTACCTAATGGCTCCAGTCTCTCCCGAGGAGCCTTATTCTATGGCTCAGGAGAACCCTGGTAAACTATTCCCCTTCTCGGCAGACCTTTTTCCCAGTAGTTCAAAAGACTCGGAAGCAAAGACGCTCTGACAAACAGGACTGGTTGCAGAAATCTGAGTCTCAAGGTGACCATTCTAGTAGCCAGAAGTCACAAGTGATGGCTGGGAATGGCCAGAGGGAGGGGGATATGGACCCTGGAGATTTACCAGACCTATACCTCCCTGATTTTCGCCAGAGACAAAGGGAAGACCCAGTCCTTCCTAGACAGTATAATAAAGAGTAAAAATTGATGAGCAGATATTGAATGCACAGGGGGTGATAGTATTCCCCCATTTTTAATTATCAAATGATATCCTGTTTACGGTGAATAGGCAGACACAAACAGGGGAGGTCACCACACAGATATTGGTTCCCAAGGCGTTTGTTAAATCTGTGTTCACACTAGCCCATACTGTCCCTTGGGGTGGTCACCTGGGCAGGGATAAAACATTGGACCGTATTTCGTCCCGATTCTATTGGCCAAGGATGCATAGTGATATTGCGAAGTTATGTGCGACATGTCCAGAGTGCCAGCTAACTAGTCCAAAGGGACAAAAAACAGCCCCTTTGGTTCCTCTACCCTTGGTGTCAGTTCCCTTTGAGAGGATTGGGGTAGACTTGGTTGGACCTCTAGAACCTTCTGCGAAAGGACACAGGTTTATTCTTGTAATAGTTGACTATGCAACAAGATATCCTGAGGCGTTCCCCCTGAGAACAGCAACGGCGAAGCAAGTAGCCAACAAGCTGTTGGAGCTGTTCCCACGGGTTGGACTTCCCCAGGTTATGTTGACAGACAAAAGGTACACATTTTAGGGCTAAACTGATGCAGGATGTCTTAAAATTACTAGAGGTCAATTCTGTTCGGACATCGGTCTACCATCCACAGACCGACGGATTGGTGGAAAGATTTAACCGAACTCTAAAAGGTATGCTGAGAAAAATTGTAGATTCAGAGAAGAGAGCCTGGGATGAACTTCTCCCTTTTCTGCTGTTTGCAGTGCGGGAAGTTCCCCAGGCCTCCACGGGACTCTCTCCATTTGAACTGCTGTATGGCCGTCAACCCCGGGATATCCTAGACCTCCTAAAGGAGTCCTGGGAGGAACAGCGGTCCCCTTCTAAGAAGTCCCTGCAATATGTATTGGACCTTAGGAAGCGCCTAGATGTGGTCGGGCAGTTTGCTAGGGAGAATCTTAGATCAGCCCAGGACAGTCAGGAGAGACATTACAATCAAAATGATCGTATGAGAGTGTTTCACCCAGGAGATCAGGTGATGTTGTTGTTACCCAGTTGTGAGAGCAAACTCCTAGCCAAATGGCAGGGCCCATTCGAAGTACTCCACCGCACGGGTGATGTGGATTACGAGATCGCTCAACCAGGGTCCAGGAAGGGTAAACAAATTTACCATGTGAACTTGCTGAAACCCTGGAAGATGCAGCGGTCTCTATTCATCCACCCGGTGGAGGAGGAAACGGACTTGGGCCCTCAGCCCCCACGGGAGGACATCGGGGGTGACGATAAAATCCCAATGGGTAGACAGTTGTCCTCTGAACAAAAAGGGGACTTGTTAGAAATAATTACACAATTCCATGATGTTTTTTCTGATTTACCAGGGCAAACTAATTTAATTTCACATGTGATCGAGACAGCACCAGGAGGAAAAGTACGTTCCCGTCCTTATAGGTTGCCTGAAAGTCGTAGGGCCCTGGTAGAGAAGGAGGTACAAGAAATGTTACACTTAGGAGTGATTGAGGAATCATGCAGTGAGTGGTGTAGTCCACTAGTTATGGTCCTTAAACCCGATGGGAAGGTAAGATTTTGTGTGGACCTCCGAAAGGTCAATGCGGTATCCAAGTTTGACGCATATCCGATGCCAAGGGTAGACGAGTTAATTAATGCACTTGGTAACGCGGAATATATATCCACGCTGGACTTAACAAAAGGATACTGGCAAATACCTTTAGAGGAAAAGTTCAAGTGCAAAACAGCCTTTGCCACTCCCATGGGTTTATACCAGTTTGTGACAATGCCATTTGGACTGTATGGAGCCCCAGCCACATTTCAGAGACTTATGGATAAAGCGCTGAGACTCCATAGGGCTTATGCCGCAGCCTACCTAGATGACATTGTGTCACGCTGTGCAGCCCACAGACCAGACCAGTCCCCTGTACTGAGGTGGGATGTAGAGTATACGCACCGACAGCAGAGGGGGCGTGTCCGGGATGTGGCATAGTAGCGTAGCCAGGCCTGGATGTAGATAAAGAATGGTCAAGTACTTGCCGAGTCCGAGGATATAGAAAGTTCCGTAGTCAAAATCCGTAGCAGAGTCCGGGGGTCTTAGAGGTTAGAGTAGTCTGTAGGAAAGCTGAGTTCAGGAGCCAGAGGGGGTATTCAGATGAGCCGGGTCAATAGCTGTAGGGAATAAACACAAGAGAGCACGACACAGGTTCCAGGCAACACAGGTAGCAAGGAGCTATGCAGAGCAAGGAAGTGAAGGCAAAGCAGATATTTAAAGCGACAGTGACCAATCCGGACGAGGGGCATGGCGGAGGCATGTCGAGGAGCTGCACGTGAGTGGCTGAGAGACCAGGAAGTAGTAGAGCACAGCTGAGAGTCTGTAACACCAGTGCCAGAATCCAAGATGGCGGCAGCAGAGTTCAAGGTATGCACTGGGCGGCTGCATGGGTAGAAACGGGGGGCAGCGGCAGCAGCCGCTGCAGTACTGGTAGTGGGTAAGGGGGGTCACGCCGCAAGGGACGTGGCCCCCGATTCCTTACAGTACCCCCCCTTCAGGATCGACCTCAGGACGATCCATCCAAGGCTTCTGTGGAAATTTCTTGTGGAAGCGATTGAGTAGAGCTGGAGCATGAATGTCTTCCCTTGATAACCAGGAACGCTCTTCTTGACCATAGCCCTTCCAATGTACAAGGAACTGTACTTTTCCCCTGGATATACGGGAATCCACAATGGACTGTACCTCGAATTCAGAGTGTCCTTGGACCGTAACAAGGTTGGGTTTACGGGCTTTTGAAGGGAAGCGATTGCTCTGAACGAAAGGCTTGAGCAGGGATACATGGAACGCATTGGGAATGTTCATGGATGAAGGCAACTGTAAGCGGAACGTGACAGGATTGATTTGTTCCTGAATCAAGAAAGGCCCCAAAAACCAAGGCGCCAATTTCGGGGTAGGAGTCTTCAGTCTTATATTCTTTGCTGAAAGCCAGACTCTGTCCCCTGTCTTGTAATTGGGAGCCTGTTGACGACGACGATCTGCTTGAGATTTGAATCTCTGAGCTGCCCTAAGGAGTGCGGATTGGATCTTGATCCATGAGTTCTGTAGCGTGGTTACTCGTTCATCGGCTGCTGGCACTCCTGAGGGAGTGTTGAAGATTGGAAGCTGACTTGGATGAAAGCCGTAATTCACGAAAAACTGAGATTCTTGCGTAGATTCATTACGGAGAGAATTGAAAGCAAATTCTGCCCATGGTAACAGATCAACCCAATTATCTTGGGTATCAGAAATAAAGCATCGTAGATACTGTTCAAGGCTTTGATTAAGTCTCTCAGTTTGCCCATTAGTTTGGGAATGATTGCCTGAAGAGAAGGATAAGGCCATACCAAGCCTCTTGGAGAAAGCATGCCAAAACCTTGATATGAATTGCGATCCTCGGTCAGAAACTATGGACGTAGGGATCCCGTGGATATGTAACACTTCTTTGGTAAAAATATCTGCCAGGGTGGGAGAGGAGGAAAGACCCTTGAGGGGAACAAAGTGGCCTGTTTCGAAAATCGGTCTACTATGACCAAAATGGTAGTCATACCTCTGGAGGGTGGAAGATCTACAATAAAATCCATTGAAATATGTGACCATGGACGCTCAGGTACTGGAAGAGGCATGAGTAACCCGGAAGGCTTTTGATGAAGAGTCTTGTTCTGTGCACAAACTGGACAAGCGCGTGTAAATTCGTGAATGAGTTTTGCCATATTAGGCCACCAAAAGGTGCGCTTAATGAGATCCAAAGTTCTGTTAAAGCCGGGATGGCCGGCTGACCGGACGGAGTGACCCCATTCCAAGATCTTCTGATGAAACTTGGGAGCGGCATAAAGAGTTTCTTCCGGTACCTCTAGACCACTCGGCATCTGTGACTGGCTTCTACGATCTTTTCAAGAATATCAAAAGAGTTGGCGGAGACTATGCATTTCGAAGGTACAATTGTTCCTGGGATTTCTTCGGATTTTTCCTCAGGGGAAAATTGTCTGGACAAGGCATCAGCTTTTATGTTCTTCGTACCGGGGATGTACGATAGAGTATAATTAAATCTTGAGAAAAAAAAGTGCCCAGCGGCCTTGATGAGATCCTAGACGACGTGCACTTTCGATATAGAGAAGATTCTTATGATCTGTCAAAATAGCAATAGAAGACTAGTATAAGGATGACGAAGGATGGGTGCCGAAACAAAAGCTTGCTTCAAGGTTTCAAAGGCGGAAACGGCCTCCGTAAGCCACACAGATGGGTTGACTCCCTTCTTTGTAAGCGCAGTGATGGGAGCCACAGTGGTAGAAAAATTCCGGATGAATTTCCTATAGTAATTGGAAAAGCCCAAAAAACGCTGAATGGCCTTAAGAAAATTGGGCAGGGGCCAATCCAAAACAGCCTTAAGTTTTTCTGGGTCCATCGAAAATCTTTTATCCGAAATGATATAGCTTAAGAAGGCGGTAGAAGATTGATAAAAAAGAAATTTCTCGAGCTTTGAGAATTAGAATATCGTCAAGGTAAATAATTACGAAGGAATTGAGGACATTGCGGAAGATATCATTCATAAAATCCAGAAAGACAGCAGGAGCATTGCATAAACCAAATGGCATCACAAGATACTCGTAGTGTCCGCTTCTTGTATTGAAGGCAGTCTTCCTTTCATCGCCTTCTCGAATACGTATGAGGTTGTAGGCTCCTCGGAGGTCTAGCTTGGAAAAAAATTTGGCCCCTTGAAGCCTATCAAACAGTTCCGAAATCAGAGGCAGGGGATACCGTTTTTTGACAGTAATGAGATTGAGGCCCCAGTAGTCAATGCATGGTATCAGGGATCCATCCTTTTTCTTCACAAAAAAGAAACCGGCACCGGCAGGAGACGAAGAGTTGCGAATGAATCCCTTCTCAAGATTCTCTTTGATGTAGGTTGCCATGGCTTCAGTCTCTGGGAGAGACAAGGGGTAGGACTTAGACTTTGGCAGGACGGCACCAGGGACCAGATCAATGGGACAATCATAGGGTCTATGAGGAGGCAGGACGTCTGACTGAGACTTTCTGAAAACATCGATGAAATCAGCATATACTTCGGGAAGAGTGGAGTTGCTATCAGAAGGCGTTTCCATTCCCGCAATAACTTTGGCAGGAGCTATGACCAGCGAGGATGAGGCGTCTGACTCTAGCTCCCATTGAATCGGTTTGCAGTCCCTCCAATCTATATGTGGGTTGTGATGCTGTAACCACGGTAACCCTAGGATAACTGAAACATCAGTAGAGTGTATTACGTCAAAGGAGATAATCTCGGTGTGAGAACCGGCAGATAAAGTGAGAGGAAGAGTCTCTAACGTGATAAAAGCAGGTTGCAAAGGACGTCCATCAATAGCCTCGAGTCCAATTGGTGCTTTCTTGGAGATAAGAGAAATCTTGTTACGGGTGGCAAACTCTTGGTCTACAAAATTACCACCAGAGCCTGAATCGAGAAAAGCAGTAGTAGTTACACGAAAATTCGGGCCTTCGAGCGAAACTGCGAGCATAATCCTCTTAGGGAGTTCCTCTTTAGAGAGTGAGCGAGAAGAAATTGTTCCGAGGGTAAGTCCCTCTTGCATGGCTGGTCCTGTTTGTTCCTTGGGCCTCAAAGGACAAAAACGTACCACATGATCTGGTGATCCACAATAATAGCATAGGCCCTCATTCTGGCGGCGAACCCTCTCGGCCGTCATGTCAGGAGTACGGATCCACTGACTGCCGATCTGCATGTGTTCCACAGCGTCAGGAACAGGCCGAAAAACCGGAGGAGGTCTATGATAAGGAGAGTCAGTAGGCACGAACCTGGGACGTTGGCGTTCGTGACGTCGCTCCTGGAGGCGCAGATCCACGCGTATGCACTGTGCGATCAAATCCTCCAATGCTTGGGGTCGGGGCTGGACTGCAAGTTCATCCTTTACAGATTTGGACAAACCTTGCCAAAATATAACAGAAAGTGCCTCTTCGTTCCAACGGGTCCGGAATTCCAGTGCATATTTGGCTACGGACCTACGACCCAGAGACAAATGAACTAAAGAAGAGGCAGCAGTATCTTTGCGAACAGGAATATCAAATACCTGCTGGAATTCTTGGCGGAAAAGCTGGTAATCCGATGTGGTCTTCGGACACAGCTCCCAGATGGGAGAAGCCCAGGCCAAGGCATCCCCTGTTAAGAGAGAGTAAACATAGGCTACCTTGGTGCGTCCGTTTGGAAAGAGGCTTGGAGATATTTCAAACTGAATTTCACACTGGTTCAAAAACCCTCGACAGGCCAGAGGGTCACCCGCATATACTTTAGGCGTAGGGATTCTTAAAGGTGCGGCTGCTGCTGGTGGCGGAGTGGGCTGTAGTGAGAGAGTGGATAGTTGTTGAATCAAACAGGTAATCTGCTCTCCAAAAGTTTGGATGCATTGTGCAAGGGACGTAATTAGCTCCCCCACCTCAGCCAGGTCCGCATTTGGGCTCTGCATAATGTCACGCTGTGCAGCCCGCAGACCAGACCAGTCCCCTGTACTGAGGTGGGATGTAGAGTATACGCACCAACAGCAGAGGGGGCGTGTCCGGGATGTTGCGTAGTAGCGTGACCAGGCCTGGATGTAGATAAAGAATGGTCAAGTACTTGCCGAGTCCGAGGATATAGAAAGTTCCATAGTCAAAATCCGTAGCAGAGTCCGAGGGTCTTAGAGGTTAGAGTAGTCTGTAGGAAAGCCGAGTTCAGGAGCCAGAGGGGGTATTCAGATGAGCCGGGTCAGTAGCTGTAAGGAATAAACACAAGAGAGCACGACACAGGTTCCAGGCAACATAGGTAGCAAGGAGCTATGCAGAGCAAGGAAGTGAAGGCAAAGCAGGATATTTAAAGTGACAGTGACCAATCCGGACGAGGGTCATGGCGGAGGCGTGTCGAGGAGCTGCACGTGAGTGGCTGAGAGACCAGGAAGTAGTAGAGCACAGCTGAGAGTCTGTAACACCAGTGCCAGAATCCAAGATGGCGGCAGCAGAGTTCAAGGTATGCACTGGGCGGCGGCATGTGTAGTGACGGGGGGCAGGGGCAGCAGCCACTGCAGTACTAGTAGTGGGAAAGGAGGGGTCACGCCGCAAGGGACGTGGCCCCGATTCCTTACACATTGTCATTTATACACTGGCGGGCCCATCTAAATAGGGCTCACAGCCAACCCTAAGAAATGTGCCTTAGGTAAAGCGGAAACCAAATACTTAGGGTATGCAGTGGGAGGTGGAAAAGTAAGGCCATTAGCCGACAAGGTAGTTGCCCTGAAAGAAGTTCCGACCCCCCCAAACAAAAACACAGGTACGCTCTCTGCTGGGTTTAGCAGGGTACTATCGGCGGTTCATCCCCAACTTCTCGGAAGTTGCAGCCCTATTAAAGGACCTCACAAAAAAGTGTGCCCCTACACAAGTGGTATGGTCAAGGGAGTGTCAGGGAGCCTTTGAGGACATAAAAATGTGTCTATCAGAGGGTCCCGTCCTTAGAAGCCCAGACTTCAACAGGCCTTTTGTAGTGCAAACCGATGCATCAGAGATAGGGCTAGGGGCAGTGTTTTCACAACAGTTTGAGGGAGTGGAACATCCGATCCTTTTTCTGAGTAGGAAATTGTTCCCGAGGGAAAAAAACTACTCAGTGATTGAGAAGGAGTGCCTCGCAATAAAGTGGGCAATCGAGGCTTTGAGGCATTACCTGGCAGGAGTCCATTTTACTCTGGTGACGGACCATGCTCCATTGAAGTGGTTAAATAGTATGAAGGACTCCAATTCTTGATTGACCAGGTGGTAAATGGCCCTCCAACCCTTCTCATTTGAGATTCAGCACAGGCCTGGAAAAGAAAACGCAAATGCTGACTTCTTTTCTAGAGAAGGGGTGGATGGTCGGGCTTCAGCCATGCGTGGCCCCAGCCACACACTAACAGGGGAGGAATGTGACAGGGTGAATGAACGTCACCAGCCATAGACTTGGCAAACCTATGTTTAGGCTTGCAGTGCAGCAGCGACGAGGTTAAGTTTCAGGTGAGAAGGGCTGCTTAATTAGTCTGATCCCAGCTGCATAATAAAGGTGTTTTAAAACCCCCAGGCTGTACACACATGCAGGCTAGCTGGTCAGGAGACAAGACTGAACTACTGAAAAGATTACTGCTATAAGGTCTGTTTTCAAAGTACATGTGTGATGAACTGTCTGTGTCCTTCATGCTGAAGAGAAGCTGCCTTGTTTTCTATGCTGAAGAGAAGCTATTTTTTTTGTATGCTGAAGAGAAGCTATTTTGTTTTTGTGTGCTGTGTGTTTTTAAGGCTCAATAAATAAGCCTTATCAAGAGAACCCGCGTGTGTGGTTACATGTACTCTGCAACAAGAACCATCAGGAAAAAGGATAAATGGAACAACCAAAAAAGATGGTATCACAAAAAATGTTTGATATCCCATTCTGTGTTAATGTCCTTCGGGGATAAAACATCAAGAGCATGTACAGTAGAGGCAACTCTTATTCGAACAAAAACCAGTGGCAATTCCCCAAAAAACCCAGGAAACACCCAGGTACATTCTGAATACATGCCTTAAACTTTCCTTAAACTAGCCCCAGCATTTCTGCATTGATTAATGGCCTATCAGATTAACAGCGGGGGTCCCTGGCAGTCCCATTCAAACTGAATGGGACTGCCAGGGATCCCTGCTGTGTTAATCCTATGGGTCGTTAAACATGAAATGCCTTAAACATGCCTCAAACTAGCCCAGCACATACCCAGCACATACCCAGAATGTAACCCGGCTAGTTTACGGCAAATGTTAGAATAAACGTTGCCTCTACTGTATCCAGTACATTTCTCTTTCTTTGAGTCTCCCCCCCCCCCCCCCTCCTCTTACTGGCATAGGCACATGTTCTATGTCCATAAATTTAAAGTTGGAAATATCACCTAAGTGACAGCCATTGAAATGCATGGAAACAGGTAGAATATCGTTTTTATTTATTATGGATCTGACATGTTCCATAATCCTATATTTTAATGGTCTAATGGTCCTTCCCACATATCCACTGCAACATCCACATGTAACATTATACACAACATAAGATGTGTCACAATTAATAAACACGTGTGTTATGAAAGCGTGTATTATTTTTAAGGAAAACTTTTTTTGTATGAATAGCATGCTTGCACATAATGCATTTACCACATTTAAAGAACCCGTTGGGTTTCACTGAACCCTGAGTTATTAATCCCGATGAATATAAACTAGGGGATAAATGATGGGCAAGTGACTTAGCCCTTCTGAATGCAAAATTTGGACCACTCCCAACTATTGGTCTAATATCTGGATCCAATCTCAGTACTCTCCAATGTTTGGAAAAAATAGATCGAATCTGGTTTGCTTGTTTGCTATGTTTAGTTATAAACATAGATGACTGTGTATTGTATCTAGATCTGGAGTCTCTCTTATAGTTGGCATTTCCTGATGTTTTAAGTAGATCATCTCTGATCCTGGATTTGGCATGTAAATATGCATTATCAATATCTCTAGGAGCATAGCCTCTAGGCAAGAATCTCCGTTTAAGTTCAATGGATTGTGCCGCAAAAAGATTCCTCACTAGAGCACAATCTCCGCAAGCGGAGAAATTGGCCTTTAGGAATCCCTCTTTTGAGGGCAGGCGGATGATTACTATCAGCAAGCAGAAAGGTGTTCCTAGCATTTTCCTTTCTATAGATGTCCGTCTGAATATTGGTATCGACATCTATATAAAGAATTAAATCAAGGAAATGTATGGTGTTGATACTCTGTTCATAAGTGAAAGTGAGATGTAGTGAATTGATATTTAGAGTGTTAATAAATAAAATAAGTGTGTCTAAATCCCCATCCCAAATAAAAACCAAATCATCGATATAGCGTCTGTAAAAGATAATCTGGTCTCTAAATAAGTTGTGATCTGAAAATAAAAAAGTGGATTCCCATGAATAAATTTGCGTATGATGGGGCAAATGATCGCTGTGCCTCTGCATTGCACGTAGAATTGTGAATTAAAAAAAAAATAATTGTGTGTTAAAATAAATTTTATAGAATCCATGAGGAACGTGCAAAGAGTGGTAGAAAGTGAAGATTTGCCAAGATAGTAATCTACCGCTTTAAGGCCATCTTCATGGGCAATGATACTATACAATGACATGACGTCCATTGTTACCCATCTGTATATATTTTGCCATTCAATTGATTTAATAGCATTCAAGAGATCTGTGCTGTCCCTTAAAAAGGACGGTAAGGATTTTACTATGTGTGTAAAAAGCCGTCAATGTATTTAGATAACCCATCTCCCAAAGATCCAATACCAGCCACTATGGGGCGACCCGGAGGTGCCCCAAGTGACTTTTGGATCTTTGGGAGATGGTGAAAGATAGGGATTATCAGATATTCAATGTTCAGAAATGCATGCTCTTTTTTGTTAAGGACATACAGAAACCTACCCATGTCTAACAGTTCCAATAATAATTTTTTATAAATTGATGTAGGATCCTTTTTAAAGGTTTATAAGTTGTAAGATCTCCTAATAGCCTTAAGGCTTCCTTCTCGTAATCGCTGGCATCTTGCACAACGATTGCACCACCTTTGTCCGCATTTGTTATTATCAGAGATTTATCTTTTTTTAGAATTGAAATCTGAGCTGATTCATTATTTGAATTTTTTTTTAAAAGGTAGTGTAGAGAAGGTAACACCCTTGGCTAGTAGGTTTAGATCTTGTTCAACTAGTTTTTCAAATGTTTTAATGAACATATTGTTGGAAATGTTAGGACAAAAAGCAGACTTTCTAGTTAATCCCGAATGTTCTTGCCCAAAAATTTTTATATCAGAGAGACTGTCAGAATCTGGTACAGCAGTTGATTCAGAGAGTAATTCCTCTAAATCCACTAATGCACATTGATCTTTTTTGTAACAATTTCTTTTATTGGTCAATTTTCAAGCATAAAAAACAGTTTTTACATACATTGTTATCTTGGGCCCAAGATAGTTATACATTTTGACCAGGGTCTTTTTTCTCAGTTTCCAAAAGTGGGGATAGAAGTGAAAAAGAAAAGAGGGACTAACAGGGGATGGGGAGGGAAAGGAAGAAGGGGGGGGGGGGGGGGGGGGACTGAGGCCGTTCCTTAGCTTTAGATTATATGTGTAGCGAGTTTGCCCGCTGTAGGGTGTCTTTTATGCGGTCTACTGTGATCCTATCTCCCTAGCCAGGGTTCCCAGGTGTTCTGGAATTGGGGTATCTTTTTCTGGAGCATGGCCGTGAGCCTCTTGCACATTGATCTTTAAAGGTGGATAAAGCAACCTCTGCAAGTGAATTAGATTTTCCCCATAAATCATCATTTGGTATATGAGTAAATGCATCGGAATCATCAGAGAACCTGGAGAAATACTTTTTCAGGGACAATTTGCGAACAAACAATTGCAAATCGATAATTGTTTCAAACAAATTGAATTCACATTGAGGGGCGAAGTTTAAACCTTTGTTTAGCAAGCTCAGCTGATCCTCTGTTAAGATTTTATCAGAGATATTAATTACATTGTTACCCTTAGAATTTAGGAATATTTTTTCCTTTTGCTGGCTCCCCTGGAATTCCCTCCCCCTCTTTTTGATGGATCTCCATGTCCTCCCCTGTTTTTTGAATCACGTTGTTGATTAGGGTATGGACCATGTCCTTCATGTCTGGAGTCGGAGTGACTGGTTGTCTGAAAAAAGTCACTAGAAATTGCCTGATCAGAGTCCCGCTGTCTCCAATTGTCTCTGGAATGATTGCATGACACAACTTGATTTCTGCCTTCATTGTCTGAATAATCAGACTCAAAACTGGATGTTTCATTGCCCCTATTTTTCAATATGGACTTTTTTGGAGTTTTTTCATTCTTATGTTGTTGTTTACGATTATTAAGTGTGGATCTTTGTCTAAATTTTTGTTGATTGGATATTACTTTTTGCCATTCATATATTTGATGTTTTTCGTAGTCAGCATGGTCTCGCTCGAATTTCTGTTGCTTCTTAATCATAATAGATTTTTCCATAATATCAATGTTTTTCAACAAAGTTTTATCATAGTCCACACGTTCCATTTTATCAAAAGCCTTGCGTTTCATTTGTAACACTTTAATCTCAGCTTCAACTATTTTCATACTCCTTAGATTTAGAGTCCCCTCCACTTTCATTTCACTGACGGGGCGGTGGTGACCCTGAGATCACTACAGAAGCGATCACATGGTTGCCATCCTGGATGTCTGACAGCAATTGGTGCTACTGGATTTCTGGCATTATAACCGTTCCATTTTTAGAATATAATTTTCATACAGAATCAGAACAGCCCTATTCCCATCTCCAGGGACCCCCCTAGATCCAGAGATATGTACCTTTTTATGCAAAATAAAATTAAAACTGTAAACAAAATGAATTAAGCTAATTGCTGCTACAGCGCACTAGAAGAAGAAACCTATGAGATTTCACAATCTTTGCATGCTATAATGCAATCTATGAAGACCTCTAATGTCTGTTAAAAGGTATCGCCACCTATAATGAATTTGTTCTTCTCCAGGACCAATACGGCTACTAGAACTTTGAACTGCTGTCCTAGAAGTAAAAAAATTAAATGGTCACATACTTGGAACTAAGGGCACTTTACTGGTGTTTCAGTTTTGGCCCAAATCTTGTGCTCTCATACCCCGTTCGAAGGCCGGATTCCCAAACAAAGGGGTCATGTTTGTCTTCCTAGTTTTTAGTTTATATTTAAACTTGAGTGTCTCCCATAATCTGACAGTGTGATTTAGTACTGGGTGCATCTTCACAATTAATGGTCTGTGTTACCGATAATATCTAGCCTTATCCAGAAATAGAAATATAGATGTATTTATGACATATCCATCTTATAAGAATTAACTAGCAAATATATGTTTCTAGTCTGATCCAGACATAAGAATATGGATGCATTTATAAGTTATCCATCTATCAAAGTATCTCTGGCTTATAAGAATTAATATAATAATACGAGCAAAACTATGACTTAAGGAAATAGATGTGTAGCTATGGGTTCCAAAAGGATACATATCCACACATGCACACCCCGGTTTATGAAAGTTATTGGCACGATAGAGATGGCTTCAATCAAATAAACAGCAATTTATTATAATAGCAACAAAATATAACAATTACATGGCTGTACTAATTATACTTCCTTATAAGGTTTGTACTTATTACAGGTCTAACAAAACAATACAATACAGTCCTATCTAACAATACATTGATATGAAACACAGATATATATATATATATATATATATATATATATATATATATATATATACACATTTACAAGTGCACAAGAATTATGATCAGTGGTTGACAAATCACCAAAAAATCTACTCGCCACACAAAAAAATCTACTCGCCACCTAGTACCAAACGTGTGCTGCTTGGGCCAATATTTACTCGCCCGGGGGTTAAATCCACTCGCCCGGGGCGAGCAAATGTATAGGTTTGTCGAACACTGATTATGATCATAATTACCTTAAATGATGTCTATTGGAATTCCAATAGGTCTTTCTGAGCTCTCCCTCCAAAACTCTTCTCTCACTAACTGATACCCTGTCTGTGGTTTAAATGTGTTTCTAAACCCATTGATCAACTTGTAGGGCGATTCCTGGTTGAGGAAATATGCTCAAACTAAATTATGTGTGTTTCTTTGAAGTTGATGGGAAAACCTAGTAATACCTGATCTATCATATGATGCCAATAAATGTTGGACAGGTAAAAAATACCGGAGTTTGAGCTGATTGGGAAAAAAGCATCTGTTTCCCCTGGGGTCTAAATGTTGATTCAGTTAAACAAAAGTCTTGTTTTGAAGTTCTAGGGAATAAACAAAATGTTTATTACCAGGGTGTGGAGTAAACAAACCTTTTGTTTGTCAATTTCTCTCACTTCTTGCATCTCAATGGAATGTGTATCCAGGTGCAGATATCTACTTCAAAGACAGTTTCTGATTCCTGCACAAAAGCAATTCTCTCGGGTTACAGTCCATCCTCAGCTCTGATCCACAACAGGGACTTGATTTTCTGAGGTTTTATTTCTTTGGCCTCTTTAATTCTGGACTTTTTGTTGTCCCAGACAAAGCCGGAGAACTTTGTTGTAGGTTCTCCAGTTCTTTTTGATTTATTGGAATGGGTAGGCATCGAAACAGATACAGTATTCTAGGGAGTAAATTCCTTTTAACTGAGTATATCCTTCTCAACCATGACAATTGATATTTCGCCCGTTTAATCAGATCGTCTCGTAGGTGTCTTAGTAATCCTGGGTAATTAGATTTATACATTGTTTCTATTGACCTGCTTAGTTTAATTGCTGAGTATGGTAGTACATGTTTTTGCCAGGTGAGGTCGAAATTAATGGAGTTTTAATTAGTTTTGTAATCGGATGCACTATATTGATGCTTAAGGCTTCAGATTTAGAGTTATTGACCTTAAATCCGGTTACTGCACCAAATTGGTCTAATAGATTGAAGAGATTAGGCAATAAGGTCATTGGTTTGGTTAGGGTTACTTAACTATTGGCTTTCAATGGTATTCCTCTGAGTTTTTAGTTGGGAACAGGAAATTCTGTCTGATTGGCACCACCCAGGGGAATAAATCTTTGGGGGATGTGATAGCCAGGATCACATGTGTCCTATTGCAAGAACATTCTGTTTGTTGAAAAAAAATCAAAAACAGTGCTCAAATTAGTGTAAAAAGAAAAATAACATACTTAAAATTATTTTCCTCTACAAACAATGGGGAGTAACCTTTTATACAGTTCTAATATTCGGTCAGAGGTTTTTTTTTCCCTGTCCACAAACCAACTTAAATAGTAAAACAACATATTCAACATTTTTAGTATCCAAAGATTGCAATCTTGTCTGGAACCTTAATTTACTCAAACAATCAAATTGCCCTGTCAAGGCGCGGGGGGGGGGGGGGGGGTGACGGGGGGAATAACCTTTTATACATTTTTAAGATTTGGTTCAAGGTTTTTCCTCCCGGTCTGAGGCCAGCTTAAGTAGTAAAACCACATACTGTAGTTAACATTTTTAGTATGTAGAGGTTGTAACCTAGTTTGAAACCTTACCGTTAGAGATAGTAATTTCGGATCACGCAGTGGTAAATCTGGATATAAAGGTACAGTAGCTTGCTCAAATACACTATTTGTCTCTCTTTGAGTGGGCATAACCTTTTTAACAATTGTAATGTTTGTTCAGAGGTTCTACTAGTCTGTCAAACAGCTTTAAAAGTAACACAACATTGTCTACCTTTTTAGTAACTAGATATTGAGATCTAGTTAAGGACCATAACTTACTCAAAAACAATATTTCCTTCCCGCAGCAAAGAGGAATACCCTTCTTTTTTTTGTAACTTACATTTTATTAAAGTTTTCAGGGGAAGGGAATATCATACAATGACATATAATAACATAGATTGGAGTACAGTACAATACAATATTATCCATAAAATAAAACCACAGTAATCTGGGAAAACTTGGGGGGAAAAGAGAAGGGGGTGAAATGATGGGGTACAAAATTGAGAATGTGGGGGGATGCGAGGGAGGGTGAGGAGAGAGGGGGATGCGAGGGAGAAAGGGGGATGTGAGGGAGAGTGGGAATGCAAGGGAGGGGTGAGAGGGGGGATGCGAAAGAGGGGGGATGCGAGGGACAGGGGGGAAGAGGGGAGTGCCAAGGTTATTTTCATTTTGGTAACTTAACTCGTTTTCTCTCTTTCACTCACCCATGATTTTCACCTATTACCTCTGAGGCTATCAACTAGCATTACGTTCTATGCAGTCATAATTATCATACAGTATTATGCTACGTATTATTTTTCTTCTATTTCATACACCTCGAATCCATCTACATTGAATTTTGTTTGGAGCAACTAGGACAATTGTCTTCTACCAGAACACCTAAACGGTTGTATACTCTAATTGTGTGATAATTGTCACACCACACCGGGACTTTAATATCAGGCACCGAATATATTTTCTTTCGTCTTGCACAGTTTTATCTGAGATAGGTAGTCAGTCTTATATTATTTGGCAGCCGCCCCTCACTAATTTATTTTGTGATTATTTGGGTTATAAACGAAATAATTAGTATTTTTATATAATTGTTAGCACTACATTATCCTTTTTTGCCCTTTCCTCTGTTGCTATAGTGCAAAAACTCTAACACAGGCCCTCATTCTCTCCCGTATCGACTATTGTAACCTTCTACTGCCCGGCCTTCCTGCCTTTCACCAGTCTCCCCTACATTAGATCCTAAACGATGCTGCTAGAATCACTTTACTCTCTCCTAAATCTGTCTCTGCATCTCTCCTGCTGAAATCCCTCTTCTCGCTTCCTATCAAATCCTGTATTACACACAAAATTATCCTCTTCACTTTTAAGGATATACACTCTTACATCTCACTATACTCTCCTCTGCCCCGCCTTACATCTCAGCCCTAATGTCTTGCTATACACCTCCCCAACTCTTTCGTTCTGCTCAAGGATATCTTCTGTCTACCCCTTTTATATCTAAAGCCCTATCCTGCCTAAAACTGCTCTCACTGACTGCCCCACACGTCTGGAATGTCCTTCCTCTCAATATCAGACTGACACCCCCTCTCTTTAACTTTAGGACCTTTCTTAAAACCCACCTCTTTAATGAAGCCTATGGGTAGCTCCGCTGACTGATACTGTACACCTCATATGCACTGACCCTGGCCCCTTACATAGGCACTTACCAGAACGCCTTCCTTCTGTCTCTGTAAGTTTTCCCCACTTAGAATGTAAGTACCTTTTCCTATTATTTTATGTCTGAAGCGCTTATTCCCATTATGTGTTATATTATGTCACGTGTATTACTGCTGTAAAGCGCTGAGTACATGGATGGCTCTATATAAATAAAGATACATACATACATACATACATACATACATACATACATACATACACTCACTTTGGCCTCTCCCCACCAGCTGTGGACTTTCTAAAGTTGCATCATTGACAGGAATTCATCTGTTAATTAACCGAAGCAAACAAATCAACTCCCTATAAACTGTACATGTACACACATGCTTACATGTGTTTGTCAGCATAAACCCTCTCATGAAATCAGTTCACATTCATCTAAAACCCAATTAGCAGAGCCAGCTTGCTTAAGTAAAGATACTTGGTTGATATAGCCATTAAACAAGTATTTTCATGCTTTCTAAGAAGGTACACTAAACAAGTTATTGTGAGTAACAAAAAGTGACGGAACCCCTCAGGGCACAGGGCACAGGATACAGCAATAAGAAAAAACACATGAGAATATTCATGTCTCAGACAGATCCCAAACCTGCCGTTTTCTAAACAGGCCCATTTCATCCCTTTGAGGGGCTTGCCCAACGCCTCCGCCTTGTCCGAGGTGTTCATCCGGGGGATCTTCAGACTTTACTGGGCACCACAGGTCATCGTGTCAGATCGCGGATCACAGTTCATATTGAAGTTCTGGAGGGCCTTCTGCCAGCACTCCAGATTTCATTGCATTTCTCGTCCGCCTATCACCCCCAGTTGAATGGACAGACTGGATAACAAAAGAGGGAACCCCCGCAACTGTCTAAATGTAAATGTGTCGGTGCTCCCTAGGTAAGTGCATATAACAACAGACCGGAGAGAAAGAACCTAGTAAGGGCACTCTAAACACATAGGTGGTATGGTGAACACTTTAAAACATACACTTTATTCAAATAATTTTAAAATAATGGGTGATAAAATAAGAATTAGACGTTATGATCCTTCATATGAACACTGAATGTGGTGTTCTGGATCAATGAATGCTGACTGCAAATATCCTCTATTAATGTATGTTGCAGTTTGGACCAGTGAGTATGGTGAGTCACTGTCCAGATGAACCAAAGCACCCTAAATGTCACTGCTGTAACAGTATGTGCCAGTATAAACAATCCCTAATACGCAGAATATACAGCACTCTACATTAATAGAGGATATTTGCAGTCAGCATTCATTGATCCAGAACACCACATTCAGTGTTCATATGAAGGATCATAACGTTTAATTCTTATTTTATCACCCATTATTTTAAAATTATTTGAATAAAGTGTATGTTTTAAAATGTTCACCATACCACCTATGTGTTTAGAGTGCCCTTACTAGGTTCTTTCTCTCCGGTCTGTTATTGAATGGACAGACTGAGAAGACGAACCAATGCCTCTTATATCCGCTGTTTCATATCTGAGACTCAGGAACTTTTGCCATCGGCGTAATTCTCCCACAACAATTTACAGAGCGAGTCGTCGTAGGAATTACTGTTCTTCTCTAGCTATGGGTTTCACCCCTCGGCACGTCCTTCGCCCGGGGCTGCGTCCGGAATTCCAGCGGTCGATAACCGGCAGCTACAGGAATTATGGGGGAAAATCCAGGAGAACCTTCAGAGAGCAGTGACCACCCGGAAAAAGCAAGCAGATAGGCATCGTCGTATTGCCCCAGTATACAACCCTGGAGACATGGTGTGGCTCTCAAAGAAAAACATAAAGTTGAAGGCTCCCACCACAAAACTGTCACCAAGATTAATCGGCCCTTTCCACTTTCTGGCTACACCTACCACTCACCATGGAAATTCTGGCGGTCTTTCATGTCTCCCTGCTAAAGCCATTTGTACAGGATCCGTCTGGCTCCACTCCTTTGGCTCCTCCTCAGCCTCTCCTAGTGGACGGACAAGAGGGTTCGAGTTTCAGTCTATCCTCGACTCCAGGAGGTCCAGAGGGGGTATTCAGTATCTTGTACATTGGAAGGGATTCGTTCTGGAGGAACGGTCCTGGATTTCCCTGGATCAACTTTATGCTCCCCGTCAGGTCCGAGCCTTCCACTGGAAATATCCGGCCAAGCTGGGGTGGGTACTGTGAGGATCAGGTACAGGCTTCGCCCCCATCAAGCTCCAGTCGCCTGATTGGTTCTAGCTTTTCTCCTGCCTGCGGGAGTAATCCTACGTCTGATTCACTGACACTACTATTTAGGCTCAGCCTCTTCCTCCAGGAAGTTGGCCGAGGATAAACTTCTTGTGACGTTATGCTGGTTGCAAGCCCTCTGCCTTGTCTTGCCTTTTTCTGTTTTTGACTTTGCTGACTTCTCCTACACTTGACCCGGCTAGTGACCCCTATGATCCATATCTCTCCAATCCTCGACCTCGGCTAGTGACCCCTACAATCCGCAACCTCTCCAGCCCACAATGAACCTGCACACCGGACGCGGTCTCGCGGCTCAAGGTCGGTGTTTCCAAATCCCCACCTTGGCAATGCGGTTCCAGCCCGTTTGAGGCGAGTACCCGTTACAGGATGTAGGAAAGCCCCACTTGCTATTCCAGAGATTGCCAATATCCAGAAAGCAAAAAGGTGACAAGCCATGTGCCTCTCTGGGATGCTGCTTGAGAACCCAGAGAAGACATATGTAAGCTGTTCTATGTTGAATAATGAAACTGCTTCTGAAAGAAAATTTCCTGGCACCCTTCCTAATCACCACTTACAATACCAGCCAGCCCGGATGCCAGTACCCTGAGAATGTAAATAGAGACACTAAGCACCACATGTATATAAATCAGACACTTTGATGGGATACTCCTTTTGAGAAGGACAAGGAGGGGTTACACCTGTACGTATGCTAATCATTGTGTACATGTAATATAATGTGTCTGTGTGTACCTGTACATATGCCAAACCTTGTATACATGTAATATAATGTGTCTGTATATACGCTCATTATTGTGTACATGTAATATAATGTGTCTGTATATACACTCATTATTGTGTACAGAATATAATGTGTAGGTATATACGCTAATCAGTTGTGTCAAGTGTAAAATGTGTACTGTATATACACTCATTATATGATGTATATCACTGTAATATAATGTGTCTGTATATACGCTAATCATGTGTACTGTAATATATGTGTCTGTATATACTGCTAACATTGTGTACATGTAATATAATGTGTCGGATATAAGCTCATTATGTTGTACATGTAAATAATGTGTCTGTATATAGCTCATTATTGTGTACATGTAATATAAGTGTCTGTATATACGCTCATTATGTTTGTACATGTAGATAAGTTAATGTTATTAATATACGCTAATATTGATACATAGTATAATGTGTCTGTATATACGCTCATTTATTGTGGACATGTAATATAATGGTCGTATATACGCTAATCATTGTGTACATGTAATATAATGTGTCTGATATACGCTATATATGTGTACAGTAATATAATGTGTCGTATATACAGCTAATCATTGTGTACATGTAATATAATGTGGTCTGTATATACTAATCATTGTGTAAGTAATATAATGTGTCTGTATAATAGCTCACTTATGTGTACTGTTATATAATGTGTCTGTATATACTATTATTGTGACAATGTAATATAATGTGTCTGTATATATGTCATATTGTGTACATGTAATATAAGTGTCGTTATATTCGCCATTATTGTGTACATGTAATATAATGTGTTGTATATATGCTCATTATTGTCCTACATGTAATATAATGTGCTTGTATATACACGTCAGTATTGTTAAGTAATATAATGTGTCTGTATATACGCTCATTATTGTGTACATGTAATATAATGTGTCTGTATATACGCTAATCATTGTGTACATGTAATATAATGTGTCTGTATATAAGCTCATTATTGTGTACATGTAATATAATGTGTCTGTATATACGCTCATTATTGTGTACATGTAATATAATGTGTCTGTATATATGCTCATTATTGTGTACATGTAATATAATGTGTCTGTATATACGCTCATCACATGATGATGTAGATACAGGTTACACGACAACATAATTATTACATGACACAATGATTATGTATATACAGGTATAACACAGACACTCATTAATTACACAGTGCCATGATTAGTGTTATTCTCAGGATAAATACACGACACTATTTTACATGTACACAATGATTAGTGATATACAGTCTACACACGACCATATAATACATGTGACACAATGATTGGTGGATATCCGGTATACACAGACAATTAGACTACTTATACACACTGTATTAGTGTATTGACAGTATACACAGACACTTATTTATCATTGCTACAAACATGATTAGTGTATATACAGGGTATACAACAGACCACATTATATTACATGTACCAGATTAGTGTAGATACAGTTATAACACAGACAACATTATTTACATTACACAATGATTATGTATTCAGTATAACAGACAATTTATTACATGTACACAATGTTAGTGTATAAAGGTATACACAGACACCATTATATACCAGTCCAAATTAGTGTAGGTCAGGTATACAAGACACATATATTACATGTACCAAGTGATAGTGCTATTACAGGTATACACGACTACATTATATTTACATGTACAACAAATGATTCAGTGTATATACAGGTATACACAGACACTATATTTACATGTACACAATGATTAGGTCATATACAGGTATACCAGAACACATAGTTATTACAGGTCACCATGACTTAGTGTACTTACAAGGTATACACAGACATATTACTATTCATGTACAAATGATTAGTGGTATGTACGTATACACAACACATTATATTACAGTACACAATGATTAGTGTATTTACAGAATTACACAGACACATATTATTACATGTACACAATGATTAGTGTATATGACAGGTATACACAGACACATTATATGACATGTAACACAATGAATTGTGTATGTACAGGTATACACAGACACATTAGATTACATGTACACAATGATTAGTGTATCTACAGGTATACACAGAACACATTATATTACAGGTACACAATGATTGGTGTATATACAGGTATACACAGACCATTATATTACATGTACACAATGATGCAGTGTAATATCAGGTATCACAGACCACTTATATTTGTACACAATGATTTAGTGTATATTACCCGGTATACACAGAACTCATTATATTACCTGATCACACTGATTAGTGTATAAGGTATACACAACACATTATATTAGTCCTATTGCCTCTCCCTTATGCTATGAGCCTGTGAGCGGCCGCCTGCAGGAGGACCTTCCCCCTGCAGGTAACAAAAACCCCTTATTTTTTTTATAATTTCTGAAACCTATTTAACCATGTCTGTATTTTTGTTAGTCGGAAACGCGGATAAGCCGCCCCAACCCTAGAGTAGGAAATCTCTGTCTAGTAAGTGCGCTCACTGGACAGGTTTATTTTTTATGTATTTCAATGAAAGATTGCATCTCTTCTGGGGTGGAAAAACGGGCAGAGGCCGAGTAACGCAAATGTATTTCAAGAGTGTTGCAGTCCCACTGTTTGGACTAATCTAACCGCCTGAATACCTCAATGTATTGCAGTTAAAGGGTTGCAGCCCCACGGGTTGGGATGAAGTACAGCAGCAGAAGCCTGACATATACATATTGTGCTATGTGTTATCTATTTGTTTACCCTAAAAGAGCATGTCATAAAGAGCCGGACATGGCAGAGCACCGTAAGGAAGCCGTTGTGTTGTCACACAGGTTAGACAATACTTTATTACATGTACCAAAATGGAGCGTACTGTACTGTACATATATCATACACATTATATTACTGCCATGATTAGCGTATATACAGACACATTATATTAATGTACACAATGATTAGCTATATACAACACTTTATATTCCATGACACAATGATTACGTATATACAGACACATTTATTACATGTACACAATAAGAGCATTAACAGACATTATATTACATGTACACAATGATAGCGTATATACAAGACCATTTTCTTACTGTACACATAATGAGCGTATATCAACACATTATATTACTGTACACAATACTGAGTGTTATACAACACATTAATTACATGTACACAATAATGAGCATATATACAGACACATTATATTACATGTACACAATAATGAGCGTATATACAGACACTTATATTATTACATACAATAATGAGCATATATACGACACAGTATATTACATTTCACAATAATAGTCTATACAGACCACTTATATTACATGTACACAATAAGAGCTTATATCCAGACACATTAATTACTTCACAATGATTGTATATACAGACCAGTTATATAACATGTACACAATGATTAGCGTATATAACAGACACATTATATTACTGTACCAATATGAGCTATATCCACCAATTTATTACATGTAACAATGATTAGCGTATATACAGACCACATTATATTACATGTACCAATTAATGAGTCGTATATACAGACACATTATATTACGTACTATCAATGATTAGCGTATTACATCACATTTATTACATGTACACAATAATGGAGCTTATACAGACACATTATATTACATGTACACAATTAATAGCGTATATACAGACACTTATTACATGTACACATAATGAGCTTATATACCGACACATTATTTACATGTACACAATATGTTAGCGTATATACAGACACATTCTATTACATGTACACATTATTAGCGTATATACAGACACATTATATTACATGTACACAATATGAGTGATACAGACAACCATTATATCTATACATGTACACAATGATTAGCGTATATACCAGACACATATATATTCATCTAACACATAAATGAGTGTATATACAGACACATTATACTTTACATGTACACAATAATGGGTAACAGACACATTAGATTACATGTACACACATATGAGCGTAATATACAGACACTTAGATTACATGTATCAAGGTTTGGCATATGTCAGGTACACACCAGACACATTATATTACATGTACACATGATTAGCATACGTACAGTTGTAACCCTCCTTGTCCTTCTCAAAAGGGTATCCCATCAAAGTGTCTGATTTTATACTCATGTGGTGCTAGTGTCTCTATTTACATTCTCAGGTACTGGCAATCCGGCTGGCTGGTATGTAAGTGGTGATTATACAAGGTGCCAGGAAATTTTCTTTCAGAAGCATTTCAATTATTCAACATAGAACAGCTTACATATGTCCTTCTCGGGGTTTCAAGCAGCTCCCAGAGAGGCACATGGCTTGTCACCTTTTTTGCTTTCTGGATATTGGCTCTCTGGAATAGCAAGTGGGGCTTTCCTACATCCTGTAACGGGTTACTCGCCCAACGCTGGAACCGCATTGCCAAGTGTGGGGATTTGGAAACACCGACCTTGACCCGAGAGACGCGTCCGGTGTGCAGTTGTCATTGTGGGTCTGAGAGGTTGCGGATTGTAGGGGTCACTAGCCGAGGCGAGGATTGGAGGATATGGATCATAGGGTCACTAGCCGGGTCAAGTGTAGGAGAAGTCCCAAAGTCAAAAACAGAAAAAGGCAAGACAAGGCAGAGGCTTGCAACCAGCATAACGCACAAAGTTTATCCTCGGCCAACTCCTGGAGGAAGAGCTGAGCCTAAATAGTAGTGTCGTGAATCAAACGTAGGATTACTCCCGCAGCAGGAGAAAAGCTAGAACCAATCAGGCGACTGGAGCTTGATGGGGCGAAGCCTGTACCTCTACCTCACAGTACCCACCCCAGCTTGGCCGGATATTTCCAGTGGAAGGCTCGGACCGACGGTAGATGTTATCCGGAAATCCAGACGTTCCTCCAGAACGAATCCCTTCCAATGTACAAGATACTGAATAACACCCCTCTGGACCTCCTGGAGTCGAGGATAGACTGAACTCGAACCCTCTTGTCCGTCCACTAGAGAGGCTGAGGAGGAGCCACAAGGAGTGGAGCCAGACGATCCTGTACAATGGCTTTAGCAGGTACATGAAAGACCGCCGAGATTTCCATGTGTGAGTGGTAGGTGTAGCCAGAAAGTGGAAAGTGCCGATTAATTTGGTGACAGTTTTTGTGTGGGAGCCTCAACTTATGTTTTTCTTTTCTTGAGAGCCACACCATGTTCCCAGGTTGTATACTGGGGCAATACGACATGCCTATCTGCTTGCTTTTTCCGGGTGGTCACTGCTCTCTGAATTTCTCCTGGATTTTCCCCCATAATTCCTGTAGCTGCCGGTTATCGACCCTGGAATTCCGGACCAGAGCCCCGGGCGAAGGACGTGCCGAGGTGGTGACCCATAGCTAGAGAAGACAGTATTCCTACGACGACTCGCTCTGTCAATGTTGTGGGAGAATTACCCGATGGCAAAAGTTTCCCCACATGAGTCTCAGATATAACACGCGATATACAGAGGCTATAGTCGTCTTCTCAGTCTGTCCATCAATAAAGTACCCGTAGAGCAAAATAACCTAGTAAGGGCACTCTAAACAATAGTGGGTATGGTGAACATTTTAAAACATACACTTTTTCAAATATTTAAACATAATGGTGTGATAAAATAAGAATTAAACGTTAGTGATCCTTCATATGAACCACTGACATTGGGTGTTTCTGATCAATGAATGTCTGACTCAAATTCCTCTATTTAATGTAGATGCTGTATATTCTGCGTATTAGGGATGGTTTATAACTGGCACTACTGTTACACACGCGTGCCATTTAGGGTGACTTTCTTAGTTGTTCATCTGGACAGTGACCTCAACACCATACCACGGTCCAAACTGCAACATACATTATAGGGATATATTTCCAGTTCCCGCATTCATTTGATCCAAACACCACATTCAGTGTTCATTGAAGGATCTACGTCTAATTCTTATTTTATCCACCCATTATTTTAAATTATTTGAATAAAGTGTATGTTTAAGAGTGTTCAACCATACCACCTATGTGTTTAGAGTGCCCTTACTAGGTTGCTTTCTCTCCGGGTCTGTTGTTATGATTGCACTTACTAGTAGCACCACACTTTACATTTAGACAGTTGCGGTGGGTTTCCCTCTTTTTGTTATCCAGTGCTGTCCATCAACTGGGTGTGATATGCGGACTGAGAATCATGACAATCTGGAGGATGCTTGCAAGAAGGCCCTCCAGAACTTCCAATATGAACTGTGATCCGCGTATCTGACACGATGACCTGTGGTGCCAGTAAAGTTGAAGATCCCCCTGATTAACACCGTCGGAAAGGCGGGAGGGTTTTGGGCCCCTCAAAGGTATGAATGGGCCTGTTTAGAAAAACGGCAGGTTTGGGATCTGTCTGACATTGATACTTCCATGTGTTTTTTTCTTATGGCTCGGTCTCCTGTGCCCTTGGCCCTAGGGTTCCGTCTCTTTTTGGTTACTCACACTAACTTGTGTTTTAGTGCCGTTCTTAGGAAACATGAAATACTTGTTTAATGGCTATAATCAACAGTATCTTTATTACTCAACGCTGCTCTGCTAATTGGTTTTAGATGATTTGAACTGATTTTCATGAGAGGGGTTATGCTTGACACCACATGTAACAACTGTGTGTACATGTACAGTTTATAGGGAGATTGATTTTGTTTGCTCTTCGGTTAATTAACATAGAATTCCTGTCAATGATGCAACTTTAGAAGTCCACAGCTGGTGGGATAGGCCATTGGAGTGTAATGTCTGTATGTATGTATGTATGTTGTATGTATGTTATGTATCCCTTTATTTATATAGAGCCATCCATGTACTCAGACGCTTTACAGCATAATACCGTGACATAATTAACAATAATGGGAATAAGGCTCTCAGACATAAATAATATGAAAAGTTGACTTACAATCTAAGTGGGAAACTTACAGAGACAGAAGGAAGCGTTTGTGTAAGTGCCTATGTAGGGGCCAGGGTCAGTGCATATAGGTGTACAGTATCAGTCCGACGGAGCTACACCATAGGCTTCATTATAGTGGGTTTTAAGAAAGGTCCTAAAATTTAGGAGAGGGGTGTCAGTTCTGATATTGAGAGAAGGACATGATCCAGTAACGCGGTGGGGGCATTCCATGAGAGCCAGTGTTTAAGGCAGGATGGGGCTTTAGATATAAAAAGGGGTAGACAGAATGATATCCTTGAGCAAGACGAAAGAGTTTGGGGAGTGTGTAATAGCAGACATAGGGGCTGGATGTAAGGTCTGGGCAGAGAGATATAAGTGAGATGTAGAGTGTCATAATCCTTAAAAATGAAAGGGATATTGTTGTTGTTAAGATCAGGATTTGATAGGCAGCGCAGAGAGAGGGATTTTTCCAGCAGGAGAGATGCGAGACAGATTTAGGAGAGAGTAAAGTGATTCTAGCAGCATCGTTAGGATCAAATGTAGGGTACTGTGAAGGCAGGAAGGCGGCATAGAGGTTGTACAATAGTCGATACGGGAGAGAATGAGGGGGCTGTGTTAGAGTTTTTGTGCCCTCATAGCACAGAGAAAGGGCCAAACAGGATATGTAGTTGCTAACAATTATAAAAAATATCTAATTATTTCGTTTATAACCCAAATAATCACAAATAAATTAGTGAGGGGGCGGCTGCCAAATAATATGCAGAGACTATACCTATCTCAGATAAAACTGGCATATACGAAAGAAAATATATTCCGGTGCCTGATATTAAAGTCGCCGGTGTTGGTGTGACAATTATCAACAATTGAGTATACCCCGTTTAGGTGTTCTGGTAAGAAGACAATTGTCCTAGTTTGCTCCAAACAAAATTCATGTAGATGATGTCGAGGTGTATAAAATAGAATAAAATAAATACGTAGCTAATACTTGTTGATAATTATGACTGCAGAACGTCAATGCTAGTTGAGCAGCCTAGAGTAATAGTGAAATCATGGTGATGAAAGAGAGAAAACAGTTAAAGTTACCAAAATGAAAATAACCTTGGACTCCCCTCTTCCCCACTGTCCCTCGCATCCCCCCCTCTTTTCGCATCCCCCCCTCACCCCTCCCTGCTCTCCCCGCCATCTCCCTCACAGCCCCTTTCTCTTCTCCTCGCATCCCCCTCCTCTCCTCACCCTCCCTCGCACCCCACACATGTCTCAAATTTGTGTCCCTACCCCATCATTTCACCCCCCTTCTCTTTTTCCTCTTTCCCAAGTTTTCCCAGATTACTTGGTTTTTATGTTTATGTGATAATATTGTTTTGTACTGTACTCCAATCTTTTTATTATATGGTCAGTGTCATGATCTTCCCTCCCCTAAACTTTAATAAAACTGTAGTTACAAAAAAAAGCAGGTATTCCTCTTTGCTGCGGGAAGGAACTATTGTTTTTGAGTACGTTTATGGTCCTTAACTCAATCTCAATATCTAGTTCACTAAAAAAGGTAGACAATTGTTGTGTTACTTTAAACGCTGTTTGACCACTATAGAACCTCTGGAACAACCATTCAAGGTTCAAAAAGGTTATGGCCACGCAAGAGAGACAAATGTGTATTGACAGCTACTGTTCTCCTTTATATCAGATTTAAACCCCTGCGTGATCCGAATTACATCTCTAACGGTAGGTTTCAACTAGGTTACAACCCGTAAATACTAAAATGTTTAACATAACAGTAGTGGTTTTCTACACTTAGCCTGCCCAACTGGTAGGAAAAACCTTGAATGAACCAAATCTTAAACATGTATAAAAGGGTTATCCCCGTCCCCCCCCGTCCACCCCCCCCCCCCCCCCCCCCGCGCCTTTGACAGGCACAATTTGATTGTTGTTGAGTAATTAAGGTTCCACAAATTGCAATCTTTGGATACTACAAATTTGAATGTTGTTTTAACTATTATATTTGGTTTGGTGGGACAGGAAAAAAAAAAACCATCTGACCGCAATATTAGAACTGTATAAAAGAAAGTTTACTCCCCATTGTTTGTAGAGGAAAATATTTTCATAGTATTTTTTTCTTCTTTACACTAACTTGAGCACTGTTTTGATTTTTTTTTCAACAAACAGAAGTTCCCCCTTGGGCAATAGGACACAGTGATCCCGGCTATCACATCCCCAAAAGATTTATTACCCCCCTGGGATGGTTGCACAATCAACAGAATTTCCTGTTGCCCGAACTAAACACTCAGAGGAATACCAATTGAAAGGTCCAATAGTTAAAACCCTACCCAAACCCAATGACCTTATTGCCTAATCTCTTCAATCATTAGACCCATTTGGTGCAGTAACCGAGTTTAAGGTCAATAACCTAATCTGGCCTTAAGCATCAATATAGTGCATCCGATTACAAACTAATTAAAACTTCCATTATTTCCGACCTCACCCTGGCAAAAACATGTACTACCATACTCACAATTAAACCAAGCAGGTCAATAGAAAAACAATGTAATAAATCTAATTACCCAGATTACTAAGACACCTACGAGACGATCTGATTAAACGGGCGAATATCAATTGTCCTGGTTGAAGGATATACTCAGTTAAAAAGGAATTTTACTCCCTAGATCGTGTATCTGTTTCGAATGCTACCCTTCCAATAATCAAAAGAACTGGAGAACCTACAACAAAAGTCTCCCGGGCTTGTGTCCTGGGACAACCAAAAGTCCAGATTAAGAGTGCCAAAGAAATCAAACCGCAGACAAATCAAGTCCCTGTTGTGAATCACGCTGAGGATGGACTGTAACCAGAGATTGCCTTTTTGTGCAGGCATCAGAACTGTCTTTGAAGTATGATATCTGGCCACCCTGATACACATTCATTGCGAGATGCCAAGTGAGAGACAATTGACAAACAAAGGTTTGATGTTACTCCACAACCCTGGTAATAACATTTTGGTTTTCTATTCCCTGAACTTCAAAAGAACTTTTGGTTTACTGAATCAACATTTAGACCCCCAGGGAAACAGATGCGTTTTAGTCTCCCAATCTAGCCTCAAACTCCCGTATTTTTTTAACCTGTCAACCTTTATTGGCATCATATGATAGATCGGTTTCTAGGTTTTCCCTCAACTTCAAAGAAACACACATCATTTAGTTTGAGCATATCTTCCCTCCAACCACGGAATCGCCCTACAGTTGATCAATGGGTTTAGAACCACATTTAACCACGAAAGAGGTATCATTGTTGAGCAATAGTGTGGAGTAGAGCTTCTCAGAAAGACCTATATGGAATTCCAATAGACATCATTTAAGGTAATTAGAATATCATAATCAGTAGTCTCGACAAACCTATACATTTGCTCGCCCCGGCGAGTGGATTTAACCACCCCCCGGGCGATTTGTTTTTATTAATTTTATAATTAATTTCTGTTAGAAGATCACTTATGTTAATTGCAAGCATCACACTTTTGGTAGCTTAGTGTGGCGAGAGATTTTTTGTGTGGCGGTGAGATTTTTTGGTGATTTGTCCACCACTGATCATAATTCTTGTGCAGTGTAATGTTTATCATATAATAATATATATATATCTATATATAATATATATATATCTGTTTTCAATCTCAATGTTGTTCGATAGGACTGGTATTGTATTGTTTTGTTAGACCTGTAAATAGTACAAACCTTATAAGGAAGTAATAGTATCAGCCATGTTATTGTTTACTATTTGTGTGCTATATAATACATTGCTGTTTATTTGATTGAAGCCATCTTATCGTGCCAATAACTTTCCAACCGGCGGGTGGCATGTGTGGATAGTATCCTTTTGAACCCATAGCTACACATCTATTTCCTTAAGTCATAGTTTTTGCCGTTATATTATATTAATTCTTATAAGCCGAGATACTTTGATAGATGGATAACTATAAATGCATCCATTTGTCTTATGTCTGGATCAGACTAAAACATATATTTGCTAGTTAATTCTTTATAGATGGATAGTTCATCAATACATCTATATTTCTATTTCCGGATAGAGCTAGATTTAATCGTAACCAGACCATTAATTGTGAAGATGCAACCCAAGTACTATAATGCACCTGTCCAAATTATGGGAGCACAAGTTTTTAAAAATATAACTAAGAACTAGGAAGACAACATGACCCCTTTGTTTGGATCCGCCTTCAACGGGGTATGGAAGCACAAGAATTTGGGCCAAAACTGAAACACCATTAAAGTGACCTTAGTTCCAAGTATGTGAACCATTTTATTTTTTTTTACTTCTAGGACAGCAGTTCAAAGTTCTAGTCGCCTTATTGGTCCTGGAGAAGAACAAATTCATATAGGTGGCGCTAACCATTTAACATCCATTAGAGGTCTTCATAGAGTGCATTATAGCATGCCAAATTGTGAATCTCATAGGTTTCTTCTTCTAGTGCTCGCTGAGCACAATTACTTATTCATTTTGTTTACCGTGCTTAATTTTAATTTTAATGCATAAAAGGTACATATCTCTTGGACTAAGGGGGTCCCTGGAGATGGGAATAGGCTGTTTCTGATTTTCTGTATGAAAATTAATTCAAAATGGAAGGTTATAATGCCAGAAATGCCAGTAGCACCATTGGCTGTCAGACATCCAGGATGGCACCATGTGTATCGCTTCTGTATATCTCGGGTCCACCACCCGCCCCGTCATGAAATGAAGTGGCGGGTACTCTAAATCTAAAGGAGTATTGAACACAGTTGAAGCTAGATAAAGTGTTACAAATGAAACGCAGAAGGCTTTTGATAAAAGTGGAACTTGTGGACTTATGATAAACTTTGTTTGAAAAACCTTGATATTATGGAAAATCTATTAGTGATTCCAATAAGCAACAGAACTTCGAGCGAGACCATCTGACTACGAACAAACATCAAATCTATATGAAAATGGCAAAAAGTACTATCCAATCAACAAAATTTAGACAATCATCCCACTTATAATCGTAAACACCATAACTAAGAATGAAAAACTCAAAAAAGTCCATATTGAAAAATAGGGGGCCATGAAACTCCGTGTTGAGTCTATCTAGACAATGAAGCGAAATCAAGTTGGTCAATGGCATCATTCAGAGACAATTGGAGACAGCGGGACTCTGGATCATCGAAGCTTTTCTAGTGACTTTTTTCAGAAACCATCACTCTCCGATCCCAGCATGAAAGGACATTGTCCATACCCTAATCAACACGTGATCAAAAACAGGGGAGGACTGGAGATCCTCAAAAGAGGGGGAGGGAATCCAGTGGGAGCCCAAAAGGGAAAAAATATTCCTAAATTCTAGAGGTAACAACTGTATTTAATATCTCTGATAAAATCTAACAGAGGATCCTGACTTGCTAACAAACGTTTAAAAACTTCGGCCCCTCAATGTAGAAGTTCAATTGTTTGAAACACATATCGATTTGCAATTGGTTTGTTCGCAATTGTCCCTGAAAAAGTATTCTCCGGTTTCTCTGATGATTCCGATGCCTTACTCATTCCCAAAGATGTATTATGGGAGACATCTATTCACTTAGCAGAGTTGCTTTAAATCCCCTTTAAAGATCAATGTGCAAGAGGCTCCAGCCATGCTCCAGAAAAAGATACCCCAATTTCCGAACACCTGGGAACCCGGCTAGGGTATAGATCACTAGTCACCGCATAAAATGACACCTACAGGCGGGGCAACTCAGCTACACATCATAATCTAAAGCTAAGGAACTGCCTCAGTCCCCCCCCCACCCCCCCCCTTCTTCCTTCCCTCCCCATCCCCTTGTAGCCCTCTTTTTCCTTTTTTCACTTCTATCCCCACTTTTTTGGAACTGAGAAAAAAGACCCTGGTCAATCAATGTATAACTATCTTGGGCCCAAGACTCACAATGTATGTAAAACTGTTTTTTATGCTTGAAATTACCATAAAAAAATTGTTACCAAAAAGATCAATGTCGCATTGTGATTTAGAGGAATTAAAACCTCTCTGAATCCTCTGCTGTACCAGATCTGCCAGTCCTCTCTGATAAACAATTTTTGGGCAAGACCATTCCGGGATTAACTAGAAGTCTGCTATTTTTGTCCTAACATTTTCCAACATATGTTTCATTAAACATTTGAAAACTAGTTGAAACAAGACTAAAAACCTAAGCCAAGGGGTTCCCTTCCTACACGTACCTTTTGATAAAATAAAAAATTCAATAATGACTCAGCTCAGATTTTCATTCTAAAAAAGATACTCTGCTATAAACCAATCGACAAAGGTGGTGCCAAATCGTTGTGCAAGATGCCAGCGATTACGAGAAGGAAGCCTTACGGCTATTATGGATCTTAACAACTTAAAACCTTTAAAATAGGATCCTCCATACATTTATAAAATTAATTATTGGAGCTGTTAGACATGGGTAGGTTTTCTGTATGTCCTTAAACCAAACAGAGGCATGCTTCGAACATTGAATCTGATAATCCCTTTCATCTATCATTCACCAGCTCCCAAAGATCCAAAAGTCCTTGGGGCACCTCCGGGTCGCCCCATAGTGGCTGGTATTGGATCTTGGGAGATGGTGTTATCTAAATAAACATTTACGGCTTTTTACACACATAGTAAAATCCTTACCGTCCTTTTTTAAGGGACAGTCACAATCTCTTGAATCTATAAATCAATTGAAGGCAAAATATATACAGATGGGTAACCTGACGTCAATGTCATTGTATAGTATCATTGCCCATCTAAATGGCCTTAAGCGGTGATATACATCTGGCAAATCTTCAAATTTCTTAACACCACTCTTTGGCAACTGTTCCTCATGGATTCTAGCAAATTTATTTTAACCAACACACATTATTTTTTTTTTAATTCACAATTCTTACGGTGCAATGCAGAGGCACACAGCGATCATTTGCCCCATCATATACGCACATTTATTCATCGGGACCCTTTTTATTTCTAGATCACACCCACTATTTAGAGACCACGATATCTTTTACAGTACGCTATAAATTCGATGATTTGTTTTTATTTGGGATGGGGATTTATCACACTTATTTTATTTATTAACCTCTAATATCATTCACTACTATCCACTTTCATCCTTATGACAGAGTTCAACACCTACTTTCCTTGATTTAATTCTTTATATGTTCGATACCAATTTCAGACGGAAAAAAAAAAAAGAAAAAAAAAACATATAATAAGGAAAATGCCTAGAACCCTTTCTGCTTTCTGTAGTACAATCGCCGCCTGCCCTCAAAGGAGGATTCCTAAGGCCATTTCTCCTCTTGCGGAGATTGTGCTTCTATGAGAATCTTTTGTCGGCACAATCCATTGAACTTAAACGGAAATTCTGCCTAGGCTAGCTCCTAGAGTATGATAATGCTATTTACATGCGAATCAGGATCAGAGATGATCACTTAAACAATCAGAAATGCCAACTATATAGGACTTCACAGAGCTCAGAGCAAATACACACATTCATCTCATGTTTTCTACTAACATAGCAAACCAGCAAACCAGTTCGATCTATTTTTTCCAAACATTGGAGAGTCACTGATATTGATCCAATATGAGACCATAGTTGGGATTGTCCAAATTTTGCATTCAGAAGGGCTAGTCACTTGCCCACATTTATCCCTAGTTTATATCCTCGGATAATAACTCAGGGTTCATGACCAACGGTTCTTGGTTCTTCTTTAAAATGTGGTATGCATTATGTCACGCCTGCTATTCATACACAAAAAGTTTTCCTTAAAAATAATCAACGCGTTCATACACACGTGCTTAAATGTGACACATCTATGTTTTGTTGTATAAGTTTACACTGGATGTTTCAGTGGTATGTGGGAAAGGCCATTATACCATTCAAATATAGTATTATGGAACCAGGTCAGATCCATAATAAATAAACGAATATTCTCACCTGTTTCCCATGCATTTCAATGTCTGTCACTTAGGTGCTATTTCCACCTTAAAAGTAATTTATGGACATAGAACAGTGCTTGCCGTAGATTAGGGGGGGGGGGGCAGCTCAAAGAAAGAGAATGTACTGCATCATTAAGGGCAACGTTTATTCTAAATTGCCGTAAACTAGCCGGGTTACATTCTGGGTATGTGCTGGGTATGTGCTTGGCTAGTTTGATGCATGTTTAGCCATTCAATGTGTAAAAAAAACGACCCATAGGATTAACACGCAGGGATCCCGTGGCAGTTCCATTCAGTTTGATGGGACTGCCCAGGACCCCCGCTGTTAATCTGATAGGCCATTATCAATGCAGACATGCTGTTCTCTTTGAACGGAATTTTAAGGCATGTAATTCAATGTACCGGTTGTGTTCATGGGTTTTTTGGGGATTGCCACTGGTTTTTGTTCGACCCAATAAGAGTTGCCTCTACTCGTACATGCCTTGATGTTTTATCCCCGAAGGACATTTAACACAGAATGGATCGTCAAACAGTTTTTGTGATACCAATCTTTTTTGTGTTGTTCCCATTTATCCTTTTTCCCTGATGGTTTTCTTGTTGCAGATTCTCAATGTCACCACACACGCGGGTTCTCTTGATAGGCTTTTTATTGAGCCTTAAAACCACAGCACACAAAACAAATAGCTTCTCTTCAACAACAAAAAATAGCTTCCTCTGCGCATATGCAACAAGCAGCTTGCTCTTCAGCATGAGGCAACAGACCTTTCATCACACATGTACTTTGAAAACATACCTTATCGCAGGAATCTTTCATTAGTTCAGTCTGTCTCCTGACCAGCTAGCCTGCCTGTGTGTACAGCCGGGGTGTTTTAAAAAAACCCCTTTATGATGCAGTCTGGGATCAACAATTAACACCCTTCTCAAGCGTAACTTAACCTCGTCGCTGCTGCACTGCAAGCCTCAACATGTTTGCAGTCTATGCTGGTGACGTTCATTCACCCTGTACAAAAAATTCCTCCCCTGTTATGTGTGGCTGGGGCCACGCATGGCTGAAGCCCGACCCCACCCCTTCTCTAGAAACGAAGTCGCATTTGCGTTTTCTTTTCCGGCCTGTGCTGAATCTCAATGGAAGGGTTGGAGGGCCCTTTCCGGCATAGCCGGGTCAATGGGGTTTTTTGGCCGCCATGGGAAGTCTTGGGCGGAAAAGTCCCGAACTTAAAGGGGGTCCATCTCCATTGGTTGGTCCAGAGGGTAAGGATGTTCTGCGCGATTTGCCGAAGCAAGTGACTACAGATACCCCAAACCTGATCCTCGGGGCACCGGACCAGGAGCTATGGATTACCAAATTCAGCTTTTCACACGAGCCGTTTTCTTGAGATGTTTCTTGCCGCAGCCATTGGAACCTATGGCGCGAAACCCGCTATTCTCGGTTCGACCATATCGGGGCGGGGCCAGGATATGGGGACCAGGTTGTGGTCGAGTGGGGGGAGGTCTAGGAAACTAGGGCAGAAAGAATTTTATTTAGGTGCTCTAGAACCTGTTTATTCCCACGCCATTGTCGTGTGACTTGGCTATCAGTGATCAAAGCTTCCTATTGAGAATTGTATCCGCTTTGCGGTAACGGTTTGGACGGCAGCCAACTCGTTCCTGGAAAAGCTCCTTCGAGGATTTACATTGAAAGTCAATGAAGCACCATTGAATTACAATGGGAGGGGAAACCGCCGCTCCTCCTCTCGGACGCCATATGCTGGTCTTCTCAGAAACAGGACCCAAACAGAAAGAGATTCAACATTGGAAACACATGGAGCTCAATGGCAGCTATGGGAGCATGCAAAATGGTGCCTGAAAAGGCGGGGGAAAATTCACAAAGGGCTATAATAATAAACAACCATAACCCTTGTCTCCGGATGGATCCTAGGTATTGTGTGATGCAGACCACTGATATAACAATAAAACCAGGGGAAAGTGGAATATACATTTTCAGGGTTTATGACAAGGGTGTGCTGGAGGAGGTCCGTAACTCCTCGACTTCTTGCTCGAAAATGAGGCGGACATAGGCCTTTAATAGGCCTATGACGCAACATTCCTCCAAATGGTTCCACGGCCCTGGATTGGGCAGTGATAAACCATGTGATTTTTTTTTTTTTGGTGACGTAATTAGAGAGAATGAAGCCAGCCAATGAGATGGGGATTAGTTTCCCATGCTCTGATGGACTCAATCTTCACCATGTGTGGTGGACATCTTGCTTTGATGAAGTCATCTTAAGGAAATGAAGCACAGCATTCTGATTGGCTGACTTCATTCCCTTTAAATGACGTCACCACACTGTGTTTATTGACTTTATTATGATGGTATGTGTTTAATAATGGGCAAATAATTATTATACGTTCTGGATAATAGTTATTTTGCACATTACTGGTACTGTATGTGTTGGGGGGGGGGGGAGGTCGGGGGATTGATTTATTTAAAGTAGGGCAGTGTTTTATTGTTTTTACATCACAGGTTGGTACTTGGGTCCGATGAGGGGACTATGGAGACCACCTTGAAGACCCCCAGAAACGCCCACGGGTACACCTCCGGGCCCAAGGGGCACACTTGCGGGGAAGACCAGGGACCCACCCCAAGTTGTGGGGGCCCTGCGGGACCTGCAAGGACACCCGAGGGCCCCAGGACCCCTGGGAAACGCCGAGGGCACCCAGGACCCCTGGGGGTTTGACACAGTGGCCCCCAGACACTCGCGGGCCCATTGTGGACACATTTTGGCCCACAGTGACTTGCAGGGGACACCGGGAGGCCCACGGTGCCAGCGGGGACCACCGGAGCACCCAAGGACCTGTGGCAACCCTTGGTCACGTGGGCGACTGCGGACACCCTTCGGGAACACAACCGGGGACTACCGTTAGGCATGGGGTAGTAACCCTGTATGTAAATTAATAAATCAGTTTTTATGTGGGGGCACAGGGGTGGGTAGGCCATGGTCTTAATGTTATTAAATATGGTATGTTTATTGTGGCGGCGAGGAGGTGGGTCGGTTTTAGTGGGGCTATGTCTGTAGGTTTTTTAGTTGTGGGAAGTGGGGGGGGGGGTGTTTGTGGAAGGTGTGTATTGTCCCCAAGGGTGGGTATGGCCTCCCTGGTGAGTAGTGGGGTGAGGGTGGGTTAACCCCTTAATTACTCTAGCGGTTACTAAACCGCTTCGGTGATTTAAAGGGGTTAGGGGCCATTATTAATTGGCTCTTTTATTCTTGCAGCACGGAGGCCGGGGACAGGGTTGAGGATGGAGGACGGCCTCATAGTGGTTGCCGGAGGGGTGAGTGCAAGAGGTGAGTGCAAGATGTATTGTATGTAATTTTTAATTATGCTTCTTGTATTTTAAAATGGCAAATGCATTATTATCCATATATGGTAATGTGATTTGCCACATTACTGTACTGTATGTTTAGGGGGCGGGAGGGGGGAGGGGGGGTGTATTTGATTAGTAAGTTTATTGAGGGGCCTAGGAGGTGGGTGTTGGGATGTAGTGTGTTGTAGTGTTTTATTGTGGGTAGCGGGGGTGGGTGAAGGGGGTATTAGCCCCAAGATGGGGTGTAGACCTTGCGGGTGGGGTAGCGGGAGGGGTTCACCCCTTATACTTAGAGAATTAACCGCTATGGTCATGAAGGGGTTAAACTCCACCCGCCAGTACCCTCGCAAAGGCGTTTTAAACACCCACAACAAAAGGGCCAAATACCCCCTTCAACCCCCCGCTACCCTCAATAAGCCATGGCACGGTGGTTAACCACTTCATGCCTTAGCGGTTTTAGCCCGCTAAGGTATGAATAGTGGGCTGGTCTGTAGTAAAAATGGATTTTTCCGCCCCTCGGATGCACGCAGGGGGGTCTCGGTGCTGGTATTAATGGGTATCAGCTCCGGAGACCCCGGCATCAATCCGATGCAGGAAAAAGCCTGTTTTTTCTTAGGCCCGTCTCGAGTCCTCTCCGCCTATCCCCACCTTCTTGCCAACATTTTGCTTGTGTCGAGACGGTTTGGAGAGGGACTTCTCCAATTCTGAGAATGGCAAGAAAGAGGATGGGGCTTCTAGAATTCAGCGAGTTTAAAAAATGGCGAAAAGTGGCGAAAAGTGGCTTTTCCATCGGCGCGTCTGCCGGGAAAACAAAAATGTCGGGAAAAAAACCCGCTGATTTTTTCTGTCTTGCCAGCTTTCTCGCTGCCTTACTGAATCTAAATGCATTTTTGTGAGAAAATGGCAAAAAGGGGCCCTTTCGCAGCTACTGTATGACCCCCACAGAGTAATCTGCCAAGAGCAAACTCACACGAACCCCAATTCTTACACACAAAGTGGATACAAAAAACCATAACAAACAGACAAAATGTTTAACCAGAACATTGCATTCACTCCGTTCAGAGACCCCCCCCCCCCCAGTCATTTCCGTAATTATAACAGTATCTCATTTCAGCAATAGTTCTTCACTCCAACATGTACAAACGATTAGCATATTAAAAGTAGTACACAACACAACCATTTATTCATTACATAGATTAATACGGTTAGAAACATATTAATGACACAATGATTATGTATATACAGGTATACACAGACACATCTTATCAGTAGCACACTGAGTTAGTGTATCTACAGGTATAAACAGACATATCTATTACATTTACACAATGATTAGTGTATATATTCGGTAACCACGACACATAATTACATGTCACACAAGATTGTGGATATACAGGTACATACACAGACATTATATATGTAACAACTATTGAGTGATATACGAGTATACACAACACATTGATTACATGGTATACCAACATGATTAGTGTTATACAGGTATACCACTATACATTGCACAAAGACTGATCGGTATAAAAGATATATTACATGTACCAGATTAGTGTAATATCAGATATACACAGACAACATTATATTACTGTACACAATGATTATGTATCTACAGGTAACACAGACAAATTTATTACATGTACACAATGATTAGTGTAATATAAGTATACACAGACACATTATCATATCCAGTCCAAATTAGTGTAGGTACAGGTATAAAGACACTTATATTACATGTACCATGATAGTGTATTACAGGTATACACAGACTACATTATATTACATGTACAACACAATGTATTAGTGTATATACAGGTATACACAGACACATATATTACAGTACACAATGATTAGGTTATACGTATACCAGAACACATAAGTTATTACAGGTACACCATGACTTAGTGTAACTATACAAGGTATACACAGACATCATTACTATTCATGTACACAATGATTAGTGTATGTACGTGATACAAACACATTATATTACATGTACACAATGATTAGTGTATTACAGGGATTACACAGACACAATATCTTACAGGTACAAATGCATGTAGTGCTATATGACAGGTATACACAGACAACCATTATATACATGTAACACAATGAATTAGTGTATATATCAGGTATACACACACACATAGATTCACATGTACACATGATTAGTGTAGTTACAGGTATACACAAAGACACATTATATTACACGTGTACACATGATTAGTGTAATACAGGGATACACAGACAGCATTATATTACATGTACCAATGATCAGTGTTATATCAGGTATCACACGACCACTTATATTAATGTACACAATGATTTAAGTGTATATTACCGGTATACCACGAACTCTTATATTACATGATCACATGATTAGTGTATAACCGGTATACACACACATTATATTAAGTCCTATTGCTCTCCCTTGCCTATGAGCCTTGAGCGGCCGCCCTGCAGGAGGACCTTCCCCCTGCCAGTAACAAAAACCCCTTATCTTTTTATAATTTCCTGAAACTATTATACCCATGTTCGATGTATTTTGTATATCGGAACAAGCGGATAAGCCGTCCCCAACCCTAGAGAGGAATCTCTGTCTAGTAAGTGCTCTCACTGGACAGGTTATTTTTTATGTATTTCAATGAAAGATTGCATCTCTTCGGGGTGGAAAAACTGGCAGAGGCCGAGTAACGCAAATGTATTTCAAAGTGTTGCAGTCCCACTGTTTGGACTAATCTAACCGCCTGAATACCTCAATGTATTGCAGTTAAAGGTTGCAGCCCCACTGGTTGGGATGAAGTAAAGCAGCAGCAGAAGCCTGATAATAAATATTGTGCTATGTGTTATCTATTTGTTTACCCTAAAAGAGCATGTCATAAAGAGTCCGGACAATGGCAGAGCACCGTAAGGAAGCCGTGTTTGTCACAACAGGTATACACAGATTACATTCATATTACATGTCACAATAATGAGCGTACTGTACTGTACAGTAATACATACACATTATATTACATGACACAATGATTAGCGTATATACAGACACATTATATTACATGTACACATGATTAGCGTATATACAGACAATTTATTACATGACACAATGATGACGTATATACAGACACATATATTACATGTAACAATAATGAGCATATATACAGACATTATATTACATGTACACAATGATTAGCGTATATACAGACACATATACATGTACACCAATAATGAGCGTATATACAGACACCATTATATTACATTACACAATACTGAGCTGTTATATAAGACACATATATTACATGTACACAATAATGAGCATAATACAACACATTATATTACATGTACACAATCTAATGAGCGTATATACAGACACATTATATTTACAGTACACTAAATTAAGAGACATATATACAGACAGAGTATATTACATTACACAATAACGTATATACAGACCACATTATATTACATGTACACATAATGAGCTTATATACAGTGACACATATATTACTGTACACAATGATTAGCGTATAAATAACAGACACATTATATTACATGTCCACAATCAATAATGAGCGTATATACAGACACATTATATTACATGTAACAATGATTGCGTATTATACAGAGCACATTAATTACATGTACACTAATGAGCGTATATACAGACACATTATACTTACGTATATCAATGATTTACACTAATCATTGTGTACATGTAATAATATGTGTCTGTGTATACCTTTTATATATGCTAATCGTTGTGTACATGTTGATGAAGAAATATTGCTGAAATGAAGATACTGTTAATATTACTGAAATGGACTGGGGGGGGGGGTCTCTGGAGAAGGATTGAATGCAATGTTCTGTTAACATTTTGTCTGATTTGTTATGTTTTTAGTATCCACTTTGTGTGTAAGAATGGGGTGCGTGTGAGTTTTGCTCTTGGCAGATTTACGACTGTGGGGGTCATACAGTAAGCGGCGAAAAGGCCCCTTTTTGCCATTTTCTCACCAAAAATGCATGTTAGATTCAGTAAGCAGCGAGAAGCTGGCAAGAACAGAAAAAATCAGCGGGTTTTTTTCCCGACATTTTTTTCCGGCAGACGCGCGATGAAAAGCCACTTTTCGCCACTTTTCGCCACTTTTTTAAACTCGCTGAATTCTAGAAGCCCCGATCAGCTTCTTGCCATTCTCGAATTGAGAATTCCTCTCCAAACCGTCTCGACACAAAATGTTGGCAAGAAGGTGGGGATGAGCGGAGAGGAGCGGCGAGACGGGCCTTAGAAAAAATCAGGCCTTTTTCCTGCATCGGATTGATGCCGGGGTCTCCGGAGCTGATACCCATTAATACCAGCACCGGAGACCCCCGGCGTGCATCCGAGGCAGGAAAAATGCATTTACAGCCCACTTCATTACCTTAGCGGCTAACCGCTAAGGCAATGAAGGGGGTTAACCACCCGTGCCAGGCTTATTGAGGGTAGCGGGGGTGGGTGAAGGGGGTATTTGGCCCTTTGTGGGTGTTTAAGCCTTGCGAGGGTACTGCGGGTGGAGTTAACCCCTTCATGACCATAGCGGTTAATATCTCTAAGGTAATAAAGGGGTTAACCCCTCCCGCTACCCACCCGCAAGGTCTAAACACCCATCCTTGGGGCTAATACCCCCTTCACCCACCCCCGCTACCCACAATAAAACACTACACACTACAGCCCAACTACCCACCTCCTAGGCCCTCAATAAACATTACTATATCAAATACAACCCCCCCTCCCGCCCCCTAACACATACAGTACAGTAATGGGCAAAATTACTATTAACCATATATGGATAATAATGCATTTGCCCATTTAAAATACAAGAAGCAGAATTAATAAATTACATACATCTTGCACTCACCCCTGCCAGGCACCCACGATGAAGGCCGTCCTCATCCTCACCCTGTCCCTGCCCTCCGGTGCTGCAAGAATAAAAAGAGCCAATATAATGGCCCCTAACCCCTTAATCACCGAAGCGGTTAGTAACCGCTAGAGTAATTAAGGGGTTAACCCACCCTCACCCACTACTCACCAGGGAGGCCTACCCACCCTTGGGGACAATACACCCTTCACACCCCCCCCCCCCACTTCCCACAATAAAAACACTACAGAGAATAGCCCCACTACCCACCTCCTCGGCCCCACAATAAACATTACCATATTTAATAAACATTAATACATGGCCTACCCACCCCCTGTGCCCCCACATAAAAACATGATTTATTATTTTACATACAGGGTTACTACCCCAGGCCTACGGTAGTCCCCGGTGGTCCCGAAGGGTGTCCGCAGTCCCCACAGTGCACCAGAGGGGGGTGCCCACAGGGTCTGGGGGTCTCCGGTGGTCCCCGCTAGGCACCGTGGGCCTCCAGGTGGTCCCCGCAAGTCACTGTGGGCCATAATGGGGTCCACAAGTGGGCCCGCGAGTGTCTGGGGGTCCACGGGTCAAACCCCCAGGTGTCTGGGGGCCCTCGGGCGGTTCCCAAGGGGGTCTGGGGCCCTCGGGTAGTCCTTGCAGGTCCGCAGGGCCCCCACAGCTGTGGGGTCCCTGGTTCTTCCCCGCAAGTGTGCCCCGTGGGCCCGGAGGTGGTACCCGTGGGCGTCTGGGGGTCTTCAGGTGGTCTCCATAGGTCCCCTCAGACCCAAGGTACCAACCCTGTATGTAAAAAAAATAAAACATGCCCTACATTTAAATAAATCAATCCCCCGACCCCCCCCCCCCCCCAAACACATACAGTACAGTAATGTGCAAAATAACTATTATCCAGATACGGATAATAGATTATTTGCCCATTATTAAACACATAAACCAGCATAAATAAAGTCAATAAATACAGTTTTTGGTGACGTCATTTAAAGGGAATGAAGTCAGCCAATCAGAATGGCTGTGCTTCATTTCCCTTTAAGATGACGTCATCAAAAGCAAGATGTCCACCATCACATGGTACTTGAGCCAATCAGAGCATGGGAACTAAATCCCCATTCTAATTGGCTGGCTTCATTCTCTCTAAATGACGTCACCAAAAAAAAAAAAATCACATGGTTTTCACTGCCCAATCAGGGCCGTGGGAACCATTTGATGGAAATGTGACGTCATAGGCCTATTAAAGCCTATGTCGCCTCATTTTCGAGCAAGAAGTCGAGGAGGACGGACCTCCTCCAGCACAACCCTTGTCATAACCTGAAAATGTATATTCCACTGTTCCCCTGTTTTATTGTTATATCAGTGTCTGCATCACACAATACTAGGATCCATCCGGGAGCACAAGGGTTAATGGTTGTTTAGTGATTATAGCCCTTTGTGTAATTTTCCCGCCTTTTCAGGCACCATTTTGCATGCTCCCATAGGCTGCCATTGAGCTCCATGTGTTTCAATGTTGAATCTTGCTGTTTGGGTCCTGTTTCCTGAGAAGACCAGCAGATGGCGTCCGAGAGGAGGAGCGGCGGTTTCCCATTGTAAGTCAATGGGCTCATTGACTTCAATGGAAATCCTCGAAGGAGCTTTCCAGGAACGAGTTGGCTGCCGTCCAAACCGCTTAACCGCAAAGCGGATACATTTTCAATAGGAGAGCTTTGATCACTGATTAGCCAAGTTCAACGACAAATGGCGTGGGAATAAACAGTTCTAGAGCACCTAGAAATAAAATTCTTTCTGCCCCTAGTTCCTAGACCTCCCCCCACTCGACCACAACCGGGTCCCCATATCCTGGACCCCCGATAAGGGTCGAACCGAGAAGAGCGGGTCGCGCCATAGGTTCCAATGGCGGCGGCAGAAACAGCTCAAGAAAACGGCTAAGTGTGAAAAGCTGAAATTTGGTAATCCATAGCTCCGGTTCCGGAGGGCCCAGAGGATCAGGGTTTGGGGTATCTGTAGTCACTGCTTCGGCATCGCTGCAGAACCATCCTTGACCCTCTTGGACCAACCCAATGGAGTATGGACCCCCTTTAAAGTTCGGGACTTTTCCCATAGACTCCAATGGCGGCCAAACCCCATTGACCGGCTATGGCGGAAAACCCCCATTGACTTCAACGGCGGCGTCGCCCCGTTGAAAGTCTATGGCGGCGGATTCCCATAGCCGCCAACGCCCGCGGTTTGCCATTGAAAGTCTATGGCGGCGAAGCCCGTTGTTTTCAATGGGGATTTAGTGAAAAACCGTGATTTAATTTACAGCGGAGATTTTTGTATTAAAATGTGAAACGGTTTTAAGTGTATTTGTGTATCTCCGGTTCCGAAGGTCGTAGCAAGTCTCAAATTGGACCCTAGGGTGTCCCAGTTCCGGGATTGAGAACTGGGAAGTTTGGACCTGCTGGACCCAACGGAACCGGATATTTTAATATGTTTATGTTTTATCTTTCATACTGTGTTTCAATGTATGGGTAAAACCCAGAGGAAATTCCTTTGCATACCAGGGTAGCATATGGCCAGAAAGGCGACCCAATGTCTAGGACTTAAGTATGGTTCAAAGGATTTTGTCACCTCTACTGTTTACATGAGGGCGGAGATTACTCAAACCAGAGCAGTCTTCAAGTGTTCCATTTCACACCTCACAACAAAGCATATCCTGCCAGGAATCCAATCTGGTAGACTAGCTGGCATTCCTGATGCAGAGGAGGGGTTACAGAAATGAGACCCCAGAGCTCTACTGCGCATGTAACAGCTAGCAGGGGGGCATGTATCAAATTGTTTTCCCACGTTAATGAGTGGCTAGAGTTAATTGAAAACCAATCCACTGTACTCAATGTTAAGGATAGGGCACAAAAGGTTTATAAACTGTTGTCCACCCTTTATCCCTTCTCTGTTCTATACCATCTTGATTGCTGAGAGAAACGTTATGCAATGTCTTCATGCCAGAGGTCTTTCATGTCTTTGGTGTCTTGATGACTATGAAGAGTGCTGTATGAACTGCCAGTCCAGATATGACTGCTTCATCATTTCCATTTTAAGTAAGTGTCTATATTTTGCCTGTTACTTGTATATCTGATGTGTTCACCTTTATCAAGGAATAAATTATATTTTATCATATCTAAGTCTCATCCCAGTTCAGACCCAGTTATAAATATATATTATCTTTTATATATATTTGTGTGTAAATTACAGCCTGCCATAAAGTCACCGTGACAGGGGAGGATAAGGGTGCTTGGGGGAGGACAAGGGTCTGGGGGAGAACAAGAGTGCTGGGGGAGATCAAGGGTGCTGGGGGCCGGAACAAGGGGATTGGGGGCAGGACAAGGGTGCTGGGGGCAGGACAAGAGTGCTGGGGGCAGGACAAGGGTGCTGGGGGAGATGAGGGGGGATTAAATGAGATGATGATGATTGGGGTGAGGAGATGATGATGATGATGATGATGATGGTAGTGGTGGTGGTGTGAGAGGAGGATGATGGGGGGTGAGAGGATGAGGGAGTTTGCGGTCTGAGGGCCGTTCTATAGTGCGTGCGCTTGCTGCGCCGTGCGTGCGCACAGCAGTTATAGTTGGCTGAGGTTAGTCAGCCTTTCTATAATGGTGCCGCGCGTGCGCATGGCAGTGAGCGTGTAACCAGCCGACGCGGGAAGATGAGGAAAACAAAGATTTTGCGCTGCTACCGCCGCTGAAATGTGTGTGTATGTGTATGTGTGTGTGTATGCATGTACAATGTTAATAAATAATTTATTAAAGTATTAATTTATTTATTTCAAACGTATTTATAACACACAGATATACATATACATACATACACACACACACACACACACACACACACAGTATCTCACTCGCTCACAGCATACACACAAAAAGCATGTGTCACGTGCACGCGCGTTCACACAGGCACACGCGCACACACTATAGAACGGGCCTGGGAATTTATAAACTTGTTTTCACATGCGCAACATAATACCTCAATTTTTACATGGTGTAGCTATTTTCACTTCTAATTCGCCTGTGGCTACATTGAAAAGTAGGTTGCCCACCCCTGCTCTAGCGGTTACTAACCGCTTCGGTGATTAAGGGGTTAGGGGCCATTATATTGGCTCTTTTTATTCTTGTGTATTTTTTGCAGCACCGGAGGGCAGGGACAGGGTGAGGATGAGGAAGGCCTTCATCATGGGTGCCTGGCAGGGGTGAGTGCAAGATGTATTTCATTTATTAATTCTGCTTCTTGTATTTTAAATGGGCAAATGCATTATTATCCATATATGGATAATAGTAATTTTGCCAATTACTGTACTGTATGTGTTAGGGGGCGGGAGGGGGGGGGTGTATTTGATATAGTAATGTTTATTGAGGGCCTAGGAGGTGGGTAGTTGGGCTGTAGTGTGTAGTGTTTTTATTGTGTGTAGTGGGGGGGGGGGGGGTAAAGGGGTTATTAGCCCCAAGGATGGGTGTTTAGACCTTGCGGGTGGGTAGCGGGAGGGGTTAACCCCCACATTACCTTAGCGGTTAATACCGCTAAGGTAATGAAGGGGTTAACTCCACCTGCAGTACCCTTGCAAGGCCTAAAAACCCACAAAGGGCCAAATACCCCATTCACCCACCCCCGCTACCCACAATTAGCTTGGCATGGCGGTTAGCCGCTAAGGTAATGAAGTGGGCTGTAAATGCCTTTTTCCTGTATCGGATGCATGCCGGGGGTCTCCGGTGCTGGAATTAATGGGTTTCAGCTCCGGAGACCCCGGCATCAATCTGATGCAGGAAAAGGGCCTGTTTTTTTCCGTCGCTCCTCTCCGCTCATCCCCACCTTCTTGCCAACTTTTTGTGCTGAGACGGTTTGGAGAGGAATTCTCAATTCGAGAATGGTGATAAGCTGATCGGGGCTACTAGAATTCAGCGAGTTTAAAAAAGTGGCGAAAAGTGGCTTTTCATCGCGCATCTGCCAGAAAAAAAAATTCGGCAAAAAAACCTGCGATTTTTTTTATGTTTTCGGCAGCTTCTCGCTGCTTAGTGAATATAACATGCATTTCTGGTGTCAAAATGACGAAAAGTGCCTTTTCGTCGCTTACTGCATAGACGCCTGTGTCTGCAGTTTACGCACACATTCCTAGTATAAGGTTGTGCTTGGTTCCTTTTACAGAGCTGTTTTAACTCAATTCAAACCAGGTTTTAAGGATCTGTAAAATGATTGGTTTAAAAATTAAGGAGTGGTTAGCATAATCTGCCTGGTAACCTATTTTGAACAAAGGAATCAGAAATGTATAAAAACCCTGTTTGGTTACTCTTATGGCAGAGAGTCTCATTTTGACTTTTGAAAATGTATGATCATACTCTGTGCTGTACGTACAGACAATAAAGTACTTATTATCAACGAACCCTGTTTCTGAGTTTGCCAACATTGACAATGTAATGCAGTATATCTGTGTATACGTTAATCATTGTGTACATGTAATATAAGGTGTCTGTGTATATAAAATCTGAAGAAATCCTTTGCTCAGCCTCCAAATCTCAATGGCCTAATGATACCCAAACAAATCTCTTATATTTGTCCATTTGATACCAGCGATACATTGCTCTGCAAATGAAGGGGTTAAAAGACAACACTGTTGCAGTGAAATCTATACATGTGACATAAGAGAGGATGTCTCAGACAGCGGTATACCTGGGCCCCTTAAAGCTGCAGTTCAGGCATGTGTGGTTTTTTAAATAAATCAGTTCTGTAGTAAGAAAAAATACTTTTAGCATTTTCTGTTTTTAAAAAAACAACTTTGAAAGACCAATTTTCTTGTATTCTATTTTAACAGCCATTTACTAAGGCACTGCCCCTTCGTGTCCTGTCACAAGCCCTGGCACACCCCTTTGTGAGCCCTGCCCTTCCTCTTGCATAGGCCAGTGCAGGAGTGCTCATGAATATTCATGAGCTTCCACTGAGTGACATAAACAGAGAAAATACATTCCACATATTTAAAGATGTCGCCAAACTTTGCCGATCAATAGACGGAGAACGAATTGACCGGCAGCTATGCAGTTCTTTAAGTAAGTAGAGATTGCCCACATGACACTATTGAAGTAAAATAAAAACTATAATTTTTTTTTTTTTTAAAGCCTGAACTGCAGCTTTAAACCTTCCCAGTTCTTTGAAATAAATGCTGGTAGCACTCTGTAGAAATGGATGTGGGAATCACATGGTGACAGCCCACACACAGCATTCACATACAAAGCATTCGAAAAAATAAACACACTGACTTTGAAAGCATTTCAAATGAATCACAGAGCAGTTTGAAGTCAAGTAGCAGGGACTGAATGTCTTTTTGTTCATTCTCATCCCGTGGTTTCTCTCTCTCACACTCCAGTTTGAAGCTTCCTGCTCCAGTGTAGGGCAGATTACCTAGAAGCCTGGTCCGCAGGGGTCAGGACGGTGTCAGACACATTGCTACCCTGTTTGGACTTCGTGTCATATCCGATAGGCACAGAGTGATTGTCCACAGGAACAGGACGGCAGTTTTTCCATTCAGTGAAGTGACTGCATATGGTGGCTCTGTCCATATCTGCTTCCTCTCACGGTTGCTCTGGGTGACCAGATTAAGCTGCTAATGAAATAATTTTTGGTAGTACATTCTTATGCATGTGTTCCTTATCTTTCACACACTCTCTGAACAGGAGTTAGAAGTGTACCCAGCCCTCCCCTAAAATAACATAATTCCAATGTCACCTGGATACGATGAAGACTTGAGGTGGCTGATGTTACCAACTTGTTTCCCCCTCTATTCACTAGGGCAGTCATTTTCAACTGGAGTTCCACAAGCACCCCTCAGGGGTTACGCGGTCGCCAGGGGAAAAGCTGGAGAAACTCTCCCAGCATCGGCAGCGGAGTGGGACTCCATGAAGTAGTGACTCAGTGAGAGAGGGGGTGTTTAATGGAGGAGGGAAGAGAGAGGGGGAAGAGTGTAAGGGGGGGAGAGAGTAATGGAAGAAGAGAGGGGGAGAGTGTAAGGGGGCATCAGAGCGGGGGAGAGTGTAGAGATATACAGAAATGTACATACAGTATACTTCCCCATGATATGCATTAATATACAGAATGTATCCAAAGTTCATCTGTATGCAATAAAGGAAATTGTTGTTTGGTACCTGAAGAAGAATCCAGTGAAGTTTGAAAGCTTGTTGTACGTGATCATCTATTTATGGGTACAATAAAAAGTACTTATTATTTTCCATGTTCAGTAAGGTAACATTATTGCTACGTCTCTTTGTCTCAAATCTTTGGTCCTGTTGTACCTGTAGTGAGAAAAACAAAGCATATTATGATAGATTTCTTAGGCCTAATCCTAGTGCATGTGGAATGGTGCACAGTGTGGGTGTTAATTATAGTTAGACAAATCTATAGTTTGCAATTATTGTGCATAGGATCTTACTAATCAAATCTCTCTTTATTTGTATATCTATATCTATGTATCTATATCTATATTATATATAAAAATCTCTCTTTATTTGTATATCTATATCTATGTATCTATATCTATATTATCTATATATATATATATGTATATAATCCAATGCACAGCCGGCACACCATTTGCAAGTAAATACGTTTTGGTGCTTATCCCATAAAGCAATAACAGACCATACGATACCGGTTGCAACACGACATCAAGGGACAGCACGCAGGTAAGTAAATCATAATTGATCCATTCGCACCTTTGAAAAGCGACAAATCAAAATTAAAGTCAGTCAATTCTTCAGCTGAGACAGGAGTTCAATAGTGTTCCTGGGTGCCAATGATCATACAGTAGTAGAAATGTAGAATCCAATGCACAGCCGGCACACCATTTGCAAGTAAATAAGTTTTGGTGCTTATCCCATAAAGCAATATTGAGCACTATTAAACTCCTGCCTCAGCTGACACACTGAACAGAAGAATTGACTGACTTTAATTTTGATTTGTGGCTTTTATCAAAAGTGCGAATGGATCAATAATGATTTACTTACCTGCGTGCTGTCCCTTGATGTCGTGTTGCAACCGGTATCGTATGGTCTTTTTATATTTATATATCTATATCTTTATATATCTATATCTTTATATATCTATATCTTTATATATCTATATCTTTATAGTACATTTTTGGCTTCCTCCAGCATATTTTAAAATTTCGCATTGATGGGGATTGTAGGGTCAGATCTCAATTTAGAATATGATCTGCTGTCTGACAATAATCTATGTGCCTCCTTGACGTAATCTATTCTATTTTGAAGCACTACGCCTCCCCCATTGTCTGCTTCTCGGATCACCAATTCCAAATTTGTGCCTAGGGATCTCAAAGCCAAGTCTTCTCCTTTGGATAAGTTGGAATTATATTTCTTTTTCTTTTTATAATTGTCACAGATCATTTTGAACTCCTGTTCTACCAATTTATTATACAATTCCAAATGTTGGCCTCTCGATTGAATAGGGTAGAAATGTGATGGTGGATTTAGACCACTGTGTTTTGTCTCTACTCAGAACCATTAATTTCTTCATCAAATAGTTCGACCATATTCCCATTAGGCTGAATTTCCTTAAAATCCAAACTATTAACAGCCGTTATGATATCACTGCTATTCCAGTCAAGATCACAAATATTGATACTTTGATTAACATTATATAACAAGCTCAATTGTGATACCATTTTTTCTTTATCCAATTTGAGGAAATGCCGTTTGAATGTCAGTTTTCGAATACATTTTTGTAAATCTACTGTATGTGTAGCCCAAACAGGTTAGGTTGGTTTGTCGGGGAAAAAGATAACCCTTTCTGTAAAATTGAAATCTGATTTACTGATAATTCATAAGAGGATACGTTATATATCCCCCCCCTGAGCTAATGTCTGTAGGTCGTCGTGAATCTTTTGATTGAGGGATTCCATATTTCCTCGTTTTTGTCTCGTCCCCAACTTTTTCCCCCCCTCCCATATCTTGATGGCGGGTTTTGATCTCTCTCCCTGTCTGTCGGGGGATAATCTCTCCCTCTTCCCGCCCCCCACCTTAAATGAATTTAAAATTAGTTAAATTACTATCATGAATTAATAAAAAATGTTTCGGAAGATTATGTATATTTTTATTTTGTTGCAAATGTTTTTTAGCGTTTTTTATATTATTAACATGTTCTTTTAATCTCATATAGCGTTCTCTTTTGGTTTTGCCTACATAATCCAGACCACAGGCACATGACATCTTGTAGACTATATATTTAGATAAGCCTAAATGTAAAAATACATAATCTTCCGAAAGATTTTTTATTAAATCATGATAGTTATGAATAAACTCATTTTAAATTCATTGGTCTTAAGCAAATACCCCCAAATATTAGAGGGAGGGATCGAAATAAAAAACTATTGCAAAAAGAACAACAATGGATTTATAATTTGCACACGAGTACCCAATGGATTAAATGAATATGTAAATATTGTCCCTTTCCTTTAAATGTCTATGATTGATTCCTTAATATTTTAACTTTAAATGTTAACAAAAATGTTATTTTAATATTATTGATGTAGTAAGTTAGGATGTAATATTAAGTACAACCTTACAAATACTTATATATTCTTAAAATTAATGTTTTAATGTATGAAATTACTGTAGTATGCTTTCCCCACTGTACTTTAAACTATGGCACTTTACCATGTAGTTAAATTGATTAATTGTGGTCTTTAGCAAGAGTATATAAGAATTAGGAGGAGATACAGCCACCATCCCTTGACAAAGCTGTAGGAACAAGCAACATGCGTAGGGTTCGCTAGGTGGTGCTGTACATTCTTTTCAGAGGACTGTAGCAAGGACTGTAAGTTTTTTCCTGGCATATGGACAGTGGTGATGTGATCGACGTCAGACGCTAGATGTCAGTGTTGGGCGCGAGAATCCAGAAGAGAACGAGAAGATCAGAGCGCAGGGAGTCCTGCTGTTGCAGGTGACTGCAGCATTCCCGAGACGCGGATCCCAACCAGCTGCCCCTGACGAGCTATCACCGGGAAGGACCTCTGGACATCACGGCGTGATTCATTAGATTACGGTACTCATGTGTTGTGTTCTACGGACACTTACAGGGATGGGACAGTGTCTTCCGTTGTGGTGACTACATCCAATACTTACCCTTGTATTCCTCTGATGCTGCACTACAATTTATTTACTTGTAAATAAGGATAGGGGCTTGTGGCCTAATATACCTTTGAACATATCTTGTGCTTGTCTTCTTTTCGTTTTTTTGCACACATACACATACATATAACGGCTCCCCTTGTGTAGCGCTGCCGTTTGCCCAGGCTCTTCACGACACGGTCCTCTAGGGCAGTGGTAGACAAACTGGGGGGCATGCCCATTACGGGGGGCACGAGATTGTCTACTGGGGGTGCGGGGTTTATAGAGGCTCCGCGTGCTTCCCGAAGGCACTTAAATTAAGTGCCGGGGAAGCGGCGAAGGCCTCTGTAAACTGCACTTACCTTGGCTCAGACGGTTTCTGGAGACGCGTCGCCATAGCAACGCGGCGTCATGACTTCGGAGCCGAGGTAAGAGGGGGGGGCGCAGAGAGAGGGGAACAGACAGCATGGGGGCACAGGGAAAAAAGATTGCGCTCCCCTGCTCTAGGTTATACATGAGAAAAAAGGATAACACGAAGCATAATGTTGCTTAACTCAGACTTCTGCCTGCTTAATTTCATAACACTAAGGGACTGCAGCTTTGACAGATATACTGTAGGTAGGAGGCACTCAGTCATTAACTTTCAGCGATTTACTCATATCAGTGACACAAAACATTTAAAACACCGTCACTTTAAGAAACAAAAGAAATCCTAAAAATAACATCTACTCCTGTCAGGAGTCTAACTCACAGCATATCCCTATCTGCAATGTTGGCTGGGTAAGCCAGTTACCAACTTTAAATAACACACAGAGATAATATTGAATTCTTAACTGTCAGATGGGGACAGCATCCCAATAGATTCTCAGATGCTGCAATACGTGAAGGGGGCGTCCTCCCCAAACTGGATACAGGGAAGCAGCATGCCGCAGCCTGCAGGCTCTAGAAGAGAGGCTGAAAAAGCAACCCTGTCTGCTCGAAATACCTGTTCTTGTAATTAGGAGAGCAGGTGAGCGAAACCAGAACCATTGTAATGTCTGGTATGGATTTCCTATCCACCAGCAAGGTCGAAACAGTCTGTCTGTGAGTGGGTTTATTGGCTTTGCATCTCATCCCAGGCTATGTTTGAAAGCTGTGTTTAAAGCAGCATGCATTGGCTTAAGGGTTTTCCATGTAATGTGGGCTTGAGACAAAGGGTGGCACGGTGTGCTCATTTGCATGTCATTTACCAGAATCCCTTGCTGCAGTGGAAGCACTGTATGATAGGTGATAATGGTGAAAAACAGGGATGCAGACCTGTCTATGACATGTGAATGTGCTCACAAGTTATATATAGTTAATTAGATTGTAAGCTCCTCGGGGCAGGGACTCCTCTTCCTTAATGTTATGTTATGTTTGTCTAAAGCACTTATTCCCATGATCTGTTATTTATATTATCTGTTATTTATTCGATTACCATATGTATTACTACTGTGAAGCGCTATGTACATTAATGGCGCTATATAAATAAAGACATACAATACAATACAATACAATATATATATATATATATATAAACAAAAATACTGCGCCTGTTGGGATCTATATACACTTGTAAATTCAACATATAGAAATTATTTGAAATTATGATTAACTGTATTATATTTCAATAGCAAAGAGATATCTCTAAAAACATGAAAAATTATGAACAAACATATAAATATGTAAATATCCTAAGCAAAAAAATTGCTAGTGTCTATGAAACCATAGATCACAAAATGGCTGTGATAAAAAAATGTTGGAAAAAATCAATGTGGATAAAAAACCATGAATGGATGAATAAAAAATGTATACTCAAATCAGGAATAGCACTCTTTGCAGGATACTGGCAGCCTTCTACGTGGAACCAACGACCTCCCAGTAGATCTATAAAAACGAAAAAAGAGTGCTCTCTTTTTTTGTTTATATATATATTATATATTATATTATTATATATATATATATAAAAACACCTACAGTATAGATATGGATAAACAATAAAGAACCGAGCACTTATCATAAAGGGTCAAAAGCAATAAAATCCATGAAGAATGGGAAGGCTCTCGGGGGAAGATGAAATTATAATTGAAATCTTGAAAGAAGAAATTCCAGAGCAATGGAGTAATGCCAAAGTTATCCTCATCCACAAGAAAGGAGACAAAGAGGACATCAAGAACTATAGACCAATCAGTCTACTTCCAGTCACTTACATGACAATTACAAAGATACTCAGTAATCGGATGCAACAGACCCTAGATTTTGATCAGCCTAGAGCGCAGGCAGGATTCTGCAGTGGTTACAATACAATGGACCACATCCAAGTTGTACAAGAAGGAATTTCCCAAAGTAATGTATGTATGTATATTTTTATTTATATAGCGCCCTGTAGGAGACGAGTGCAGGGATACAACCAAGGAGACATGTTTGGGGAAACATTCAGCCCGTAGCTTCAAACAATACATCTTTAAGGAAGCACACAAATTATCAAAAAGCCTATCCCTTTGTACAGGCTAACTCACTTCCCAGTCCCTATCAGGGTCTGGAGGATGTGCCTCTTGCCAAACACTGACCCCAAAGTCCAAAGAGGTACCTGTAAGCAGGGGGCTCTTTATGCCAATCTCCGGGTCTGGGTTGGTGTCAGTTGGTGGGCCTCCCTTTGGCAGCTTCCAGGATCTGCTGTGCCCTGGAATAGAAGGTCTGGTTTACTGGGAAGCTCTTCTAGCAATACAGTCCCTCTGTGTTCAAGAGCCCCATGCATTTGGTGCAGCACACATTTAAAGCTGCTTGATGAGCCAGGTGGAGACTGGCTAATTGACTCTAGCTACAATTAACCAGCTTCCTGCTAGACTCATCAGCTACAGACAGGCTGTATGTGTGCTGCCATTTTAAACCAGGGAAAGGCCCTATCACATACCCACAGCTGTACTTAGTGCTTTATAACAGACACAATACAGTGCATGGAATTATAATACAATAAGTGCAACAAATAAGATTAGACAGTAGGAAAGGAAATCCCTGCTCTGGAGAGCATACAATCCAAGTGATATGATGGGAGACTTACAGAGACAGCAGGTGAGGGAATAAGTGCAGTAGATGGCAGTCATTGGTAGGAGTGATGAGTTTGGGTGTGGAACAGTAGCCATGAGTCTATATAAGAGCGCTTCATTTAGGAGCTGAATTTTAAGGTTTGTCTTAGGCCTGGGACATAGTGCCTTTAACCAGTGCTGAGGCGCGCTGAGGCTCAGGGAAAGCGGTGCTTTCCCTGGCCTTACACAGCGCGCCATAAGGGGGAGGGCCGGGGGCGGGCCAGTGACGTCACGGAGCTGGTTCGCCTTCATTGGGCAAACCGTTCACGTGACTGGCCCTGCGCTCCGGCAAGCGGGGAAATTTCAAAACGCCGTCAGACAAACGCTTCCCTAAGCGTGCGGATGCGTGCGCGAGCCCCTGCTAAAGCCGCTCTCATTGCGACTGCAGGGGCTCAGTGCCGAGTGTGAGCACGGCTCAGCACGGGTCAGCGCATAAGCGCTGACCATGTCCCAGGCCTTAAAACTGGGAAGAGAGGTGCTTGGCGTATGATGAGGGTGGAGGAGTTCCACAGGTAAGGGGCAGCGAGGAGAAAAAAGGGGAATGAGTGGTGGTGAATGATAGGTGATGGTCAGATAGTGGAAAGGGGGAGACAGAGAAATTAGAAAATGAACAGTTTTTATTATAGACCAGATCTTGATAATGACAATCCTTGTATGTGCTGGAATTGGACCACTGGTGGAGACCAACGGAAGAGGTTAAATAGAAGGCGAGATGCCCAGGAGTCTGAGGGATCATCAATATGACAGTTGAAGTCCCCCAGTAAAAGTATAGGAGAGTCAGAGGAGAGAAAAAAGGAAAGCCAGGATCTTAAGTCTGAGAGAAAGGTGGAGGTAGAAGCTGTAGAGATCGGTGGTCTGTAGATGGCTGCCACACATAGAGAGGGTAGAGGAGCTGAACAGAGTAAATATCAAAGGAAGAGAAAGAAACGGACAGAAGCATGGGGCAGAGGTGATCTTGGCAGTGGGAGGAGAGGAGGAGACCTTCCCCTCCATCCCGGCCGTGGAGTGTGAAAGATAGAGAGACAATGATAGGAGACAGCAGCTTTGACACCAGAGTCATGTTGTGAGAGAGTGGGGAAGTTGGGGAGAATAGATAAGTTTACAAAAAGAGTGAGGAAACAGCAAACAGGAAAAGCAATAGGCAGGGCATAATGAGATGCAGAGAGCAGGGAGAGAAAGGTAGGAGTTCCCAGGTATTGGAGGAGGAGAAGTTGAAAGCGCAGATGTATTAATCAGGCCAAGAGGGCAGTGTAGTACTGGAGGTTAAATAGCAGCTTAAAAAGTTAATCTTTAGATTTGACAAAATTGTCAGAGCCTTTAGAAAGCCAAGCTTTCACAGTTGAAGAGCTGTTAATGAAGTACAGAGTCCAATCCCTCTTGTATTCTTCAACTCCAATTTTAACTGCACAGACACTTTATACACTGGCGACACACTTTATTCGAGCTCGGCTAGTCCCACGAATTCGGGTATACCCGGGTGTATTGAGGTTTGTGACTGTTTTCTGCCCGAGTGCATTGAGGTATTTTCCAGGCAGGGATTGAAGCATTTTATTCCCGCTGGCTGCAATACTGCACAGTATATATATATACTGCATTACAATTCATGAATTTATGCCATCTGGTAGACACGCGAAGCATTGCAGCCTATTAAATCCTAATCATTATCATTTAACAGATCAGCCGCCCGTCAGCCAGGCATGAACCCAGGCTGGGAAGGCAAACGCAACGGGGCTTGTCAGAGGTGAGGAGCGGCGCATTCCAGGTATCTGCCAGGTACATACTGGGTATTTGCTCGAATAAAGTGTGTCGGTGCAGTATGTGACACTTCAGATGTCACACAGCCATATGGCACAGCCAATTTAGGCGCTCATTCACTAAACTTTGATAAGTGGCTTATAGTACTATAAATGCCCTCAGAGTGTCTCTGTTTTGCTATTCACTAAGATTCAATAACAGGGCAGTATCGCGCTATAACAGCATTTTATAGGCAGGAGGGTGGCAGTAGAAGTCAGCCCCTTCATTACTGTCCTGGAACCTCTCTGCATGTTCAGTTTCTGTGTTCTGAGGCAGCCATTGCTGCTCGGTGTAAATTGCAACATTGTTGCTACAAATGTAACCTTCCCATTACTTCTAGCCAGTTGCCTTGGCAACACCCATCTTTTCCCAGTAACATGGTTTGCCCATACTCCCCTGCCATGTTTTATTAATTGGTATACTCCTCTGCTTATTCTTGTCTGTACAGGCATTAATAATTTACCTTACCCCTCACAAGAGCCACTTCCTCTCACAAGAGCCACTTCTTCTCAAGAGCCACCCCAAGTTATTTTTATGTTCCTGTACACTTTTTCAATAAAGCTGCAGAAAATAGAAAGTGTGCTTTTAAAGGGGACAAGTTAACCTGCCTGACCCTACTCCTACAAGGAGCTGGAGGGCCAGAACAGTAAATTATTAGAATTACCACTGGCAGATTACGCAAGGACTCCACCATTCCTCAAAATGGACAATGCAAGTTGATGGAGGCAAGTTCAGCTCAACTCTCCCATGAGCGTTGACAACACTCATGTTCACAGTCCAGCACTTGTCACAGCCAGAACTCTTACCAGGACTTTGAGGACTTGGGATACCACCACCTGGGTGTCCCCTATTGCCATTTTGTGGTTCTCACCCATCTTATGGTGACCCCAGTGACATTGAGGAGCACCCAGTAATCTTGGACTGGTGCACCTACTTGGCATCCCCCGCCAAGGGGATCTTGGAGTCAGTGGTACTGGCCGGTACCATGCGGATGTGGAATATGGACTTATAATATTGTTGTTGTATTTTATATGTTCCACATATATATTTTTTAGCATAGTGTTATCTACAGATATCAGACGGGGACTGTCCTGGAACCTCTCTGCGTGTTCATTTTCTCTGTTCTGAGGCAGCTATTGCTGCTCAGTGTGTTGCAAAATTGTGGCTACAAATGTAGCCTTCCCATTGCTTCTAGCCAGTTGCCTTGGCAACGCCCCTCTTTTCCCAGTAACATGGTTTGCCCATACTCCCCTGCCATGTTTTATTAATTGGTATACTCCTCTGCTTATTCCTGTCTGTACAGGATAGTGTGCTCTCTCTTGGATCTAGCAGTCTGTGAGTACACAACTTTTAACTGCCTCTCCCAAACAAGGCATTAATCATTTACCTTCTCCTCACAAGAGCCAATTCCTCTCACAAGAGCCACTTTCTCTCACAAGAGCCACTTTCTCTCACAAGAGCCACTTCCTCTCACAAGAGCCACTTCCTCTCACAAGAGCCACTTCCTCTATCAAGAGCCACTCCCAGGTTATTTTTCTATTCCTGTACACGTTTCCAATAAAGCTACAGAAAATAGAAAGACTTTGTGTGCTTTTAAAGGGGAGGATTTAACCTGCCTGACCCTACTCCTTTGCTACAAGGAGCTGGAGGGCCAGAACAATTACCTTAGCGGTTACAACTGCTAAGGTAATTAAGGGGATAACCCTGCGTGCTACCGTCTAGCGAGGTCTAAACACCACCACTGAACACCACCCTGTGGTAACTACCACCTTCACCCACCCCCTGTACCAACAACAACAACTTTTCCCCATTCCAATTTTTTTTTACAGTGCAATACATAAATAAAGCCCCCCTCTGCCCACCCCCAACACATACAGTACCGTAATTGGCAAAATTACTATTATCCAGATATGGATAATAGTGCATTTGCCCATTAAAAATAAAACCAGCCAGCATAAAGTAAATAAAAGTTCTACTTACCCCTGCCAGGAGGAAGACCGCCCTTGTCTTTCTCCCTGTCCTCCGTGGGCAGGAACATTACAATAAAAAAACAAACTAATGGCCACTAACCCTTTAATCACCTTAGCGGTTCGTAAAATGACCTAATCAAACAAATGACACAAAAACTTGATACTTTTGAACATTTATTTATTCACAAATGATTCAACATTTAATATCCATGTGTGAAAAAGTCTGTGACCCTTTAGATTCAGTACCTGGTGGCGCCCCTTTGAGCAGCAATGACCTCAACTAAGTGTTCCCTATAACTGCTGGTCAGTCTCTCACATCGATTTTGTGGAATTGTGGCCCATTCCTCCTTACAGGACTGCTTCAACTCAGTGACATTAGAGGGCTTACTTGCATGGACAGCTCGCTTCAGATCCTGCCACAACATTTTGATTAGGTTTAGGTCTGGATTTTGACTAGACCATTCTAAAATGTGAAATTTCTTCTTCTGCAGCCATTCTTTCGTAGATCGGCTTGTATGTTTAGGATCATTGTCTTGCTGCATGACCCACTTTTGCTTCAATTAACGGATGGATGGCCTTACGCTCTCCTCTAGAATCTTCTGATACGATTCAGAATTCATGCTTGTGTCAATGATGGCAAGCTGTCCAGGTCCTGAGGCACCAAAGCACTCGCAAAACATCACACTCGCACCCCCATGCTTGACAGTTGGGATGAGGTTCTTATGTTCGAACGCAATGTTTGGTTTTCGCCAAACATAAAGTTTCTTATTGAGGCCACAAACTTCTGTCAGGAGAACATTGTTCCAGAAGTCTTGTGGAACATCTATTTGCTCTTTGGCGATCTTCAAATGGGCAGCAATGTTCTTTTTAGAGAGCAGTAGTTTCCTCCTGGCTATCTTTCCATGAACACCATTCTTGTTCAGTCTTTTTCTGATAGTTGAGTCATTATATACCTGCATGCACCTTGCCACTCTCTATATGTTCGCTTATCCAGTGGAGCAGGAATTTCCTCTTTATTATTACATTTAGTTGAGTCATTAACACTCACATTACCCAAGGCGAGAGTGGCTTGCAGATCCTTGGATGTTACTCTGGGGATCTTTGTGACTTCCTGGATGATTTGACGGTTTGTTCTTGGAGAGATTTTGGTAGGATGGCCGCTCCTGGGTAGAGTAACTGTGGTCTTGAATTATCTCTTGGAGTACCTGTTTGACAGTGAATTGATGGAGCCCCATATCCTTAGATATGGTTTTGTAATCCTTTCTAGACTGATAAGTATCAATTACTGCTTTTCTGAGGGCATCAGAGATTTCTTTTGTTTTTGGCATGACATTTTTCCACACACCTGTATGGTGAAGACCAAACTCACAAAGTTTCTGATCTTTATATAGGGAAGGGCCTCCCAAACTCTCCCAAACTAAAGTCCTTAATATCTACCTAATTATTTAAACACCTGATTCTAATTATCCCCTTTAATTTAGCGGATAAAACCAGGGGTTCTCTAACTTTTGCACATAACCTGACTCATTGTTTGTCTAATTCATACATCATTTTGTTTCAAAAGACATGGAATTGGTTAATATAAACCCTATTGCATATTTATGAAAAGTGGTTTTGATTCAAGAAGATTATCATTGAAAAACTATGTAATTTCCGTAATTATCATTGGGTTTCACAAACTTTTTCTCGCCACTGTAGATTACAAAAAAGAATTTGGTTCTGTCTACACCTCAGCGGCCCAGATGCATTAAGAAAACAAAATGTTGAAGAAGCGTTGATAATATAAAGAACATTTACGAGAATGTTACATCAATCATGATTACATGAATTTACAAGCAAAATAAGGATCAGCCAGGGAGTGCGACAGGGAGACACCATGTCACCAAAGCTTTTCACAGCAACACTTGAATTGTTCAAGACAAAATCAATGGTGAATATTTGAGTCACCTACAATTTGCAGATGACATTGTTATTTTTAACACGAGTCCAGAAGACCTTCAGCAACAAATCAAAAAATGCACCAACGCAAGTAAGAATGTGGCCTCCATATGAATCTCACCGAGACCAAAGTGATGTGCAACAAATGTGTCTAGTCTGCAAATATTGAAATAAATGGAATAAAACTAGAAGTCGAAGACATGGCCGGCAAATAACATTGGATAGGAACCTTTTGAATTAAATCAATAGGAGAATGAAGATGGGATGGAGCTCATTTGGAAGAAACAAGACAATATTTCAAGGGAACATTCCACTGTTACTCAAGACAAAAGTTTTCAACCACTGTATTCTGCCCATGGTCACTTATGGATGTGAAACTTGGACCCTAAATGCAAAAACTATTCAGAAGCATCAGACAGGCAAAGAAGTATGGAGAGATGCATGCTGGGTATTACCCAAAGAGACAGGAAAAATAATGAATGGGTTTGAAACCAAACAAAAGTCTGTGACATCATCAGAAGGGTGAAGAAATTAGAATGGCGGTGAGCCAGACATATCGCAAGAAGAAATTACCATCATTGGACAAAGATGGTACTCGACTGGATTCCAAGATGGATTAAAGGACCAAGACAATGACCAAAAGTAAGATGGGAGGATGAAATCATAAAATGTGTTGGAGCAATGTACAGAAGAGAGGCTTACAACCGCAATATCTGAAAGTTCATTGGGGAAACTTTATCCTGCTGTGGATCAACAAGGGCTGAAGATGATGACATATACACACACACACCTATATATACAGTACATACACACACCTATATATACATACAGTTTATACACACACATCTATATATACATAGACATGAACATTGGAGCAGCATAACCCTCTAGCACCATTTATAATTGCTGTGATTCTCCTAAATAAATCCCAGTGTCCAGCGGAAAGAGATTATTGTGCTTGAAAAATCTAAAAAAATAGGAACCTTGTAATTCAACAACTGGAACATCTGCACGGTGTCTTCAATGTGAGGAGGAAGCATCGATATTTACACGTGTGCTTTTTAGTTTGAAAACAATAGGTACTTTTAATGGTCTAAAATAGCACCATTTAATGCATTTATGTCATAGTTTATGCAGAAATGGGATGCGATGTCCCGATAAGTCTGAGCTCACGAAGCCGGATCTTTTTCTCCCAGCCTCAATGTGATATTCAGTGCCCGGAAGGCTGTGGGAGATTAGGACAAGATTAATGTATTGTAATAATAACATGCAAAACCAAAATTGGAATTTTAATAGTCTGTTTAGCAAACAATCTCATCTATTTGACTGCAAGAAAAGAATCCCTGAGATTATAATGTTTTTCTTATGGATCAAGCATTTAGTGAATCACCCAAAATGTGACTGAGCCGCACATTTCACTCCATCTGTGCTTTTATTTATCCAAACAATGTCTTTTCATGTACTGAGTGGGGGATGTGGGGGCTGCAGAACAAGATCCCATATCACAGAAATCAATTGGAAGGTGATTAGAACAAATAAAAACATCACCAACCCCCATGTTCTGTGTGGTACTCATCTGCTTTACAGATACAGCAAGAATTCTTTGCAAATATGTAGCAGCCGTCCAGTACTCTGCATATCAGTGGTTTCCAACTTTTTGGGGTGAATAAACCCTACAGTATGTGCAATTCTGAGAAACCCCAACCCTCTTGAATAGCGCATCTGAAATTAGATGCATTGTAGGGAACCCCAACCCTCTCTAATAGCGCATCTGAGATCAGATACATTGTAAGGAACCCCAACCCTCTCTAATAGCACATCTGAGATGAGATACATTGTAAGGAACCCCAACTATCTCTAATAGCGCGTCTGAGATCAGATACATTGTAAGGAACCCCAACCCTCTCTAATAGCGCGTCTGAGATCAGATGCATTGTAAATTCTTCTGTATTTGGTCCAATTTTCAAATGACCAGAAATTTGCAGGGAACCTGTCACAGGGTGAATGAACGTCACCAGCTCTATGCCTGGCAGACGTATGTATAGGTATGCAGTGCAGCAGTGACGAGGTTAACTTTCAGCTTAAAACCCCCAGGCTGCACACACGAGGGCTGGCTGGTGAAGAGATAGGACTGAAATGCTGAAGTAGATTACTGCTATAAGGTCTGTCTTCCAAATGCATGTTTGATGAACTGTCTGAGTTTTTGTATGCTGAAAAGAAGCTGTTTTGTTTTCTTTGTATGCTGAAAATAAGCTGTTTTGTTTTTGTGTGCTGTATTTTTAAGGCTCAATAAATAAGCCTTATCCAGAAAACCCGCGTGTGGTTGCATGTACCCTGCAACATATGGTGTCAGAAGTGCCAGGATTTTGAGAGGCCCCTGCAGTTGAAGAGCCACACACAAAAAAAAATGGAAGCATTTTTTAAAGCATTTCTGTGTGAGCAGGCCCAACTACAGGCAGAGAGAGATGAAAGACAATTGCAGCAGCAAACCCAGCTCCTAACCCAGCAGCAGGCAGCACAGGATGAGCGGACGGCCAGGTTACTGACTCAATCCCAGAGGTCTGCCAGTCCAGAACTGTGAACAAACCCCCGGTCCTCCTGAGGAAAATGGCTCCGAACGAGGATCCAGAGGCTTTTCTACTGACGTTTGAAAGAGTTGCCGAAGCCCAGGGCTGGTCTGCAGATCACTGGGCAACCGCTTTGGCCCCTCTCCTCATAGGAGAAGCCCAGGCCTCATATCAGGGCCTCCCAGCGGACCAGGCAATGGATTACAAACAAGTAAAAGCCGCCATACTGGATCGCTTAGGTCTGACCCCAGAGACCTACCGGCAGCAGTTCTGGAGCCTGAAGTACACCGCTAAGATGAGACCCCGGGTCCTCGCTCAGCGGTTATTGGACTTGTGTACTCGCTGGATACAACCCGAGGAGCGCACTAAGGAGGCAATTTTTGAGCAGGTTGTTTTGGAACTATTCCTACAGGTAATACCCCCTTCCGCACGCTCTTGGATAAAACGCCATGCTGCTGAAACCCTAGCTTTGGCAATCAGACTCATTGAGAACTTCCTTGGGGCCGAGGAGCAGGCGAGTGTCCTGGACCCGATGGATCCGACTCCACCGGCACGTGCGGACGCCCAAAGAGGGAGGTTGGACCAACGGGGGAACCTACGGTCCATCCATACGCAACCGCCAAGTCCCACGGAAGGAGCAGTCGTTCCAGCAAGGGAGGGGTTCAAATGCTGATCCCCGCCGAGACCCTCATCTACTTCCTGATGTCGACTCGTCGCCAAATGAGAGGAACTTCAGATGACGTCACACACAGGACCCATCGGAGGCCTGGTCTCCAGTATCCGGTCCCGCTGAGCGATATTCATGGCACCCTCCGGCAAGGGAACCCTTTCCATGTTCGGCCTGCGGATAACAAGGCCACCGTTATGTGGACTGTCCACAGATGGAGTGCTCCTTCAGCAGGACAGTCACCTCAGCCTTCCCCAGAGAAAGTGGCAAGCCCTGGATACTTCCAGTCCAGATTGGTAGTAAAACCGTCCAGGCCCTTATAGATTCATTCTCTGGAAAAACACTGGTCTTCCGGGAACTGTTACCACCTGACGTGCTTTCCTTTGACTCCCCATGGAGTATAGAGTGTATACACGGTGATGTAAAATGGTATCCGACGGCCAAAATCCTGCTACAGGTGAAAGGTCAGGAGGCCAGGATCGAAGTAGAATTGTCGAATGATATCCTGTATAGGGTGAACAAGCAGACACAAACAGGGGAGGTCACCAGACAAATATTGGTTCCCAAGGCATTTGTTAAAACTGTCTTCACCCTAACCCATACGGTCCCTTGGGGTGGTCACCTGGGTAGAGATAAAACCTTGGACCGTATTTCGTTCCACTTCTATTGGCCAGGGATACATAGTGACATTGCTAAGTTATGTGCGGCATGTCCTGAGTGCCAGCTAACTAGTCCGAAGAGACAAAAACCAGCCCCCTTGGTTCCTCTACCCTTGGTGTCCGTTCCCTTTGAGAGGATTGGTGTAGACTTGGTAGGACCACTGGAGCCTTCTGCGAAAGGACACAGGTTTATTCTCGTAATAGTCGACTATGCAACAAGATATCCTGAGGCGTTCCCCCTGAGGACAGCAACGGCAAAGCAAGTAGCCAACAAATTGTTGGAGCTGTTCTCACGGGTTGGACTTCCCCAGGTTATGTTGACAGACCAAGGATGCTGTAAACCACGGCTGTTATTGAAGATCCTGATCCTTTTCTACCAGTTGTGTAGATCAATGCGATTTATTATCTGACCTGCTGTAAGTAGGCACTGCTACAGAGCCAAGATTCATAAGTTCTATCCAGATTGTGTAAATTTGCTGCACTATTATATGTTCTTTATTTTTTATGGTGTATCCCTGCTATCTTCGCTCCCTTCCCACCCTGGACAAGCTATCATTGAAAGGAATCTGTACACATTCCTGGAAGGTTGAGAAATTTACTAGAGATCACCTTTACACAGAGTATTTTATTTTTATTTATATTTTTGTGCACTATTTCATCACAGATTGGGTGTGGTTAGCACTGGTTACAAATCACGTTAAGTCGACAGACCAAGGAACACATTTTATGGCTAAACTGATGCAGGATGTCTTAAAATTACTAGAGGTCAAGTCTGTTCGGACATCGATCTACCATCCACAGACTGACGTATTGGAGGAAAGATTTAACCGAACTCTAAAAGGTATGCTGAGAAAATTTGTAGATTCAGAGAAGAGAGCCTGGGATGAACTTCTCCCTTTTCTGCTGTTCGCAGTGCGGGAAGTTCCCCAGGCCTCCACAGGGTTCTCTCCATTGGAATTATTGTATGGCCGCCAACCCCGGGGAATCCTACACCTCCTAAAGGAGTCCTGGGAGGAACAGCATTCCCCTTCTAAGAATACCCTGCAATATGTACTAGACCTTAGGAAGTGCCTAGATGTGGTCGTCCATTTTGCTAGGGAAAATCTTAGATCAGCCCAGGACAGTCAGGAGAGACATTACAATCAGAATGCTCGCATGAGATACCGTGACTGTGATTGATCTATGTGGAGAGGGCTATTACCAGCTGAAGACCCACTGCTATCCAGTCCCATACACCAGAGCACAAGCTAAAGATACCTTTCAATGCCTTTTTTATCTACTTTTATGTAAGTAGTTAGTAGCTGTGTGGGTGTGACCTTCAGTATCAGAGATTACTGCGCAATGGTTCTTTTGTCTTGTCTGATTTCAAATACACATTTACCAACAAAGCATTTCTGAAAGACCATGTGTGGAATCCACAAACTGTTCTTTCGTTTAGAGAACTGGGGACTTATTCATCAGGTTTACCATTCCTGGTTGTGCGCCAAGGACTTTTTCTCTCTTAGGTATCCAAGTTTGACGCATATCCGATGCCAAGGGTGGACGAGTTAATTGACGCACTTGGTAACGCGGAATATATATCCACGCTGGACTTAACAAAAGGATACTGGCAAATACCTTTAGAGGAAAAGTCCAAGTCCAAAACAGCCTTTGCCACTCCCATGGGTTTATACCAGTTTGTGACAATGCCATTTGGACTGCATAGAGCCCCAGCCGCATTTCAGAGGCTCATGGATAAAGTACTGAGACCTCATAGGGCTTATGCTGCGGCCTACCTAGATGACATTGTCATTTATAGTAAACACTGGCGGGCCCATCTAAATAGGTTGAAAGCAGTCCTCAAGTCGCTAAGAGAGGCAGGGCTCCCAGCCAACCCTAAGAAATGTGCCTTAGGTAAGGCGGAAACCAAGTACCTGGGGTATGCAGAGGGTGGTGGAAAAGTAAGGCCACTAGCCGATAAGGTAGCTGCCCTGAAAGAAGTTCCGACCCCCCGAACAAAAATGCAGGTACGCTCCCTGTTGGGTTTAGCAGGGTACTATCGGAGGTTCATCCCCAACTACCCGAAAGTTGCAGCCCCACTAACAGACCTCACAAAAACATGTGCCCCTTCACAAGTGATGTGGTCAAGGGAGTGCCAGAGAGCCTTTGAGGAGGTAAAAAGGTATCTATCAGAGGGTCCCATCCTTAGAAGCCCAGACTTCAATAAGCCTTTTATGGTACAAACCGATGCCTCAGAGATAGGGCTAGGGGCAGTGCTCTCGCAACAGTTTGAGGGAGTGGAACATCCGATTCTTTATCTGAGTAGGAAATTGTTCCCAAGGGAAAAAAACTACTCAGTAATTAAGAAGGAGTAAAGTGGGCAATCGAGGCCTTGAGGCACTACCTGGCGGGAGTCCATTTTACATTGGTAACAGACCATGCTCCATTAAAATGGTTAAATACTATGAAAGACTCCAATGCTAGGTTGACCAGGTGGTATATGGCCCTCCAACCCATCTCGTTTGAGATTCAGCACAGGCCTGGAAAACAAAATGCCAATGCTGATTTCTTTTCTAGAGAAGGGGTGGATGGTCGGGCTTCAGCCGTGCGTTGCCCCAGCCACACACTAACAGGGGAGGAATGTGACAGGGTGAATGAATTTTACAAAAAGAGGCGAAGTGGACCCATACATGGGACACGGTTGCCCCTAGGGGTATGAATGAAAGATTGGAGCTTCACTGGTTCCTATAATAACGGGTCAGCCTCCTAAGTAGACCCAACTCTTTGCGGATGGCCAATACGGGGTTATGATCCCCAATATGACCAGGACTGCTAAGGGTCTCCTAACTAATTTACCACTTATTAACATTCCAAGGTTACTCTAACAAATTTGTTCCTATGTATATGTGTATATTAATGGATATCTATCCCTTGAGGGTTGTCTATCTTGCTACAAAGAATGTCTTAAGAATATATGCAGTATACTTACAAATAATGGCAATATGTTCTAACAAAGTTTCATTTTATTTCCAGCTTTTTTCTCATACTTGTGGACTTCTTTTTCAAAAAGGACTGTCAGCAACTGTCCAAAGTGGACACAACATTAGAATGCTACACTGGTGCTTCATGGCACTACTATTTGCTCCTCTCCATTCTTCCAGAATAGTCCTGCTTTATTATCACTCAGTAAATGACTCTGTTTATATATTTGTATGTTTTTCCTTCCTTTGTTGTCTGTTGCCCTATCAACCAGACGTCATTGCGCATTTACGTCGTGACGTCACACCACGTGACGCCGTCAATCATTGTGGGCAGACATCTTGGGATTGTCTACAGGACACACCATTCTTTCATTCCTCATGTGGGCCGTCGCTGGGCCGAATGACGTCATCGCGTTGTGACGTCACGTGCGTCATGACGCGGCGCCGCGCGGTGACGTCAGACGTCGGGGGCGTGCACAATTAGGTTGTCAGATTGGATGCAGCCATGCACTTTTGGTGTTGACTGGGGAAGGTAATTATTTTGACCTTTTGGGGGAATATATAGATGTGCTATTGTTTATCACTTTTGAGGTGTTTGGTCTGAGGAAGGGACTTTGTCCTGAAACGTTACCACTTAAAGCTCTGATGCATCAATACATTTGGTAATCATTTGATTCCACCATATTTTGTGTGCCTCTTCTTTTCTCCTACCTTGCCAGTATTTTGGATCCAGCTTTGGGACGCCAGGATTAACGGAAGGTGAGCACCAAAAGTGAACAACCTTGAGAATTTTTCCTTAAACAGTGGTGTGCCATTTATAATCTCTTTTGTGTCACATACTAAGCACATGTAACGGACATTTAGCACTTTGGCATCAAGTAGGTTTCAGTTTCGTGTTTGTTTGCCTCCTTATCATAATAAACTTTATTTATTTACCATTAGTGGGGGAAGAGTGCTTGTTTACAGGGATTCTCTCTCTTTATGTATGTGTTCATTTGCTTAGTCCCATAGAACACCTCCTATACATTAGTAACTTTTCTTAGCATTATATCAGGCAGTGCGGACTCTACCCCCCTTTTTCTTTAAGGGCGCAGGACAGAAGATTGGCCAAGAGGGCCGATATCCGTAGAGTAACGGCGCCATGGTCGGCAAAATACCCCAATAGGGAGGCAACCCAGCTACTTTTAGCAGGGTTTAGGATCCCAGTTGAATGTCAGATGGGATCAAGCTGCGTGAGGAATTTGAAATCGGTCAGGTTAAATGGTTTTGTAGCAAGGGAAAAAATAGAGGAGGTGGAATTGGGGAGGATGGCGGGCCCATTTGATTCCCCTCCTTTTAGCAATCTTAGGATTCCCCCGTTGGTGGTCCCGAAAAAGTAGACTGGGGCTTTTAAGTTTAATCCAGCACCTATCCTACCTGGAGGGTTCTCCCGATTGATAACGGTGAACGACGGTATCAATCGGGAGTTATGTTCTGTGAATCACGCACATTTTGACCAAGCAGTGGCGCTAGTAGGAAGGAGGGGGGCAGGGAGCCTTAATGGCAAAAGCGGACATCGGGTCGTCAATCACCCAGATTTCGATCACAAAATAAGCGGATTGTTCAGGGCAGACGGGGTTAATTTATCTGAAATCGGTTCGGACATGTTTAATAACGAGTTGCAGGAGGGTGTGGAGAGGATTATTGCGAGTCTGGCGGTACAGGCCTAATTTAAGGGGGGTTAAATAGACCCGTCGGTGGCGGCCGTTGGGGGGTAAGTGCTTGTCCTTGTCAGAAGGGGCTAGGGGCTTTTAAAGCCGGGGGTAGAGGCGAGGGGGCGAGTCACCGGGACGTAACTTCCGGGAGCTCTTTCGTGACGCTGGCCCAAGGGGGCGTGGCGGCGGTTGATGGGGGGCGGCAGGGCAAGGCCCGGCTGACCCTTTACTAACCAATTAACCGAGCATTCTGGCAGGGACCAGCAGTTACGCTATCTTTATATAAATATACAAAGCCGCGGCCTGTTATACCTCCAGATTGTGCCTGACGTTATTTGTATGTTTTGTGGGGGTAATGGTAGAAGGGGATAGGGGGGGTTCTCGCGCCTCCCTGGTCATGTGATTCCACAGTGAAAGTTTAAATCACAACCTGCACTGTTTCTAAGGTTTACAACAATACGACGTAATCTTGTAGTTACATAGTGTCGTCTACGTCTAAAGTGCTTCAGAGTTATAGTGCAGCCACCTCCGGGGTAGTGTTTACAATGGCAGCACTGACAATAATAATCTTACTGACCAAGTTAAGGCACAGGGAGAGAGAGTGTTTAGCCCACGATCACACAGAATACGTGTAAATGGTGATACTGGGACCGCGAGGCAGCAGGTGATGCATGGGACAGTTACACTGGTCAGATGTGGTCACTCACGGAGATTCTGCGGAAGGATTTAAACTCCAGGTAGGTCAGGTGCTCTGCCAGCTCTTCAGGCTCCAGGTGGTCAAAAAGCAGAGACACTTTCCGCTTCTTGCTGCAGTTTGGGGTCATCCTCTGCGTCAGCTTCCGGGACCAATCGCGAGAGCTTCTGAAATCCATGTCAAATTGAATGCCATATTTTAACATTGTCCTTGGAGTGTCAACTTGTTTGCTGTCAGAGCAACACATTGCAAATATACATACATATATATACACACATACATATATATACACACACACACACACACACATACATGCGCAATATATATATATATATATAGTGTATGTGTGCGCAGAACAATGTATATACTGTATGTACGCAGAGCAATGTATATACTGTGTGTGCGCAGAGCAATGTGTATACTGTGTGTGCGCCGAGCAATGTATATACTGTGTGTGCGCAGAGCAATGTATATACAGTGTGTGCGCAGAGCAATGTATATACTGTATGTGTGCAGAGCAATGTATATACTGTATGTGTGTGCAGAGAAATGTATATACTGTATGCACAGAGCAATGTATATACTGTATGCGCAGAGCAATGTATATACTGTATGCGCAGAGCAATGTATATACTGTATGCGCAGAGCAATGTATAAACTGTATGCGCAGAGCAATGTATGTGTACAGAGCAATGTATATACTTTATGCGCAGAGCAATGTATATACTGTATGCGCAGAGTAATGTATATACTGTATGCGCAGAGTAATGTGTTTCTGGCTACTCTGGCAGCGAAAAGGTTCAAGGTGACTGTCGCAGGAGAAGAATTTAAAGACTCTGAAGTCACTCACATCTGGGCAGTGTTGAGGAGACGCCAGTGTGACTCCTCCCCCTGCGCTCTCACCATCTCCTGGAACTCCTCCATGGTCTGTGTGAGACTCGAATCCATTTTGAACATCACCCAAAGCTCTGTGATCCAATACCTAGAGGCACAATGGAAAATGGGAGCAGTGTATCAATACCCGATATAGACCAATGCATCAGTGTCCAGTGAGAGGGGTCAACGTGTGAAAGGTCACCCAGTGAGGTCACAGTGTCCAGTGAGAGGGGTCACCCAGTGAGAGGTCACAGTGTCCAGTGAGAGGTCACCCAGTGAGAGGTCACAGTGTCCAGTGAGAGGTCACCCAGTGAGAGGTCACAGTGTCCAGTGAGAGGGGTCAACGTGTGAGAGGTCATAGTGTCCAGTGAGAGGGGTCAACGTGTGAGAGGTCAGTGTCCAGTGAGAGGTCACCCAGTGAGAGGTCACAGTGTCTAGTGAGGGGTCAACGTGTGAGAGGTCAGTGTCCAGTGAGACGGGTCAATGTGTGAGAGGTCAGTGTCCAGTGAGAGGGGTCAACGTGTGAGAGGTCAGTGTCCGGTGAGAGGTCACAGTGTCCAGTGAGAGGGGGCAACGTGTGAGAGGTCAGTGTCCGGGGAGAGGTCACCCAGTGAGAGGTAACAGTGTCCAGTGAGAGGGGTCACCCAGTGAGTGGTCAGTGTCCAGTGAGAGGTCAGTGTCCAGTGAGAGGTGTCACCCAGTGAGAGGTCACAGTGTCCAGTGAGAGAGGTCACTGGGTCTCCTTACCGCACAAAGTAGCAGATCTTGAGGCAGAATGGCAGTGCTCTCTTCCCTAGAGCATCCTGATATGTTCAGACTTTTAGTTAAGGACATAACAAGGTAACAAAGTAATAACTGCAGGACAGCAGATTCCTGTGCTGACATGCAATGTAACAATTGGAGGCAACAACTAACCTGCTTTTAATTGCCAAAGGAGCAATCCAAGCAATATCCTCCGTGTGCGTGTGTTTTCTTTTTAAATAAATCAGTTCTATAGTATTAGATAATACTTACTGCATTTAAAATGTTTTTATTATTCAACTCTTAATGCCATTTTTTTATGAGGTTTAATATACTGAGCATCCTTTGATTTCTATAGCAGATTTTTAGCACACTTTCCCCAGCAGTGCAAGATCTTTGTAACACTTTCCTGTTTGTGATTATGTGTTGCAAATGTTCCCAGCCGTTTGAGCTGTAAGCTGTAACAATAGGCAATGTCACAAGGATACATTGTAGCTGATGAGTTACACTAACTGAAGGATTGATTAAAACTGAAAGGGGGCTATTAAGTGAACCCAGGAAAGTAGGATCTCTGCTGATCGATTCATTCTCTCGTGATTAAAATCGACAGCTTACTGTAGGTCATTCGTTTTCAATAAAGGTAATCAAAGGCCGCTTGGATTGCCTCTTTAAGACACACACAGTTAATATGGGCAAATAGACCCAATTTAATTAGAATTTGTTGCCCCGTATAGTAAATTAATCCATTATATAGTGCAGTGTTCTATTTCAAGTGGGAAAAATGTCTAAAAATATTTCATTTTTATTCCACGCATTATGTTCTGTTCCACAGGAGCATGTGAGTGTATAGAGAGGTATTTTTATCATCACACAGTACTGCAAGTAATTTTCAGGTGGGGAAGTAGACAAAGATACATGGCATCCATATAGAGTGCAGCGTGTCTACTTGTAGGGCGAGAACGATTAGAAACTCCAGCACTTAACGGTTACAAATGAAACAGGCAATGAATTTATTTCACCTGTTGCTAGGTTGTGTTTCTCTCTGGAGAGGCCTCATTGTTTTCTCCCAGCATCCTCCTCAGCGGTACACGCTTGTCATTAGTGACACCCATGCTAAGGTCTTAATGTCTAGGGCCCTCGGCGGTGTCTGCATGTTCCCATGAAGAGGACTTGAGCTGGTTAGTAAAACCGCGTGTTTGTCACCATGCTAATGACAGTTATAAATAGCAGCCCAGGCTGAGCGTGTTAAAGGAACAATCCACGCCATTTTTTTCCCTCTTCATTTTTTAATACAAGTTTGAAGCAGGGGGTCTCTGAAGCTGAACCCCATTCATTTCAGCCCCGGGGACCCCCTGCTTCCAGAAATACTTACCTCCAAACGGAGGTACACTGGTATCTTCCTCATCACATGGGCCAATAAAAAGCCGCACTGGGTGGTGTCACAGCTTCCTATTGGCTCACAGGGCCTGGGAGTGTTGAAAAGCAGCCACATAGTGAAGCCTGGAGTGGATACTACCACCTCCAGAAGCAGAGGGTCCCTGGAGATGAAATTAATGGTTTCAGCCCGGGGACGCTCTGCTTCAATTCTGTATTCAAAAAAAAATATGGAAAAAAAAAAAACGGCTTTGATTGCTCCTTTAAAATGTCCAGAGTATCTCTGGTCTCATTAGATATAACCGCATAGCCTGAATTAAGGGGATGTGTTACATAGTTACAAAGTAGATGAGGTTGAAAAAAGACAGACGTCCATCAAGTTCAACCTATGCTAAATTTAGACAACAGATACTTTATCCTATATCTATACTTACTTATTGATCCAGAGGGAGGCAAACAAAAAAACCCCAGTGACATATCATCCAATGATATCTCATAAGGGGAAAAATAAATTCCTTTCTGACTCCAAGAATTGGCAATCGGATTAATCCCTGGATCAACATCCTTCCCATGTATACTTATTTGCTATATCCCTGTATACCTTTCCTATCTAAAAAGATGTCCAACCTTTTTTGAACAAATCTATTGTATCTGCCATCACAGTCTCCATGGGTAATGAATTCCACATTTTAACTGCCCTTACTGTAAAGAACCCTTTCCTTTGTTGCTGGTGAAATCTCCTTTCCTCCAACCTAAATGGATGCCCCTGAGTCCTTTGTACTGCCTTGGGATGAATAGTTCATTTAAAAGCTCCTTTCCCCGAATATATTTGTATATAGTTATCATATCCCCTCTTAAACACCTCTTTTCTAATGTAAATAAATATAATTTAGCTAGCCTCTCCTCATATGTTAGATTGTCCATCCCCTTTATTAATTTGGTGGCACTTTTCTGCACTCTCTCTAGTTCCAGAATGTCTTTTCTAATGAGTGGCACCCAAAACTGTACTCCATATTCAAGGTGTGGTCTTACGAATGCTTTGTAAAGGGGCATAATTATGTTTACTTCCCTTCCATCTAATGCCCATTTAATGCAAGATAAGATCTTGTTTGCCTTTGCAGCTACTGCATGACTTTGGGCACTATTGCTAAGCCTGCTGTCTACAAGCACTCCTAAATCCTTCTCCATCAAGGATTCCCCCAATTTATCCCCATTTAATGTGTAAGTCGCCTGTTTATTCTTGCATCCTAAATGCATAACCTTACATTTATCTGTATGAACCCTCATCTGCCATTTACCTGCCCAAGTTTCCAGTCTCTCCAAGTCCTTCTGGAGATAAATTACATCTTGCTCTGATTCTACTACCTTACACAATTTAGTATCATCAGCAAAGATGGAGATTTTGCTCTCGATGCCAACCTCAAGGTCATTAATAAACAAGTTAAAAAGCAGGGGTCCCAGTACCGATCCCTGAGGTACTTCACTCACGACTTTAGCCCAACCTGAAAAAGTTCCATTTATGACAACCATCTGTTGTCTGTCCTTTAACCAGTTTTCAATCCAAGTGCATATATTATTACTGAGTCCAATTTTCTTTATTTTGTACACCAACCTTTTGTGTGAAACCGTATCAAAAGCATTTGCAAAATCTAAGTAGACGACATCAACTGCATTACCCTGGTCTAAATTCCTACTTACCTCCTCAAAGAAACAAATAAGGTTAGTTTGGCAAGATCTATCCTTCATAAATCCATGCTGACTAATAATTTTGTTTTCCATTAGGTAATCCTGAATATTATCCCGTATTAAACTTTCAAGTAGTTTCCCTACTACTGAAGTCAGGCTTACAGGTCTGTAATTCCCCGGTTGTAATCTAGCTCCCTTTTTAAATATAGGCACCACATCTGCTTTACACCAATCTTGCGGTACTGAGCCTGTGGAAATGGAGTCCTTGAATATTAAATATAATGGTTTGGCTATTACTGAGCTTAACTCCTTCAGAACTCTTGGATGTATGCCATCGGGGCCAGGTGCCTTATTTACTTTATTTTTTTCAAGCCGTCTCTGACCTTCCTCAGTTAACCAATTGTTCATTAATATGGAGGTTGTGGCTTCCTCCTGTGGCACTACTATTGCAATTGATTCTTCCCTGGTAAACACAGAGGCAAAGCATTTGTTTAATACCTATGCTTTTTCCTTATCTCCAATAATCTGCCTGCCCATCTCACACTGAAAGGGTCCTATATTTTCTTTTCTATTTTTTTTGTTATTAAGGTACTTAAATAACTTTTTAGGGTTGATCTTACTTTCTATTGCAATCATTTTTTGCTAATTTGATTGCCCTTTTGCAATTTTTGTTACATTGCTTATAATTCTGATATGATGCCTCTGTCCCTTCTGACTTAAAAAATCTAAACGCCTTCCTCTTCTTGTCTATTTCCTCCCCTACCTGTTTATTTAGCCACATTGGTTTTGACTTATTTCTTTTATACTTATTACCCAAGGGTATACACTGATAAGTGGGCTTTTCTAACAATGTTTTAAAGACTGCCCATTTATCTTCTATATTTTCCCTGCAAAAACATCATCCCAATGTATCACTTGTAGATTAGACCTCAGTTTATTAAAATCTGCCTTTCTAAAGTTTATTTTAAATGAGACCATGTTATGATCACTGTTACCCAAATGTTCCAGGACTTGAATATTTGTTATTACTTCTACATTGTTTGATATTAACAAAATCCAGCATTGCCCCTCTCCTTGTTGGTTCCTCAAACATTTGGGTCATAAAATTGTATTTAAGCACCCCCAAAACCCTGTTTCCTTTTGTTGTAACGCTAATCTCATTGCCCCCACTCTATGTCTGGATAATTAAAATCCCCCATTATGCAAACATGACCCAGTTTTGATGCCTTCTCCATTTGCAAAAGTATTTTAGCTTCCTCAATCTCAGATATTTGGTGGTTTATAGCATATCCCTACAAACATTTTCTTTATACTTTTACCTCCACAAAGTCTCTACATTTTCATCATTCCCTTCGTAAACATCTTCACTTATTATAGGCTTTAGATCCGGTTTAACATATAAACATACTCCACCTCCTATTTGCTCGATCATTCCGAAAAAGGGAATAACCCTCTTAATCAGGCACAACTCCAGTCCTCGAGAGCCGCAAACAGGCCAGGTTTTCAGGATATCCCTACTTCAGCACAGCGGCACCAATTAAGTGGCTCAGTCATACTAATTGAGCCAGCTGTGCTGAAGTAGGAAAATCCTGAAAACCTGGCCTGTTTGCGGCCCACAGGACTGGAGTTGTGCATGAGTTTCACCCCACCATGTTTCAGTAATGCCTAAGATATCATACTGCTCCCTTTCAGCTATTAATTCAAGCTTCCCCATTTTATCTGTCAGGCTTCTTGCATTTGCAAGCACGCATTTAAGTTTTTTTCAGCCTGTACTATTATCTTATCTGCTCCTTCCTTTCTGCGCCAACTTTGTTTAGTCTTTAGAAGTTTTCTAGTATTATCTGTATGTACCATGGGTGACTCGCTGCTTGTCAAACTCGCACTTGCCCATATTCTACCTCCAAAACCCCTTGTTTCCTCTATTGTATTTAGTTCGTTATCTGTTTCACTCCCCTCCCCCCTCCATCCTAGTTCAGTAAGTGAGCAGAGCTCTGGGATAGCTATGGGAGCACAGCTGCAAGTGACAAACAGTGAGGAAGCACCTTTAATTGGGCTGACTCCATATATACAGGAGTTTCCCTGCCAGAGGGGCCGGCAATCGTTATTGTATAATGCTGGCCCCCTGAAAGGGAAAGGTTTAATATATGTCAAGTACCAATAATACAGTACTTAGCCAATCCGGTGGAAAGGGAACACCTGCTACTTAAACACATTCTTAATACTTCAATTACAGTCTGTTCAATATTTTCTACAAGGTAACAAGGCACTTCCACTATGTGACAGCCAGTGAGCTGTTGGGGCCCAGCACTGGAAGTCCACCCCAGCCGAGTGCAGCAAAGGATATAGCATCCTGAGCTTGTTCAGCAGCTCTGTGGAGGGGATGAGGAAGCCATGCATGGACACCATGATTTGCAGCAGCTGGCTGCTCTGACACAAATTCCCATCTGAATCTGGAAAGTAAAAAAAAAGAAAAAAGTACAAATATGTTACAACAAATGCGGCTGCAGCTTGGGTATGTAGAGAGACATTCATGTGCTGCCTCTGGATAACGCCAGGCTGGGATTTCAACAGCCATGCAAGTTTGCACCAAACCACCGTGAGCGTCTGCTGGGACTTCCATCTCCAATAGCGGGACTACTGAGGATCCACTGACTTCGTTTATGGATCGTAAGACCCAGAGGCTAGAAGCTGCTTAAACAACAGACGATATCCTGTTTAGAGATCCGGTTGGCGCATGGGTAACATTAACCCCTGATATGCTGGTTTTTTTCTCCCTCGATGTACGCATTATACTTACCTGTACTATGAGCGTTGTGCGCTGTGTTTTCTGTATAGCTTTAGGGGGTGTTTTGAGCCACCCGTTTCCACGGCTGCAGACGCTCCCCCATTAGTGTCCACCAGGTCACGTAATATTTAATTTTTATCATCACTTTATTATCACCCCACCCATGTGATTGACTGTAGCTGCGCACTTTATCCACTTTGTTTCACTATCAGGTTATGTTGGGTCAGGAAAGTAACTAAAAACCCTTCCAGTGAGTCCAGAGCAGCACCGACCAGAAACGCGCAGGAGAGCCCACACTTAGCTGTATAAAACTGCTTAATGCACCAAGCTAGTGTTTCCAAGTATCCCTGTATATGGGATCCCTAAGGTACATAAACGTGTTTGCATGTCTCCCGCAGCTCCTCAAACTTGCTTACGTCTGGTATGAATTGCTTGTCCTGTGATAGGACTTTTAATCGTCAGAAAACATGAAATCAACATAAGAAGCGATAAAGTCACAAGGTGTTTGCATTGAGTTTTGACCAGGCCCTCCCACTCAAGCTTCCAAGCGTTATCCCATATAACGCCTCTTCAATGTTCCTGTCTGAGAGATGGCAAACACACAGGGGTTTCTGCAGCAATGTAGAGAAAGTGTGTTTAGACGCAGCGCTGTTTTTTGAAGCAGATCTGCGGGGTGTGTAATAACAGTTTTTTACATCTCATGCAGAATGTTAGATTTACACTATTTCAGATGTGGAGGATTTTGGGAGGAAAATATAATCCAGAAAACATGGAGCAGAGAGACACAGAATGTGATACATCTCATTATAATCTGTGCACAGTGTCACTCCTCCCCAACTTTGTCCTCCTACTGACTCTCCCCAAGGTGCAAGCTGGGGCAGAGACACAGAATGTGATACATCTCATAAGCTGTGCACCATGTAACTCCCCCCAACTCCTCCTACTGACTCCCCCCAATGTGCAAACTGGGGCAGAGACGCAGAATGTGATGCATCTCATAATCTGTGACCCATGTAACTCCCCCAACTCCTCCTACTGACCTTACCCCAAGGTGCAAGCTGGGGCAGAGACACAGAATGTGATGCATCTCATAATCTGTGCACCATGTAACTCCCCCCAACTCCTCCTACTGACCTTACCTCAAGGTGCAAACTGGGGCAGAGACACAGAATGTGATACATCTCATAAGCTGTGCACCATGTAACTCCTCCCAAATCCTTCTACTGACTCTCCCCAAGGTGCAAGCTGGGGCAGAGACACAGAAAGTGATACATTTCATTACAATCTGTGCACCATGTAACTCCCCCCAACTCCTCCTACTGACTCCCCAAGGTGCAAACTGGGGTAGACGGAGCAAAATGCTTTGATACATAGGTGCAGGGCATTTGCCCCAATTGTGCACCCCAATTGCCTTGATACATAGACCCCATAGGATGGGGTGGATACAACACACAACAGCCACTGGTTCCATTGGAGCTGCTCAGTCTCCTTTGACCTTGTGTCCTTGCAACCCCACCATGTTACTCAGAAGTGTGATGGGTACTACTACTTTTTATTTACACACTGCAACTTGTATCTCCTACATGGTTTTAATCTTTTGAAGGTGTTAAGAGTTTAATTTCATAGGAATACTTTTAAATTAGCATTCCGATGAATGTATATGATAAATGACAATGTAACTCCTGGAGGCGCACAGGGACGTGTATAGTAAGGTCGCGGCTTCCTGCGGGTTCCTCTGCAGGAAGCCAGCTGCGATGTTTTCTCTCACACCCTGCCTCTGGTTTCCTCTTCACCTTTCTTCCTCTCCTAACGTGGTTTCATGAGACGAGTTTCACACGAAGAGAAAAGAAAAAAAGGGAGGAGGAGAGAAGCAGCTTAAGCATTGCTCTGCAAATCGAGAGCTGCATCCGCAAAGGGGGTAATATAAGCATGCTGCTACTTAGAGTAATAATGAGAATTACCACATCACCCCAAACATTAAAAGCGTCTTCTATTTTGCAAACAAAGGCCTAGAAACATTCTGAGAGATGCTGGTACAGCTGTTTATCCCCCAGTGCTGTGGTAACGTTTCTTATGCTGGTTATTACTGTAGATTAGGCTAAGATTATAGTAGGCGTGCGCCTGTCGCCCAGGTGCTGGGTGAACTGAGCTGGAGGCGTGGCAGAGGCGTCACCAGGCTTGTTCGCTCTCATTGGCTGAACCGCTCACGTGATGCGGCCGCCGCGCGAAAAAACTAAATATTTTTGTCTTTTGAAACATCTGCCGCGCGGTCGCTCTGTGTCGCGCGCACTATGGCCGGACCGTAACCGCTGCTGCACTTTGTTCTCACAGCGCACAAAATCTCACGCACCGTCACGCCTACTATAAATCGCAGCCTTAGACCAGCGCAGTCACTGTATGAAATCTGCATCTTGCCTTGTTTGTTACAAAGTTTATTTGCCCAAGCTCTATGGGGCTAGAATTGCATGCAGATACGCAAGTTATTACACAGTGCGGCGTGTTCATTTCTAGCAGACTGTTAGGAACATGCAGTAAGATGCCGCTTTAGCACAGAGAATCACATCATGGAAAATATTTAACTTTATACATTTGTACAGGTTGAAAAGCCTCTTTCCTGCTGTGTTTCCATTCAGAGTGAGTGGTCTTATAAATGCAAATGTGATTGTAATTTTCTTCCATTTTCCTTTAGAGTGGCAGCCAATGGAGAGGTGCTTTTGTGAATGTTCCATTCACAGTTCCCAACACTGAATCAGTCCCTGGGAGTTCCCACCCTGGTTACAGCTCGCCACATAGGGAGAGGGAGCGGCTCAGCGAGTAAAGACACTGACTGGCACGGAGTGTGAGGCAGGGGAGCCTGGGAGAAGGAGCGGCTCAGTGAGTAAAGACACTGACTGGCACTGAGTGTGAAGCAGGGGAGCCTGGGAGAAGGAGCGGCTCAGCGAGTAAAGACACTGACTGGCACGGAGTGTGAAGCAGGGGAACCTGGGAGAAGGAGCGGCTCAGCGAGTAAAGACACTGACTGGCACTGAGTGTGAAGCAGGGGAACCTGGGAGAAGGAGCGGCTCAGTGAGTAACGACACTGACTGGCACTGAGTGTGAAGTAGGGAAACCTGGGAGAAGGAGCGGCTCAGTGAGTAAAGACACTGACTGGCACTGAGAGTGAATCAGGGGAACCTGGGAGAAGGAGCGGCTCAGTGAGTAAAGACACTGACTGGCACTGAGTGTGAAGCAGGGGAACCTGGTTCAATTCCTGGTATCGGCTCCTTGTGACCTTGGGCAAGTCACTATCTCCCGGTGCCTCAGCCACCAAAAACATAGATTGTAAGCTCTACGGGGCAGGGACCTGTGCCTGCAAAGTGTCTCTGTAAAGCGCTACGTAAAACTAGCACCGCTGTACAAGAACATGCTATTATTATTACACATACTGCAGGTATTCGGTTATACTCAGGGAGGCAGTTACCAGTAAATGCCACTCTCTAAATAATACCCTTACTCGTCAAAAAGCGGTAACAGGTGGGAAAGGGAGCAATGTAACAATGCAATGCAAACTTTCAGATATAAGAACAGCTACAATTGATTTACTCAGCTTCGCTAATTCACATTTGATGATATCAGTCATATCTGCATTTTAAGTATAGATTTATGTTGTCTAGTTATAAATAGATCAACAATGCCATCTATAATACAAACTGTGGGTATCACCATATGCAATATGTGTCTCCTTATGAATTGTATTAGGGTTACTGTTGCTTGTTTTATAGTTGTATAAATACATTCATACATTCATGAGAACAATTGCTATTGAGACTGTGCATCCAGCACAAGACTGAACTGTTTCTACAACACCCAGAGTAAATTCCAAATATACCATTAATACAGAGTGTAAAACCTTTCAGCCCTATGGTTAATGTATCTTATTTTCACGGTTACTTTAATAGATTCAGAATAAGTGCAGTGGATTGTAACTTACATTTGTATTCAGCATGATAATAGATTGCCTCTATAGTACACGGAGACTATGTTTGATCAGTAATGGAGATTTTAGTATCCTTTAGCCTTGGGATACAGGCTTAATGAGCCACATTTGGCCCCAGTATTGGCTCTGTTAGCAGACTGGAGTGGAGGCAATTTAAATATAAATGCTGATATAATAAAAGTATTACCTAGTTGAACATTAAGGAATTCCACACATATGAGTATTGTAGAATCATCGTAGCTTGTAATACAAACTGATCCAAAAAAAAACCCAAACAATAATGGGTCAATGAAGATAATAATGTCTAAATTATTTTTGTAAATGGCTGCCTCTTCCACCAATCGAATGAAAGCGTTCTGCACATAAAGAATACATGCTAGATGTAGATCATCACTCTTGACGATGCATTCCGATGCGAAACGCGTTGAGTAAAGACATCTGAGAGGACAAGGCACCGATTCCAACTGGGAAGCAGAGGAGGACAGACGATCGCAGAAGTGATGTCACAGAGACACCTCAAGTGATCATTCTCCGAGCTCCTGTTTCTACCCGCCTCGCTTAACATACCTTTATGTTTTTTTACTTGATAGGAGCCCAGGAACACATTGTAAGTGCGTTTGAATTGGGGACTCGGTTTCTTTACCTTCATAAAGCTTAATGATCTGCACCATTGTTCTCCTTATCCCGTTTTTTTCTGAGATCCACCCATTGGAAAAGAGGTTTCCGAGGAATACCATTGGCACTGATTTGGTTATGCTGAGGCTACACCTGTAAATGTGTATGCATTCGACTGGATATTTACATACACATCAAACACGAGATAAGACGTACTGCACAATATTGTGCCCATTTTTCTTTCCGGTCAAGAATCGTTAAGTTTGAAGAAAAATTGATGCAAGAAGAACAAAAGAAACTGTTCCTTTAAAGGGGTGTGAGCTGCATTTTACCTGGTATGTGTGAATGCATGTATGTCTGTCTTTATATAGCGCCATTACTGTACATAGCGCTTCACAGCAGTAATACATGTGACAACCATATAAATAACAAATAGTACAAATAACAGATCATGGGAATAAGTGCTTCAGACATAAAAGTAACATTGTGGAAGAGGAGTCCCTGCTCTGAAGAGCTTACAGTCTAATTGGTGGGGAGAACGTACAGAGACAGTAGGAGGGCGTTCTGGTAAGTGCGTCTGCAGGGGGCCAAGCTTTATGTATCATGTATAGCAGAGGAGCGCAAACTTTTAGTGCTGCGCCCCCGTCTATCTCCCTCCGGCTCTCGCGCCCCCCCTCCCGCCTACCTTCATCCGCGTCAGATGACGCTGCGGGGTCATCTGCCGTCACCCGCGGCACCATTTGACGTGCGTAACTTCACATGGCACCACGGCATCAGATGATGCTGCGTTGCCATGGCGACGCGTCACAGAGTGTTGAATCCAGGTAAGTAAACAGTTGCAGAGGCCTCACGCCATCCCCTGGCATTTAATTTAAATGCCTGTGGGAATAGCGCGGGACCTCTGCAACTGCCCGTGCCACCCCAGAAAAATCTCCCACCCCCCCACTTTGCGCACCGCTGGTGTATAGTATGTATAATACTTGTTTTACTTTTCACATTAAAACCTGTGTTTATTTTATATTATCACAGTTTAATATCTTTAAACACACTTGTGGAGTCACCTATTTTGACTTTTTTTATATGTTCACTATTCATCACTAATGTTTACAAATGATTAACAAAAGGAGCACCCATCACCATATTTGGTGTTATTAAATGCAGAAAGTCAGCAGTGTGTAAGGTTGGATTAGGGAGAGGTAATAGCAGCAGGGTGTTAGGGTGTATAGGGAGAGGTAATAGCAGCAGGGTGTTAGGGTGTATAGGGAGAGGTATTAGCAGCAGGGTGTTAGGGTGCATAGGGAGAGGTATTAGCAGCAGGGTGTTAGGGTGCATAGGGAGAGGTATTAGCAGCAGGGTGTTAGGGTGTATAGGGAGAGGTATTAGCAGCAGGGTGTTAGGGTGTATAGGGAGAGGTATTAGCAGCAGGGTGTTAGGGTGTATAGGGAGAGGTATTAACAGCTGGATGTTAGGATGTGTCATGATAATATCATGAGATATTATGTATTTTAATCCATCTGGTGCTTCAAGGGTTAAAAAAGGTACAATTTGGGCTTAAAAATACAATATGTTGGGTTTGTAACAGGTCAGGACTTTTTCCGGGTTTGTACTTTTCTTCAAAGAGAGCTTAATGGACGGGGGTTGGGGACTATCCTGTATGGCCCACTAAATGTGCCAGATGGGTTGTATGTTGCAGAAACCTCGAGATAAGAGCAGTTGTCTGGCCAGAGTTGGAAATAAAATATGGCCCTTGTGACAACTTTATAAACATGATCCTTTTAGAGCTAGCTTCAAAGGCATTATCTGGAGAGTTATGCAGGGTTCAGGGGGCGTGGCTAAGAAAGTATTCAAACTAAGAGTGTCTTTATTAAAAATTAGAATATCATGTGGTGTCATCTCTTCTGCATAATAAGAGTTACACATCTGTAATCGTGTCACAGAATGGCATGTTCTGACATCACACACTGCATGTTTAAGAGGTACTAAGGGACAGATATCCATTGTCGCTTAAATTTAGGATTAAAATGGTCATGATTAGTGTCGTCGTTACCGTGATGAGTGCCCAAATCTGTTAATGTAGCCCACGTGTCAAAGTATTGCAGGCGGGAAGTTATGGGTACATTTAGATAGTAAGGCAGGATCTAGACGTCATTTTTGTAGAGTTTTTTTTTTTTACTCTGTCGTAAAACTGTCAATCTCGCAGCTGATTTACGATGGGGGTGGGTTTATGTTGTTTCCATGAGGAAAGAATGTATTTCAAGCCTAGCAAGGGTTTAAGAAAATCAGATTTTAACAGAGGTGTATTTTGGACCAAATACGTGATTTCTCTTTCTGTGCCAGTGACCTCTCTGGGAAAAAACCTATGGCATTTGTTATATCCGTTTACTCTGAGAAACTGTTCTGCATTTATTGTAATTGTATGTTCTTGTAATTCCTTTTCTGTAATCCATGCACTGTATTTTTATATATATTAAATCATTTAATAAGTGATGCTTTGGGCTCTGAATGAACTTTTGCACGCTCTGGAGAGAGTATTTACATTTTTGAACACATTTTGCTGCAATGGATTTCTGTGTGTTAAAGTGCTCTATCATTAACAGGGACCTGGGACCCTAGTAAATATTAATATTACATATTTTATTTGCATTTCCTGGGTGTTGGAAGCGTATATATTATTGCAATTGAGTAAGGGGTTAATATTAACTCATTGGAGGTAACTTGCGCAGTCGAACGGTGAGTTTGCTAGAGTAGCCGTGTGTATTAACCCTGGTTGCATATCTAACTCACGTGCCCGCTTGTATGCTGTTCATGACAGGTAGTATATGGGTACGGATTTAGGGGAGATATTGTCCATTTGAGGGGCCTTTGCAGGTGAAAAGTGGGACCGCTTGTGAGTGGAGCAACCCTTGTCCCGTATGCAGGTCACGTGCTCACAGGTGTGTTGTACATTACAGCAACGGTGCGCAAACTGGGGGGCGTGCCTCCTTGGAGGGCGCAAGATTATGTAGGGGGGGGCGTGGGCTGCTTGCGGGGAAACCTGGGGGCGGGCAGAGCTGTGCACGGGCGGCCAGAAGCTCTGTGCTGCTGCTTCTATGTGTTTGTGTCTTACAGAGGGGGCGGGGCTTCTCTCTGCACACAGACAGCCCCTCCTTCTCTTCCGGTCTGCTTCCCGCACCAGTTTTCAGCAGCATGGGGGGTTGGGGGATCAGAGCATGTCGCCCCCCCAGATGAAATTGTGTGATCGATTGGTGTGGGGGGGGGCGGCGGCCCGTGGGAGGCCCGCGGAGACGGGTAGGGCGTCTGGCGGGTGGGGTGGTAAATGTGGTCTGCTGGTGCGGGGGTGAGCGGGGGTGGAGGGAGGGGTGAGCGTATGGTGTGGTGGTTGTTGGTCTGAGGGGGATCTGGACAGGAGGCGTTTGCGCCTGAGGCGGGGGCGGATTTGTGCTAACCGAACGTCGGCCTCCTCATGGGGCGGTGGTAGGGGTTATACTACCATCCTGCGGGCCTTGCCCATGTTGGACGCTTCAGCGTTTGGTATGCCTGGTGCGGTGACGCTTATATCTTTCTCGCGGTGTGGCGCGGGGAGGGGGGGTGGATTGGGAGTAGGATTTTGTTTGGGGGGGCGATCTGGCCTGGCTGTAGCACGATCGGGGGGACGGATTTTGCCGTTGGGGCTTCGGTTGCTCTCTGGCTGTCCAAGCGATGAGTGAGGGTTTTAGGGGAACGGGAGGGGGTGGGGTGTTGGGGGGAATGCGTGGGGGTGGGGGGGGTGGGGTGCGGCGTCGTGGTGGACGGGTCTGTGGGGGGATGGGGGGGGGCGGGGCGGGAGTTTCCGAGGGGCGAGTGGGGGGGTGCCGGTGGGGGAGGTGGCTGGGGGGGCGCGAGAGGTGGGGGTGTGGGGCGAGAGGGGGGGCGCGTCCTTGGGGGGGGGGGGATGGGAGGGGGGTGGGGCGGGGCTGGTGGGGGGGGAAGGGGGGAGTGGGGTGGGGGGTGGGGGGGGGGGGGGTGGAGGGGGGGGGGGTGGGGGGAGGGTGGGGGTGGGCGGTGAGGTTGGCTTGGGGGTGGGGGGAATGCGGGTAAGGCGGGAGGGGGAAGTTGGGGGGGGGGGGAGTGGGCTGGGTGGTGGGGGGTGTGGTGAGCGAGTGTGGTGTGTGCTGTGGTGCTGAGTGTGGGGGGTGTTGGGAGCTTGAGTGGATGTGGCGGATTGAGGTGATGTGTCGGGACTGAGTGTGTGTGTGGGATTTTGGTGGTGTGTGTGTGTTGGTTTGAGTGTGTGTGTGGTGGTTGATTTGAGGTGGTTGTGTGTGGATGATTGTGGTGGTGTCTGTGGTGTTGAGTGTGTGTGTGTTTTGGGGGATTGGGGTGAGTGTGTGTGTGTGTGTGGGGATTAGGTGTGTGGGGGGGCATTGAGTGATGCGGGGGGGGAGTGAGGGTGTGGGGGGGGGACTTGAGTGTGGTGTGTGGGGGGGGGCATGGGGGCTGTGCGTGAGGGGGAGGGGATTGAGTGTCGATGTGTGTGTGGGGGGCGGGGACTTGAGGGTGTCATGGACTGTGGGGATTGCAGTGTGTGTGTGGGGGTGTGGGGGATTGAGTGTGTGTGTGGGTAGGGGATGAGTGTGTGGTGTAGGTGTGTGTGTGTGTGTGGGGATGATTCGAGAAAGAGAGTGTGGTGTTGTATGCAGTGGTGACGCAAAACTGGGGGGGGGGGCAATTGAGGCGCCAAGATTAGGGGGGGCGCAGGCGGGTTTGTGCGGCAAAAACTGGTGTGCGCGGGCCAACGAAAAAACTTGTGGCGAGGAGCAGCCCAAGAAGATGTGACACGGTGAGGGAATCAAGAAAAGTTGCGCAGAGGGTGGATGAACAGTGATAGGCATCGGTGCGACTGGGCCAGCGTTGCGATGGTGTGTGAGCGCAGGAGCAGGGAGCTTGAGGTACGGGGAGGAGCACGCCCGAGCACGGTGAAGTCAAACGCCCCTCCCGGTGTCTGCCCTGCAATAGCGCTGTGGTCCTGCTCTCCTCCGCTGGAAACCTGCTTCGCTGCAATCCTCTGCAAGTGAAAGGGTCGCTGCACCTATATCAATCATACTATGAATGTACAGAAATTATAATAAAAAAAGTGAAAACACAACATTGAACACGGAAAAAAATAAATAATACTGTAGGTAGGAGTGTGGATGACAATGGGGATAGCAAGACAAAGAGCAGGGAGGGGAAGGAAGAAAAAAAGGGGGGGGAGAGGGAAGGGAGGTAGCAAAGAGGTGGATGAATGCCCCCCAAAAGTATTGCCTTTGTGCACGTACGCTCTCCCAAGCTTGGCGCTTGGGGAGACAAACAAAATTGACTTTGAAGTGCGCTCAGCAGCAGTCAATACACACACATGCCACACACAAACACACACAAACAGCCCCGATCCACGCTTGCAAAATTATGCAGGACACCCTGTGCTCATGCTTGGACAGTTGGTGATGTCACCGCTCTCAGCGGCAGCGTGGACGCAGCCTAATTTTGCAAGAGCGAGCTGTTGAAGTATGTAAGTATTTGGATTTATATTGTATACCGTTTAATAAAGGTTTTCTTTGTTTTTTTTTTCATGTGATTTTGATTACATCAGGCAGGGGGGCCCCGAGAAATTTTATGGATGAAAAGGGGGGCTCGGCATAAAAAGTTTGCTCACCCCTGCCGGATTACAGGATATAGATGGAGAGGTGCTGAAGATGGAATATCCTGAAAACCTAACCTGTTTGGGGGGTCTTGAGGACTGGAATTGAGAAGTCCTGGGTTAATATGTACAGCTTAGAAGAGAGAGAGAGAGAGAGAAGATATGATAAAATCTTTCACATATGTAAAGGGTTCATATGCACAGCTTAGGGGAGAGAAGAGATATTGATGGAATCTTTAAAATAAATAAATGGTTTCAACAAAGTACAGGAGGGAACATGGATTTAGCATAGGGACCTGCTTTTGAGGCTTACCTTGACGTTGGTTAGCAAGCCTACGGTACAGAGAGAGCGGGACTCTCCAGGGTGGGATCGCCCCTAACGGATCACCTCGCTCGTGAAACCAGGACGTCGCACCGGAGATCGGCGGCTCCCTTTTGAAGATCTTTTAAAGCCCAGGTATCATTATATAAGTGCACCAACAGAGTACTCACACAGTGGCAGCGCTGACCACGGGACAAGGGTATACTGTGGAGATTTAGATTTGATCAAAAGATGCAACCAAAAAAGCCTCCTTTGTCATACATACTTCGGCTACGGCCCCGCTCCCTCAGTCAGCGCGCCCGCACTGCATGCAGGCAGCGCGCTGAGAGGCACAGACCGCTATCTGCGGTCTGTAGGGAGCGGCGCCGTGGTTTGAGCAGAGGGGGCGTGGTTTGAGCGGAGGGACCCGCTACTCCCCCCTTCCCTCCACAGGCTCGGTCTCCCGGGCTGCTGGAAGGTAAGCAGCTCCCGCTCCCTCCCCCCACAAATGCCCTCCTCACACACGCTGATACACACACACACACACCCTCCCCACCTTGTGGAGGATGCTCTCTGACAGCTCCAGCTCCCGCCACTGATAGGCTCATCAGCGCACCACGTGACGCGTCACCGCTCGGGATCACAATTTTCTTGCATCCCCTGCCGGCTGACGCATCACAGCGCGTTGTGAGCCGTGCAGCGAGGGGGGACTGGGACCGGCTCAAGAAGGATACCCCTGCTGGTGAGGAACGCTCACGCGGCCGTGCGCGCCGCCGGACGCAGCGGGACCAAAGCCTTAGGTTTCACTATGTATATGTCTCACCAGATATTATTAACCCAATGGGAGAAGCGCAGGGATTCACTTCCTGTTTTTCACAGGAGGGAACATACTTCAGAGAGAGAGCAGTGCTTGTGCAAAACGTTCATGCTCTGAAACTGTGGGGTGGCAGCTAAGGGGAAATGTCGGGATGTACTTCTTTATGCAAAGGGTGGGGGATTCAAACAAAGGTGTTGGAGGTGAACACATTTTGGGAGTGAAATGTTATATGGCACAGACATGAGGGTAAATCCAGCAAAGGATTTAATGGGGTCTGAAGTTTCACAGCAGATATGAGAATGAATGAACTAGATGGGCCGTACCTGCCCTTTTTTAATGTTTATTTGAAAGTAAGGTAACTTTTTTTAATGTTTATTTGAAAGCAAGGTAAAGCAGTAGTACTGTTACTCAAGATGCTCCTGCCACGGGTGAGTGGCTCTAACACCATCACTCCCAAAAGGACTAGTAATGCAATGCTTCCCTTTCTAAAAGTATCACTTTACCATGCGAAGGATAAACAAGTCCCGTCGCAGGCAGGACGAACAAAGCACGTTATGTCCGGTGTCACCAGTCAGCAGTGGCAGCTGTGACAATACCGAGCACAGCCAGCTGAACGAGGCCTCTGCACAGTGTATTGTTACTGCTGCAAAGTGAAGAAGCGCTGAGAGACGGACATGCTTCCAGAAAAGGGGCGATCTTTAATTACACAAAACGAGAGGTAAGCGACCCAAGTATCTCTCTAAAAGTGTGCACCCCTAATACAGAACAGCATTGAAACGCGTCAGGGGGAGGTGATTAAAACATAACATTTACTGTGTTAAAATGAAGGCAACAACAAACTTAGCACAATTAAAACTAGAAGGGAGGAGCGGGGACGCGGATCTGGTAAGGTAATCAGATCAAGGGTCAGCTGAATAACTGACCCTTAATTTACATTTTTTACATTTTTTACATGTTATGTTTTAATCATCTTCACCTATCAACTTTGTTCTTTATTAGGTGTGCACACTTTGAGATATACTTGGGTCTCTTCCCCCTCTTTTTGTGTATTACAGTTAATATATATCTCAATAGTGTAGCACCCAGCATACTATTATACACTCATTATCCTGTGCTTTCTAGTGGTTAATAATCTTTCATTATTATTATTACTACAGTAGGGCCCCGCTTCTCGGCGTTCCGCTTCTCGGCGATCCGCCGATACCGGTTCCCGACTGCAGTCCTTTTTTCGCGCATGCGCAGAAGGGAACGCCAAGTCCACGCATGTGCAGAATGCTGCATTGTGGGACGGCGCAGGAGGGAGGAGAGATGGGAAATTGACGATGGACATAGCATTTGTGCGCTCTGCACAAAAAAAAAAGCTATGTTCCGCTTTTCGGCGGGGGCCTGGAACGGAACCTGCCGAATGTGTGGGGCCCTAATGTATTATCGTTTATTTGTAAAGCGCCAACATATTCTGCAGCGCGGTACAATGAGGGTACAGAGTTATGTATATTACATGAACAATAGGAGAAGAAACACCAGATGGAGCAAAGACACTGCCGCGTGGATAAGTCCCTAAGAAATGCACTCTGTCTGTGGGGGATAGTACCTAAATCAGCCGTTAATGTGCAGTAGAAGACAAAATACCTGTCCTATGTGTAATGGAATATGGTAAACTTAAAATCCTTTAATAGTAATTAATAAAAATTAATTTGGAACCAGACGGTAAATAACAGTAGGAATTAGTGAAATAATTGTGGTGCGTCGTGCGTGAGTCCACTTAGTGACTAGGGTATACGGCGTAGTAAGCTGCACAGCCCAAAGCTGTGCGTGTACCCCTGTCCTAGTGTGGACCAAACAACAAACGGTTACCGGTAAGTAACTAGTCAAACAGCCCGGCGAACTGGGAAAAGAACCAAAGTCACGAGTCAGACATACCCAATAAATAATGGGCCGACAAGTGATTCTGCTATAGTCACAACGTCAATGCATATAAAGCCATCAGTATGTATTCTGGCACCAACATATGGTATATTAGTCAGAAAAGCCCATTGCCCTGTTACAATGAAGATAACGTAGACAATGAAATCACACAAAATATCCCAGTGTGTTGTACACACAGGGAAAGGTGACCCACACTCGAGCCTGGGTCTACAAAAAATGGTTGAATGCAAGATGGACTCAAAGCACCTGCAGCTCCACGCACATAGTACTCACAGAACGATGAGCTGTTATTGCTACAGCCATGACAATCGGTTGGTAACCTAACTGCTGAGGTGTTCAGCAGAAAACAAGAGAGCATTAGCAGGTAGTAATACTATAATGTAACTGATGCTGTATCCTGCATAGGCTAGCCCTGAGTGTTACTAACTACACACAGGGACGGGAGAGAAAAAATAGAGGTCCCTGCAAACCAATATATACTGTCCCTGCGGGGAATGGCAGCAGTGGTAGTACTGAATAACGGATCACTAACTCCCCAATACTATCCCTCAAAAACATACCCCTACATCATACATACATACATACATACATACATACATACATACATATACATACATACACAGTTACATACAGGGGAGGACAAACATGCACAGATACAAAGAGGTAATGAGGGCCCTGATCCTGAGAGCATACAATCCATAGGGAATAAGGGACGATGTTGAAACAGGAAGGTAAGGTGGCTGCTTATTGTAGGACAAGGTGTGTCCCAGGTTAGAATATGACTCATTGTGAGAGCTGAAGCCATTAAGGTTTGGGGGTGGGGGATGTTGCATAGGGCGGACATTGGCCCAGAAATACAGCTGGTACCAATGGGGTTAGAAGGGTGGGGAGGTGGAAGTTAGAGGTATGGTGAGTAGACTTCCTTGAAAAGGTGAGTTTTTAAACATCTGATGGCTGGGGGAGCGTCTGATGGTGCGTGGTAGGGAATTTCAGATAGAGGGGGCAGCACGGGAGAAGTCTTGCAGGCGGCAGTGAGAGGAGGTAATAAGGTGGGAGGAGAGGTGGGTGTCGTGGGCAGAAAGTAGGGGGCGTGTAGCTATGTATTTGGGAATGAGGGCTGAGATATAAGGGGGGGTGGCAGTGTCTTTGAGACCTTTTGTAAATCATTACTAGAGCTTTACATTGAATTCTAGAGTATATGGGAAGCCAGTGTAGGGATTTGCGCAGTGAAGCAGCAGAGGGAGAGAGCGGTGAGTGAGGTAGATGAGTCTAGCAGCAGCATTTTGGATGGATTAGAGTTGGGACAGGTGGACATGGGGAATGCCAAGTAAGAGAAGGTTGCAGAAATCTAGGCAGGACATGATGAGTGAGTGGATTAGGATTTTAGTTGCATTTTGAGTGAGAAAAGGGAGAATCTTGGCGATATTTCGAAGGTGGACATTGCAGGACTTTGTGAGGGACTGAATACGAGTAATGAAGGAGAGATCTGAGTCAAAGATGACCCCTAGACAGCGGGCTTGAGGTGTTGATGTATATTGATATAGAGACTGACGCTCAATATAAGTGTTTAGACTCACAGAAATACTGTAGACATAAGATTAGACAGGAACTTTCATAAATCCATATCCTCATGTATGTAATGACAATTTAAGGGGGGGGGCAAAAAATAAAGGACCAAGCGGTCAGTCAACCAGACTGCCGCAGGTATGATCCAACCGCACCCTCCCCTTAATAACCATACCTCCCCATATAGGCTCCAAGGTAAAAATATAAGGGCTATTGCCCATTACCTGACCACGGGGGTACTTTGAAGTCCAAAGATCATCTGTAGGTAAGTTCCACTTGCGTGCAATCCTGGTAGGGTATATAACAAAATTGATGAGAGCAAAGGAGCACTGCTGGTAAGAGAATCCACAAGAAAAAATTCTTATAGAAAAAATAAAGGGCACAACTCCGTGACTAAAACTGAGGGTAGTTTATTCCATGAATACACAGAGACGAAATGCGTTGGTGCGTGGGCTGTGTTTCTGTCTCTGTGTATTCATGGAATAAACTACCCTCAGTTTTAGTCATGGAGTTGTGCCCTTTATTTTTTCTATAAGAATTTTTCTTGTGGCTTCTCTTACAAGCAGTGCTCCTTTGCTCTCATCAATTTTGAGGTGTTGATGAAATTGTGGTGTTATTGAGAGTGAAGGAAAGTGTGGGTGAAGCAACGGCAATGGAAGGAGGAAAGAATATTAATTCTGTTTTGGACTTGTTTAGCTTTAGGTAGCGGTGAGACATCCAGGAGGAGATTGCAGAGAGATAATTGGAGACACAGGACAGGAGAGAGGTGGAGAGGTTAGGGGAGGAGAGAGAAATTGGGGTGTCAACAGCATGAAGATGATGCTGAAAAACAAATGATTGTATTAGTTCACCAAGAGAAGAAGTGTAGAGTGAGAAGAGCAGAAGAGCAGAGGCCAACGACAGAGCCATGTGGGAACCCCAACAGAAAGAGGGAGTGAAGAGGAGGAGACACCAGAGAAGGCAACACTAAAGGATAAAGGAGCGGTTGGATTGGTAGGACTTGAACCAGGAGAAGGCTGCGTCATGGAGGCCAATGGAGTGGAGAATGTTCAGGAGAAGGGGTGGTGATCAACCGTATCTAAGGCAGCAGAGAGATACAGGAGACGTAGTAGGGAGAAGTGACCCTTAGATTTAGCTGTGAGTAGGTCATTGGACACTTTTCTTAGTGGAGTGTAGAGGACGGAACATACAACCTCACAATTAGATAATGTGACATGCTCAGTGTCACAAAGAAATGACATTAGTCTATAAGCTCTGACCTTCCACTTCAGAAGCCAGTACTACCTTTAGCACAACACTTTTTTACATTCTCCCTGTTTGTAGTCTCAGAGGTACGTTTACTTATTATTTGGCTAATTAAAAAAAATAAATTTGTAGAGATAATGATGTATGGTGGTTTGATAGTTACTCCCTTTTCTGAGCAGTAAAATGGTTAACTTGTTAAAAGGCAAAGCAACAAAGTGTCCTGATGTAACAACATTGATTGAGCTCAACTGGAACTTCTCACTTCAGATTCAGACTGTGTACTGTATCTGTGACATTTTGTCTCCATGCGTATGGGGCTGCACTTCTCAGCAAGCTCTGTGCAGGCTCTGTACCTACAGAACACCCCTCCTTTACCCCAGCTCAGCAGCTTCTCTAGCATTGGATGTTTCAGCTACAGTACCTGTGCGAGTTTAACAGCAAATCATTTCCTACAGAGGGTTTTAGGGGCGCCATGTATGGCATGTGTTCTTCTGTCCTCCCGCATGGAGTCAGGCTCCATGTCTTTACCGCCCACCTTTCATTTGCTGAATTGAGCCCTGCTCTCTGCTGCTCAGCTTTAGCTCCTGTATCATGGTTGAAATGGATCAATCCATCAAATCTCACAGTTTGTCTAAAAATAAGCTGTTATTTCACACACAGTCAAGCAGTTTATGTAAACTTAGCACATCTCACAGCTCTACACACTCAGTACATCAAAACACCTGAGCAAATGAATCCATTTCACACTGCAGTATGTCCTTAACCAGATAAACCTCTTGCCACAGCACTAAGCCAGTTTATAGAGAAAGTAAACAAAGCAACGGAAAAAAACGTATTATTCTTAGCACACCAAATAACAATGCACCCTAAAATAAATTAGACTATTTGATAGCATTAAAACACACCCTAAAGAAAATAACTGAGAGAAGTAAAACATGCTGCATACTCAGGCCGAATCCATGGTGAGCGCGACGGTGCGGGCGGTGCGATCAAAATGCCGTACCTCTATGAGGCCTGCCATAAAGCGTGCGACCGCGCTCGCGATGCGCGAGAAAACAAATACATTTGGTTTTGTCGTACGACGGCCGGCTCACGTGAGCGGTTCACCCAATGAGGTCCTCTCACAGCCCCCCCCGTCACGTCCACCAAGACGGCACAAATCGCTCCAGCTAGAGGCACGCATGAAGCCACGCACACGGTCGTGCACGCACCCACCAAGGACGCGGCCTTAGACACATCATTTTGCACCGCAAACGTACTAAATTAATTACTTTCAAATCAACTGCAAATCAGAAGGGTGATGCATCAATGATAATTTGGAGCAAAACTGATGCAAATTGTGTAATTTCTCTATTGTATCTCTTTATGTCAATGTAAGCTTGTGATTTGGGGAGTGTTAATAGGAGTTGCACTCAGTTACATGATGCACATATAACCCCTCTGTGAGTCTCTTTTTTTATCTTATATTTGCATCAACTGCGCAGAGTTCAACTTATTTCACTTCAATTCAGCACCGACTCCACATGCTTATCCAGCTGACGTTTGGTTGGTAACTGTCCATGTTTTGAGGAACTTGCTTTTCATTGTAAACCTCTAAATCATCTTACAAATAGTTTGTCAGAGCTATGTGTGTGAGTGAACCGAATTCTAACATTTTTAGTCTTGCTCCAGCACCTTTTTTTTAGGGAACCCCAAGAAACTTACTATAGTGATTAGGAATGGGTTTGGATACTGACAGAGAGGGGAAAATACCTATTATAATGTAGTTCTCTATTAAAAAGAGGAGTTTGGTTTATTTTAGTCTAGATAAAAATCATTGTTTCTTTGTTTAAGGTACAAAAGACCACAGTTATAGTTGACCAAACCCCTCAAAAGTCCCTGATGACCTCAGGTGATAAACAGCGCAAGGATTCTGGAACTCACCAAAACATTGAATACACATCTGTATGAGGTCGTCCATGATGGCTCCTTTGGAGAACTGTCCCAGAGGCATCATAACCTGGAAGGGAGTGACGGGGGGCAGTCTGGGATGGGAGGCACAGTGGATGATCTGCTTTAGCTCCAGAGCGAGTCTGGGGATAGTGGTACATCCATGAGGAAGTCTACTGCGGAAGAGAGAAAAAGCTGGGCTTAGCATCCTGGCGGCTGTTACAGCAGCATAATTGGAGAAAGCACAGACATGAGAGGGTTGCACCCCAGGAAGGGAGGGACAAGATAACACCCCAATCCCACCTCTCCTTCTCAACTGCAACTCCCAGTCTCCTTTTCATCCTTCCACTTTTCAAATGAGATAAACAAGTCACTCTCTGTTAGCAGTTTATTTCATGTCGAAATGTTCGAAAGCTTTTTTTGGTACAAGCCCATACAACTTTACATGTTGAGAGATTCTCTGCTTTCAGATTAAAACCTCAATAGGAATCAAGTGTTCTTTTCTATTCTGCATATAATCATCGTATTAAAAACAGACAAATAGGGTATTTTGGATTAATTATTGTGGGGGTGGCATGTCGGACCATGCTAAAAATGAAGGTATACAAGAAACAGCAAAGATAACCTTGAAAGAGCTGAATGGGAGAATCCATAGATTTGTGTATTTGAAACATAAAGACATATAGGTCCATATATTTACTAAGAGGTTCATCTGAAAGGCATAGCACCTCTTAGTAAATATGGGCCTAATGTAATAAACCTGCCCTTAACCTTTTTATTAAACTCTTTATTTTAAGATTTTTTTGTGCAATTACAGAAACAAACAGTATCACATCTTTAACAATCTCTAAACTGAGGTGGGTGGGAAGTAAAGGGAATGTGGAAGGGGGAACGTGTGAAAAAACAAAAAGGGGGAGAGGGATTTGAATAAACACAAAGCCAACAATTACATCCAAGATCAAATTGGTATTAAGTATTTTCCTATTGGGAAAAGTGGTAGGTGCATACGTTTGTGGAGTGTTAACAATGAATCGTTAAACCAGAGTAGCTATATTGTATTAAATGTAGTTGTCAAGTGAGACAAGAAGGTTGAGTTTCTCAATTTTTTTTTTAAATTAAAGAACATATGGATGGGGCTTGATGATGTTTCCAGAAAACCACTATTTAACATCTTGCCGTATATGAGAAATTCATGTTTTCTAATGGTTGTGCTAAAACCATAACAGGGTCCTATGATATCTTTAGGTCTACAGCCTGCTCAATGAAATCTCTAACCTTTTCCCAAAGAGTTTTCATACTTGGACATGACTACCAAATGTGTTTGAGATCTCCATGTGACCCGCATCTTCTCCAACATTAGATAGAGGACTCAAGCAATGTCACGTGGAGTCTCATTGGCATTATATACCATCAAAAGATGATTTTACATATATTTTTATCAAATTGTGGTGCACAAAGTTGTATTTGAGGCCACCTCCCATATATCACCCCATTCTTTCTTTGAGATCTCTGTTTGCCTGATAGGCTTGCCACGGTTTACACAAGTTCCTTGTTGTCCTCTTTGAAACACAAAACTTGGTCAGCGGCTTGATGTATATTTTCTATCGCCTTCTCTCTCAGAGAACCTACAGGTGACAGCTCATGTGTTTATATTCAAGAATACATTTGGAACGCTGGAAGATGTGGGGCATGTGGAAGACTTCAGTGTCAGAGGGATCGAAAATCAAAGGCTGGAAGTTATCTCTGAGCTCTTACAATATCATCTTCAAGAACCATTTACACATTATTTCCACACCAGCCCAATAAAACATATCGCAGCATGCAGGAACCGGTAACTGGTGGAGTATCACTTCCTTGCAGATTGTGAGCTGAAGAAATGAATCACACAGGAAGTGAGGGGAAAACAAAGTCTGCAGGACCTTACTCACTAATTAGATCAACAAACAAAACCAACCTCACCTACTCACACCAGCCCAGCAAATCCACTGAGTGGCTTGGGCCAGACTTGGCATTCACTGCTCTGTAACCTCTCAAACAGAAGGTTGTGCCTGGAAACACACCTCGTACATCATATATTCCAGTGAAAAGAAACCCTTATTTTGCATCACATTGGCTGCGAGATGCAAGAGCAAAAACTACCTGCAGCAAAGTCCCGGCAAAGCCCAGTTTCTTGGTTCTGGTGACCTGAAGTAAAGGCCGCAAATAGTGTCATCCAACATGCTCCTAAAACAAAATCACTTAGAGGTGGCAAATTAGAAAGGCGTTTGCAGGTGCTCAAGTTTGGTTGTTAGCTATCTAAGCATCAGGAATACTACAGGAACCAAATTAGATTGTTAGCTTTTGGGGCAGGAAGGATCTGGCAGTGTGGTTGATTTGTGGAAAATCCTCCCAACAGGAATAGTTGAGGCTAATACAATAAAGGAATTGGGATGGACATAAAGTCTTTCTAAATATAATAGGACCAAATCAGGTCTGACAATGCACAATAAGTAGTAACATGGGCAGACTAGGCGGACCAAATTACTTCTTATTTTGCAGGAAATGCCTTACAGGTACAAAACTACCCCCCACACTGTCACATAAAACTAGGGGAGACATCTTGGGCTGTTGCAGGTAGACAGCAATTTAGACTAAGGGAACAGGGAAAAGAAAACGTGGTTTCCTTATCATAAATCAAACAGTGACACTATTCCTTTTAACCCATGCAATAATTATTGGCAGGATTTATTTAGCTGTATTTATGGCACTGTGTTGTGTGAGGAATTATTTCAAGTCAGACATATTTTGGGATATGTGATTCTGAAGAACAAAAATAGAGTCTCCAACGGCATTATTTAGAGCAGCGGTGCACAAACTGGGGGGGCGCGCGAGATTGTCTGCAGGGGGCGCGGGGTTTACAGAGGCCCAGCGTACTTACCGAAGGCACTTGAATTAAGTGCCGGGGAAGCGGTGAAGGCTTCTGTAAACTGCACTTACCTTGGCTCCGGCGGCTTCTGGAGATGCGTCACCATGGAAACGCGGCGTCAGGTCATGTGACATCACGTTTCCATGGCAACATGATGTTATGACACCGACATAAGGGCGGGGGGCGCGCGGAGAGGGGAGAACAGCCGGCAGGGGGGGTGCAGGGAAAAAAGATTGCGCTCCCCTGATTTAGAATAACAGGTAATGGATAAAATGCTGACCCAGTCACAGAATATTACGGGCAGTAGTGATCTCTGAGCAGTAAAGTGAGTGAGTGCTACAAGGTTAGTCAGTGGATTGCAGAGTATGATCAGCAAGGTGCAGGGGGCATTATAAAAACACTAAAAATTGCACACTGAGTACAAATAGTGACTTTATTACCAAAATGATGTGTAAAAATGCAATTCCCAGGACCATTCAAGTCCGTACTTCAATGAACTAGAAGAGATCTATCCAATAAAGGTGTTATCATGTATGTATTGTATATATATAATATATATATATATATATATTATATATAATATATTATATATATATATATATATATATATTATTATATATATATAATATTATAATAATATAAATACATGATTCTGATCCACCCTATATCCCACCACATATTCTGATCCCACCCTATTCCTGCATGGAATGCACGTCCTGTCATTTAGGATCTCAGCAGGTTCTAGCAGACGAAGGAAACAGACATAAGTCCGTGATGATTCTCACACTATTGTATAAAAATATATAATTAAATATATATATATATAATATATATATAATATATAATATATATACTATAATATATATATACATATACAGAAATTGCTTGACCTGAAGAAGAGAGGATACTCTCGAAAGCTTGTCCTATGACATAAATTGTTAGTCAATAAAAAAGTATCACCGAATACTGAAGAATATTATATATAACCTTTATTAGTGGACTAACAATTATGTCATAGGACAAGCTTCGAGAGTATCCTCTTCTTCAGATCAAGCAATTTTCTGATTAGTATGATATATATATATATTATAATATAATATATTATATTAATATATATATATATATATATTATATATTTATTTATACAAATAGTGTGAGAATCATCACAGTGACTTATGTCTGTTTCCTTCGTCTGCTAGAACCCGCTGAGATCCTAAATGACAGGGACAGTGCATTCCATGCAGGAAATAGGGTGGGATCAGAATACTTCCAATTGTAAGCTCTCTGGGGCAGGGATTTCATTTCCTATTGTCTGATCTTGTTTGTCGCACTTATAGTATTATAATTCCCGGTACTGTATTTTGTCTTTTGTAACGTGCTGCATACACTGTTGGTGATTATATATATATATTATATAGATTATATATTTATACATACATACATATACACACACACACATACATACAATGGTGTATCCACAAACCCAGAATTATTTGCAAGCACACTACAGTCTCAATCATCAGTTAGGTAGCAGACTAAAGGTCAGCACCAATATATGAACTGGAGGTCCAATCTAGCGAGACACTGGAGGGAATCAGAACCTGGTGTTAGGCTGCCCTTTGGAACAATTTACGTCATATGTATAACCATCTGTAGGTGGCGCTAATCAGCACTGGATACCCATTACTAAACATTGGCAATTCAATCCTATTACATCTGGTTTCCAACACAACCTCAACACAAACAGAGAAGTCTGCAAACTGCTCAGTTCTGCTGTACACATGATTAGAGCAGCAACATATACAGGAATTACCACTTGTTGCTATTTTACAATGAGCAGGTTCATCATCCTCCCTACTTATCTCTCAATTCCAAAAGTAAACACGTCTCTGAAAAGCCTGGGCATTGGCGCTGCAGGAGATGGGTTACTCTGAGATAGCTGCTTCCTGATAACATTACTCTAGTGGAACTTCAAAGATACAACATCCAGGCATGACAGGAATTGATCAGAAAACAGTGAGGGGTCAGCGATTCAGAGATAAGAATCTGTACAGCAAATGGAAAAATAATAAACCCCCCCACCTTACCCCAATCCCAAACATTACACACAGACACCTCTCCTACATCATGTATAAGGTTTAATGTGTGACCAATAAATTGTACACACAGCTTGGGATCACATGCAATACAGAGTCATATAAAACTTCATGGTTTCTATAACTGTGCTGATACAGAAAACCAGAGCACATTTTACACCTTTTTTATTTACTGCTGCATAAAATCCTACAATCCATCATCACGCCCTTATTTCTGCATGGCATATAAAGTGCTACAGAAAGCCCTCAATTCTCTCACTTTCATATTTCTGTGTTTTGGCCAAAAACGTGTAAATCTGCCACAGCCCATAAAAGTATCAAATCCCACAAAACATACAGTACATGACAGGGTCTCCATATGCCATCCCAGAGTGGCAGAAGCTGTATTTGGTATTGCACAATTAATGCGGAATGAGTACTAGTAAAATAATAGAAGTGTGTCCCATGCACGGAGCCGCTTTCATTATCTGGCAGGGGGGGACATTAGGGAGAGTGCACTTACTGGGGTTCCTTCTTCTTGCCCATAGTTCCCATGATGAAGATGCTGCTGTTGTACTCTGCGTGATCTGCAGTCCCAGGAGCAAGCTGTCTGTATCCCATCCTGGAATGGAGGTTTGGCAGCAGGAAGCAGCCAAGGGCTTGTCATAGGTCTCCACCCAAACACACCCCCAGTCCCCGGCTCCCTGTGCTTCCCTGGCACAGTGTAACCCAGCTCTCACGCCACTCGCGGTATCCGTGCAGCAATCAGTCACACAGGGACTGTGCCTGTCCCGCTCTGCTTCTTATCGCACTAGTTTTATACTCTTACATTTCTAACAGAAGGAAAACAGCAGGCAGTTTGGGTAGGACATGAAGGTGTCAGCTCCCCCCTCTACTTCTGATACAAGTTACATAAACACTCACACACACACACACTCTCTCTCCCTCCCACACACAAACGGTCTCTGTCTGTCTGTCTGTCTCTCACACGGTCTCTCTCACTCTCACATACACACACACGGCTTCTCTCCCTCTCTCACACACACAGACATGGTCTGTCTCTCTCATATACACTCTCACATACACTCTCTCCCCCACACACACACTCTCTTTCTCACACACAGCCTCTCTCTCTCTCTTTCACACACTCTGCGCACACACACAGTCTGTCTCCTCTCACATACACAGATACACCCACAGTCTCTCCCATTCACACGTTCTGTCTCTCTCTCACACACACACAGTCTGTCTCACACACACACACACACACGCGGTCTCTCCCTCTAACACACAGTCTGTCTCTTCCTCACACACGCGTTCTCTCCCTCTCTCTCACACACACAGTCTGTCTCCAGGGTTGCCACCACTCTGGGTTTGACCCAGAGACTACGAGTTTTGTCCACGTTTCTCCGGGCTACGGGTTTACCTTGTAAACCTCCGGGTGGCGGCGTGCGGTGGCAGCGGCGTCTCCAAGCAACTCCCCCTGCAACTCCTGTCAATATGGCTGTGCAGCATCTAATGGTGCCGCATTGCCATGACAACGGGAACGCTATGTGACACCACAGCAGCACGTTGTGCCGGTTGCCATGACAACCGGAAGCTATGTGACATCAAGTGGTGCCGCGTTGCCATGACGCCTCGGCGCCATAAGGCGTCCCATTGTCATGGCAACTTGTCACGCATGACGTCACGTCCCGTTGTCATGGCAACGCGGCACCATTTGCCACCGCGCAGCCATAGTGATAGGAGTTGTAGGGGGAGATGCCGGGAGCCGCCGCTGCCGAAGGTAAGCGCTAAATATAAAAATGTTATCTCTGGATTATCCTTCAGTAGAAGGTGGCAGCCCTGTCTGTCTCTCTCACACATGTGGTTTGTCTCTCTCTCTTTTAGGCTGCATCCATAGAGGGGGGAGCCGCGCTCCTCCGCGCTGACGCTGAGGCTCATCTGCGCAATCAGGAGCCAGCGTGCGCTATCGGGAGGCGGGGCACTGACGTCACTGGGCCAATAGCCCGCGAAGTGCCGATGTTAACGTCACGGCGCCGTGACGCTGACGCTGCTTCTCTCTGATGGGAGGTTTTCAGCCGACAGTGCGCTCAGAAACAGGTTCTGCTGTCGGCTGAAAATCCCTGCGCCTCGGCACGCCTGCGGACGCTCGCGGGAGCCCCCTCTCAAGACATCCTCATTGAGGATGACGGGCTCATCGCGGACTGTCCTTCTATGGACGCAGCCTAACACACTCAGTGTCTGTCTCTGTCACACATACATGGCCTCTTTCTCCCTCTATCTTACACACACAGGGGGTCATGCACTATGCTCCGTTAAGTCGTTTTTAGAGCGCAAGTGCTCTTAGAACGTGATGTTGCGCTGAACACGATGCACTAAGCCACGCAAACAGGCACTTTGCGCTCTAAAACTGACTTTTTTCAGGAAATATTTCAAAGTCCAACTTTGCTCGTTCGTTACCCTGTTTGCGTTAAATTCTGCCCTTAAGTGGGATGCACTAAGCTACGTAACCTTAGCGTACGCGAAAGTTGCGTTCAACAGAACACGTCAGCTCAAGGTAGACGCAAAAAAAGCTGGACTTTGAAAAATTTCTTGCTTTACATTTTTGCATTCGCAACACCCATACAACAGGCCGGCGGGTGTCCCCGGCTGACCCCGCGGGGGTCCCTGAGGGAGGCCGGGGGTCGCGCGGGTGTCGCCGGCTGACCCTGCTGCCGTCCTGGGGTCCCCGCGGGCCTGCGGTACCAATGTTGTGCCTACAAAAATACTAAACATTATTTCTAACTAAATACACCCCCCTAACACATACAGTACAATAATGTGCAAAATAATTATCCAGATATGGATAATAGATTATTTGCCCATTATTAAACACTGCATTAGCATACATAAATAAAGTAAATAAATACAGTTATACTTACCACAACAGCAGGTCCCTCTGTCCTCCGTTGAAAGAAAGCATACAGAATATACATAATAAAGACATTCTAATGGCCCCTAACCCCTTAATCACCTTAGCGGTTACTAACCGCTATAGTCATTAAGGGGTTAACCCACCCTGCCCCGATACAAACCCGGGAGGCCTAAGCACCCACCCTGAACTGACTATACCCACCCTGTACCCATTGAGTAGTATAGTGGTACATCATACCCATATAATAATAATATGGGCATGATAAGCCTCTATAGCACTCAATGGGCACCTTAATTACAATACATTAATGCACCAGATACACAATAATAAAATCTAACTCCAAAAAAACATACTTCACTAAATAAAAACAGTAGCCAGCTAATCCAATGAATACAAGCAATAACAACATCAACAATGAATTAATTAAACCATTAACCAATCAAAACAATTAATTCCTAAACCAACTCTAAATGAATAGTAACACTAACCAATCAAACCAATGAATTACAACAACATTAATGAATGTAAACATTAAAAGACAAAGAAATACATTCAAACAATTTTCAAAATAACCTTAAAAGGTTCGTGAGCTTCCTATTACCCCGGGAGTCGGAGGGCCACCTTTTCTAATGGTAAGTAATATATTGAATGTTTGTAAATGTCTCTTTTTACAGGTTTTTTCATTGGATGTGTTTTTTGATTTTTTGGGGGAGGCACATTGACTGATAATATATTAATCTGTACCACTTTAGGGTACAGATGAATACATTATTATGACAATATTTGGGGGGCATTTGTGGCTTGGTATTGCTGTTGTTTTTTTTAATGTCAGTTTCTTATGTGGATGTGATTGTTTGTTTTTTTCCTGCTTAATGCCAATAAAATGTTTGCGATTGGTGTTCGTTTGTAGTTAATGTTGTATTATGTTAGCTAATGCGTTTTATGTTTTTTTCAGATATTGTTTGAATGTATTTCTTTGTCTTTTAATGTTTACATTCATTAATGTTGTAGTAATTCATTGGTTTGATTGGTTAGTGTTACTATTCATTTTGAGTTGGTTTAGGAATTAATTGGTTTCATTGGTTAATGGTTTAATTAATTAATTGTTGATGTTGTTATTGCTTGTATTCATTGGATTTGCTGGCTACTGTTTTTATTTACTTTATTTAGGTATGCTAATGCAGTGTTTAATAATGGGGAAATAATCTATTATCCATATCTGGATAATAGTTATTTTGCACATTACTGTACTGTATGGGTTTGGGCGGAGGGGGGGGGGGTCGTGTATTGATGTTTGTTAAATCTTTTTTTAATATACATGTGTTTCATAGTGTAGATGTGCAGGGGGTCTCCGGAGCTGAACCGCGTTGGTTTTTTGCTTGGAGATGGCAAATCTCCATGCAAATGTTACATGCGGCTTTTTTTTCTATCAGCTAGCGTATGTGAAGTTTAAGAACGCTAGCAGGGGGGAAAAAAGCAACACGTACGCTGTGGGTGTTTTGAGTAGGTACGTTAAAAAATGGCCTCAAGGCCTTAGTGAATCGCGTCCCCGGCCTCACTTTTTAACGGATGTGCTTTTTTTGAACATCAGAACGCAAACCCATTGAGCTTAGTGCATAGCCCCCACAGTCTCTCTGTCACACACACACCTCCCACATACATAATGGTGGCTAATTACTTATCCTATATCCGTACTTACAGTATTTTGATCCAGAAGGGACAGGGGGAGGGGCAGGGGGAGGGGGGGGCAAATGGACGCGGGGACAGGGGGTGGTTGGGGGGGGGGGGAGGGATGGGGAGGGGGGGGAAGGGGAGGGCGGGGGGGGGAATAGAAGGGAGAGGGGAGGGGGAGGGGGGTTAGTACGGGGTGGTGGGAGAGGGGGGGTTGGTATAGGTTCTGACCGTAATGGGAGAGCAAGACATTTTTAGATGCAACAATTTATTATAGTATAGTAATTACATTCACAATTCTGGATATCGCTTGAAACCTCTATATGCAGTAGTTGTAAACAGTACATTACTTTACTTTGAATCTTGTATGTTGCCTCGGTGTCTAAGCGCAAAGAGGGGGGGGGGTGAGAGGTTGGGAACATTCACGGGTGTGTGGACGTCTACCCCCTAGTCCTTTGCTACAGTCTACACGCGGTTTTCATAAGAACTGTGCTAAGGGGATCTGGGAATTTTGTTACCAGATTTTACACATGGATCTGCGCTTTTTCTCTTGTTTCTCCAATATATATATATATTGGAGAAACAAGAGAAAAAGCGCAGATCCATGTGTAAAATCTGGTAACAAAATTTTAATAAAAGATCACAAGACAAATGCACACTCACAATTTGCCAATGCAAAATAAGCATTGTATGGGTAAACCCATGCGCCAACATGTAACTGCTTCCCGAACGTTTGCTTCAATACATCAGACCTCACTGCTGCCGGTGCATCACGATCAGATGTCCCTCCGGCAATTCAGGTAAACAGTCTGTTGTTCCCAGCAGATGGTATTAGATGCTATGTGCGGCTCAGGGAACGTCCTCCCTTTCCTGGCAGCAGACGCACGAGCTATTCCACCAACGTAGCTCCTTGAAACCATGTGCCTTTACTAAGTGCATTTTTCTTTTATTAACATATATAACTTTTTCATAATTTTGTATCATTTTCACACTCACCATTGATTTACAACCACCATCTAAGGGCATCATGCAGTAAGCAGCGGAAAGGCAATTCTCGCCACTTTCCTGCCAAAAATGGCTACCCCTATTCAGTAAGGGGCGAGAAAGTGGCGAGAATCAAAAAAAACGCCAGTTTGGTTGGCGGCTTTTTTTTCCCCGCCGGTGGCGAGGCGATAAGGCACTTTCCGCCTGAAATAGAAACATTTTCCGCCACGCTGTATTCTAGTAGTGGCAAGTAGCTTAGCGGAGCTATTCGCCACTCTAGAATGGCGTATTTCTGGCGAATCAGCCACGCAAGAAAAAGTTGGCAAGTTGATGGTGAGAGGCTGCTGATGAGTGGCGGATCGGCACTTAGAAAAATTTCTGGCCTTTTTCCTGGCTGTGATTGATGCCGGGGGTCTCTGGAGCTGATACCATTTATACCAGCACCGGACCCCCCCGGCATGCATCCGAGGCAGGAAAAATGCATTTAAAGGCCACTTCATTACCCAAGCGGCTAACCGCTAAGGCAATGAAGGGGTTAAACAGCCATGCCAGGTTTATTGTGGGTAGCGGGGGTGGGTGAAGGGGGTATTTGGCCCTTGTTGTTTGTTTAGGGCTTGCTTTTTGATTATTGAAGCTCGGCTAACACGGTACTGATACCTCTACATGTATATATATATATATATATATATATATATATATATATATATATATATATATATATATATATATATGCGCAAATACAACTGTATGCTCATCTGCATGTCTTAGGCAGGTCTGCAACCCCGCCTTTCCCCATTATCACCCAGCATACAGCACTTCCACTGCAGCAAGGGATTCTGGGAAATGACATGCAAATGAGCACACAGTGTCACTTTTTGCCTCAAAAACCATTTTTAACATGGTTCCCTATAGGCTTAAGCTTGCTGCATGGTCACAGCTATGAGCACAGCCAGGGTTAAGGTGCATACCCAGAAAACCACCCACAGACAGCTGTTTCGACCTTGATGGGTCTCATCAGTGTGGGGTTGATCTTAACTGGGTATGCAAAGAGGCTATGGGATAGGCTATACCATAATACTGAGTTAAGTTATGGTGAGTAAAAAAAGTGACAAAAACCCTCCACAGGAAAGCAAATATGCAAATACAACTGTATGCTCATCTGCATGTCTTAGGCAGGTCTGCAACCCCGCCTTTCCCCATTATCACCCAGCATACAGCACTTCCACTGCAGCAAGGGATTCTGGGAAATGACATGCAAATGAGCACACAGTGTCACTTTTTGCCTCAAAAACCATTTTTAACATGGTTCCCCATAGGCTTAAGCTTGCTGCATGGTCACAGCTTTGAGCACAGCCAGGGTTTTTTGAGGCAAAAAGTGACACTGTGTGCTCATTTGCATGTCATTTCCCAGAACCCTTGCTCAGTGGAAGTGCTGTTATGCTGGGTGATAAGGGAAAGGCGGGGTTGCGACCTGCCTAAGGACATGCAGATGAGCATACGTTGTATTGCATATTTGCTTTCCTGTGGAGGGTTTTTGTCACTTTTTTTACTCACCACTAACTTAACTCAGTATTATGGTATATGCCTATCCCATAGCCTCTTTGCATACCCATTTAGGATCCCCCCACACGATTGACCATCGTCGAAACAGCTGTCTGTGGGTGGTTTTCTGGGTATGCACCTTAACCCTGGCTGTGCTCATAGCTGTGACCATGAAGAAAGCTTTAGCCTATAGGGAACCATGTTAAAAATGTTTTTTTAAGAAAAAGTGGCACTGTGTGCTCATTTGCATGTCATTTCCCAGAATCCCTTGCCGCAGTGGAAGTGCTGTGTGCTGGGTGATAATGGGGAAAGGCGGGGTTGCAGACCTGCCTAAGACATGCAGATGAGCATACAGTTGTATTTACATATATATATATTTATATTTATATATATATATATATATATATAGTAGGGAACGTCCCCACCCCATCCAAAGGCTTCCACCTAGGATATGCACAAAAACGACAGTGGAGACAGGTGCATACTGCCAACACATGTTTGGGGATCGTTGGAGACGCGCGTAGATCTGGTTTACACTCGCAAGAAAAGCCAAAATGGCAAACAGTGAAACCATATATCCCAATTGGGGGATGTGGTCTTGTTTGAAAGATAACGGCAGTGGCAGAAATGAAGGCCCTGGGACTCTATAATATAACTATCCCAAGCGAAGTAAAGAACGAAGGGTTTCGAAGCTTGTAGTACTAGGTGGCCCAGAATTGGGGGGGATCGTTAAAAAAACCTTCCTAAGACCCCTACGAGACTATCCTTCTAATGCCCCAATCGGACTGGTGATGGGGAAAAACTGGTTCCAGTGCCGGGGGGGGGGGGGGTGAGACTTTCTAAAAGAGACATTGTGGTGGCATCAACGGGCTAACCAAGAGCTGCAAAGACGCCCACCTGGCTTCGGCCTTACTGGACGGCCTGGCCAAGGGAGTGGGGACGGTTTGAATGTCCAGTGGATCCGCCGTTTGATCGGGGACAAAATTGGCTATGGAGATACGGACCTTTGAGTATATGGTTATGTTGTTATGTATTGTCAACCTATGGTTCCACATAGGCTTGGCCAAGTAGTGGTATGCTACAAGTACCGGAGAGGGGGATTGTTATGGAACGAGAGAACTCGACAGGGTGTCTGACTCACCCCCCTCGGGGTCGGGGGGGGATGGGGGGGCTCTCGCTCGCTTTGCGGCTTCTGCTGTCAGATCTTATTCCAGCTTCTGTAGTCTTCAGACACATACTGTGCCTGTGTGGCTTGCAACAATGTTGCATTCCGTGCCTGCTAGCATGGAATCAGTGAGCTGCTACAAATCAGTTTCGAGATCCTCACCAGAATTGGCCTAGTCTGCTGCTGCCCCGGCCCTCCTGTTTGTTCGAGAACTGGTTCTTCCCTAGACTATTCCTTTACCCACAGGGCTCACCTCACTTCCTTTTCCACCCTGAGACATGAGTAAAAAGAACCCCTTCCTGTTTTTCCCCCTTGGTGAGGCCATCTCTTTTGGGTACCGGTTTCGTGGAACTAATAATCCCCACTACACACCTCCCCAAGTATCTTGTACCCTGCTACCTTTTTCCTTCCCATAAAGTGGAGGAAATATTACATGACTTGGAGTGATTTTAAATGGAACTGTGTTAATGCTATCTTGAGCATTCATAACCAAACGTTACCCCTGGCTTCAGAATACTCTACCGCACCAGACCAGAATAGATTGTGCCGGGGGTGGAACGTCCTCTCCTATTGTAATCTGCCTGCCGCGTGTCGGGACTACACATGCCCACCGCAAATGTCAGTGCTCGTGGAGGTAAAGCCGGATCACATCCACCAACGTTCAAACTGGCGTGAGGATGCATTACATGCATTTTCAGCAACGAAACGCAACTTCATCAGTGGACCCCCTGATGGTCATGTTTTCAGCAGCGTTTATGGACAGTGGGATTTATACTAACTATTGGTGGAACCACTTCCGTCCCAGATGTTTTCACAGTTGTTTCGGTTTACCTTATGAGGGTTTACACTAGTAAGGGGGGTTCACCAAGTATCCTGGTATACTATTTTGCAGCTGGTATTTTTCTTGTTTGATATATATATATATAGGTCAGTTTTGTTACCGAAGATTGTTACACATGGATCTGCGCTTTTTTCTTGTTTCTTCGCGCGGTAGTATATATATATTGAACACGAGAAAAAGCGCAGATCCATGTGTAAATCTGGTAACCAAAATTTTTAATAAAAAGATCACAGACAAAGCCACTCACATTTGCATGCAAAAATAAGCATGTATGGGTAAACCCATGCGCCAACATGTACTGCTTCCGATACGTTTGCTTCAAAACTCAGACCTCACTGCTGCCGGTGCATCAAGATCAGATGTCCCTCCGGAATTCAGGTAAAACCGTCTGTGTTCCCAGCAGATGGTATTAGATGCTATGTGCGCTCAGGGAAGTCCCTCCCTTTCTGGCAGCAGACGCACGGCTAATTCCACCAACGTAGCTCTTGAAACATGTGCCTTTTACTAAGTGCATTTTATTTTATTAACATATATAACTTTTTTCATAATTTTGTATCATTTTCACACTCACCATTGATTTACACAACCACCATCGAAGGCATCATGCATACGCAGCGGAAAGGCAATTCTCGCCCACTTTCCTGCCAAAAAATGGCTACCCTATTCGTAAGGGCGAGAATGGCCGAGAATCAAAAAAAAAAACGCAGTTTGGTGGCGGCTTTTTGTTTCCCCGCCGGTGGCGAGGCGCTAAGTCACTTTCCGCCTGAAATAAGAAAAACATTTTCCGCCACTCTGTATTCTAGTAGTGCAAGTAGCTTAGCGGAGCTATTCGCCACTCTATAATGGCGTATTTCTTGGCGAATCACCCGCAGAAAAAAGTTGGCAAGTTGAATGGGTGAGAGGCTGCTGATGAGTGGCGGATCGGCACTTAGAAAAATTTCTTGCCTTTTTCCTGGCTGTGATTGATGCCGGGGGTCCTCTGAGGCTGTACCATTTATACCAGCATCCACGGACCCCCCGTCATTCATCCCGGAGGCAGGAAAAATGCTTTAAAGCAACTTCATACCCAAGCGGCTAACCGCTAAGGCAATGAAGGGTTAAACAGCCTGCCAGGTTTATTTGTTGGTAAGCGGGTGTGGGTTGAATGGGGTATTTGGCCCTTGTTGTATTGGGTGTAGGGCTTGCGGGAGTGGGGGGGGGGGTTTGCGGGTGCGCTTAACCCTTCACGACCGTAGCAGTTAATCCCGACGGTCATGAAGGGGTTAAACCCTCCCGCTACCCACGGGGGCCGCAACGCCCTAACAATCACCACCGTTGGGGCTAATACCCCCTTCACCCACCCCGACTACCCACAATAAAATGAAACACACACAACAGCCCCACACTAACATAAAGAAATATATATATATATAATAATATATATATATATATATATATCTACAAAACCAAAAACACGGCGCACTCAATAGTGTAAATTGTAATAACATAAATTTATGCATAAGGGATAAAAAACACACGGCACAAACGAGCTGAATAAAATCATTTTTTGAGGTACAACGTCAGCCCGTTCAGACGCAGGGAACCCAAAGAGGAGGACTCGGTTTTATGTCCGCGGTGTGTCTTGCACAATAGCCCACTCTATGTCCAGCAAGGGGACCGAAAGCCACGAGGGACGCCGCCTTCCCCTTGCTCTGCGCTACAAAGAGCATACCTGAATCAACTCTCGCGTGAGCTCGATGACATCATGGAGTTTCAGCCGGAGGAGTTCACAGTATAAACAGGACTTGAATGTCCTGAATGGCTGGTAGCAAATGCTAGCAACGCAGCAAAAGTGCAATTTATATGCAGATGAGTGGTGCAGAATAAAATATACAAACTGGACAATAGGCTCCACACAATCTCTACGCTTTCGTTCTCGAACGACACTTCATCAGGATATACTAGCTAGGCATTTAAAACACAGTTTATAATAGTAGCAGTAAGACCAATCAGAGCATAGAACAGAGGATTTAGTATGAGATACACATGCGGAGTAAATAGGGTTGGATACCCCCATTATGCCAAGCCCCATAGATAAACGGATTCACATTTTAGCCTAAGGACCATCGGTATTATTGCGATAGTATTAAGCGCTGGGTCAACATTGGCATTAATTTATATATCACCATGTAAAACAAAAATTAAGCCACAATTTACCAAAAGGTTAACCAAAGTTAAGTAAGAATGTCTCTGTAGATAACTTTGCATAGTACATATATATAATAATGAATACAAGGAAACAAGTCAATATCATGGTAAACAATCCCCTAAGTAATAAAGAGATAGCTGCTAACCACTAATTGTAGAAGGAGATAATAGGTATTCTAGAGACTCATATGGAACCGGTGCAAAAAATAAGACAAAGGAGCGAACAAAAAAGCTGAAAATTGTGTACTACCTATACTATAATCTCTACACAAAAAAAAAAAATTTTAATAAAAACTATATTGTACAGAGGGAACGGCTCCATGGGAATACCAAGCAGGTGTATGACTGCCTCCATAAAAAATTTATGATAAATGTGAAATATCAATAAAACATTAAAAATACAAATAACTAAATAACAAAAGGTACATAAAAGTGGCAAATCAACCTAAAATCAAGATATAGCATGTAATAAAAAATGGGTGAACAATGAAGGATACTGGACCGAATGGTGGTCACGCAGCAAATCACTGGTACCACATATAAATGATGTAGATTAGCCAAGTTAAGACATGAACATACTGATTTGGTACTCGAGATGTAAAATACTGAGGCCACTGTTGTTTAATGGTTCCCACGACGGAGGAAACAAATAAAAAATCGTTCAACCCATACCTCCCTGCTAAGCACCAAACCTCACAGTAGACAAAATGTATGTAACTAGACATACTGTACGGATATCTATTGTGTCTTGAGACCCCCCCGGAACCAATGTACCAGTACATATATCCAGTAAGGTCTCCCTGACACACAATGTTTTTGAACCTATCACACCCTCCGAAGGGAAGGTGAGATGGCCTCCAATACCAAGATGGACAGAGAGCAGGGATCCTTATTATGCATATATCAAAATGTCCGTGATAACTTGCAACGAAGGCATGTTTGCCATTTCTCTTTCTAGGCCTACGATGCCTTCGGAAATAGTACTAATCGTCCTAGACGTGCCGGCCCACCTACTGTAGGCCGAACGACAGTAATACGATATATAATGTTGTACTAAGCAATTAATATGATTTTGAATTTCATTCATGTTTCAGGAGCCTTAGAACAGGATTTAAAGGTTTAATTTTACTTAGATTCCCAAGTGAAATACACCGTTCTCCACAGGAAAAGTTACCCTTTTAGATGTTAGAGGTGGTGGGTTTAATGGTTGGCTAAGTCTATGGGCAATCATGGTCTTTAGGCATCTTGCTTTTTTAAAGACAATAGGAGCTTGTGTTGGCACCCTGGGACCTAAAATAGGAATCAGTTTGATAATGTTCCAGTGCCTGTTGATAATATGTTTGACCTGATAGGCCATCTATTTACTTATAATGAACGTTAGGAAAAGATGTACACATATTGTGATTCAATTTTACCACAACTTTACTTACCCATTCGGAAACCAGACTGACTGGGCGGGAGGCCGATATTTGATCAGGCCGTCCCAGCCCAGCCCTCCTGAACCATTGTGGGGAATCTTCGTCCCAGCAGTTTTGGTTCGGGATCGGATCTCTGGCCTGGACTTCAAGCACTCACCCTTGCATCCTGTTTCAACTATTTTCCTACCATTTCTAAGGAATTTCATTGTATCCTTCTACGCCATTGTTCTGAAGACCTTGACCAGCTATGTCGAATATACTCATCTGACCCCACAGATCTGAGCAGGGGGGAGATTGGCTTTGAAAACCTTAAAGATAACTCCAATCTTGTTGTAAGACAAGCGACAAGGAGGGGCTATCGTCTTGCCGGATAACACAGGACTATGTGTCCGAAGCGGCGCCTCTTATGGCAGTCTCCTCCTATTGTATACTGGATCAGATCCAGTTGTAGATTTCAGTTGGCCTATCCAACACTCATTCACGATGCACTTAGTATGGGGGCTATCGGCATAAATAGAAGAGCACTTTTTTGTTGTATTAGACACCCGATAACACCTGTGGGTTTTGTCATTTGCCCAACCTGCACAAGACACTACACATCCCCCTGGTAGAACCCATCCCTCGGGGTGGGATCATGACGTGCGAACGTGTCCCAATAGTTCGATTATTTCCCTTCAACACTATGTAATTGTTACCATCTTACATTAGGACATGTTGCACGTCATTGACTCCACACTCTGATGATCACTTGAAATGAAAGCATTTTGTGGGCTCATGGTGATGTAATGTTCTCTTTGACATCTGCATAATCACATTAAGGGCCTAGAATCCATCATCATTTTCTCTCATCAGATTCCAATTTACACTGTCCACAAAAGATTTTATGTTTATCCTGTTTGCGTTTATTTTTACACATAACTATTTCACTTTTGATGGTACTGTTTTATTTGCAGCACCTGTGGAACGTGCCCTGGGTACCGGGAAGTTTCCTCCCGCTATGCGAACCTGCTATGGGGTTTGTGGGAGAACCTCCATGTTTGGGGCAATGCACGCTGGTGGCTGTCTGGGTATTCTATGGTCCGTTTCATAGTGACTTATTATCATTTGGGCGGATGATAGGCGCAACTGAAGATATCTGGAAGCAATTTAATGATACAACATGGGGCTTAAATGGTTTAGACCACACCATCATCAGATACGGTGTTTTCTAGATCTTGAGCTGTTCATGTGACTGTCGGAAACCATGAGGATACATAGTAAAAACACACTTTAACCTGTCCTCCACCATGGTACCTGCAATAAGCGTAAAAACCGACTACGAAAAGTGGTTGGAACAAACATCCCAGAAGCCAATTTTTTAGTATTCGTCCCGTAACTTGTGTGTCCCATCACTCTCGGTAGTTCTCGTGTCAAGATGAGAACCTTACTTTACTTTCTTCCAAAAGGGTTATATGGAACGGTGGTGGCGAGGGCGTTTGAATTCGCTCGAAGTATTGATAGGATGCTCTACTCAAGAGGATCCGGACCAGATCTGTCAGTCATGCTGGCCTTGATCCACGCGTGGACAGATCTAGCGGGAATCCTTTGCATTCTTCCTAAGTTTCATTACTAAGTACAATAGACTGGTCCTATCAGGTCAACATATGTATCACAGTGCAACTGGAACATTATTCAAAATATCCTATTTTAGGTCCCAGGCGTGCCAACACAAGCCCTGTTGTCCTTTAAAAAAGCACAGATGCCTAAAGACCAATATTGCCCCAAGTAACTTAAGCCAACCATTTAAAAAACCACCAACCTCTAACATCTAAAAAGGTAAAACTTCCTGTAGGTAGACTAGGTTATCATCTTGTGCATCTAATAAAATTAACACCTTTAATCCTTTCTAACGGCTTCTGAACATGAAAGTCAAATCATATTAAATATGTCTTAGTACATCTATATATCTTTATTTCCTGTCGTTGCGGCCTAACAGTATGTGGGCCGCACTCTCAGGACGATTAGTTACTAATTTCTTCGAGCACGTAGAAATGGTCAAACTGGCACTTCCATTCGCACGTGTCTATGCACACATTTTGATACTATGCATATAACGGTAATTTCCCTGCTCCCTCTGTCCATCTTTGGTATTGAGGCCATCTCACCTTCCCTTTCGGAGGGTGAAGAGTTCACAAAAATTGTGTGTCAGGTGAGACCAGTACTGGATAGTAGTGTAACTTGGGGTACACATTGGTTCCGGGGGTCTCATGACACCAGGATATGCACGTACAGTAGTCTAGTTACATCCATTTTGTCTACTGTGAGTTTGGTGCTAGCCGGGAGGTCTGGGTTGAACGATTTATTTGTTCCCTCTACGTGTGGTGGCACCATTACAACCACATGAGGCTCAGTAATTTTACATCTATAATACCAAATCATTTGTTCTAGTTCTGTAACTTGGCCTAATCTACATCATTTTATCTATGGGTTCCCAATTGACTTTGCTTTGCCGTGACCACCATTGGTCCTAGGATATCCTTCATTGTTTCGACATTTTTTATTACATTTATTCTTTATTTTTAATTTTTATTTTTATTTGCCACTGTTTATGTACCGTTTTTTTTTTTTTTTCATTATATTTTCACCTTTATTCGTGCGCTGTTTGTATTTCTTCAGATTCATACACCTCTTTTTTCTTCGCGCTGTCTCTTATCCTGGGCGCTTACATATATATTGTTTTTATATAAAAAATGTTTTTTTATTAGTAATTTATGATATTTATTAGTATTACACTTTTCAGCTTTTTAGTTAGCTCCTTTGTTTTATTTTTTGCACCTGGTCCCTCGGAGTCCTCTATCATACCTTTTATCTCCTTCACATTATAGATGGTTTTGCAGCTTCTCTTATACTTAGGGTTTGTTTACCATAGTATTGACATCTTTTCTTTGTATTGATAGTATTTATATATGTTACTATCAAGTTAATTCCAATGACATTCTGACTTAAATCCTGTTTGGTTAACCTTTTTGGTTAAACTTGTGTGCTTAATTTTTGTTTTACACTTGGTGATATAATTATGCCACTAGTTGAACGGCTAATACTATTGCAATAATATATTTGGTCCTAGGATTAAATTTTGAATCCGTTACTATGTGTGCTTTGCATATATGGGGGTTAATCCAACCCTATTACTCTCATGTTGTATCTCATTACTAATCCTCTGTCTTCTATGCTCTGATTGGTCTTATGTACTTAATAACTGTGTTTATGCCTATGCTATTATATCCTGATGAAGTGTCGTCGAGACGAAACGCGTAGAGATTGCTGTGAGCCTATTGTCCGTTGTATATTTTTATACTGACACTCATCTGCATAATTGCACTTTGCTGCGTTGCTAGCATTTGCTACCAGTGGTGTTCCCTCATTCGGGGCTGCAGAGACTCTTTTGGATAGCATTAGAATATCTTGGGATTTGTATATATTTTTTTATATATTTTTTTATATATTTTTTCTGGACATTTTCTTTTTTTATTTTTTTTTTATGCATTTTATTAGTTTAATACATTAATTTTTTATTCTATCCCCTGTGCTTAGCATAGGTTTTTTATTCTTATCTGTATTATCTTTACTTTTATTTTGAACAATCACTTTTAATTTTATTATTAGAGATATTTATAGTTGATAGGTTGGGCTAATATTTTTTCTCTTGTTGTGATATATATATAATATTATATATAGTATATAATATATATATATATATATATATATTATATATTATCTAGTATATATATATATAAAAGACACGGGTTGCAGACCTGTCTAAGCCATGCAAATGAACAACAGTAATATTAACAGTTGCTTTACTATATAATATATATATTATATTAGTATCTATATATATTATATATATCTATATATATATATATATAACCATAATACTGAGTTAAGTTTATGGTGAGTAAAAAAAGGTGACAAAAACCCTCCACAGGAAAGCAAAATATGCAATACAACTGTATGCTCATCTGCATGTCTTAGGCAGGTCGCAACCCCGCCTTTCCCCATTATCACCCGCAACAGCACTTCCACTGCAGCAAGGGTTCTGGGAATGACATGCAAATGAGCACACAGTGTCACTTTTGCCTCAAAAACCATTTTAAACATGGTTCCCCATAGGCTTAAGCTTGCTGCATGGCACAGCTTTGAGCACACGCCAGGGTTTTTTGAGGCAAAAGTGACACTGTGTGCTCATTTGCATGTCATTTCCCAGAATCCCTTGCTGCAGTGGAATGCTGTAGGCTGGGTGATAATGGGGAAAGGCGGGGTTGCCGACCTGCCTAAGACATGCAGATGAGCATACCAGTTGTATTGTGCATATTTGCTTTCCTGTGGAGGGTTTTGTCACTTTTTTTACTCACCATAACTTAACTCAGTATTTTGGTATATGCCTATCCCATAGCCTCTTGCATACCCAGTAGAATCCCCACCGATGAACCCATCAAGGTCGAAACAGCGTCTGTGGGTGTTTTTTCTGGTATGCACCTTAACCCTGGCTGTGCTCATAGCTGTGACCATGCCAAGCTTAGCCTATAGGGAACCATGTTAAAAATGGTTTTGAGGCAAAAAGTGACACTGTGTGCTCATTTGCATGTCATTTCCCAAATCCCTTGCTGCAGTGAAGTGCTGTATGCTGGGTGATAATGGGGAAAGGCGGGGTTGCAGACCTGCCTAAGACTGCAGATGAGCATACAGTTTTATTTGCGCATATATAATATAAATATAAATAATATATATATAATATATATATAATATATATATATATTATAACATGTAGAGGGATATCATGTACCATGAAGATAGAAGCATAGTTTTTAAACAAGCTGATAAAGGCGGGAGGGTGATTCATCCCTTGTATAGGGAGGACTACATAAAAAGTCAGAGAGAATCCTGGGAAGACACAACTACATATTGCAAACTCCCTGGAGATCCAACATAAAATACCAAAAAGAACTAAAAACTCTGTTAACTAGGGGGAAAAATGAGGTGTATTGGACGATAAAGAAGTGAGTATTTAGATCAGAAAAACCCAATACTACCCATTTTTTACATACTACCAAAATACACCAAATGTCCCAATAATCCCCCGAAGACCTATCATCGCTGGATTGACTCCCTAAACCTCGAATCTCCTCAGCCTATGTAGACTTTTTTCTTCAAGATATCGTGAAACACAAAAAAGCTACATCAAAGATCCACTGATTTTACGAACATTAAAAGATCACAGATTGGAAAGATGATTTTTATTTAGTACCAGGAGACGTCACATCTTTGTATACCTCTAGGCCAATCAGGAAGGATTTGAGGCTTATTGATAAGAACTCCTCTCGAAAGATTCCACCATGATTGTGTGAACAAGCCAATTTTATCTAGTAGTATTTATTTTATTATTAAGACACATTTCTTTTGGTTTGAGAACAATTTTATCTTGCAAAAGTGTGGAACCGCCATGGGTACCAAATTTGCCCCCAGCTACGCAAACCTCTTTATTCAGTTTGGGGAGATGACCATATTTGGTCAATTGCGGAGCTGGGTGCAATTTGGTCCTATGGCGTAGATTTATTGATGATGTCATTTTTTATCTGGAGAGGAGATGAAGAGAGCCTTTTAAAATCATTTTATTATCACCGATAACAACTCAACTTAAGTTTACCTGTAACGACGTAAAGAAGAATTAATTTTTTAGATTTGTCTATTTATATTGAACAGGGGACCATAAAACTATGACTTATTTTAAGAGGTGGATAAAAATAATTTATATTTTACCTACAAGTTGTCACCACCCAAGTGGGCTTAAGAATGTACTTACGGACAATTTAGGAGATTAAAAAATTGTTACCGATGAAGCCAATTTTAAAATTCAAAGTAAGTTTTTTAGAAACCAGATTTCATGATAAACATTATGATATCAGATAATTGATTCAGCTTTAGAAAAGGTAAACAATATAAAAGGTGATCCTGTTGAAATGGAAATAATAAAAATATGATAATAAAATAATTATGAAAGATTTTATTTTTCTTTTATTCGAACTCTAAAGGCAAGCCGGGAAAATCAATTAATATTGTAAATAAGTACTGGCACATATTGTAAAAAATGATGTATCATTGGTGACAGTGTTCCAGATAAACCAGTAATCATCTTTAAAAGAGCGAGGACACTCAAAGATAAGCTCGCTCCAATTGCTCTCCCAAAAAATCTTTCTAGTAATAGATGGTTACCAACAATAAATGGTTTTTTTGGTTGCACCACGTGCAAAGCTTGTGATATGGGCTACAGACAAATATGAGTTTGTCTCTAATATCACCAAAAGAAGTTTTCTCCATTAAGAAACATATCACAGTGTAGGAGAACCATATCATCTACCTCATAGAATGCCCATGTGGGTTACAATATGTGTGGAAAACAAAAAGACAATAAACATTAGAATTCTTGAACATGTTTGGTATATCAGACGCATGTTTTAATTAACACAATCTTTATCTGAGCATTTCATTAAAAAAACATAATTGTGATCTTACAGGTTTTAATTCAGTGCAATTGAAACAGTCTTCCCCCATTGGAGAGGGGGCGGCGACAGAATTGGGAATTAACTAAAGGAATCCTTTTGGATTACACATTAAAAAACACTGGTTCCCAATGGTTTTTTGAACGCTGAATTTGATTTTAAAGCATTTTTATAAATTGGTTTTTTAAACTGTTTTTAAAATTATAGATATTAATAGATGATTTTATTAAATATATTTTAGACATATTGACTGAATAATGTTCATCTCCTTAATATGTTTCTTTCTCATTTATCATCACCAGAGTACATCAATGTTCGAATTTGATATTTATTTTGAGTGTTCATGCTGTTTGGGGGCAGTCAATCAACACGTTTTATATTGTTTAATTGTTCTATAATTAGTCATTTTTACATTATTGTATTAATTAATAGTGTGTATATGCATTATATTAGATCAGTTACCTATAACGATTTATTGATATTAACTTATAGGGTGCATATATATTAATTAGTTTGTTTATAGTGAAGCATATTGCATTTTATTGCATTGTTTTAACTTATAGTGTGCACATGTATTAGCATATTGATGGATTAGATAACTGCATTTTAAATCGCCGCCGTCAATAAGTTAAGCAACCACTCACAGCAAGGTAGTAGGTATATAACCGAGCTGTGAGTACCCTAAGCCACTCCTGAAAGAGACGTCATCACGTCGAAACGCGTCGAGTCGGGCTTTCCGTCGCCATCTTGGTAGAGGAGGGAAAGGAGCAAAGGGAACTCTCACGATCCTTAGCTCCGGGAGGAAGTGACGTCACGATCCGAAGTGACGTTTGCGGAAGCCGCCAGCGGGGAAACCAGACGAGACGACCTATGCTGCATCTGAGATTATATCCCCAATGCTGTACTCCCTTCTAAGCCGTAGCCTCCAATTGTCTTACTTATTAGATAAAGTTATTTTCCATCTACACTATGGCTGTTTTCTATTTTTCCAAGATGTTCTGACCATATATACCAAACCCCTCCGGAACGGGCTGCATCACGAGTAATTCCCCTCACATGCCTATATCCTGCAACTTTTGTGAGTAGGAACTCGTTATTTATTCTCACTTCATATTTGTTTTTTACATATCACACTATCCACTGTTTTTTTCTTTTTATGTGCATACGGCGACGCTCCCCTGGAACTTCCTCTACAACCATTGCTGCAAAGCTTCTGGAACAGTCCCTTTTGTCGGGTCAGTGATAAGTTGTTGTGCCTTTAATTCACTGATATTAATATATTTCACTGTTTATTATTTGAATTTTGTTATCACTGCACAATTTTTGCATAAGATTTATTTTCACTGCTTGTGGTGCAGTAGAGCGCCATCTAGTGTTTTTTTCACGCCATCTTATCATCTGTTGTATTAATCGCGGCCCATATTAAATAAGCGTATCATCCCAAGAACTCGACAAGGCACCAGGAAGAGGGTTTGCTTATACTTGTTCACTGATTGATATCTGATATCTGCATATGTTCTGTGTCTTTCACAATATTCTTGTATCTACATTCAGTGGTTGATATTTGATATCTGCTTATGTGATTTGCCCTCTTTAGACTTTAGATTTATATCATTAGCTGAGTGTGGGATCATTTGACAGTGGGGAGGGAAGGCTTAGGGAAGTACCTCTGGGACCCTTTGGGACCAGGGGGAATGGGCCAGATGAAGTGGTCACCCCTCGAAACGTCGCCCCCCTAGTTTGCTTTCCTTTTTCCATTTTTGTGATTTTTTGCTTTTCTTTTGTGTTTTTTTCCCCTTCTCCTTCTTTCCCCTCTACCCCCTATATTTTCATTTCCTCTATGGTGATATTTATTCTTGCATTGGCGTATTGGCTATTGTTGCTATATTTTCAGTTTATTATTAGTGTCATTAAATTATTCATTTTCCCTACACTGGTATTCGCTTATATCTGTAGCTGTGAGACAGAGAGTGCTGGTACTATTTTTTGGATTGTTAGTACTTCTGAAGGGTATTAGGGTCCCTTCCTGTTCCGTGCACCCTGCAACCTTGCTGAGTCATTGTGTCAGAGTGCTGTCTATCACCCCCCCCCCCCTTTCTACCATTAAATAAGCGTATGTTCTGTCGGGTTTTTGGAACACGGACTGCGGTGGTGCACTCATGTCGTGACTCTCAGGACAATAAAACACCAGACACTGTGCATGTATTTTTTAATATGAAAAGCCTAAATTGATACATTATTGTAACTTCTTCAGTACCAAGGCCAATTTACAATGGACCACTGTGGTATTTTTTTAAACACCTGCAAGTCGACACATTACTGAAGCGCATGCGCATTACAAATCATGAATATCTGCCATCTGGCGGATACGCGAAGAATTGCAACCAATTAAATCCGAACCACTATCAATAAACACATCAATAAACACATCAACCGCGGGTGACGTCGGCATGAATGCAACATGAATGCGGTATGAATGTGGCATGAACGTAGTGAAGTGCGGCATGGGCGTCCGCAGGAGGGGGCAAGGGGGGGCGCTTGCCCCCCCCTGGATCACTTGCATTCCCCGAGATCCCGCAGGGCAAGCAGGGTGTCCGGCCTGCTGCCTGTGGGCCTGCTCCCTCTCCCAACGTGGGACGGAGGGTGGGGACCGGGTGGGGACCCAACCCAGCCAACCCAGCATCCACCGCGCGCGTGCCAACCCAGGTTCCCCCGCGCGTGCCTCCTGTCCAAGGCAGTAGCCGCAGGTGATGCTGGAGCCGCCTGCCAGTCTGGCGTCCCCCCCCCCCAGCCCACCTCCGCGCACCAACCCAGCAGCTGCTGCGGGAGATGCTGTAGCCGCCCGCAAGTCTCGCCCCCCCCCTAGCCACCCACCTCCAGGCGCCAACCCAGCAGCATCCGCGAGGGATGCAGCTGCCCACCACCAGTCTCGCGCCCGCCTCCATGTGCCAACCCAGCAGCAGCCGCGGGTGATGCTGCAGCCGCCCGCTAGTCTCGCGCCCCCCCCCTCCCTGCCGCCCACCTCCTGCGCCTTCCTCTCTTGAGTCCACCTCCCGCCCCGGGCAGCTGCCACGGAGATATCGTGGGCAGGGGGGGAAGCGTCTGACAGCAAGGAAGCAGGAAGCAGTACCCACCCGGTCAAGGTAAGTCACCCACCCAGTCACTGTCACCCACCACAATCACTGTCACTAACCCACCCACCCACTAAAACCTACTAACTAATACCCACCCACTAACCCACCAACCCACCCACTAAACCCACCCACTAACCCACCAACCCAGCCACTAAACCCACCCTGTCACTAACCCACCAAATCACTAAAGTGTCACCCACCCAGTCACTCACCCACCCAGCCAGGCAGTCACCTGTCTTTTGTTGAAAATGTAAAAAGATATAGGTTGCATTGTAATGTTTTTTTCTGTATCACAATAAGAAAACAGTTAAGTAACAGTTGCACGCTAAAAAATATTTTTTCGTGGTAGGTGCCCTATGGTTTCGGGGGGGGGGGGCTGCTCCTTTCATTTGTCCTGGGCCCCATGATTTCTGTTGGCTGCCCTGGGTCCCCCTGGCGCCGCGGCAGGCAGCTAGTGGTAGGCTAGCCTACGCTGCTATGCAGGAGGAAGTGAGCAGCGCACTGTCATTGGTAGCACTCGGGAATGAGGTGGCTCTCATTGGTAGTACTACCAATGAGTTAAAATTATGGCCCCCCCTAAAAAAAATTCTGCGGACGCCCATGAAGTGCGGTGAAGTGTGTGGCATTCAGAAAAAATTCGGAGATGTTGGAGAATAAAAGGGGCCACGGCTGTACCAGATCCCCCTACTACCGCTACCACTCACCCCCCTCTCCCCCTTCCTCCCCTCCACCCCCCTCCCCCCTTTCTCCCCTCTCCCCCCCACACCCCTTCCCCCACACCCCCCATCCTTCACCCCCTTCTGTTTTATCTCCTACGACAGGTGGAGGAAACACATCGGTCCCTTCATGCTTCCGTCCTCCGAGACTTCTGATTATAAAGTGCTGAGACTATATGATGAAATGGGGGAGACCCCAGAGATTGGGGAAGGCCAATTTCCTTGTCTTGTGATATAGATGCCCGAGTAGGGCGGTGACACCTCAGAAAAGATCAAAGGAATGCAGATATAAAGTAATTAAGCCTCCAAAAGGAGTGCGGAAGCAGGAACAGACAAGAGTGGAAGCACGGAGAAGAGAGAGGTGGATCACGTTTTTGGATAAAAGTGAAGTGCACTATATGAAAAAGGTTGAAAAGTTTAAAGTTAAGTTACAAGTTAAAACGACTTTATTTAAAGTAGGGAAATGTTCTGTGTATAATGTTGGTTGGGTAATTGCGAGTCCAAGGCTAAGGGAAAAAAGTAAATGTGAGATTCCAGTCTCATTGGAAAGGACAGGAGAAGCCAGGAATATCAAAAACATAATATACAAATGCCAGTAAAAATAACAACCTGGAACGTTAGAGGGCTACACAAAACAAAAAACAAACAACAGGAACATACACATAAAACACTGAAGCTGAAATAAAAAACTATTTATTAAAACAAAGGAGCTCCTTTGTTTTAATAAATAGTTTTCTATTTCAGCTTCAGTGTTTTATGTGTATGTTCCTGTTGTTTGTTTTTTGTTTTGTGTAGTGTTTTAACCCATTAAGTGATACAGTAGAGTTGAAAAAAATTGGTGGAACAGCAGGAACCCAGAGAAAGCACCGATCAACTCACCAGAGGTAGCAAAAAATAAAAAAGGTTTATTGAATTACATTGTTAAAAACAAAAAACAAACTAACATAAAAAACACAATCTCAATATCCTCAATATCTTTGGACATTAAGGGATGCAGAAGCTAGGACCGAGATATTTATGCTAATGAGTTACTAAGGGTTCGGTTCAAGGCTGGCTCTAGTTTCTCTAGCTACTCTCTTATTGGGTCCATCTTTCCCTGTTAGTTCAGTCCTTCATTGTACATAATAGGTGATGTTATTTGCTCAAGAACTTATAACCTGATTTGCTGCGGATTTAGAACCATCTTTTGATATACTTTTCATTTTTGGGTCTCTCAGATAATTTCTCATTGTCTCTGTATCGCTATTTTTGGAGCTGGGAGTAGTTACCTATACAACATTAACTGATACAATTTACACTATGATTTTCATTTTTGTCTCTGTCCACATGTCACGGACCCCCTGATTGGAGTACCTCCGCTCATTGGACCATTTGGACTCTTTCTCCCATCTCCCCTCATTTGGACTCATTGGACTTATTGGACTTATATCACTACGGGCGTTGGTTTGTATCTGTTCCCTGTGTATTTCTGGTGCTGTTCACACCAGTATTTCCTGGCTGCCCTGTTACCATTTTTACCATTTACTGTCACCTCCTTATCCTTAAAGGGGATTAGCGCTTAGTAGCACTCCTTTTCTGTGTTTGCTGGAACGTTAAAGGCCTAAATAACCCGGTCAAACGTAAAAAAATTTCCTAAATTACTTCAAGAGAAAAAGGGTAGATATCGCACTCCTACAGGAAACACAACAGGACACCAGGGAATCTGCCAAATTACAGAGATCGGGTGGGACAATGTGTTTTTTCACCGGCGATCCACAAAAAAGCAGGAGTGGCCATCCTAATAAAGAGAAATGTCCAGATAGAGATTATTTGCTCTGAGACTGATAATGCAGGAAGGAGGGTACTAATAAAAATTAAACTGTCTGTAAAGAGTATAGACGGAGCCTGAGGAAGCCCAAGAAGGGCGAAACGCGTTGCTACTATCCCTGAGTACTTTTTTACCATACCAGCCACCGTCAGAAGCAGGAAGAAGGAGCAAAGCCTACCACCCGGACGCGGAGAGTTTGCTGCGCACCTGAGTATCCTGCACGAACTTTTTCTGTTAGATTGGCTGTTTATTTCAGCTCTTAAGTCTTTTTGACCAAGTGCTTTTTAAATGTTTTGTTGGGACTTTGTCCTGTTGGTGTTAATAAATATCACGTTTTTTCACCCCTGTACCCTTGTGTACTATCGTGCAAACCTGACAATATCTGAGTGATTATTACAACACCATTTGAAGGTTTGAATTTGATGCTCCAGAGAGGGGAGAAAAGATACCAATTTGAGTCTATACTCACACTGGCGCTGTGTGAGTTTATTGTTGACCTTACGGGGATACATTTTAACCCACCTTGGCCCCTTCACCCCTATTGTTTTGGTGCAAAGAACCGGTGGGGCACGTGGGAGCCCTACAGTGGGGTGCTATCAAAGATACCTCCCTCCAGAGATCACTCACGCTTGCCCGTGTGAGTGGATGCAGTATTTCCCTGCTTGTTTTATTTAGATTCAGTTGTCTATCCCAGACATACATTTCATATACTCTGTCTTGTCCCTCATCCATTTGTTTTTATTTCATTTAATTCCGAGGACAACATCACAACCCATTCCTGTGGAAAAGACCAGAGACGCTTTACAGTACACCAGAGGAGAAGAAAAGCACAAGAGGAAAGAAGACAGAAGAGAGAAACATCTAAAGCAAAGATACCTTGATGTGCAAGCATTTACACAAGGCCGTGTAAGTGTTTATGTTATTTGACACCTCATCTCACATCCAAGTTTCACACTATTGAAGTATACCACAAGTCTGTATAGTCCCTCAACCTGTGCTCCCCCTTTTTCTGTCTGTTTTCCATGTAAAGAGTATATCCTAGGTAACATATATGGCCCTAATGACCACAGTCCCCAGTTTTTCCAGGATATGACACATAGAATCTTAAAATATAAATGCAATCATTTGATACCGGGAGGAGACTGGAACGCCATACTAGACGTATTCCTGGATAGGTCGGGATACAAGAAGGGCACACCAACTACAAACACCCAAACCAAAAATATGACACATATAATGGACGCATTGGGCCTGGGAGATGTACATGGAGAAACCTTAACCCCACAGACAAAGAATACTCATTTTACTCTAATGCCCATTTATCATTCTCAAGAACAGACTGCATATTGGCCAGTGAAGGCTTATTGAATAGGATCTCAAATACAGACATAGGCGAAATTATAATATCTGACCATGCTCCCATATATTTAAAAATAGAAATGAATATAGCATGAGCTACTTAGCCAACAATGAGAAATGTATTTATTGTTTGCAAAATACTGTAGTTGGAAAGACTTTGAAATAACAAATGAAACCCATAAAATAGATCCTGTTCTGTTTTGGGAAACCTCAAAAAGCAGTTATGAGGGGGGCAAATTATTTCATACGTAAACAGATTCAAGAAAGATGCCAATAAAGGCTTTAACCTGGCAAGTAAGGAACTAGGAAAGGCATATAAATTACTCAAAACAAACAATTCCCAGGAAAACAGGGAAAATTACTGCCAAAAAAAGCGGGTTGGGAAAACAAGAAATCAAGAAAAAAACTAATAGGGAAGTTACTTTCTTTAACCATGGTAACCAGTCAGGAAGACTCTTGGGAAACCTCATGAAAGGATTTATTAATATTAAACCCATAACGACATAAAAAAACGCAGGAGGTATAATAAAAACAGACCCGAGGAAATAACTAAAATGTTCAAAGATTATGGAAAGTTATACGATAAAGGGAACATTGATGCAGAGACAAAGGGAAAAATTTTCCAAAAAATTAATATTCCCAAAATAACCATAGAACAGCTGGAGGAAATAAATGCACCAATAACCCCTAAGGAAGTGACAGATATCGTGGAAATCTCAAGGCATTCAAAGTCCCGGGCCCAGATGGCCTACCAGGGGAATATTACAAAATACGTAAAGAAGAAAAAATGGCCCTTTAACTAAAACTTTTCAGACGATGTTAGAAGGTAAGGGTCATATACCCTCAAGCGACATGGCGCATATCAGAATAATCCACAAGGCCGGAAAAGACTCCCTCATGACAGAATCTTATAGACCAATATCATTAATAAAACAAGATGTAAAGATTTTCACTAAAATTATGGCTGACAGGATAGCCAAAGTATTATCTTCTATTATACTCCCAGATCCGGTAGGCTTCATAAAAGGGAGGTCCGGAGTCAAAAACATTAGGAAAAACAATGGGTGTAAGGAAAAAAGATAGATAACACGGCTGTCGTTGCCATTGACATAGAGAAAGCGTTCGACAACATGCTCTGGAACCACATAAATTACACTATACAAAAATTTGGTTTAGTGGAAACATCAATTCAGTACTAAAGATGATATACAACAAACCAAAACGTAGGATTATAGCGGCCGGCTGCCTCTCTGAACTGTTCACCTTATATACAGTAGAGGGACCAGGCAGGGATGTCCTCTTTCACCCATCTTATTTAATCTAGCCATATAACATCCAGCACTTTTTCTGAGGCAGATGACAGAATTTGAGGTTATACTGTAACAATAGGAAAGAGTGATTTGAGAATGGCCATGTTCGCTGATGATATTTTGCTTTTTCTAACAAACCTCGACAAATTTGTAAAAAAAATCTCCAAGCTATAACAAATTTCAGATCCTTTGCGGGATTTAAGAGAAATGTTTCTAAAACAGAGCACCTGTATATAAACAAACCAATGGGACAGGATGATTCTTCCAAGATCCCAATAAAAGTGTAACGCTTAACTGCCCGCAAACCTGGCCAGTCCCCAATACTGAGGTGGGTAAGGGTATAACACGCACCCACAGCAGTGAGGGAGTGCCCGGAGTGTGGTATGATGCATTGCCGGGCCTGGTGAGAAAGGGTTAGCCTGATACTTGCCGCGTCCGGGGTGCCAGAGGTCTGAAGATAAAGATCCGAAAGCCGTAGGTCAGGGGCAGGAGAGAGCAGCGTAGTGAGGTCCAAAGCCGAGTCCAGGGAGAAGCTAGGTAGACGAAGTCTAACGAGAGCCGAGATCAAATCCAAGGGTATCAAATGAGGGCAGGGACTGGAGCGAGAGCTGCAACACAAAAGAGAGCCAGGCATAGACTTCTGTACTACAAGAGCCACAGGAAAACTATGCCGAGCGAGGAAGGAGAGGGCAGACAGGAACTATAAATGCAGGAGAACCAATGGGAGCAAGAGGCGGAGCGGGGGCTTGACTGAGCGATCCCAGGGATAGGTTAGGATGCCTGGTGTGGTGTTCCCTAGTCGGAATAGACTCCAGCTGCTGGGAGGTGGAGCCAAGGCTGCAGGAGGAGTGTAGAAGAGGACGGGTGCGCGCGCGCCCTGTAACACTCCTGTGTGCGCCCCTGCAGCGTGTGGGCGGAGGCAGCGTGTGCCGTGGAGGAGTGGTGCGGCGTCCGCCCAGAGCGGGTAAGGAGCTGACGGGGAGTGGGCCTGGGACGAGCGGCAGTACTGGGAGCCGGGGTGACGGTGACCCGCTGTAAGGCGCGTGTCCCCTGATCCCTTACAGTACCCCCCCCCCCTTGAGGATCGGACTCCAGACGATCCTCCCAAGGTTTGTGAGGAAATTTCCGACTAAATTGTTTAAGTAGAGCTGGGGCGTGAATGTGATGACAAGGTACCCAAGAACGTTCCTCCGGACCATATCTCTTCCAATGAACGAGGAATTGAAGTTTGCCCCTGGAAAGTCGTGAATCGAGAATGGACTGGACTTAAAATTCTTGTTGCCCCTGTATCACGACGGGGTTGGGTCTATGAGGACGGTCCGGAAAATGTACATTCTGGAAGAAGGGTTTCAGGAGGGAAACGTGGAACACTGAGGGTATCCTCATGGTGGAAGGTAGCGAAAGCCGATATGCTACCGGGTTGATCCGTTCGAAGACCTTGAAGGGACCCAGGAATCTGGGCGCCAGCTTCTGAGAAGGAGTTTTTAGCTTGATATTTTTAGAGGAAAGCCAGACTCTGTCCCCAGGTTTATACTCCTGTGCCACCTGACGTCGCCGATCTGCTTAGGCCTTTTGTTTTTGGACGGCCCCTCGCAAGGCTTTTTGGATCCTTTTCCAGGAGACTTGTAAATTAGAGACTTGGATATCTGCTGCCGGTACACCAGATGGAAAGGAAGAGAGGGGAAGACTGCTAGGGTGGAACCCATAATTAATGAAGAAAGGCGACTCTTACGTGGATTAATTCCTCAGCGAATTAATCGTGAACTCCGCCCAGGGTAATAGATCTACCCAGTTGTCTTGAGATTCTGACACAAAACATCTAAGCTACTGCTCCAAGGTCTGGTTCATTCTCCCCGTCTGGCCGTGTGTCTGTGGGTGACAACCCAAGGAGAAGAGGAGGGATATGCCAAGTCTCTGAGAGAAATCTCGCCAAAACTTAGAAACTAATTGTGTGCCCCTGTCCAAGACAATGGTGAGTGGAACGCCGTGTAGCCTGAAAATCTCTTTAGAAAATATGTCGGCCAAGGTAGCCGAATTGGGAAGACCCTTGAGGGGTATAAAGTGCATGTACTTGGAAAATCTGTCCACTACTACAGGGATCATATTCATCCCTTTAGAGAGTGGGAGTTCCACAATAAAGTCCATGGATATATGTTTCCAAGGCCGTTCAGGGATAGGAAGGGTCAGGAGAAGCCCAGATGGTTTGTGTCGGGCGGACTTGCTCTGAGCGCACACCGAACAAGCTCTTGTGAAATCAAAAATGTCTTTGCTCATTCTAGGCCACCAAAAGGTCTGTTTGATTAAATCCACTGTCCTTTTGAAGCCCGGATGGCCAGCTGATCTGGAAGAATGCCCCCACTCCAGGATCTTGTGGCGAAAATGTGGAGCAGCGTACAGACGTCCTTCTGGCACCTTTAATCTCCTAGGGATATGAGCCTTGGCTTTGGTGATCTCATCCAGGATATCGAAAGTATTGGCAGAAATTATGTATTTGGCAGGCAGAATAGTCTCCGAAGATTCATTAGATCCCTCCTCAGTAGAGAACTGGCGAGAAAGTGCGTCGGCCTTGATATTCGTGGTACCCGGAATATACGAAATGGTGTAATTGAATCGGGGGAAAAAAGTGCCCAACGTGCTTGACGGGATCCCAGACGACGAGCCCTCTCAATGTACAATAAGTTTTTGTGATCAGTGAGAATTGCCACTGGCTCTTTGGTACCCTCGAGGAGGTGTCTCCATTCTTGCAAGGCTAACTTGATTGCCAAGAGTTCTCGGTTCCCGACATCATAATTTCTCTCGGCCGAAGAGAATTTCCTTGAAAAGAAACCACAAGGATGGAGTTTTTCTTGAGGTGAGGACCTTTGCGAGAGTACTACCCCAGCTCCGACATCGGAAGCGTCAACTTCAAGGGTGAAGGGAAGAGATGTGTCCGGGTGACAAAGGATGGGGTTTGAGACAAAGGCTCTTTTGAGGAACTCGAAGGCTTTGATGGCGTCAGGGGACCATGCTGATGGGTCAGCCCCCTTCTTGGTAAGAGAGGTAATGGGTAGAGCAATAGTTGAAAAATTACGGATGAATTTCCGATAGTAGTTTGAGAACCCAAGGAAACGCTGGACGGCTTTTAGGGAGTTCGGTAACGGCCATTCTAGAACAGACTTCAATTTCTCAGGATCCATAGTGAAGCCTTTGTCGGAAATTATATAGCCTAGGAAGGCTGTGGATGATCGGTGGAAGAGACATTTCTCCATCTTCGCGTAGAGGCTATTTGCGCGAAGCCGAGCGAGGACCACCCTGGTGTGATGAATGTGCTCCTCAACGTTTCTGGAGAAAATGAGGATGTCGTCTAGGTATACTATGACGAAATTACCCCAAATGTCCCGGAAGATGTCATTCATAAATTCTTGGAAGACAGCTGGGGCATTGCAGAGGCCGAACGGCATCACTAGATATTCATAATGGCCCGTGCGTGTGTTGAATGCAGTCGTCCACTCGTCACCCTCGCGTATTCGGATTAGATTGTAAGCTGCTCTCAGGTCAAGTTTGGAGAATATTTGTATTGAGCGCGCTGTCTCTCCAAACGACCCCCCTATCTCTTGGCTACCCAGTGTCACCCCGCAGCTCCCAATCTCCCGTGATCAGCGGGGCATACTCAGCAATACAAAAATCAAAAATAGGAGCGCATGAAAATGAAACCAAAAGAAACCAAAATTAATACATATATTTTTATCATGAAAAATCATTCATCATACAAAAAATACACATAATACAATAATATATTAATAACCTTGTCTAAAATGACACAAATAATTTATACAAGAGCCCTAGCCACACAGGAATGAGGGATCTAAACACCCAGATGTACAACCCTAGTTGTAACAGGGAAGGAGAAGTGCTAGGAAAACAAGATGTTATGAATACACAGACCTTAAGCACTAAAATTCCACTCTGTGCTCCTCGTGGCAGGCAGGGCTCCAACAGCTACACAAGCTGACCGTCGTCACGGCCGTGCGTCGCTGTGTAATGACGTCACCAACGTGTTTCGTGTCACATGACACTTCATCAGGGCTTGGCCATAAACACTCAGAGAGGCACTAATATACCTCCAGTGGTTCCTGTATTAACCAATAGGGAACCATGTCTTATTCCAGGCTGTCAGCCATCCAATCAACTGCTCACATACTAATTGACAAACCAATATAACTAAATACTAATAGTGATTTAGAAAAAAGATAGTAAATGCATAACACTTACAAAAATATACACACTCAAAAACAAAACTTAACAGAACTTAAAATAATGAACTATAATTAAATCAAAATAACACATAAATAAAACGATTTAAAAGTTAATTTAAAAAATGAACCAAAACAATGACTATTGATTAGTCTATTGTTACTCATCATACAACATACTTATAATGAATTAATGTGTAAACATAAAGATTTTCAGAGCTGTTTAAGCTCTAGACTCCTCACAATTACATCATTGTCCATACCTTAAAAAATAAAATATAAAATAATATATATTATAAAGAGATAAACAGCATTATCGCAGCTTGTCCTAATTAACCTATGAGTGTCAGAGTTATGCCTCGCAGGACACCCTTAAGAAGGTACAGAGATAAATCCCCCCTTAACTAAATTAAAAAATAGACCATATGGACATAAATCTACATTCATCACACACTGAGTATTTATATAATCCTTAAAAATTAATTATATGTTACTATCTAGTGTGATAAAAGCCATAGTAGGAGATGTTAGAGACTACATATGTCTATACATACATCGCAGCCTACTATTTAACTAGATGAGTCAGAGCTAAGCTCGCAGGACTCAATGAACCTTATATCAAAATCTGTTCCATATTACCATTAAGTGATTAAATTTCACAAATGACCATATTGGCACAAAACCTATATAAACAACCTCATTAACCCCCTAGAGTAATAATGAACTTAATAACCAGTCTCATACTACCCTATGGGTATTTGATATTATTTTTGAAGTTATTTTGAAAGTTATTTTAGAAAGTTATTTTGGAAAAGGGGACAATTCTATCTGCTCATTTAACCCACCGGGTGACTTGCTTTCCAAAGTATAGATCCAGAATTGTTCCCTTTGGAGCAGGAAATTATCCCTATCACCCCTCCTGGGATCTCTGGATACTACTTCAATTCCCCTAAAGCGTAGGGTATCCACCTCTCCTTTATGGTGGGTCAAAAAGTGTTGAGCTAGATTATGGATACTTTTGCCCTTCTCTAAATTAAGTCGTGCATTTTTAATCCCATTAATGTGCTCACCAATACGCACTTTAAGTGGTCTGATGGTTTTCCCTACATAAATTAATGGACATGAACAATTGATAACATATACAACAAACGTAGTTGAACAGTTTATAAAATGATTCACCACATATTCCTGCCCATTGTTGCTATTACAGATCACTTTATCCTTGCTCATATGTTTGCAAAACACACATCTGCCACATGTATAGTTGCCCATTGATTTAGCAACAAAGTTGCCACTTACAGTTAGATTTTTATTGTTTTCGCTAGTGGCCTTCTTCAGAGCTGCAGTGCCAGCCGATTTTTTAATATTTTTGGCTTTTCTGAAGGCAACTTTGGGCCTATAGGGCAAAGTTTCCTTTAGAATGGGATCCATTTTCAGGATATTTCAGTGTCTATTGAGAATCCCTCTTATCTTATTTTCCTGTCTGCAAAAATCTGTCATGAAAATGGGTGTATCACTAAAAACCTTTTTCTTTTTAACCAGTTGTTTAGATTTTGGAATAAGTAATTCTTTCCGAGACATTCCTCTACTCTTTTTAATAGATTTACTTATAAGTTCCTCATCATATCCTTTTTCTTTAAACCTAGTAGCAAGACACACAGACCTGGGGAGAGAGAGATACACACACACACAGACCTGGGGGGAGAGAGCCACAAACACACACAGACGTGGGGAGAGATACACACACACCTGGGGGGGGGGGGAGAGAGATACACACACACACACAAACCTGGGGGGAGATACACACACACACAGACCTGGGGGGGAGAGATACACACACACACACAGACCTGGGGAGAGATACACACACACACACACACACAGACCTGGGGGGAGAGAGCCACAAAACACACACACAGACGTGGGGAGGAGATACACAACACACCCTGGGGGGGGGGGAGAGATACACACACACACACAAACCTGGGGGGAGATACACACACACACAGACCTGGGGAGAGAGAGATACACACACACAGACCTGGGGGGAGAGAGCCATAAACACACACAGACGTGGGGAGAGATACAGACACACACCTGGGGGGAGAGATACACACACACAGACCTGGGGGGAGAGATACACACACACACACACACACAGACCTGGGGAGAGATACACACACACAGACCTGGGGGGAGAGAGCCACAAACACACACAGACGTGGGGAGAGATATACACACACACCTGGGGGGGAGAGATACACATACACACACACAGACCTGGGGGGAGAGATATACAAACACACAGACCTGGGGGGAGAGAGATAAATACACAAACACACACACAGACCTGGGGAAAGAGATACACAAACCTGGGGGGAGAGAAACACACACACAGTGACTGGGGAGAAAGAGAGAGAGACACACACAGACCTGGGGGGAGAGATATATTGGTTCTGTACTGCAAACATTTTCTACGTTTTACTGCATAGTAATAGGAGGGGCTACAGGAACGTTTTGGGGGCACGGCCCCTTCCTGAGACAAAAGCTACCTGTATGGGAGAGACACACAGACTGGGGGAAGGGAGGGAGTCTGTGTGTCTGTGTGAGAGATAGTGGAGGAGGTGAGGAGAGAGGGAAAAGATGTGGAGGAGGAGAGAGAAATTAATAAAACGGTATAAATGGCGACGCTATTGGACAAATACCATTTATAATATTTATTTTTACGCAATGTAATTTGTTTTCTAAATACATTTTTATTGTGTCCCAGTTTTTACTTTTGGAAATCTGGTCACCCTATTCCTTGGTCCTGTGTCCAGGAAAAGAGGTCTGGCCCCCTTCTTTCTTGTTTTCAATGCCCAGTCCTTCGGTGCACGCAAGACCTCTTTCCTCTTGTCAGCACCCTTGTGTACTGAGGAAAATCTCCTGTGTCTCACATGACACTCTTTCACAGAGCTCTCATTAGGCAGGTGGAGTTTGGTTAATTACTTGGCTGCACTTAACCAGCTCCCTGCTGGATTTAGAGGCAGTTACTTCAACAGGGATAAGTCCCTGTTACAATGACTTGTTCAATCTCCAGATTCCTGCCCATTCAAGGAAATCATAGCTTCCCCCCCGGGAGATAATAGCATTTGTTTTCAAACATGGGACAGGAAAGGAATAAAAAGCCTTTATAATATTTTTAATAAAGAAAAACAGGATTTTATACCTTATTGGGAAGTGGCCCAAATATATGATCTCCCTCCTAAGGAAATATTCCCCTATATTCAAGTAACTAACTACTGCAGAAGCCTTCAGGGCTATAAAAAAAACATATTCTGAAACATAATGCCTTTGACAACAATTTTGCACAGAATGAAACTTCCAGATACACACTGGTTGAGCTATACAAATTAACCAGAGATCAGGAGATGGGAAAAAATAAGATGAACCCGAAGGCTTGGCAGCAAGATTTTGCAGAAGTCCAGTCCATGTAAGAGCTTATCACTGGATAGAAGAGAGTTTGCAAAATAATAAGATCAGAAAATCGGAGAGAAATGCGGTACAAAGTGATGCACAGGGAAAATATTCCTTTCCTCGGACAACTCAAAAATATGGAGACAGACGCCACAAAATGTCCTAAATGCAACTTAGACACGGCTACACTTAAACACTGTCTGTGGTCCTGTGACAAGATAGCAGACTCCTGGACCCAGACACTAAAGTATATTAAGGAGGTTACAAAGGTGAGTTGGGAGGGACATCCCCTGCCGATGCTCTTCGCAAACACGGACCCATGGACTTTAAAGATAAATAGTAAACGGAAGGCCATTATCCCAACGGAACTGATCCTTTTGATAGCTAGGAAAGTGTTGAATGTTGAAATGGCTGGACCAATACCCCCAAACCTAGATCTGATCAAATCCCTGTTGGTCAGGCTGGTTACTATAAAAAAATATCCCAAAAGATCAGAAAGGAGTCAGCCAGCATGATAAATATCACGACAGATGGGATATGATTATAGACACATTCCCCGCTCAGGACCAAAGTAAGTTTGTCAACCCAGATAAACACCAAAGGCTATATAATAATCCTCAGAGACTCACGAAAAGGGGCAACAACAACACAACATAGAACACTTACCTGGGAGATTCTGGGAGATTCTGGGAGATTCTGGGAGATTCTGGGGCAGTCTCACAGTAAATGCCTCAACATTTCTGTGAGATTCTTAATGGCCCATCGGATTAACACAGCGGGGGTCTCTGCAGTCCCATTCAAACTGATATCAAAACTGCATGGGACCTGCAGGGGACCCCCGCTGTGTTAATCCGATGGGCCATTAAGAATCTCACAGAAATGTTGAGGCATTTACTGTGAGACTGCCCCAGAATGTAAAAGGCAAGAGCTCTAATACCCGTGGCTGCATCTGTAATAGGTTATCGACAGATGTGTTCCAAAGGTGACACACAAGTTTTATTTAAGATTTCCTAAACTGTAATCGGATCGGTATCATGAGACACCGGGCAATCTGCTATGAGGGAATCGCAATGACCCCAAAGTGTTAGATTAACAGATTAATCAAAGTTAGGTTGGGTTTAAAGTGTTAGACTGTTAAAGTGTTAGGCCGAGGCCCCGCTGCCTCAGTCAGCGCGCCCGCACGCAGGCGGCGCGTGGAGAGGCAATTGACCGCTACCTGTGGTCTGTAGGGAGCAGGAGCTAGAGAGGGGGGGGGGAGTGGTTTGAGCGGAGGGCTGCAGCTGGGGTCTCCCGGGCCGTCCGCAGCGGGTCCTCAGCCTTAAAGTTGTACCAGGACAGTTAACACAGTAATAGGAAGGTGGATGTTTGCTCCATTTCGGCTTTATTTTTGTTAAATAAATCATGACACGATGTAATATGTCGTGTTGTTGTTCATCTGAGGTTGTATTTACCTAATTTTTAGACCTGCTAAGGAACAGCTGATTGTTATTATGTCCTGATATGTAAAACCATAGAATTCAAAGAGGGTGTACTTTCTTTTTCACATGACTGTATATATATGACAGCCCTTAAATCAATAGACCCACTCCCTGATGAAGCGTATGTGACACAAAACACGTAGAGGTGTTACAGGTCATCACGGTATTCACGCAGGACGCTGTGACGTCAGACACCACGCGTTATCCTGAGTCCACGAGAACGCTGCCAAGAGCTCTGCAGCTGTTTCCCACTAGTTATAGGACTTGATTTGGTCCCTCCGCTGTATACGGTTGTTTTCCGGTGTTCATCTTGCTAGAGGGTCTTTACGTGACGATCTTGTCCGTATATGGGAGGGACTGTGTGGATATGTCCAACATACAATAATATCACATGTACATTTTAAATTTGTTCATTATTTATATAAAATTATTTAATTTTTTAATTGATATTGTCTTTCTTTTGTGCTCTCTTTTTTGTTTGTACAGACGAGCCAACGAGTATTCTAAAACTTGCCATAAACTTGCCTTAAACTAGCCAGGTACATGCTGTGTACATGCTGGGTACATTTCAGTGACATTTCTGCAGAGGCTAATGGCCCATTAGATTAAAAAAGCAGGGGTTCCTGGCAGTCCCATTCAGTTTGAATGGGACTGCCAGGGACCCCCGCTGTTAATCCGATGGGCCATTAGTCTATCTGCAGAAATGTGTGAAATGTTGCAGCATGTACCCAACATATACCCAGCATGTACCTGGGTCTTTTTGGAGATTGCCCCAGGTTTGTTTTAGAATACTCGTCGGCACTACAGTATATGTATAATATCTTTCTCAAGATCTTGAGAAAAGCTCCTGTAGAGAGCGTAAACGTTGATAGACAAATAAATAAGTCCTGGAGTGCCTGATGCCACCTTTTCTGTATTCTAGTCCCCAGTGGTTTGCACCCAGGCAGGATACTACTTTCTGTGGAAAGCCACTAGGTTGTTGGCCCCTAAGTCCTTGTCACCCTCCCTGTGCTGCATGGAAAGGCCATTCGGCAGAAATGGCGTTAAGTAGAACAGAAGCCACAATCTCATCCCTTCGTGTAGAAATGAGTTTGTGCCAATAATTCACAGCTCTGTAAAGGTTTCACCAGTTACATAAACCCGGTGGGATCAACTTGGTTCTTGCATCAGACCATGGCTGCCCTCTGCAGGTGTCCTGCATTCCTGCCTCACGCTGTGTAAGGTCCTCTCCTACATTGATACAGACCCACCTGCAGCAGTGCTGAGTATTCTGACAGGGCAATATCAAGGCTTAGAAGTAAAGGTGATTATTAAAAACAACACATATTTTGGACTGCACCACATATCCCCCCATATTGTTCCCATCCTCTCTATCTGGATTGCTCAGGAATGGCTTGCTGGCCTCTTTGGCCGGCTAACCAAGTAGCACTTCTAAGACCCCAAAATCTGGCCTCCCCATCTCCTGCACTGTTCTCACCCACAACCCAGAGAGGAGTCGGAGTTCCCATAATCCAGGTAGCCACTTAGTGGTGCTTACTTGCCCACTTATCCCTTTAGGGTAGGAGGTGTCAATGCTGCCTTATCGTCCCCTGCACACTGCATGACTCACAGGACGCTGGCACATTTAGTTAAATGCGTGAATGGTACGCACAAAGATTCAATTACATGGGAGCACTTTGACAAACTTACCATGGCAACCCAGGCTTTATCTGCACAGAATGCACATGTCTCGTGTTCAGTTTCTCATTGCTTCTCCATTATTTTTCTGGCATAAGGTTTTTTTTTTGTTTTCCTTCCAGCCAGAAGCTGGCTTATTCCTGGGGCATGTGAATGAGGACCTGCCTCTGCTTACAGATGTTATTTTATAACGAAGCAGAAAGATGTAACTATGTTACATATCTCTTGTATAACAGCAGCTAAGTTGGCCCAGAAAGAAGCAATCACTCCCTCTCTCTGTAATGGGGCGGATAATATTACGCTGAAATCTACTGAAAAGTACAGAAAAGCTTTGAAATAATGTCTGCTACAAAATGAATTACCTTTGTGCTTCTCATCTTTCATGGGGCATTTGTTTTAGGCTCAAGGCAGAACTTTCAAGTAGTAAGCCTGCGAGAGACATAAGTAGCCTCTGTCAGAGGAGGAGCAGCTGCCGATAGATGTTTGGATTGTAAGCTCTTAGGAGCAGCCAATTAAATATTTTGTTGTGATTTTATCTTTCTCACCCATTGTACTACGCTACATAATATGTTTGCTCCTTACAAGTAACTGGCAATAAATAATAATAAGAGTTCTAGGTCATCATAAAGTAGACATACCACACTTGCATTCAATCTAAACCCCTCAGTCTATGGTTGCTAAATGGTTAATTCTAACCGCTCATCCTTTTTCTCCTGAGGTTACTTTACTTTTAGATGAAATGACAAGGTGCATGAGGATAAGCAATGGAAACACAGAATTTTGAAGAAGATACAAAAGATTCCTCCTAATTGCACTCCATGTATTAAATATTTATTTTCAGATTTAGAACAAAAGTTGTCCTAGCGAGACAAGTGTGCTAATATAGCCTTCTGTTGGCCTATGGATCAGTAAACTCAGTTAAAACAAAACAATAACATTTTATTACTTCAAAAATATATGTTGTGACTCAGTGAATTATTTACATTGTGAGTTGTTTAAAATCCTTATAGGGGTGGACTGGAGACTCTATATTTACAGTATAACTTACAGACTTGTGATCACAATAATATGTGTGTCTGTACTTTTTTGGGTCCATTCCGACATCTCAGTGTAGTTTTTAGTAAAACAGGTAAGTAGAGGATATTTACAGTAAGCACAGATTACTATGGGTGAATTACCCTATGTTACAATATGTGTATATCTGTATATATACACTCTCTCTGTTCTCCCTTTATTGCATAGGTTTGATACAATTATTGTAACATTGAGCATATTGGTCATAACATTGCTTCTTTTCCTTATGTTGTATCACAAAGTACCCACCTGGTATATAAGTAACTCATTCAACACACGGATAGTTTTGTTTCCAATAATAACCAGTGGTAGTGATCGGATTCTCACAGATAACGGAGTAATCGCAATGTGCTGACACTATGATAATATATGCAGTATATCCCTGTTACAGAGTGTATCTGTGATATATTTTTACCATGATTAGCCTAGGGAGACAGTAATATGTCATATACTGTACTCTAAGGTTGTGTCCATGTATGCCGGATAGCACCTGCGATCAGCAGTGCTGTCTAAGATAGCATATTCCAAATAGTGTGTTTACTTCTGACGGTAACCCATTTAGAATTAGTATGTGGGGTAATGGCAATATATCTAAGCAAACACCTGTGGTCTCGGCGGACCTTGGAACACAACAAATCAACAGAGTAACGATGCAACGTACACCTGAGTGGTCACGGCGGACCAAAACAAAAGCCAATAGCTACTGTATTTGTATGGTATTGTCTTAGTAGACCGTAATGGTCACGATATTTCCGTGAGCAAAAGAGAGGGGTCAGATAGTTTAGCACCCATATACTGGCCGTATTCCATGAAGCTGAGATGTCGCCCCCTATGACGTCAGACCCGACGTATAATAAGATGCTGCTATGTTACATGTCTCTTGTATAACAGCAGCTAAGTTGGCCCAGAAAGAAGCAATCACTCCCTCTCTCTGTAAAATGGGGCGGATAATATACGCTGAAAATCTACTGAAAAGTACAGAAAAGCTTTGAAATAATGTCTGCTACAAAATGAATTACCTTTGTGCTTCTCATCTTTCATGGGGCATTTGTTTTAGGCTCAATGCAGAACTTTCGAGTAGTAAGCCTGCGAGAGACATAAGTAGCCTCTGTCAGAGGAGGAGCAGCCGCCGTTAGATGTTTGGATTGTAAGCTCTTAGGAGCAGCCACTTCTCTATTTGCTAATGAAATATGTTGTTGTGATTTTATCTTTCTCACCCATTGTACTACGCTACATAATATGTTTGCTCCTCACAAATAACTGGCAATAAATAATAATAAGAGTTCCAGGTCATCATAAAGTAGACAAACCACACTTGCATTCAATCTAAACCCCTCAGTCTATATCTGCGTCGCCCCCAAAGGCAGACAGCCTTTGGCACAGCCGAAGGGCAGCCAAAGGGTGTGAGCTGTTCGCTGATGTTTGGTGATGTTACAATGGCTGTATTTAAATCTGAAACTCACCAGCCCTTTTATCCCCTGTACCCAATTTTCCAACTCTAACTGTCCATAAAATGTCTGTGAATTGACCGTATAACCCTGTTCTTTTAATGTAACCGTGTATTGTCATAACTCTGTGCTCAGGACATACTGGAAAATTAGGTAACTCTCAATGTATTACTTCCTGGTAACACATTTTATACATAAAATAAATAAACCACCACACAATAAAGGACAGGCAGACATATTTTAGGACACCCTAGAGTATTTCATTGTTTAAAAAAAAAAAAAAAAAAACACACATCAGAAAGTATGAAACGCTTGTTAAAGAGCTAATGACTGGAACTGTGCTCTTATTGTGTCCCATTACACAGAGTGTGTCGTGTGGTGTGCAGAAAACAAATAATTCTAGTTCCCTCACATAGGCCGTACCGCAAAGTATAATACAGCAGACATGCAAATACCACTTTTTTTTATTTTCCTCCCTTTAGAGGGATTGCTTGAAGCGTATCCAGGCTGTATTGCTTCTTTACTTCTGCTGTTTCTGTTGGTCCCCCTACATGCCGATTAGAATGTAAGGTCTTTGGGGCAGGGACTCGTTTCTCTTATTGTTTCATTTCTGTCTTCATGCACATGCCATCTATATTATTATATTCCCTGTATTATTATACTCCCAGTATTATTATACTCCCTGTATTATTATACTCCCAGTATTATTATATTCCCAGTATTATTATATTCCCGTATTATTATATTCCTGTATTATTATACTCCCAGTATTATTATATTCCCTGTATTATTATACTCCCTGTATTATTATACTCCCAGTATTATTATATTCCCAGTATTATTATACTCCCAGTATTATTATATTCCCTGTATTATTATACTCCCAGTATTATTATATTCCCTGTATTATTATACTCCCAGTATTATTATACTCCCAGTATTATATTCCCTGTATTATTATACTCCCAGTATTATTATACTCCCTGTATTATTATACTCCCAGTATTATTATACTCCCAGTATTATTATACTCCCTGTATTATTATATTCCCTGTATTATTATACTTCCAGTATTATTATACTCCCAGTATTATTATATTCCCTGTATTATTATACTCCCAGTATTATTATATTCCCTGTATTATTATATTCCCTGTATTATTATACTTCCAGTATTATTATACTTCCAGTATTATTATATTGCCTGTATTATTATACTCGCAGTATTATTATACTCCCAGTATTATTATATTCCCAATATTATTATACTCCCAGTATTATTATACTTCCAGTATTATTATATTTCCTGTATTATTATACTCCCAATATTATTTTCCCTGTATTATTATACTCCCTGTATTATTATACTCCCTGTATTATTTTCCCTGTATTATTATACTCCCAGTATTGTTGTAAAAATTGTAAAGTGCTGCATACCTGATTGGCTCTATAAAAATACAAATATAGATATATACATCAAGGCACAGCCAGATTGCAATACTTGGTCGTGGTATAAAACAAAAGCATAAAATAACCCGCAAAAAATAGATGAAAAAATAGAAATATATGAAATGTAAAAAACATACATCATATCAAAGGGTTGTGCATAACCCTCCTCCACCCCCCACCCCCCAAAGTCCATCATGGTCTGACACTGACATCTTCGCATTGTGCCACAACAGGTCATCACATAACAATCATGCTGGCTGCTGCTGTACGTGCAGGGGGACTACTACAGGTGTGGGCAATTCCAGTCCTCAAGGGCCACCAACAGGTCAGGTTTTCCGGACAGGTGGCTCAATCAGTGGCTCGGTCTGATTGAGCCACCTGTGCTGAAGCAGGGATATCCTGAAAACCTGACCTGTTGGTGGCCCTCGGGGACTGGAGCTGCCCATCCCTGCTCTACTACAAACTCTTAGAACAGCTCTTCAGAATGTTCCAGTCAGCCACATTCCATGGGGAAGCACAGCGGATATTGCATATTAAAACATTTGATCAGTTTCTTTAAACAGAACAACCTCTCCCACAATCGACTGCCTCAAGCTCCTTAACAATCCCGTGACATAACTGGTGTCCCCTGTATTAGGACTGTATCATGGGCCCTACTGACAATAAAGTGGTGAATCGTGAATAATCAGTTACCTACAGTAAATACTGACCAAGACTCTGTTGAAACAGTGTATCATTTGTATGCTTTCTATGATCAAAGGTTTCTCATCCCAGAGTCAAAAGAAGATAAAAAGTTGGTCCTCATTTTCCTCCCAAATCCTCCTAATGCTTCGTGTCTTGAGACAAAGCAAGGGTCATTGTGTCTGTATTTATATTCGCAGTGATGATTATTTCTGTAGTATCAAAAACTCTGCACCTAAAGGGTACGCGAGGCCCAACACTCATCCTGTGTCTATACAGTAGTGAGTGCAGACCCCAGGCGTTGCTTTAAAGCAAAGTGTCACCATGATGTTTTGCACTTACCACTCACACTCGGCTCCACTTTACAGCCAACAAAAGCTCCACACAACGTCGAAAGACTCCATTGGGTTGTGTATGCGGCACGCTATCTTGCCGTGAGGCAGATTGACTTTCACTTTGTGAGTCTGTCTACTCTTGTAGTGTAGTAAGGGGAGGCAGTCTGCTGGTCTGTGGTTGGGGAAATTATCATACCGTGGTTTCCACTGACATGAATAATCAGTTACTTTTAGTTCCTTTATAGGGTTGCTCTGAGCTTTCTGCATTTTTCTTCCAGTGGTTCATTGCCACTGAGCTTTTTTTAACCCCTTGTATGGGACCTCCCATGTCCCATATGCTTGCAAGTCATTTGTGAGTTCGCACTGGCACTTATCACTGAGTTATTACCTTCAGGCACTTGGGTGATTAATAAAAAAAAAGTACATTTATATAAAAGGTTTTTGCTGCAGGGGTTGCCAGCATACAAAACAGGTATTTGCATGTTCATACAAATGTTTAAAGAATATGGTAAAAACATACAACATGATATATCTTGGGTATCTTTATAGTCACTCTTGTTTCTCTTTTTTATAATCTGCCCACAGACACATTTTTGTGTGATGCTAAAATCCCACGACTGAAGTGACTATTTTTACGATCCTCAGAAAGTACAGAAACCTGTTATAAATCCTCGATAACCAGTCTACTAGTCAATAACACGCTCCTGAAATGGGGTTTCTGCAAAATTGTGCACATGGAGGCAACATTCATTTGCACGGAGCAAACACTAAAACTATCCCTGAGCACTCGCCAAACTAGTCACTTGGCTGTATTTTACATCTATGAATGTCAAGTTTAAAAAAATCTAAACTATCCACTGTCTGAAGACGGAGCAGCATAGTCTTATACTGCTTGATGGGTGAAGAACAAATAGTATGCTCAGTTTCTGACTTTATCTCCAGTGCTCCATGCATAGGCATACAAATCAGAGGACCAGAAACGTGTGTCTGAGAATCCAAGCCAGAGGTGTCTGCATGACAGATGTGAAGCAGTTACAAAAGCTTTTAGTTTCCAGTACAGATAAAAGGTGCTCTATGCATTCCAATGATTTCTGTATGTTTGTAAAATCCTAGTATCATGCCATAAGTGTGTTGGACACATGAAGGGGATGAAGAATAAATGAATTAAGAGTGATATTTGTACACACTGTGTACTTAGCTTGTTTCTGTTGTTCTCTGTATAATGGATGTATTATTAAAACACATTGTCTTGCACGTGGCTCTTTTTGTTACTTCATCTGGAATCCAGCTTCTCAGGCAGTGTGCCAACATCCAGAGGGAGATGAGGAACCATGCAGCTTACAATGTGCGTTTTATAAAGGGAGGAGGCCTCTCTACAGGCCTGTGCTGCTATGAGTTACACAAATACATACTGTGCGTCTGTTTATAAAAGACCATCAATTCCATGAATATGATGGAGACAGTTAACAAGTGCATATGTTAATACAGATTTGAACAGCTGGGGGATTTCTACACTCAGTTATTATTATTTTATTGATACAAGAACTTAAAGGAGAAGTGCCCCACCACTCCACTGTGTTTTATTGCTCCCTCCACCCTCCTTTTTACCTGTATATGAAGCAGGGGGTCTCCAGACCTAAACATTAATTTAAACTCCAGGGACCCCCTGGTTCTCAAGATACTTACTTGAGAAGGTGTCGCTACTACTGTCCCCTCTAGGAACACAAAACTGAGGTTTAAATCTCCCATATCCTGTGGGCCAATAGGAAGCTGCAACATTATCTGTCGTTACTTCCTTCTGGCCCGTGTCATGCAAGGGATTTAAACTTTCATATAGCTAATAAAATACCACACAGCCTACAAGAGATCATTAAGGCTAAGGCCCCGCTCCCTCCGTCAGCACACCCGCACTGCAGACAGGCGGGGCGCTGACATACACAGACCGCGATATGCGGTCTGTAGGGAGCGGGAGCCGGAGCGGGAGGTGGGCGGGAGTGGGAGGCTTGACAGGGAGGGGGGCGTGGCTTGAGCGGAGGGACCCGCTACTCTGCCCCCTCCTCCCCCCCCCCCATCCCTCCCTCCACGGCTCGGGCTGGAGCTGCTGATTGAAAGTACAGTAAATAAAGCAACATACACACACACACACGCAGGCACTCATACATACACACACACACACACACACACACACACACACACACACACACACACACACACATACACAAACACAGACAGGCACACACATACACAAACACAGATAGGCACTCAGACACACATACACACACACAGACAGGCACTCACGCACACACATACACACACACAGACAGGCATTCACGCTGCTTTCACTCCACACTCCTCCCCGCTCCCCGAAGCCTCTCCTCCTCCCGAAGCCTCCCCTCCCCATTGGCTCACAGCCACCCCACGTGACGCGTCGAAGCTAGGGATTACAATTCTCTTGTATCCGCTAGCGGCTGATGCGTCACAGCGTGTAGTAAGCTGTGCAGCCAGGGGGGACCGGGACCGGCTCGGGAGGATTCCCCTGCTGGTGGGGAATGCCAGTGCAGCCGCCCGTGCCGCCGGGCGCAGCGGGTCCCAGCCCTAAGGAAGAACATCTCTCTAAAGTTGGTTCCTTTTCCTGACCAGAATGACCAGTGAAAAACTGGAACCTGTCACTGTTCTGGCCCAAGCACACCCTGATAGATGCGTAGGGACAGGCAGGTTAAGGTTAACTCAATCCATATGTAGCCCTGGTAAGAAATGGGGCTATGGTTCTATCCTCCTCCTGGTGTAATCCCTGCTAAGGGCAGGTTGCCAGGAGTTATCATGGGTTTCCCCCACTTCAAGCACTTGCCCTGAATGGTGGATGTAGGTCACCTGATCCTGTGTCCAATCAAGAGGCACAGGGGCGGTGCCTGCTGATATCATAAAGAGCAGTGCATTTCCTATTTAATGTGTGGTTCTGACAGTGTGTGAGAGTTAGTGTTAGCGAGGAGAGGAGTGAGCAGTTTATGAGTAGAGCTGATAGATTATAGTGAGGTGGACCAAATACCTCTCACCCTGCTTAGGGGGTGAGGGAAGAGCTAGCCCCACTCTGGATGGACCTTAGGTCCAGAGTGGAGGCAGGGACCATCACTAAGGAGAACAGCTTGTGGACATTCCATATCAACTGTACCTGTCTGTCTGCTGCTAAAGAGAATAAAGGAGTCTGCTGTTTAAAGAGAACCTTCTGTGAGACTGGAATCTCTCATCCCTGGTTGAGGGATTTCTGTGGTAGGGATTCCACCCCGCATCCCTGGGTCTTACTACAGATGGAGGCGCTGCACCATTGAAGGAGAACGAAGGCATCCACCCCAGTACCCTGTCCTGTTGTTCCCCCATGACACCGCGGGAGACTCAGGCCCTCCTGTTGCCAGCAGGTATGCACCACACAGAGACATGTAGCCAGAACCCAGAACACCTTAGGGGCCCCGATCTGCGACCGGGTGGAGGTCCATGGGATATAGTTGGAGGTGCTGCTGAGAGAAACAGGACAGGTTTTCAGTGAAGCAGAGCTAAAAGTAGTATGTACACTTTCAAAGCAAGTGCTGCAGAAGGATGGGCATTTTTGAAGACTAGGGGTAGTCAGGAGAGACAGTCCTCTCGCACAGTACACCCTAGGTGCCCTAGGAGGGTGATGTAAATTTGGGTACAAGCGGCTATAACTGTTCTAGTCGCCTTGAGGCAGATAGTGTAGGATTCCTGTGGGGGTAGCCTGTTAACAGAGGTCAGGGACTTTAGCATAGGGTCTGCACTATGAGTGGCTAAAAGTAGGTTGACGCCAAGTACTTAGGAATGCCAAGTACATTAGCCAGTATCCAGAAAACACATCACAGAGTGCTTGTAATGAACCGTCAGCGAGTGCGGTGTACAAGGAGAGAGTTCTGCCTAGCCTGGGGTATGCCATGCGTTATATTCACTGGTTAGAGCACCATTGAGAGTAGTAAGTGTCTAGGAATGAGTTGCACCATAGGCACTGAGAGTAGCGTTATCATGGGCTTAGAGGGCTCACTAAAGACGGCGGCAAGAGATACATGTGCTCTGCGGGGCATGGAGGAGGTTAAAATGGCTACTGCTGCACCATTCACTGCAACGCGGGTTGCAGCTGATCCAAAATGGCGACTCCCGCCAAGCCTAGATAGCGCACGTGCTGCGTGCAAGCAAGCTGCACGAGAAATGTGGCGAGAGATGTGCAAGGGTTTGGTGCCAAAACCAGAACCTCAGCTAAAAGAAGAGAGCGGCGCGAAAGCTGTAGCCGCACCTACCTGTGCAGTGACTGGCCAAAGGATGAAGCCACGTCATCCAAAGAGAGAGAGTGCCCCGCCTCTATTTTCCACCGAGGGAGGGGGCACACTGGGAACCAATTCCAACAGTCCTCCCCAGCGGAAGGAGGGACAGGAAGTGAGGCTGAGGAACTTCACTTCTGCTTGACTGGTGAAGGAGAAGGAGCTGATTGTCAAACCAGTAAGCTGAGCGAATCAACCCCTGCACAAAAGATGGCTGACTTAAGCGTGACGACTTATCAACTTCCAGGAGGCCTCCTGGTTGTGGAGGTTGATGGGCGTGAATATCTGAGGTGCCTGTGCGTCCAATGCAGGTCACCCGGATTGGCACCAAGTACTACGGCACGGTGCCAACAGTGTGGCACGTTCTACCTCTGGCCTATCGAGCCATGCCCTACAATAGTGACCCTGCGAGATGCCTCTCCAGCGACGCTGATCAAAGTGGAGGAGGCAGATGCGAAGGCTGCCTTGGTCCCATATATCACCCTTGCGGTAGGGACCCAGGCCCAGCCACCAAGAGATGCCCCGATGGAGGAGAGCGCGACCGCAGTGGAGGTACTGGAGCGGGACCGTTTCGTACCCTAACCCACTGGCGGTGCCGCAAGGACCCGAGGTGACTCCCCAGTGGAGGTGGCATTGCAGTTCTCATCAGATGATGAGAGAGACAGCCTGTTGTCGGTGGTGATGCGCCGGCCGGCGAATCACCCCAGCTGTAAAGAAGAGGTTCCAATTACCTCAGAGATGGAGCAGGCGAGTCCGGAGACCCCCCGACGGCGAGCGCTGGTGTGGCCTGAACCGCGTAGAAGTCCCACGCCCATGGCGACTCCCAGTGCGGCGGAGATGGGACCCGAGAAGGCCCCGGAGGAACCGCAGAGCATCGCAAGACAGCAGAGTGGTAAGAGGACACTACAACCCCCTTATTCCCGCCAGGTGAAGTAGGAACCTGTGGAGAGAGAAGGGCTTGAGGCCTACCTGCCCATCCGCGACCCTTATTGTCCACCGCCGCCCCTTCCTGTCCTCGACGCACTTCCGGTGTGGGACCAAGGAGCGGATGGAGATTCCGCGACGACCAACGATGACGTCACTTCCGGGTCAGTCTGGCGCAGAGGCCCGGAAGCTTTGATTGCTTCAATAAGGAAAGCTGGGCTGGAAGCAGAGTTCGAGGAATTTAAGGCCCAAGTAGCCAAGCGGGGAGCCCAAAGCGCTGCCGCCAGAGACAGTAAGAGACTACCTACCGGTCGTGGCATCGCCCAACTCAGAGACACTGTAATGGACTATGGCGATCATGTGGTCACCGCCCCTAGCGCCATTGCCCCGGCCACTGTCCCTGCCCCGTCACATGTCTTGCCAACGGGTCCTAGTGGGAGCATGCTGGATAAGACGCCCAAGTTTTCAACTGATTTGCGGGATTGAGTAACAAGTGATGAGGGTTCTGATGGGGAGATACCATTGTCAAGTGTTGTACATGTACCTAACCCCACTGTGTTTAATCCTGTTCCTAGAGGTAGGGCCCGAGGGTCCCAGTCTACTGCAAAAGCGGGTCCCGTAAGTCCCAAGGCACCTAAGATGAATCCCATGGTTTACAAGAATGTCATTAGAGGGAGGCGTAAAGGCTCGCACTCTACTGAGGCAGCGACTTCTGGTGTGTCCTCAAGAGCTGAGTCTGAGGAAGGTATGAGTGTGTCATCCTCATATGAGCACCGAGATAAATGGTGGGCACCGTTTTTCACAGGGTATGATGAGGGGATGGACCGCACCAGATTTGTATTGATAAAGAAAGATACTGTAGATCACTGGTGGGACACAGGCACCTATTCTCCACAGGAGGTTGCCGATGAGTTAGATAACAGGTGGAGAGACATTATGCAAAAAGTGATTACCCCCAAAGGCTCATTTATTCTGTATGATGATATTGCGCCTGAGGAGCCAAAGTACTGTGTACTGCCAGGAAAGGCTGGGAACCGGAAACTTACTAAGTTAAGTCGAGCAGATAGAGCCATAGCGGCGAGATACCGGCAATCTCATGATTATGAGTTCCCGTAAGTGCCAGAGCCAATAATGTAGGAGATCAAAGACCAAAGAGACACCTGGCTTAGGGATGTGGTCATTGAGCATCTACGAATTAAATTTGGTAGCACTGCTTAATTGAGGGAGGACAAAATATTTTCTGTAATGAAATCTTGGAGTACAGGCAGGAATATATTCATGCATAACATATTGTACAGACCAGAGAATGGGCCTGTGCAACCTTTCTTTATTAAGGTTGTGGATCATAACGGGCGGGAAGTGAAGAAGCCTGATCCCCGTCATTATTATTGAAGTTAAGGGTTCTCCATGTTGGGAGTTTCCCGCTGTTATGTCACCATCATGGGTGTTACAGTCTCGTGTACACAATATTAACTAATTATGTTTGTATGTTCACAGATTGTTCACCTGCAGGATGGTCCAGCAAATTAGGTCCAAGTGGGGACCATTGGATTTCCACCTGGGGGAGAGTGTAGCCCTGGTAAGAAATGGGGCTAATCCCTGCTAAGGGCAGGTTGCCAGGAGTTATCATGGGTTTCCCCCACTTCAAGCACTTGCCCTGAATGGTGGAGGTAGGTCATCTGACCCTGTGTCCAATCAAGAGGCACAGGGGCGGTGCCTGCTGATATCATAAAGAGCAGTGCATTTCCTATTTAGTGTGTGGTTCTGACAGTGTGTGAGAGTTAGTGTTAGCGAGGAGAGGAGTGAGCAGCTTATGAGTAGAGCTGATAGATTATAGTGAGGTGGACCAAATACCTCTCACCCTGTTTAGGGGGTGAGGGAAGAGCTAGCCCCACTCTGGATGGCCTTTAGGTCCAGAGTGGAGGAAGGGACCATCACTAAGGAGAACAACTTGTGGACATTCCATATCAACTGTACCTGTCTGTCTGCTGCTAAAGAGAATAAAGGAGTCTGCTGTTTAAAGAGAACATTGTGTGAGACTGGAATCTCTCATCCCTGGGAGGGGGATTTCTGTGGTAGGGATTCCACCCCGCATCCCTGGGGCTTACTACAGATGGAAGCGCTGCACCATTGAAGGAGAACGAAGGCATCCACCCCAGTACCCTGTCCTGTTGTTCCCCCATGACACCGCAGGAGACTCAGGCCCTCCTGTTGCCAGCAGGTATGCACCACACAGAGACATGTAGCCAGACCCCAAAACACCTTAGGGGGCCCGATCTGCAACCGGGTGGGGGTCCATGGGTTATACATATATCAAGCAAAGGAACCTTCTTACTTGCTGAAGTGTTTATTTGGGGCAACAACATACAAATAAAAAGGGGGGGGAAGTACTGAGGGAACACTGGGACATGAGAGCAATGGAGGGGAAGGGGAGCTATGAGGGAAGTGAGTTAAATGCAAGATATTGGGATAGGTAAAAATCAGTGACTTTACCAGGATAGGAGAGATGACTGCTCGAGATGGCTACTGATACTAAAAGACAGCATGCTGGTCTGGGCTGATGGGAAATTAACTGGGACAATACCATCTGGCAAGGGGAGGGGGAGCAGTCCATCCTGGTAAAAGGCAGGGGGGTCGCAAGGCAACTGGCTGAAGCCAAGAAAACCACATGGGGTCACTAGATTGTTGCAACAGCGAGGCTGAGGAGGGCTGGCAGACTGAAGACAGAGAAAAAACACAATCCTGTTCCAGGACAGTCCCCTTATTCACATTCTGTTTCGCATTGGACTTTTTCACCCCACTTAAACCCTTTCCTATCTGCACAGGCCTGTAAGAGCATTCCCAGATATAGTCTTACCAAACCCTTCCTGTATTAGCCTAAATTAGCAATGTCCGATCCAATGTGCTGCTCTATTCCTCATTTCTGCACATGTAATAAAAGACAGAGTGCGTGTATCGTCTGGCTGCAGAACACAAAGGTTACACGCTGAAGCTTGTGAGCTCTACTTTGGGGCTAGCGAGAACCTGAGGTCCGGCACAAAAGTCCAGTCTTAAGGTTGTCCAGGTATCAGCCCCCACACACACTTCTCTTGCAAAAAAAACAGTGAGTTACTGGATTGACATGAGCAGGGCCCGACAAACTGGGCAAAAACCCACTCGCCCCCTCCCAAAAAGTCACTCGCCCCCCCAAAAAAAGTCACTCGCCCCCCCACAACACTTACCTGCGGTGGGGTCCGGTTGCGGGTTCCTGACGTTGTTTCCCGGCCTTCTGCTGTAGTGTCGCCTTTAAAATAATGTTTTTCTCCTGCAGCACTATTCAAAATGGCTGCGCGGTGTCATATGACACCGTGTTGCCATGGCAAGGGGACTGTAACGCCTGTATGCCCGCAGACCTGGCCAGTCCCCAGTACTGAGGTGGGTAAGGGTATAACACGCACCCACAGCAGTGAGGGCGTGCCCGGAGTGTGGTAAGTTGCCTTGCCGGGCCTGGTGAGGAAAGGGTTAACGTTTATACTTGCAGAGTCCGGGGTGCCAGAAGTAGACGGGTAAATGTCCAAGAGCCAAGGGTCAGGGGCAGGAGAAAGCAGCGTAGTGAGTTCCAAAGCAGAGTCCAGGAGTAGAGAGGTACAAATAGTAAAGCCAAGCCGAGATCAAACCAGGGAAATCCAAACAGAGGCAGGGACAGGAACAAGGAGCTGGAACAGAGAGCTAAGCACAAGTTACTGCACACGGGAGCCACAGAGAAGCTATGCTGAGCGACGTCGGAGAGGGCAGACTGTGGTTATAAAGGGCTGAGAGCCAATGGTAGCAAGGGGTGGAGAGGAGGCTTGGCTGAGTGGCTGCAGTGATAGGTCCAGGTAAGCAGGAAGGGAGACAGGGGATAGATACCTGGTAATAGCCTGCAGCCAATGAAGGGAGGAGCCAGTAGCACGGGAGGGCTGGTAAGAGGATCGGGTGTGCGCGCCTTCTATAAGGCTGCCGTGCGCGCGCCCGATCGTGTGCACGTAGATGCGGCGTGCGCTGCGGAGGAGCGGCCTGGCGTGGAGGAGGTAAGGTGTTGAGGGAGCGGGGCAACGGGGCAGGGAGCCGCCGTGGGACCGGAGGTGAAGGGGACCCGCTGAGAGGCGCGTGTCCCCCGATCCGTTACAGGGACATTGTGACATCACGAGGTCACACAGCGTCCCGATACCATGGCAACGCGGCGTCATATGACGCCGTGTGACCATTTTGAATAGTGCTGCAGGAGAAAAACATGATTTTAAAGATCAAGACGGAGAAGACCGGGAGAAGCCAGGGGACACCGCCGCAGGTAAGCAGTCAACAGCGGCCACAATGCAGACGCCCCGGGCGACCGCATTTGTCGAGCCCTAGATATGAGCGAGCGAGAGAATGCTATCAATACGTGATTGAAAGTATACATGTTATGAACTGTAGTAGAAGCAAGATAGCGTCCACACGGCTCAGGTCCATGACTAGCAATCAATCCTGATCTCAAAAAAGATCAATAGAGTATAAACAAATGTATCTGCTCCAGAGTTAAACCTTGGCTAAAAGTCGTGATTAATGGCCCAGAAACGACAGCAACAAATTCAGTACTTTTAGCCATATGTTATGCTTAAGGAATAGATTTTAGAAGTACAGGAAGCCCTGACACAGTAATACAGGCATACCCCGCTTTAAGGACACTCACTTTAAGTACACTCGCGAGTAAGTACATATCGCTCAGTAGTCAAACGGCAGCTCGCGCATGCGCCTGTCATCACGTCCTGAACAGCAATACCGGCTCCCTACCTGTACCAAAGCTGTGCGCAAGCGGGGAGACTATAGAGCCTGTTACACATGCGTTATTTACAGCAGTTATGCACTTATATGACGATTGCAGTACAGAACATGCATCAATAAGTGGAAGAAAGGTAGTGCTTCACTTTAAGTACATTTTCGCTTTACATACATGCTCCGGTCCCATTGCGTACGTTAATGCAGGGTATGCCTGTAAATGAGCTTTGTGGATTTGTCCCTACAGTATCTATATTGTGTGCAATTAAAGCCCCACCTAGTGGAAATTGTAGGTACTGACAGGCAAATAAATATGCTGCATGCACAGCAAATATATTATACCCAGTGATTCCGGGGTTTAGGTTTTAACTGAAAAACACTTAAAAAACACCACAAACTGACCGCCTTGCACTTTCTGTTAAAACCAATAAACTCTGCAAATGAAGCATTATTTTCTATTAAAGTCCACATCTTGTGGCAACTGGTCCACAAGTAGGAGACAAAGGCCCCATGCGGGAGTATGGAAACTAAATATAAAACCGAACCAAAAAAACACCAAATTCAAATTTTGGGGGAAAAAATAATTGTGTAACTGCATGTCTTCCACAGGCCTCCAAACCCGCTATATTCACCCCATTATCCCATGTCATGCAGTGGTTAGGTTGCACACAAGGATTCTGGGTAGTGACATGCACATAAATCACACAGTGGGAGCATCCCTTTTAGCTTTCTACCACCTTTACTATGTGGATTGACTGCTGCATTAAACAGCTCATCCAGCTAAACCTGGGTAACATCACACCAGTGCAATTCAAGTTGGGAGATTCTGATCTGCCTTTTTTATCGATCCCGAGTTAACTGCCATTGCCGCTGACTCCCCTTTTGACACAGCTGCAAGCACATTATCTAATTAGTTATAGTGAAACAATTTATAGAGCCAAACTTTATGGGCTCATTTTTGTTCACAGGATATATGGCACTAGCCAATCTGAATTCACAACTGGAAGTGACCAGGGACTCTTGTATGTGTATATATATATACATACACACAGTTGTGTGAAAAAGAAAGTTCACTCTCTTTGAATTCCATGGTTTTACATATCAGGACATAATAACAATCAACTGTTCCTTAGCAGGTCTGCAAATTAGGTAAATACAACCTCAGAGGAACACAACACATGACATATTACACTGCATCATGATTTATTTAACAAAAATAAAGCCAAAATGGAGAAGCCATGTGTGAAAAACTAAGTATACCTTATGATTCAATAGCTTGTAGAACCACCTTTAGCAGCAATAACTTGAAGTAATCGTTTTCTGTATGACTTTATCAGTCTCTCACATCGTTGTGGAGGAATTTTGGCCCACTCTTCATTACAACGTTGATTCAGTTCATTGAGGTTTGTGGGCATTTGTTTATGCACAGCTCTCTTAAAGTCCAGCCACAGCATTTCAATTGAGTTGAGGTCTGGACTTTGACTGGGCCATTGCAAGACCTTGATTCTTTTCTTTTTCAGCCATTCTGTTGTAGATTTGCTGGTGTGCTTGGGATCATTGTCCTGTTGCATGACCCAATTTCGGCCAAGCTTTAGCAGTCGGACAGATGGCCTTACATTTGACTCTAGAATACTTTGTTATACAGAGGAGTTCATGGTCGACTCAATGACTGCAAGGTTCCCAGGTCATGTGGCTGCAAAACAAGCCCAAATCATCACCCCTCCACCTCCGTGCTTGACAGTTGGTATGAGGTGTTTGTGCTGATATGCTGTGTTTCGTTTTTGCCAAACGTGGCGCTGTGCATTATGGCCAAACATCTCCATGTTGGTCTCGTCTGTCCAATGGACATTGTTCCAGAAGTCTTGTGGTTTTTTCAGATGCAACTTTGCAAACTTAAGCTGTGCTGCCATGTTCTTTTTTTAGAGAGAAGAGGCTTTCTCCTGGCAACCCTTCCAAACAAACCATACTTGTTCAGTCTTTTTCTAATTGTACTGTCATGAACTTTAACATTTAACATGCTAACTGAGGCCTGTAGGGTCTGAGATGTAACTCTTGTTTTTTTTGCAATTTCTCTGAGCATTGCACGGTCTGACCTTGGGGTGAATTTGCTGGGACGTCCACTCCTGGGAAGATTGGCAACTGTCTTGAATGTTTTCCACTTTTGAATAATCTTTCTCACTGTAGAATGATGGACTTTAAATTGTTTGGAAATTGCATTTTGACCCTTCCCAGATTGATGAGCAGCAACAATTGCTTCTCTAAGATCATTGCTGATGTCTTTCCTCCTTGGCATTGTGTTAACACACACCTGAATGCTCCAGACCAGCAAACTGCTAAAACTTCGGCTTTTATAGAGGTGGTCACACTTGCTGCACTGGTTAAATCTGGAGCTGTCAAAACCACGTCTGGGCCTTTTGTCTCAGATCTTCTAAAAAAAACTGTGTCATCTCACTATTTATTTTCTTCACAGGCGTCTCTGATGGTTTAGCGGTGCCAATCTATCCTCCCCTTTGTTTCTGGATGAAATCTGCATACGCCAAGAAATTTCGGAAACGGTTCCTTACTGAAGGGTTTGAGTGGACGTTTTTCTTTAAGAATTTTTTTATCACTCTAATATTTATATGTCTATATTATGATCACAATTTGCACAGTTTTATTATTAAGCTATTTCACTGTTTTCATTTGTTTTATCACATTTACACACCGGAAGCTCTGACTTAAGACATTTTTGTTTTTAACTTGGTACAGAATTGACCTGATACCTGACCCCGATTCTGCGCTTGATTATTTCTAAACAGGGTTCTTAAATTCTGTGATACCCATGCTCCACTACGCAGAATAAGAGTACGGGGGAGCCACCCAACCTTATTGCGCTTCACCATTTTAGGGGTACATGTGGAAAAGATACAAAGTAACTGGCACCACCAAGGATCTTAATAAGTACAGATGCCTGCGGAATATGTGCACAATGAAAACAAGACTAGAAAAAGCCCAATATTACTCTAAGAATCTATCAAAAAACATCAAATCTAACAAATTTATATCCCAGCCTTTAATCCATCACAACCATCTAATATATAAAAAAGGATGATACTACTCTGACAAATCCCACTGACATACCAAACACATTCAATGAGTAATTTATGGGGTGTACTACTAGCAAAACACAGCCCAAACTACAAACATGAAGCTCAACTTGTGAGAACCCCTATAGCCTCACCCCCTCCCAACAGTGCTTAAAATGTTCAATTTGCCTCAGTATCTGAAGGGGAGATTCCACAAGCGCTCCTCATATTAAACCTAAGCAGCCAGTGTGGACCTGACCTACGGCAATCAAAGTTCCTATGACTCGGTGCCCCAGCCCTTGCCATACCGCTTGCCTCCTTTATCAACTCTATTTTGTCTACAGGCCATATCCCAAAGAACTGAAAAACCGCCAGAGTTGTCTCAGTCTTCAAAAGTGGGGACAAAAAACCTGTCTCCAACTACAGATCAATCTTATCGTGACACTATGTACTCATTTGCATGTTATTTCCCAGAATCCTTAGCTGCAGTGGAAGCATTGTATGCTCAGAGATAATGGTGGAAATCAGTGTTGCAGACCTGTCTGAGACGTGAATGTGATCACAAAATATATTTTTATTTGCCCAATACTATCCAAAGTCATGTGAAAATGTGTCCACTCCAATTAAGTGATTACTATACCAAGACAAATTTCCTTAGCCAATTCCAATCTGGCTTTCACCCAAAACCCACCACGGTAACTACCCTCTTAAAAGTTAGCAATGCTCTCCAGTGTGGAATGGAACTGCAACAACTTATTGGTGCAATATTCTTAGATTTTTCTAAGACTTTTAATACTGTTGATTATGTTATCTTGTTGAACAAGCTCCAGTGCTCTGGAATAGGGGACCACGCTTTAAACTGGTTTCACTCCTGCCTATCGGGTAGATCCCAATATGTGTCTAACTCGGTTTGTAACTCCAAGCACTTGGATGTCTCCTGCGGGGTCCCTCACGGCTCTGTTCTGGGGCCCCTACTCTTTTCAGTCTTCATTAATGATCTACCTACAGCTTGTAAGGGAGCTTCAATGCACATCTATGCGGATGACACAATCTTATATACACACAGTCTTAGCCTCTCTGACCTTGAACACGTAATTCAATCTGATTTTTCAAGACTTGAAAACTGGATTTGCCATAACAAATTGTTGTTAAACACTGACAAAACTGTAACAATGGTATTTGGAACTATGGCTAAGTTTGTAAAGCTTCCAATGACAGAGCTACAGATCAGAACCATCTCTAACACCACTTTAGCCCATGTCACTAGTTTTAAAAATCTGGGCATATGGTTTGACTCCCATTTAAGATTTGGGTTGCATATTGATACTCTGACATCCACAACTTATGCCAAACTAGGGGGGTCATGCAGTAAGCGGCGAAAAGGCACTTTTCGCCAGCTTCTCACCAAAAATGCCTGCTATGATTCAGTAAGCAGCAAGAAGCTGGCGAAAAGAGAAAAAGTCGCCATTTTTTTTGCCGCAAATTTTTGTCCGGTAAATGCGTGGCGAAAAGCCACTTTTCGCCGCTGTCTGACACTTTTTTAAACTCACTGAATTCTAGTAGCCCCAATCAGCTTTTTGCTGCTACTCGCCGCTCGAAAATGGAGATTTTCTCTCCAAACAAAAAAGTTGGCAAGAAGTTGGGGAGAAGTGGCGAGGAGCGGCGAGAGAGGGGACTTAGAAAAAATCAGGCCCTTTTCCTTCCTCGGATTGATGCCGGGGTCTCTGGAGCTGATACCCATTAATACCAGCACCGGAGACCCCCGGCATGCATCCGATGCAGGAAAAATGCATTTACAGCCACTTCATTACCTTAGCGGCTAACCGCTAAGCCAATGAAGGGGTTAACCACCCGTGCCAGGCTTATTGTGGGTAGCGGGGGTGGGTGAAGGGGGTATTTGGCCCTTGTTGGGGGTTTAGGCCTTGCGAGGGAACTGCGGGTGGAGTTAACCCCTTCATTACCATAGCAGTTAATACCGCTACACACCCACAAGGTCTAAACACCCACCAAGGGCCAAATACCCCCTTCACCAACCCCCGCTACCCACAATAAAAACAATACACACTACAGCCCCACTACCCACCTTCTAGGCCCTCAATAAACATTACTATATCAAATACACTACCCACCCCCTGTGCCCCCAACAACCCCTATACCCCCCCTAACATACAGTACATTTTTTTTTCTGCACAGGAATTATACTACAGGCCAGCGGTGGCCCTCGAGTGGTCCCCGCGGGTGTCCGGGGGTCCCCGCTTGCCTGCAGTACCAATTCTGTGCCCCAAAAAAATTATTAAAGAACACATAAATACTTTAAAATAAATACCCCCCCTCCCCCCCCTGCAACACATACAGTACAGTAATGGGCAAAATTACTATTATCCACATATGGATAATAATGCATTTGCCCGTTTCAAATACAAAAAGCAGCAGAAATAAAATAAATACATCTTGCACTCACCCCTGCCAGGCACCTACGATGAAGTCCGTCCTCATCCTCACCCTGTCCCTGCCCTCCGGTGCTGCAAAAAATACACAAGAATAAAAAGAGACAATATAATGTCCCTTAACCCCTTAATCACCTTTGTGGTTAGTAACCGCTAGAGTAATTAAGGGGTTAACCCACCCTCACCCACTACTCACCCGTATTGATATATGCACTCATCTCTTATATCTCCAAATGTAACAATTCTAAAGATGGGGAAAAGAGAAACCAAGAAATAGTTTTACTATATAGAACCACTTTAGGGTGCCATAAATGTACCGATATCTATGTATGACTTGTATGATCTTCTATAAAGGTACATATTAAATATTCTAGGTGTCTCCTCCCTGAAGTTCCATACTCCCCCCACCAAAATAATACTCATCCCAAATTAATTAGGAATACTTTTAACACAAATGGTACTAGGGAAAAATAGATGCATGATATATATCCGAAGTACCATATCCTGGTGTTTAAAGCCATATAAGTTATCTCAAAAAATGGCTCAAACTCCATTCTGTGTTAAGACCCTCTGGTATTTTTGTGTTCAATAAAAATATCCACTGGGCTTCCCTATGATCTAGGATACATGTCACCCCCCCCCCCTCCCCGTTCTCTACGTAGAATCCTATCAATTCCCATAAATGAGACTGTAGACGGACGTTCACAGAGGTACACACTTGGAGTCGTTTATAATGTGAAATTATAATAAGGCTTTATTGTGCCTTTTCCTTTTCATCAGGAAATTCATCCAAACACAGGGGGGGGAACAAAGCTTCTATTCACTTGGGAGTATTTCTAGTGAAACACTATGCAATAATTCACATCTCCCTTAGTCAAGCAGTTCTCGCAGCCCCAAACACATAGCATGCAATAAGCAGATATAAGCAGTCTTTTAAGAATGAAAGTCTTATCTGTTCCTTGTGGTTTGGAAGGAAAATCTTCACTGTTCCTGCTTCAGCTCCCTTGTCTCCAGGGTTGGTCAGCATACAGGTTTAGAAGTTTTCCCTGTGTCCTGTAAGCAGCTCTGCTGTTTCTTCTGGCAGGGCTCAAGACTGTTCTGAGAGTCAAAGACAATCTCTGCTCTCTCTCCTAAGTTCAGCTCTCAGTCACAGCTAAGGAGTTCTCACTTCCTGTTTCAAAAGACAGGCTTTCTAAGCCATCTAATCAGGCAGGCGGTGTTTTGTTAATTGACTACCAGCAGTTAACCACCACACTGGTGGATTAGAGGCACATTACCTGAACAGGGATGAGTCCCCTGTTACATACCTCCCCTGTTTGTGGGAAGCTCGGGCTTACCACGGCCAAAGCCCATCCTTCCACTCTCATTCGAGATCTTTCTGTGACTTGAATGAGAGTGGATGGAGGAAGAGAACCCTCTGTCCCGCTGGGATTGGAGCCCTTTCTCCAGTTTATTTTTGTCTCCTCCCGAAAGTGCTTGAGATCAGCACTCCTCAGTCGCTTGAGGAGGACGTTTTCCACGTAAAGTCTTTTTATCTCGTGCGCGGTCATGAGATTTCTGTTGCGTCGGGCACTCCTCTTTTTGTAGACAAAGTGTATGGCAACAGTTGTAGGGCCGTTAGGACAAGCCCTTAGCGGTTTCTGCTCTTTAAGCGGTCTTTCTGCAGTTTCTCCACACCACGGAGTCGCCAGTTCAGCTTCTTTGGGACCGAGTTGCACCTCCACCTCCTTTTCCAGAGAACGTCCTATTTTTTCAGCTTCCTCAGCTAAGGACTCTTCTGGTTTTGATTCTGCACTCCTACCTCTGTTTGTTGCCTGTTGGGCAGCTGTAGGTTTGGCTAGTGCTTTCTTAGGTGGCTCAAACTTCGTAATTTTGTTTTTAAGTTGCATGGAGTCCCCAACTCTCACTGTACCCTTGTCCTCACGGGCATTAGTTACTGTGGGATACTGGTGCTTTCTCTGAGTCTGTATCAGAGTCTCCTTCATATTCTGGAGCTCTGTAATTTTTGTTGCCTTGTGGCGCACTATGAACTTCTTTGCTTGGGCCACAGTTACTTGTTTCAGTTTCTGGACCTTCTTGTGCTTCCTTTTGTGCCGCGTCACCTGGGTTCTAAACTTGGCTTTTAGCGTTGCTTTGGTGATGCTCAGGGTAGCCTTCAGTTTCTCATGCTGCTTTGCGGGGACATACTGGGTCATCAGACGTTCCTGCAGCACTTGAATTTCTTTAGCAGCCTGCAGCTTTTCTTCCTGCAGCGTTTGCTGCTTCTCCTCAACATACTGGAGGTGTGTACGCAGACCTTGCAGTTGGTTCTGCAGTCGGTGCTCTGCTTCCAACTTTTCCTTGACTTACGCTTGTCACGGGAGACGCATTTAATAACACATTTATATTTCGTGGCCCCCCCCCCCCCCCCCCAGATTTTCTTTATGCCCCCTGTGGCAAAAAGGGGGGGTAATCAGCGCATTAATAAAGGCAGTGGGCTCGGCTGGTTACCCCTATTTCGTATTGGGGATGAAGGGGTTAATATTATATGCTGTTCCCCTTTTAAGACTGCTAATTTAGGAACAGAGTGAGCCAGCACCCTGATTGTTGGTGTGCAACCTCAGTGTACCCCCCAAGAACACACATATTAAAAATATAACTTTGTCATAAGGGAAACATATATATAGAGTAATCACAGGAATAGCATAACTGATTCCTCTTCCCCTTTGGAAGACTCAGAAAAACAAGACACTATATTCAAGTCTTGCTGATCTGATTCATTTTGTTTTTAATCAATTTTATATTTGTATGTTAATTTTGCCAGCATTTGTGCTGATAAGGATCTTAGATCCTTGATATGTATTCACTTGTATGTCTTTTTTCAAGTGGGATCTGATTTTAGAATGGGCACCATTTCCAATAGGAGCTTAAAAGGATTTTGTTTATTTCATTTTTTAGTCTGCTCTTATTGTGACTTCAGTTAACACAAATTTGTCCTCTCTGCCTGTCCCTTCCAGCTACAGTGTGGTCGTGCGGGGCTCCGTGTGATTGGAGTTGCTCCGTCTGCCCCACACAGTCATTGGTGGCACAGCGGTGAGCTTCATCCAATCGGATCACTTCGTGACGTCACTCGGGGAGGGAGAGGTGGCTGAGAGTAAGGGAACATCTTCTTGCCTTCACGGAGCACCAGGAGCATGCGCGGGCGTCATTTGGGGGCGGTATTTACCCACAATCCTATGGGTTGTTGGAGTGACGCTCCGTGTGACGTCACGCGCATGCGCGGTGGGTCCGCGACGCAACTATCCACAGATTTTTGTAATTTAACAATTAAACATCAGATATATAAGGTGCCCATCCTGAACATATCCCATACTCCTTGATAAAGGACCTGTTGGTCTGAAACGCGTAGGAGGACCCTATCTGTGTCCCCCAAGGGGGTGAATTTGTCTCTCACCATGCTGTAATAAAGAAAAGTTTTTTTACTCCACACCTGGCTCCCTGGCTGTGCGCCATTCGTTTTTTTCTACAAGCTTCAAAGCTAGCCTGCTAGGCCCACAGCTGTAAGTCTCTCTGGAAGTTGCATATCAACAGACCCAGAGTAAGGGGGGGGGGGGGTGAATTGGCCGGATGGATGCTAAATAGGACATCCTGGTGACCATTTGTGCTAGCTCACACCATGAGTTCCCCCTTCCAGCCTGAGAGGGGCCAGGAAGAGAGGGGGGTGTACCTATGCTAAGTAGCCAAGGTGGCGTTGTTGCACAACCCCCAGCAATCACAGTGTCCTAACGCAGAGTTTTGTCCTTGGTTCCGATGTAATAAGACTCTTTGCGTTCCGGGTATGTGCTGCTGCTCTTCTCTGCTCACATGGTAGAATGAAAAAACGACAGACGAAAAACAATGGGGATAGCCTGGTTGGGGGGGTGTATATAGGATTTGGAAGCCTATTGCCAACATACCCACCCAATCCCCCTCGTGGGAAAGTAATCATTCCCCAATCACCTACTTGCCCACAGTTTGGAGAGTGGGCACTAGGGATTTCCTGTTCACACAGAGCATGTGCGACAACGCCATCTTGCTACTTAGCATAGGTGCACTCCCTTCTCTACCTGGTCCCTCTCAGGCTGGAAGAGGGAACTCAGGAGGTTAGCTAGCACAAATGGTCACCAGGATGTCCTATTTAGCATCCATCTGGCCAATTCACACACCCCTTACTCTGGGTCTGTTGATATGCAACTTCCAGAGAGACTTACAGCTGTGGGCCTAGCAGGCTAGCTTTGAAGCTTGCATAGGCAAGTGACCCAGCTCATAGGTGTCAAAACATTTGGTTCTGGTATGCAAAACATTTGTTCCTTAATGCATTACAAAGGCAGGCAGAAACCATAGCATCCTGCCTGTACATTTTAAAACTACAACAGAAAGGCACTTTATCAAAAATATATGTTTCCCTTATGACAAAGTTCTTTTTTTTAATATGTGTGTTCTTGGGGGGTACACTGAGGTTGCACACCAACAATCAGGGTGCTGGCTCACTCCGTTCCTAAATTAGCAGTCTTAAAAGAGGAACAGCATATAATATTACCCCTTCATCACCAATACGAAATAGGGGTAACCAGCCGAGCCCACTGCCTTTATTAATGCGCTGATTACCCCCCCTTTTCGCCACACTCCCCTCATAGCTTCTCTACACCCATCCAGCTTCTTTCCACGCTCCCCCATCAAGCTTCTCTACACCCCCCCCAGTTTCTCACTGTGGGCCCCTCTAGCTTCTCTCCATGCCCACACCCCCCCAGCTTCTCTACACCCCCCACCTCTCGCCGTGGCCCCCCTAGCTTCTCTACACCACCCCAGCTTCACACCGTGGCCCCCACAGATTCTCTACACCCCCCAGCTTCACACCGTGGCCCCCCCAGCTTTTCTCTGTGGCCCCCCCAGCTTCTCTACACCCCCCCCCCCGCCTGTCTCCGTGCCCCCCCTCATGCAGGTAAGAGGTTGCCCTGAGGGGAGGGTGGGCTTTACTCATTCAGATAAGAGGTCGAATGGGGGTAGGGGGACTTAACTCATGCAGGTAAGAGGTGAGGGGGAGGCAGGGTGTTGGCGTGTAGAGGACGGGTATAACAGGGCAGTGAGGGGACAGCAGGATGTTGGGGTGTATAGGATAAATTAGCAGTCTTAAAAGGGGAACAGCATATAATATTAACCCCTTTATCCCCAATACGAAATAGGGGTAACCAGCCGAGCCCACTGCCTTTATTAATGCGCTGATTACCCCCCATTTTCGCCACACCTCCCCCACTCAAAGCCCAAGGTTTGCCCTGGCCACCTCCTCTGGTGGTTGGGCTGACCTGAGGGTTTTTGAAGTCATTAGGTCTTGGGGATTGTCCTGCCGGGAGAGGCCATCGGCGTTCCCATGCTCACTGCCTTTCTTGTGCTGAATGGTGAAGTCACATTCTTGCAAGGCCAGGCTCCAGTGTAAGAGCTTGGCATTCTCTCCCGACACCCTCTGCAACCAACTTAGGGGGTTATGGTCAGTGATAACAGTGAAGGTTCTGCCATACAGAGAGGGCTGTAGCTTCTTTAGAGCCCATACTATGGCCAGACACTCCTTCTCAATAGTGGCATATGCCACTTCTCTGGGCAGCCGCTTGCGGCCCAGAAACATCATTGGAGGTTCCCTGACCTCCTCCCCCACCTGGCTGAGCACAGCACCAATGCCAACGTCTGAGGCATCAGTTTGCACCAGAAACTTCTTGGAATAATCTGGAGCTGCAAGGATGGGTGCAGTCTTCAAAGCCTGAAATGCTTTTTCCCAGGCTGGAGACCAGACTACCAGCACAGACAGTCGCTTCTGGGTCAAGTCAGTCAGGGGTGTAGCAATGGCACTATACTGGGGAACAAACTTCCTATAGTAGCCTGCAGTGCCTAGAAACGCCATGACCTGCTTTTTGGTTTTGGGAGTGGGCCACTGCACTACTGTCTCTACCTTAGCTGGTTCTGGCTTGAGGTGCCCTCCACCCACCCTATGCCCTAGGTATAAGACTTCAGCCATCCCTACTAAGCACTTGGTGGGTTTTAAGGCGAGACCTGCCTCCCTAATCCTGGCTAGCACCGCAGCTACATGAATTAAGTGTGATTCCCAGGAGTTACGGAACACAGCAATATCATCCAGATAAGCCCTTGCAAACCCTTGCATACCTCTAGCAAACGATTGACCAGGCGTTGGAAGGTAGCCGGTGCATTCTTCATCCCAAATGGCATCACCTGACATCACTAAGAACTCATAGAGGCCACTTGGGGTGATGAAAGCTGACTTCTCCCGAGCCTCCTGGGTCAAAGGGATCAGCCGGTACCCTTTACGGAGATCCCTGGCGGTCAGATACCTTGCCCCCGCGAGTTCATCCAGCAACTCATCCATGCGGGGCATGGGGTAGGCATCTGAAACCGTCCCTGCATTGAGCTGCCGGTAGTCCACATAGAACCAGGTGGTCTCATCCTTCTTAGGCACTAGGACTACCGGACAAGCCCAAGGGCTCTGGGATGGTACAATTACCCCTAGGGCCAGTATCTCCTCCACCTCCCTCTCTATACTGCCCTTCACCTCTGCTGACACTCTATAAGCATGCTTATGCAGAGGTCTCAGATCCCCTGTAAGCACTGGGTGCTCAGTGATGTGTGTCCTCCCTGGCTTGTCCGTGAACAGAGCACTATACTTCTCTAGCATAGCCCTGGCATCTGCTCTCTGCCTGACACTCAGCTGAGCCCCTATCCTCACCTGCTCTGGGGTACCTCCCTGCCTAGCCTCCCCTAGGAGGTCTGGCCGCGCTATGTACTCCTTGAGCATATTGATGTGATAGACTTTGGTCCTCCCTGTCTCCCTAACCCTGGCTAGCACTGCTGCTACCTGTCCTGGATACAAACCACAGATCTGCCTGAAGCCAACTATCCTCTCCCTGTATGTCCCCACATACCTCTGCACTCTCTCTGGTGCCCTCCTGACCAGGCGGGGGGAGGTAGCCAGAGCATTCCTCATCCGGAATGGCACCCTGAAAAACTCACAGAGGCCATTCTGAAGGCTGAAGACTGACCACCCCTTTGCCTTCCTCTATACACTGTCTGCCACCTCTGCTGATACTCCATAGATATTCTTATGCAGAGGATGCAGATCCCCTGGGAGCACAGGCTGATCCGTACTATGTGCCCTGCCCAGCTTGTCTGAGAACAGGACCCTAGGCTGCTCTACCCTAGCCCCGGCTTCTGCCCCTGCCTGCCTACCTCCCAGGTCCCCTAGCTCAATTAGGACCCCCCTAGGAAACCCTATCCTACCTAAGAGGCCTGGCACTGCCTGAGCTACTTCCTGAAACATGTTCCCCATTCCTGGTAACAGGTTCAGGAGCATCTGCACATAATCACCCGCTTTACCCTCTGGCTGGCAGGCATCCCAGGGGTGGCCAAAGTCTGCCACTGCCCCTGCTGCCTCCGGCCAGACGTAAGGCTGCAACAGCTGGGTTCTCATGTGAGTGACCCCCTGATGCCCCACTAGTGGACTGGGGAAGGCTACCTGCAACATTTGCTGCCTACCCTCCCTGGGTCCCACTAACCGTCTTCTACCTGTCCAGCCCCTGGCTATCCCGGTAGAACCTGGCTCCCTACCCCGGAGCCCGCGGTGCCACAGCCTGTGGTCTGACCCCCCGCTTTCCCAGGACTCGGACACCCGCAGTCCCATACCATCTAAGCTGGGGTCAGCTTTCACCGCATCCCTATCTGCTGTCCCTAATTCTAACCACCCAACCTTAGTTTCTAAGTCAGGGGTAACAGGAACAGGTAAAGGGAACAGTAAGTCAGTCACTGGTCGCGACTCAGTAGTCTGGCTTACCTGTCTGGTCTCCGCAGAGGCCACTGGAACCGTTGGTCCCAAATGCAGGGGGACAGAGGTTGATTCTGCTGTGATTCCTGATAACAGGCTCTTAGGAATCGCCGCAACAGCAGGCAATTCCGCAGCAGCCACACAGATCACAGGCTCCATGTTATTGCTAAGGCGCACCTCAGCAGTTTCCCTGGACAAAACCCCCACCTCCCTCATGCCATGATTGGCACCCCCATCCAAAATGATCTGGGCACCCTGTAGGGACCGCAGCCCTCCATCAGGCATGGTTCTTTGCACCCCGGTGCCCGGGAGCAAATCTTCTGGCTGCACCAGAATAACAGCAGCACCCGAATCTGTCAAGCTCCCTGCTTGCTGGTCACCAGAGGTAACCCTCCGTGGGTGCCTGCTCAGGACATCAGCAGGCTGCATCTCGACTGATGCACTTGGACATCCTCTGCTCACTGCTGCTGGCTCTGAGGTGACAAAAGCAGCATCTGCCTGGGACATCCCTCTTGGTTGTGGCTCCATGGCTGTGCTCTGTTCCTCTGTGTGGGCCAACCCAATCTGGGTTACTGGCCCTGCAACTTGTGAACGTTGTACCTGATGGGGTCCCCCAGACCGCTCACGGTCCGGGCAATGTGGCCGGATGTGGCTCACCTTGTGGCAATGATAGCACCATCTCTCAAGCTTGAACTCCCCAGTATAGGGCATGTCGCTGCCCACTGTATGTTTGGGAGTCCGCTGAGGTGCAGACTGGTCCCCCCTAGCCGGAATGGCTGCCTCTCTGGGGACTGCTGCGTTGCTCACCAAGGCTCTGCTGGTTACATATTCATTTGCTGGCTCTGCTGCTTCCACAGCAGTTACTCTGGGGACGTCTTGTTCCCCACTGACCAGGTGGGAGTGCGGGGGCCTTCCAAGCGCTGTCGACAGGAGCTCGAGTCGCTGTTCATAGCTAAGCCCTTCTCCCCAGGCGGTGAGGAGCGCAATGAGTTCAGAGGTAGCAAGTCCGGTCGCCGCAGCGACTGATCCATCTGCACCCCCTGGCACCACGCCACCCTCTTCCAGGCGGTCACTGACATCCTGCACTCCGGGCTGAGTACTGTCTGCTGGCGGGGCTATCCTGCCCTCATATTCTTCTAAATCCTCCTCCAGCTAACTCTTTGAACGACCGTCTGTCGTGAACCCGTACCCCACACATCTCTCCACTATCTGCACCCGGTTCCAGGTACAAAACCTTCCTGAGCGTGGACTCATGGTGCCACTGGGGTATAGGTCCAGAGACCAGTGAATTATCTCGTGCTTCTTTGGAAGTGTGTGTAAGTTGCCACTTGTCTGAGGAGCTTGCAATCTACAAGGTCCTCACTATATTACAGAACACTGCAATATAGGCTCAATCAGTATCTCACCAGCTGCCACCAGTTTTAAACGCTTGTCACGGGAGACGCATTTAATAACACATTTATATTTCGTGGATCCTGATTGAGCAGAACAGGTTGAGCAAAATAAACTGAGATTTATTCCCTTGATAGGCAAACACACGACAACTGCAGAATAAACTTAATAATTACACTCACGGGTAGAGAAACAGAGGATAATGTCCAGAAAGGTGCAAAACACCAGGAGATTGTCTTTTAAAATGTAATCCTTTTGCAAGGGCACAAATTGCCAGCCCCAATCCTTCTGTGAATGTGCAAAGTCTTTTCTGGGTCTTTGGGATTCGGTCTGGATACCCAGGGCTAACGAAATCCTGAAGCAGGGCAAGTTTCCTTGTTGCGATGTTTTTTAACCCCTTGCCTTCTGGAATCGTAGCCGCTGTACTTAGGTCTTATCCGCTTGAAGTAATCAGGTAACAACAGCAACAACAACAGCAGGAACAACACAGGAACAACAACAACACAGGAATGACGGGTACAGGCCGTTTTAAGGACAAGGGCCTGTGAAGTGTTACATTAGCCTCATCCCATTGGCAAGGAATTATCTTCCTCCTATCAGAACCTGCCAGGTCACATGGGCAAATCCTACAGCCAGCTCAGGTAACTCTGAGCATGCCCAGTAAGCAGCTTGGTAGCACTGCTAAGTAAAAAGGGGCCACTCATTTCTGGGGATGCAATGTCTGGAGTTTGGTCCCAAGGTGTGAAATATCTAGGATGAGTAACAGGACCTCAAAAACATCCTGATTAAGTGACACTTTACGAATCTGGGGTCTTTCATCCCAACAGGGGGCTCATATATGCATAACATTTGTTCCTTAATGCATTACAAAGGCAGGTAGAAACAATAGCATCCTGCCGGTACATATAAAACTGCAACAGAAAGGCACTTTATCAAAAATATATGTTTCCCTTATGACAAAGTTATATTTTTAATATGTGTTTTCTTGGGGGGTTACACTGAGGTTGCACACCAACCAAGTCTACTACAACAAACATCCAACCAGTCCGCCTCAATCTCTGATTCCCGCGCACTGCAGAGCAAAGAAAGAAAACAAGAGATAGAGAGAACAGGGCGGGCAAAAAATAATCACTTTAGGGGAATCCCTAAAAAATCGAGGGTATGTTCCCATTAAAGTGATTATTTTTCTGCCAGACCTGCTTCTCTCTCTCTCTTGCTGTGCGCTGCACACACATTGCATTGGATTTGTTTACAACCCACGGTCTTGTGATCAGGACATTTAAAAGCAGAGGGATACCGGCACCCCATAACGGAAACAAGCTAGCAGATACTCTCACAGCTGCCACCAGGCTAAGGCTGCGGCCCCGGTGTTGACTGCTGCACGTGTGCCTTGCGTCCTGGCGGTGAGTGCATAGCTTTAAACCATGATCTGCAGGGAATGTTTGGAGGCAGTGGGGGCATGGCCAAAATGGAGTGGGGAACGGGGGGCACATCCATGACATCAGGCAAAACACAAAGCACAGCCCAGCAGCTCAAAGCACTGCACCAAGCACAGCTCCCATTGGTCAAAACTATCTGCCCTGCCATTGGCTCCCAGCACACCACGTGACCGCGTCGCTGCATGGGATGATACATTTCTTGTCTCCCCTGCTGGCTGATGCGCCACAGCTCTTCGTGAGTCAAGACAACAGAACCCACTGGGGCCTGCCTGATTGAAGTGAATGTCTGGTGTGTGGCGCGCACACCGTCGCCGCGCGCACCACCGTCACCACCGGGGACAGCCTAAATTCTCTCGAGACTTCAGCTGTCTCATATGTTTAAAGGAGCAATCCAAGCAAGGGGTCCCCGGAGCTGAAACTCATTAATTTCAGCTTCAGGGAGCCCCTGCTTCCAAAGATACTTACCTTCTTAGTAGAGATTTCAAGTTTATAGCTACCACATCATGCGGGCCAATTGGAAGCTGAACCTGAGGATGTCACTGTGACAGTAGGGGTAAATATGGCTGCTGTTAATAAAGGTTAAGTCTGCCATTATCCCTACCTGTCAGTAATACATTGGTATTGTATTATATGTTATGTATATATGTATGTCCTTGCTTGGTTCCAGCACCTAAAGAATCAGGGGTTAATATGTTTGCAGGAGAATTGGGGTGCCGTTGTGAGTGTGTGCAGTGCAATATCACTAAACAGAAGCTCTGGAGCGGACATTGCAACTGACCTAACAAACACTAGCAAAGGATTCTTGCCGCATGTATCAGTGTGTACTGAACGAGCGCCGGGTTGAATAGTGGAGAAGTTCTTGTAGCCGGGGGAGCCCAAATTGGAGGTGACATGGCGTGCAGGTTCCACATCCGGTTTGCAAGGAGCGTGAGGCATCCGACTACAGATGAAGCCACGAGGATCCATTTGCAGAGTCGGAGTTTGAGAATTTCTCATAACTGCTCGTATTCAAGCTCTGTTTGTGAGTGTGCACTTATTATTTTGTCCAGTTCCATAAAATTGTCAAACTTTATTACACTAGGAGTGCGCCTGTTTTCTTCTTTTTGTGTTTGTAGATATCTTTCAAGGAATTGGTGATTCCGGTGTCCAGGCTGCAAAGACTCCGGAGGACTGTGTATTGAGACTGGTTTTTACTATTTTTACTATATTTTTCATTAGATTTTTTACTACATTTTTTACCTTTGTTTGTATTTTGTATTAGTAATACCTGATTGCATATTTTGTTTATTATAGTATTTTAGTACAGCACTTGTTCAATTGGCAAGTATATAAAAATGTGGGGAGGGAGACCCCTTGCAGACAGAGCCTGCAGAGAGTTACAGAGGTGTTGCTGTGACAGGGAGAAACTGCAGTGTCCACTCCAGTGCTGGTCTCAGGCCTGAAAAACAGTCATGTAGGCACTGGGCAAGAAGAGAGAATAGGGGAAATCTCTGCAAGAAGGTCCCTGCAACTAGGTATGCAGGGTATCCTCCAGTTTCCCCAGTTGGGTATGTGTGATGTTTGTGTGTTTTGCATAGCTGTGGATATACTTTTCCAATAAATTAATTTAATAAACTCTCGTGTTCTTTCTGGCGATATTGATCCCCGGTATTAGTCCTGGTCTCCCGAGACAGTCACAGCTTCCTATTGGTCCGCAGGGCACGGGAGCTTTAAAACGCCACCATAACATGAACCCTGGTAGCCGAGCAGAGTGGCTACCAGCACCTCCTATGGAGGTAAGTATCTCTGGAAGCAGGGGGTCCACGGAGCTGAAATTAATGGGATTCAGCTCAGTGGAACCCCTGCTTCAATCCAAGTTTTAAAAAAAAGAAGAATAATGATTCCTGCTTTAATCTTCTCTGCAACTGTCACATACACCCATAACATAAATTATCTGCAACCATCCATGAAATGTCTTTCAATATAATGTATAACCTTTATTCATTTAATGCAAACATGTATTGTCACCATAACTCTGTGCTCAGGACATACTTGAAAGCAAGAGGTAACTTTCAATGTATTACTTCCTGGTAAAACATTTTTATAAATAAAATAATGAATTATTCTGTTTCCAACATGTGACACTCCCTTCAAATGACTGATACTGCCTGTAAGAGATGTGTGCAGAGGTATGCAAATGGAGACTGTTTAGGGTGAAATTATATCTTGGCTTTATTGAGCCTGTTCCTTTATCCAGGCAAAACATACAAAAACAACAAAATAACAAACCCCTATCCCTTTGTAAGGGCTAACTTACTTCCCCAGACCCTACCTGCAGGACTGGAGGGATATTCCTATTACCAGCCTATCACCCCAAAGTCTCAGGAAGTACCTTACGCGGGTGACCCTCCATGGCAGTCTCTGGCAGGTCCCTGTGTCCTCTGTGTCCAGGAAATATAGGTCTCTGGGTGTTTTGAGCTCAGCACAGCCTTTGTGCGCAAGACAGTGTCTGTGTGCAGGCTTCTCTGCTCTCCTTCTGTCAGCCCAAATGTCAGGTAAGGAATATTTCTCTTGTGTCTCACATGAGGCTTTTTACAGAGCTCCCATTAGTCCAGGTGGAGACCAGTTAATTGAGTGGCTGCAATCAACTATCTCTCTGTCGGATTCTCACAGCTCTGAGGCTGCTTTATTTAAACTGGGATAAGTCCCTGTTACATACCTCCCCTGTTTGTGGGAAGCTCAGGCTTACCGCGGCCAATGCCCATCCTTTCACTCTCACTCGAGATATCCCTGTGGCTCGAAAAAGTGGACAGAGAACAAGAACCATCAGTCCCACTGGGATTGGAGCCCTTTCTCCAGGTTATTAGTGACTCCTCCAGAAGGTGCTTGAGATCAGCACTCCTCAGTCACTCGAGGAGGATGTTTTCCAAGTACAGTCTTTCTACTAACCGCTTGGTCGTGAGTTTTCCCCTGCGTTGGACGATCCTTTCTTTATAGGCAGACTGTATGGCGACAGTCGTCGAGGTTTTATGCCAATATCTTTCTCTTGCCATCTTTTCCATGGTTTCAATTTAGCACTAAATCTCCATTCCATGTAACCCTTGCTCAGGTCTTGCAAAGCCTCTGTCAGCTTACTTTTGAATCCTGTCTAATGTCTGGAATCTATTTCTACTATCTTCGACTCGTGCCATTTCATGGTACAGTATCATTTAAAGAGCATTCAAGAATAGCTATTTGAGTTTTCAGCTCTTGAAGCTGTCCTTCTGCACTTCTTTTTCCACTTAATGCAGTTGCCAGTTCAGCTTCTTTGGAGTTGAGTTGCGATTCCACATCTCCCAATTGACTCAAAGCAAGGCTTAAATCTGTTTCCTTTTCTCTATTTCTGATCTGCAGCTGCCGGTACTCCTCCCGGACTTTGTCCAGCTTCAGCTGCAGCTGGGCCCTCTTATTGTCCAGCAATTTGCGGTCATCACCATCTTGGCCTCATAGCGCAGTGTCAGGCTGGCCACTTTATGAACGGACACCTCTTCACTCTCTTACTTTTTTCTGAGCTGTATCTTGAGCTCAGCCATCTGCGTCTGAAGAGCTGCTAGTTGCTGGTATGTGTGTTTAGCTGCCAGCTTTAGCCTTTCCACTTCTAGGCTTTGCTGCAAGTTCAACTCATCAGCGAGAGATCCCTGTTTCTTGAGTGCATCCTGCAATTCTCCTCTGAGGGCCTTCATATTTTGGAGCTTTGCAGATTTTATCGCCAAGGTTGCTGCTGCCTACGATTTCCACGCCTCTTTCTCCTGGACGTACTGCCTTTTGAGGATGGAGTAGCCATTCTGCTTCTCCATCTCTTACTCTAGTTTCTGGACCTTCTCATGCTCCCTCTCATACAGAGTCAACTGGCCTCTAAGCTTGGCCTCCAGCGATGCTCTGGTTATGCTCAAGGTAGCCTTCAGTTCCTCATGCTGTTCTGTAAACATATACTTGGTTCTTAGACATTCCTGCAGTACTTGCACTTCCTTAGCAGTCTGCAGATTTTCTTCCTGCAGAGTTCTCTGCTTCTCCTCGGCATTCTGGATGTGCGTACGCAGACTTGTAGTTGGTTCTGCAGTAAGTGCTATGCTTGTGTGCGTTGCTCCAAATCAGAATGTACCTCTTTCAGGCTGGTATTTTCTCTTTTTACTGTCTCTATAATTTTCAGGGCCTCTTCGTTGTCCTCCTTCCATTTATGCACTTCTGAGTTGAGACTTCCGGTTCCTGGCATGAGACTTCTATGTCTAGGTTAAGGATGTGAAGCTCCTTCTGAGAGACTTTAAGATCCATATTAAGCCTGAGAACATCATTTTGAGAGGTGTCCAGCTCCTCGGCGAGACTGTGAAGTTTCTTTTTAGAGACTTCCAGTTCTTTGCGGCAACTGCTGATCTCTTGGTGTGAGGCATCCAGCTCTATGCAGAGAGTATGAACCTCATTCTGAGAGACTTCCAACTCTCTATGGCAATTGCGAACCTCTTGCTGAGAGACTGTAATCTCTTTCAATGCCTCCTCATACTTCTGTTTGAGATTAGCAATCATTCAGTCAGACTTGCTCTGCTTTTCATCCATGGCGGAAATAGTAGTGTTCACAGTATCTACTGTAGATCTGTCCTTAAATCCTCCAATTCGGTCTTGGCCGTGGAGTAAATGTAAGGAATCCGTTCCTGGTTTTGGCTGGAGCTCACTCTTGCAGAGTTGGTGAGCTCTTACACAGACCTTCCCTTGGTTTTGCAAGCACTATCACATGTGCTTGCAATCACTGCAACTCTGTCTCTCTGGTCTGGCATTGGAGGAATTCCCACACACCCCTGTCTTGGGATTGGCTATCTGCCCTTCTTATACTGGCCTCTCCCTTTGACTAATTGCTGAGCATAACCCAAGGTTCACTTGGATGTAACTGTGTTTGCCACAAGCTACTTTGCTTTAGCCTTGAAAAACTGATGCTACCAAAATTGTGCATATAAATAATCTACAGTAGATCCGAAAATGTCACAGGATAAATCACTTCTTAAATGCACTCCCGTTCAGCGTCCCAATAATAGATCCATGAAGTGGTATAAAAGGAGTGATACTGTGTACATATGACTATCCTACGGGACGGGGCTAAAGTGTGGTAGGGAGGGTATAGAGCCTCGGTACAGCCGTGTCCCCTGTAAGGGAACTATGAACGGCTTTTTAAATCACCGTAGTCCTCCACCACTGCCCTCACATACTCGGTGTCCATACACAGCAATGTTCACCAACAAGGGGGAGTACTCACGATCTTGACACGCCGGGTCCAAACTCCTAAGCAGACAACAGGCTCCACTGATCCGGAAATGCAATGACGCGTGCTCCAGCCAACAGTAGAAATAAACAGGAATAGGGGTATTCAGGCGGTTCACAGCTGCCGTCGGGGCACGAAAACAGGAATCCACACGCAATCAATTAAAAGCTGTTTAATAGTGCATATACACCAAAAAGCGTTCTGCCTACAAAGAAAAACTCTGACGCTTTCGTCCGCAAGTAGGGACTTTGTCAAAGAGACTCTTTGACAAAGTCCCTACCTGCGGACGAAATGCGTCAGAGTTTTTTCTTTGTAGCAGAACACTTTTTGGTGAATATGCACTTATTAAACAGCCTTTTTAATTGATTGCGTGTGGATTCCTGTTTTCGTGCCCTGACGGCAGCTGTGAACCGCCTGAATACCCCTATTTCTGGATGTGAAAAAGTCAGCATTTTCCTTGTGACCACAGCACATTGCTTGCTGCTGCAGTTCCTTGGCACATTGAAAAAAATATTCCTCTGACTGCTGCCCTTTTTCTGGGGCTACATAGGGATCATCCTCATCATCTGAATAAGCAGGGACACTGCTCTGTGTGGCTGGGCTCTTTACACCAGGAACACATTTTCTTCCCCAATCTTGAAGAGTCTGTATTTGACTTCAGATGGGCGGCCATTTTAAAATCCCATTTTTTTTTCTTCACACAAGTTGTGGGGTAGACTTTGGTCACAGCATCAGTACCTTGTGTGGGTAACAGTCTGTCGCAATCTTCCCAGTCAAACTGTGTTGTTGGGGCTTTCTCCAGTGCAGTGTAGTTTTCCTGCCCTTTAATTCTGGTCACTTCTGCACGTGACTCTTTGTTTTGTTGCTCAGGCTGTTGCAAGAACTGTATGCCGGCAAAAGCACAACAAATTTCACAGGCAGTCTCCGGGGCCACTTTGAAATTCTAGGGCCACCTCTCATCCCAACTTCTGACACCATATGTAAGAGACGCGTGCAGAGGTGTATGAAAATGGAGACTTTTTTAGGGTGAAATGATATCTTGGCTTTATTGAGCCTGTTCCTTTATCCAGGCAAAACATACAAAAACAACAAAATAACAACACCCCCCCCCCCCCCTTGTAAGAGCTAACTTACTCCCCCAGACGCTATCTGCAGGACTGGAGGGATATTACCATTACCAGCCTGTCACCCCAAAGTCCCAGGAAGTACCTAAGGGCCGTTCTATAGTGCGGCCGTGTACTACGCTGTGCACGCGCATGGCAGATATAGATGGCTGAGGTTAGTCAGCCCTTCTATACAAGGGCCGCGTGCGCGCACGGCAGGGAGCGGGGAGCCGACGGACAGTGGCGAAGACGTGGAAAATCATCTTTTCACGCTGCTACCGGCGCTCCAATGTATGTGTGTGTGTGTGTGTGTGTGTGTGTGTGTGTGTGTGTGTGTGTGTGTGTGTGTGTGTGTCAATGATTGCACAACTAAAAAAATATATATTTATTAAACTTTTTTTTTCTTTAAAAAATCTTATTTAGGACTTCCTTTACTCATAAACCCATGCACACCATATACTCACACATATACTCACACATATACACACACATACAGAGTACCTGTAGCTCCCAGCTCTATAACAGGGCCGCACGGCCGCATGCAGTATAGAACGGGCCTTAAGCAGGTGACCCTCCATGGCAGTTTCTGGCAGGTTCCTGGGTCCTCTGTGTCCAGGAAATATAGGTCTCTGGGTGTCCTAATCTCAGCACAGCCTTTGTACTCAAGACAGTGTCTGTGTGCAGGCTTCTCTGCTCTCCTTCTGTCAGCTCAAATGTGAGCTAAGGAATTTTTCTCCTGTGTCTCACATGAGGCTTTTTACAGAGCTTTCATTAGTCCAGGTGGAGACTAGTTAATTTAGTGGCTGCAATCAATTATCTCTCTGTTGGATTCTCAGAGCTCTCAGGCTGCTTTATTTAAACAGGGATAAGTCCCTGTTACACTGCCCCCATGTGACACTCACTCCTGAGTGATACTGTCCCCATGTGACACTCACTCCTGAGTGATACTTGCCCCATATGACACTCATTCCTGAGTGATATCTACCCCCATGTGACACTCACTTCTGAGTGGTACCTGCCTCCATGTGACACTCACTCCTAATGAGTGATACCTGCTCCCATGTGACACTCACTCCTAATGAGTGATACCTGCCCCATGTGACACTCACTCCTAATAAATGATACTGCCCCCATGTGACACTCACTCTTAATGAGTGATACTGCCCCATGTGACACTTACTCCTAATGAGTGATAACACTCACTACTAATGACTGATACATTCCCCCATGTGAAACTCAAACCTAATGAGTGATACCTGCCTCCATGTGACACTCACTCCTAATGAACGATACCTGCCCCATGTGACACTCACTCCTAATGAGCGATACCATCGTCATGTGACACTCACATCTAATGAGTGTTACCTGCCCCCATGTGACACTCACTCCTAATGAGTAATATCTGCCCCAATGTGGCACTCCAAATGAGTGATACTGCTCCTATGTGACACTCACTACTGAGTGATACTGCCCCATGTGACACTCACTTCTAACTAGTGATACCTGACCCATCTGACACTCACTCCTAATGAGAGATACTGCCCCCATCTGACACTCACTCCTGAGTGATACTGCCCCAAATGACACTCACTCCTAATGTGTGACACCTGCCCCATGTGACATCACTCCTAATGAATGATACTGCCCCCATGTGACACTCACTCCTAATGTGTGACACCTGCCCCATGTGACACCCACTCCTAATGTGTGAACACCTGCCCCATGTGACATTCACTCCTAATGAGTGATACTGCCCCCATGTGACACTCACTCCTAATGGGGGACACCCACCCAATGGTGGACATCACTTTCCTAATGTGTGACACCTGCCCCATGTGACATTCACTCCTAATGAGTGATACTGCCCCCATGTGACACTCACTTCTTTTTTTTTTTTCAAACGTTTTTATTAGGCAGGTATACAACAAACAGATACATCAGTTTATTCTTAGCCTAATACAGAGTTTTTTGTTTTTTAGTAGTGAAAATAAAGGAGATAGAGTAGAGCAGAACACCGCCTATTGGGGTGGGGTCTCTGGACCACTTAGTGGATCGGAGAAAGAGAGACAAGAAAAAGAGAAGGACATAGAGAAAAAAAGGGGGGGGGGCTTCCTCCTGCCCCTATCGCCAGGTGCCGGGATCCTTCACCCCGTTTACGCGGATCCTCTGTCCATCCAGTTAGGAGAGGCATTTGATCAAAATCATTGCACTATCCATGGTTCCCAGATTTTATAGAACTCTGTTGTGGATCTTTTTAGAAAGGCTGTCAGTCTTTCTATGAGCATTACCTCATTGATCCTTTTTTTTAACATTTGCTTGGAAGGAGGAGAGACCTTCTTCCAGGAGGCTGCAATTGTGCACCTTGCCGCTGTAAGAATGAAGGAGATTAATTTCCTTACTGGACGGTCGATTTCGTCTATCGGCCTGGCCAGCAGGTAGGTCAGTGGATCAATAGGTATTGTGAGGTCCGTAACCTTTTTTAATAAAGTTTGTACAGTAAGCCAATATTTCTGAATTTCTGGACATGTCCACCAAATGTGGCCATGTCCCCCTTTTGTCCACAGCCTCTCCGGCAAAGGTCGGAGGCCAGAGGGAAGATTTGTTTTAGTCTCAATGGGGTAAGATATCAGTGAAATAGTATCTTATAGATATTTTCTTTCGTTGTGGTACATATAGAAGTTCCTGAGGCAGCATCCCATATATCTTCCCAATCCTCTCTGTCTATGACTGTATTCAATTCCGTTGCCCATTTGTGCATATACTGATGGGTCGGAGGATCCGCCGATATCTCCATTCCGGCGTAGATTTTAGTAATTAGACCTTTTTGATGTTCTGCCTTCTGGCATAACTTCTCGAAATCAGTGAGAGGGGGGAATTCAAATTTTGGGGATATTGTTTGTACAAAGTGCCTAATTTGGAGATATTTGAATGTGTCCAATTCTGGGATTTCGTATTTAGTGCGTTATTCCTGGAAGCACAAAAACTTTCCATGGCTCAATAGATCGGCGATTACCCTGATACCCTTTGATTTGAGTTGATCAAATTGCTGAGACTCACACCCAGGGGGGATTTGGAGTTGTTAAAGATTGGAGTCAGTTGCTCGGAGTTTGAATTTAGTTTTAGATTTCATCCAAACCTCCCAGGTTTGCCTCATTGCTCCTAATTTAAAATTTTGGGATTGCATGTCCCCTCCATCTATGCTCCAAAGGCAAGCTGGCAGAGGAGGCGTTTTAGCATGGCAAGACTCTATATCAAGCAAACAATATTGGCCCGGATCCGCATTCCACGCTACTACTGTACTTGTCTTAATTGTGCCGCCTGATAGTACTTAGCTAAGTCTGGGACTCCCAGTCCACCTCTCGCTCTTGATGATAACAGAACTGATCTAGCAATCCTGGGCTTTTTGCCTTGCCAAATAAAATTAAACAACTATTTTGGATGTTTTTTAGTTCAGAGCCAGGGACACGGATCGGGAGTGTCTGGAAGAGATAAAGCAAACTGGGGAGTATATTCATTTTGACCGAGATCATTCTTTCGATCCATAAGATCTGGTAGCCTTCCCATTTCTCCAGATCTTTTTTAATTTTCCCAAAGAGGGCCGGATAGTTGTACTGATATAAAGAGTGGTAGTCCCTTGATACATTAACTCCCAAGTATTTGATGTATGAGGAACTCCATCTGTAATTAAAATTTAGTTTGAGTAACTTCACTTCTGGCTCTGGTAGATTTAGATTTAGGGCTTCAGATTTATCATTATTAATTTTGTATCCTGATATTTTACCAAAATCCCATAGTTCGTTTTGAAGGTTGGGAAGGGAAGTTTGTGGCTGAGTTAAGGTCAAGATAATGTCATCCGCAAATAGAGAGATTTTGTCATTTGTTTCTCCAATTACTACGCCCTGGATGTTTATATTTTCTCGAATTCTGGCTGCTAGTGGTTCAGTAGTTAAAGCGAAGAGGAGGGGTGAAAGAGGACAACCTTGTCTCATCCTTTTTTTAATTTCAAACCTCTCCGTGTTTCCCCCCGGGAGCCTAACCATGGCAGACGGGTTGTGGTAGAGCATCCAAACTCCTTCTAAATATGAGTCCTTAAAACCAAATTTCTTCAATGTATTCTCTAGAAATAGCCAATCAATCCTATCAAAAGCCTTCTCTGCGTCTAGGCTTAACAGAACTGCCTTGAAACCAGTGAGATGGACATGATCAACAATATTTATTATCTTGCGGGTGTTGTCTGAGGCTTGTCTGCCCGCGACAAACCCGACTTGGTCTATATTTATTAAGTTGGGCAATATAGGATTCAACCTGATGTGACACTCACTTCTAATGAGTGATACCTGTCCCCATGTGACACTCACTCCTGAGTGATAACTTCCCCATGTGACACTCACTCCTGAGTGATACCTGCCCCCTTATGACACTCACTTTGAATGAGTGATACCTGCCCCCATGTGACACTCACTCCTGAGTGATACTTGCCCCCATTTGACATTCACTCCTAATGAGTGTTACTGCCCCATGTGACACTCACGTCTAATGAGTAATATCTGCCCCCATGTGACACTTACCCCTAATGAGTGATACTGCCCCATATGATACTCACTTCTAGTAAGTGATACTGCTCCATGGGACACTCACTCCAAATGAGTGATACTGCCCCCATGTGACACTCACTCCTAATGAGTTATACTGCCCCATGTGACACTCACTCCTAATGAGTGATACCTGTCCCATGTGACAGCCACTCCAAATAAGTGATATCTACCCCGTGTGACACTCACTCCTAATGAGTGATACTGCCCCCATCTGACACTCACTCCTAATGAGTGATACCTGCCCCATGTGACACTCACGCCTAATGAGTGATACTGCCCCCATGTGACACTCAGTCCTAAAGAGTGATACTGCTCCCATATAACACTCACTCCTGAGTGATACAGTACTGCTCCCATGTGACACTCACTCCTAATGAGTGATACTTCCCCAATGTGAAACTGTATCATTGTGTCAATCCTCTGTCACGCAGTGTATCATTGTGTCAGTCCTCTGTCACGCAGTGTATCATTGTGTCAGTCCTCTGTCACGCAGTGTATCATTGTGTCAGTCCTCTGTCATGCAGTGTATCATTGTGTCAGTCCTCTGTCACGCAGTGTATCATTGTGTCTGTCCTCTGTCACGCAGTGTATCATTGTGTCAGTCCTCTGTCACGCAGTGTATCACTGTGTCTGTCCTCTGTCACGCAGTGTATCATTGTGTCTGTCCTCTGTCACTCAGTGTATCATTTGTGGTCTGCTCCTCTGTACTCGAGTGATCATTGTGTCTGTCCTCTGTCACGCAGTGTATCATTGTGTCTGTCCTCTGTCACTAAGTGTCTATGTGTCTGTCCTCTGTCACGATAGTGATTCCATGTGTTCAGTCCTCTGTCACGCAGTGTATCACTGTGTCTGTCCTCTGTCACGCAGTGTATCACGGTGTGTCTCTGTGTCACGCGCAGTGTACATTGGTCAATCTCTGTCACGCAGTGTATCATTGTGTCATCCTTCTCACAGCGACCGTGTATCATTGTGTCAGTCCTATGTCACAGTGATCATGTGTAGTCCTCTGTTCACGCAGTGTTCACTGGTCTTGTCCTCTTGTCACCGTCAGCAGGGTATCATTGTGTAGTCCCTGTCACAAAGTGTATCCTTGTGTCAGTCCTCTGCACGCAGTGTATCATGTGTCAATCCTCTGTCAGCAGGATATTGTGTCCGTCCTCTGTCACGCGCAGTGTATCATTGGTCAATCTGTCACGCAGTGTATCATTGTGTCAGTCCTCTGTCACGCGCAGTGTATCATTGTGTCAGTCCTCTGTCACGCAGTGTATCATTGTGTCAGAGTCCCTCAGCCCCTCCTCCCCTGGCTGTTTATATCATGCTCTTGTGATCAGGCGCAGGCAGCGGCAGCCTCGTCACTATGGTTGCATGGAGGGGGTCCGACATTTGATGGGCGCTGGCCAATGGGAATGCGAGACCGGAGCGCGCGGGGAGGGGAGACACCAAGTGATGGCCGCGGGAGAGAGAGACGCCAGTAAGTGGGGAGGAGGGCGCCGGGTTTTTGTGTTGGAGCGGACGTGTTGTAGAGAGGAGGGCGAGGGAAGTGTGTGAGAGAGGAGGGACAGGGAAAGTGTGTGAGAGAGGAGGGCGCCGCTAAGTGTGTGTGAGAGAAAGGAGGGGCCGCGGGGAAAGGTGTGGAGAGAGGAGAGGCGGAAGTGTGTGGAAGGGGGAGAGAGGAGGTGTGAGAGCAGGGGGGGGGGGGGGGGGCGGTGTGGGGGTGGGGCGGGGGGGGGCGGGAGGGGGTTGTGGGGGGGGGGGGGGGGCGGGGGGGGGGGGGGGGGCGCCCGGTAAGTGTGTGTGAGGAGAGGAGGGTCGCCCGGTAAGTGTGCGTGTGAGAGAGGAGGGCGCCCGGTAAGTGTGTGTGAGAAGGAGGGCGCCCGGTAAGTGTGAGGAGGGCACAGGGGCAGTGTGAGGAGGGCACAGGGGCAGTGTGAGGAGGGCACAGGGGCAGTGTGAGGAGGGCACAGGGGCAGTGTGAGGAGTGGCACAGGCGATGAGGGGGCAGTGTAGGAGGGCACAGGGGCAGTGTGAGGAGGGCACAGGGGCAGTGTGAGGAGGGCACAGGGGCAGTGTGAGGAGGGCACAGGGGCAGTGTGAGGAGGGCACAGGGGCAGTGTGAGGTGGGCACAGGGGCAGTGTGAGTGGGCACAGGCGGCAGTGTGATGGAGGGCCAGAAGCAGTGTGAGGAGGGCACAGACGCAGTGTGCGGAGGGAAAAGAAGAGAGGGGATGCATGAAGGGGCGAAAAAGGCGTGCCCGGCCACCCCCTACCCTTTAGCCTCACGCTCCCCTCTCCATTGGTGCGCTCCTGGCTTTCTCCCTGTTAATCTGTTTTATCCACTCTGTCTACACCCACCTGTTGCCCTTCCCTTCCCCGCTTATGTTCACCTTATTCTTCCTTTTTATTTTACCCTCGCCCTTTTATTTTCCGCATGCGGTATGCTCTCCCCGTTGTCCCAACTCTGGAAACAAGTTTTACCGTTCTGTCCCCTTTCTATACCTTTGCCCCCTATCCTCTGCACTCTACCTGCTCGGTCAGTCGGTGCCTCATTTCTCCACTTCTCGTCACTTTGTCTCCGATGCTTCTTTTTCTTCTTCTAGCCCCGTCTAAATCCTTTTACCTTTTTCTCTCTCACCCCATACTGAACCTCCCGCTTTATTCCTCTCCCATCTCTTTTTAGTCACTCTTTCTCCTTTCACTATCCCGCGTTTCTTTCTTCATCCTATCCCTTTTTTCTCTTCCTTTGCTATTAATTCTGATCGTTTCCGGTGATTGTTGTTAGCAACCAACCCCTAAATCTCCTCTCTTTTGATTTTCTATTAGCCTATCTTACAGATTACCTATCCTCCTTTTCTCCTCCCCTTCACTCTCCTTTACTTACCTTCCCTCGGCCCTCTATTTAGGACTGTTCTCCCCTGATGTCTACGCGTTTTTTCTCTAACCTCTCCACTTCCTTTTGCCAACTCCCTGAAGATTTTGAATCCCTTTCTAGTCTTCCCTCCAGGACGCCTTGTGCCTCTTGTTAGCTCATTCCTTGCCTTATATTCACCTGCTTTTCCCGCCACCCTCCAGCCTCTCTTCTCGTCCATGCTCCCCCTCTTCATTCCATCCTTGCACCTCGCGCTCCTTCGTTTTTTCCTATCACCCCCCTTCTGCCTCCCTCCATTCCATTCCCGTTTTTTTTTCCTTTTTCCCTTAGCCCTTCAGGGCTCCTTACGCCATGTCTTGTAGCATTCTTTCATTCTTTACCGATCCCGTCTCACCCCTCCACTCTACCCTTGTTCTCTTCTTCGCCTCTCCCCCCACCATCCACGGTCTCAGCACTTCATTCGCCGTCCCTTTTTGGTTTACCCTCTCTGTCTTCCTTTCGTCCCCTCCTTCTAGCCCGCCTATATCCCTCTAACTCTGTGCTTAAGGGCGTCCGTCATGATCCACCTGTTTGTTCCACGCAGGTTCTCTTATAATCAGTTTTACCTTCCCTCCTCTCCAGACTTCAACTAGAAATCTGAGTGGAGGTGGACAGGGGCAGTGTGAGGAGGGCACAGGGGCAGTGTGAGGAGGGCACAGGGGCAGTGTGAGGTGGGCACAGGGGCAGTGTGAGGTGGGCACAGGGGCAGTGTGAGGTGGGCACAGGGGCAGTGTGAGGTGGGCACAGACGCAGTGTGAGGAGGGCACAGACGCAGTGTGAGGAGGGCACAGACGCAGTGTGAGGAGGGCACAGACGCAGTGTGAGGAGGGCAGTGTGTGTGTGTGTGTGTGTGTCACACAGGCTGGTTGCTGAGAGATGGTACGTTGATGTGAAAACTATTCCTATAGCTTTAGACAGGGAATGTTTTTTGTGGATGGTGCTGTGTTTGGCACATCCTGATAGTATTGGCGTTTGGGAGGTGCTGGAGCTGCAGTGTTGGCGAGAGCAGGGTGCAGACAAGTTGATTTCAGTGGGCAACAAGATACATGTTATAAAGCGGGTACAAGGGCAAGTAGTGGCAGTTCTGGTGAGAGGTGACAGGCGGGTCAAATCAGGAGGTGACATAGTTACGTGATTAGGCTTTATCAGCCTATTTAGCTCTCCCACCGATGCAGGCATTTTAATCAGAACTATGAGACAAGACATGATGAAACAGACTCCTGAATACCACAGCTTGGCCAGACTTGCTGTTGTCCAGGGGCTTCGCTCCTATGGAATCAAAATCAAACACTGGAACAGCAAGCAGCGTCCTGAGGCATGGAGAGGATCCGGTGGGACGCTGGAGGGTGTGAGTATACACATACTGTATGGCGCTACTTGTTTACCTGTAAGATACTTGCTAGCTCATGATGCCTTTTTTTTTTTGACAAATATTTTTATTGGTTTTCCAGGAGGAATACAACATTGGTTCAGAGTCATTTTAGAAAGTCAAATATACCCGGTACAGAATTCACAAAACAAAAAGCCATTAAAAGCCTAACAGACTGCTTCGAGCATACAGATAGCGAGACTCCTCTTAACTTTTTAGAGTATATAGAGAAGGATAGGCAAAGAAAGAGGGAGGAAAGAGATATGAGAGGGGTAGGAAGGGGAAGGTGAGACTGAAGGTGGGACAGGGAGAAGAGGAAGGTAGTGTCCACCCCTCACCCCAGTCGGGGGGGGGGGGGTGCGGCGTAGGGTATCCGCAGCTCAAGCGAGAGAGCCAATCGGCTGCTCAGGATGCCTTTTAATGGACCAACATGTCCATCATATAAGCTTGTTTTGTACATAAACTTTCAGGGCTAGAGAGATCTCTTCATCATATAGTATCTTATTTACCTGTGTGATAAGGTGGCTTCCAGTGGTCTGCCTGTCCCTTGATATTCACAGTGCTTTAAGCACAATTTGCATTGCTAATAACCACTAATCAACATTGCTTCCCCCAAGCTTTGCTTCATTAAACATTTTATTTTCACTTTTTAGATATCTAAAATGGCAACAATGGGTGAAAGCCTTAATATTCTGCAAAATGTTCTCCAAAGCAGAACATTATTAAATGATAGTGATATAATGTAGCTTAATGTAACAAGCATTTATCGAAGCTTTGAGGGGCAGTAACCTTACAATCTAACGTCACTGGTTACTGTTATCGGTATGGTTATTATAACTACAAGTAGCTCAAGTTTGTTTTCACGATGTAGTGTGTATATATAAGTACTGTGGATCATTATGGGTACGTACTGTGGGCTTTGCTTACATGGGGTACAGGAAATGCCAAGGGAAAGGATATAACTGTGGGACAGGAAGTGTGACTAACTGCTCGGCCTTAGAAAAACAGAGCCAACTATCCCAAGACCATATTGGCCAGTGTGGCTGGTGTTGGGTTGTGGGGATGGGGGGTGGGGTTGCAGGGCTGGTGGAGGTTCGGAAGATACAGGCAAAAATTAGTGATGTACTCCCATTCGAAAGTAATCTCCCACTTCAGAAACAGTGCACTTACTACTAGGCTGCACTGTCTATCATGAATCTGTAGGGATCTGCTTATTTAGTTTATTTTTTTCTTTTTAAACGATTACCACTTGTATTACTACTGTGAAGCGCTATGTACATTATGGCGCTATATAAATAAAGACATACAATATAATAAAGGTTAGTTATTTTTTTTAGAGGGGGAGGAATATGTATGTTGTCTGTTTTATTGAATACTTATTATTGAAAAAGAAGAAATATTTTGGTGGCAGACTATTGAGGGCACTACTTGGTACTGTGCTGGGATTTGTATGTTTGATTTTCTGAATTCTGTTAGATGTAAGTCATGTTCTTGCTATCAATTTGTAGGGTAAAATCTTTGGGACACATCTGCATGCCCTGCCCCAGTCATTTGTGCCGGATTATGGGAACATTCCAAAGTGAGTACCAATGTTGTGTCCTGTGGATCAGGGAGACAAATGGCTAAGGATTGCATAGATAACTGAGTTTAAAACCCTATATCACTGTATTTGCCAGATAAGCAGTTTGCGCTTTAACCTTCAGTAAGGCCTCGGTCCCGCTGCGCTCGTTGGCGCGGGCGGCCATGTCGCGAGTTCCCCACCAGCAGGGGAATCCTCGCGAGCCGGTCCCCCCTGGCGGCACAGCTGACTACACGCTGTGGCGCGTCAGCAGCTAGGAGACACAAGAGAATGGTGTTTCCTAGTGTTGACGCGTCACGTGGTGTGGCTGTGAGCCAATGGGGAGGGGAGGCTTCGGGAGGAGGAGAGGCTTCGGGGAGCGGGGAGGAGTGTGGAGTGAAAGCAGGTGAGTGCCTGTCTGTGTGTGTATGTGTGTGCCTGAGTGCGTGAGTGCCTGCCTGTGTGTGCGCGCGTGTGTGTGTATGAGTGCGTGAGTGCCTGCCTGTGTGTGTGTGTATGTATGAGTGCCTGCGTGTGTGTGTGTTTAAACTTACCCTCAGCAGCTCCAGCTCCACCCCGAGTCCGTGGAGCGAGGGGGGGGGGTTGAGTAGCGGGTCCCTCCGCTCAAGCCACGCCCCCCCTCCCTGTCAAGCCTCCCGCTCCCGCTCCATTCAGACCGCATATCGCGGTCTGTGTATGTCAGCGCACCACCTGTCTGCAGTGCGGGTGCGCTGACTCTGGGAGCGGGGCCTTAGCCTAAGGAAAGGTCATAGACTTGTGTGAGCAACTGGCCTGAGTGAATGAGTTGGGGGAGAGTTTAAACTTTGGTCCAGCTTTCTGTCGTTTCATTTACAGTATGCATTGTATAAAACGGCTTCTTTACCCCTGATCTTCATGTGACGTTACATCAGTCCGCTTGCGGTGTGCTGCAAGCTTTACGTAATGGTGTTTATAATTAGATAGCATGTTGGTGTGAAACATTCTGTAACAAGACATTCTCTCAGGAAGTTTCGCAGATGTTCAAAATATGCCTGCAGCTCATTCTCGTTCATCTGTCCTTCTGCAAAATGTACTGTGTACCAGGAGTGCTTGTACTGCAGATTCAAATCCTTTCATGTTTGGCAGGGTGTTCGTTACTGGTACGGTGTAGAAATAGCCTTGCTGTAAACTGACAAACTAATGTAGCATCGTAATGAGCGAAGCAAAATGTATTGCGGTGCCTGTGAGGTGCCTGAATGCTTTCTTTCTTCCCCAGTTTCCTTGTTGACATTTGCAAACACTTGGAGCAGCACACTCAAACAGAGGGGCTTTTCAGGAAGTCTGGGTCTGTTGTGCGACTCAAACTGTTAAAGGTAGGTAAACCCCATCAATATATATTCTACTCGTATACAATTCTCAGATTTATAAGTCAATAGGGTTAATATTACCTTCTTCATTTGCTATAATGTATCATGAGCAATAATACCCACACACTCCTGAATGTTGCATTGGAGCAGGGCAGCACTAAAACTTGCAACTGCTGAATCAGTTTAATTTTAAAATGAAATTCATTTGAACTGCATGAATTGGAGAGAATTGGAAAAATCTAAGCAGCTGTTTATGCAGCTGGATGGTTGACTGGTTTGTTATGTTTAGGATGAGTATTCTGGTGCATTTCCATCACAGCCTCTACATAAGGCTGCGCTTATAGTGTCTTGCAGCAGCGACACAACGTCGCTCCAAAACAAATCAATTGACTCCGTCGCAAGTGCTTATAGTAAGCGACCATCGTGACTGAAAATTTGGAAGCCGGTAAATTTGATTTTTTTAGAGACAGTCGCCACATGTGACTGTTTCTAAACCAATCAATTGCGCGGCCCGCCCCCTATAGTGACGTCACTGGCCTTGTCGCTAAAAATTAAATTGCAACTTTCACTAGTGGCGATGGGTGACCTCATCGGTCGCGTCGCCAGCACACTAAGCGCGGCCTAAAACAAGTAAAGATGTGGCGATTTGCGCAGGTTATTCTGTGTGCAATGGTGTCCATGCTGGTCTTCACCGCTGAATTATCTGCTCTCTGGGTTTCCTCAGACTAAGCTAGATTGTGGTGATAACTGTCTGTCTGCTGCTCTTCCCTGCGATGTCGCCGGTCTCCTCAAGCAGTTCTTCAGAGAATTACCTGAGCCCGTACTGCAGGCAGATCTACAGGACGCTCTGTTCAAGGCACAGCACTTGGGCACCGAGGAGGAGAGGAACACTGCGACCATGCTCATCTCCTGCCTCATGTCTGACAGGACCATCCACGTCCTCAGATACTTCTTCAGCTTTCTGCACACTGTGTCCACAAGGTGAGCGCCTGAAAGCACCTACACACATGTTACGGTTCAGAGAGCGCAGTCAGCAAATTGGTAAATTATATTGACACCCATCATATGGAATGTGCCTGGAAACAGTATTGTCCTGTGTGTCACACAGAATATATACTGCTATCAAGTACGGTTTGTGTCAAGGTTTTGTTCAGGCAGGAAGCAAGAGTTTTTCCCACTGCGCAGCTGTGCTGCCTCTAAGATAGTTTATATAGGAAATATTAACAGTTTACCCAGGAGTAATTCATTTCCTTTATATTGTGTGTGTGTGTGTGTGGGTGTTGTGTGTGGTGTGTGTGTGTGTGTGTGTGTGTGTAGATTTATTTATTTTTCTTTTGAAGATCTGATGAAAACAAGATGGATAGCAGTAACCTGGCAGTAATATTCGCTCCTAACCTCCTGCAATCGAATGACGGCAGTGAGAAGATTTCTGCCAGCACGGAGAAGAAGCTCCGCGTACACGCCGCGGTGGTGCGCACATTCATAGATCAGGCGGTTGATATCGGTGAGGGGGCTCTGTGCATATAGTCTTCATAGATACCTTTTATTGTGCCTACAACAGTGTGTGTGTGTGTGTGTGTGTATGTGTGTCCCTGTCTATTCGGACTCTAGTTTTATTACATTACAATAGCAGTAACTAAATAAGCTTCTGATGGTGCATGCCGAAGTATGAATTACAGTGGGATATTGTCATTTCCTAGTGGCATTTTTAAATGAATATAAGTGTTGTTTGTTTTTGCCCCATCTGTACACGACCAGAGAGGCTGCGAGGGAGCTCCCCCTCCTCTCGTTATCTAATACCCACATAAACACATACAGGTAATGACAGACTCGATTTAGAGGTATAAAAGGCCGCGGCTTTGCTTATTGAATCTGAGTAACTGCCAGTCCCTGCCGGAGAGCTCACTTAATAGGTGAAGGGTCAGACGGTCCTTGAACCGCTGATCCTGTAGCCGGGACCACGTGACCTGGTCGTTGTCGCAAGTGGGTGCCCGGAAGTCACGACCAGATGACCCCGCCCCCTCACTTCCCCCACCCCCCTGGCTTGTCAGCCCCGAGCACCGTCTGGCAAGGACAAGAACTTGCCCCCCAACTGCCACCTCGACAGAGGCAACCTGGTCAAACTGACCCCTCCTTAAGGAACTTCAGTCCTTTTCATTCCTTTGCGAAAGTACCTCGACTTCACACTGTAAAATAACAATGAAACAGGTTAGCAATATTCACAGGCAATATACTTAGTAACGAACAATGGTGACAGTTCACTCGACTCGTTTACCAAAACGAGTGGCCATACATTGATTACATGCTAATCTTTCTCAATACATTTTTATTGGGCCTACAATTGTGTGTCCCTGTCCAGTCGGACTCTAGTTTTATTACATTACAATAGCAGTAACTAAGCTTCTGATGGTGCATGCCGAGGTATAAATTACAGTGGGATATTGTCATTTCCTAGTGACATTTTTAAATGAATATAATGATAGTGTTTTATTTGTTTTTGCCCCATTGTATAGCCCTTGAGTCTGCTCTGTGACTGTCTTTACAGAATCTTGTGTAGCTTTTGTGACCCTGCTTTTTCACTGTGTGACTTTTTTTTAGGGTGTGTTCCTGAGTTTCTCCTGGTAAAGATCCCAGGAATGCTGGGAGTTGACACAGATTCTGGTACGCCCGGGCTTGAGGGCTCTGAGGAAGGTGAAGGAGAGACTCCTGGGGAGCGGAAGAAGAGGAGACGGAGAAGTGTGGGAGGTAAATACTACAACCTGTAGGATTCTAGGACTCTCTCCCTGTACAGTGTAGTCAGAAGAGTTCCGGGGGTTCAATCATTTAGCTCGGATCATGAGATCCTGGCACATGCTATGGGGTTGGGTTCCCCACTGAAAAAAATGATGGGAGACAAACCCTACAGTCCAGGTGTATAACACTATGTCATAAGGACCATGCAAACCTCTTCTGACATCAGTCATCAAAGTTTACCGCTGCTGTTATAATCCGAGAGTAAAATAAATGTCTCTCTGCATACCTCTATCCCTTGATTACAACATTCAGAAGCTGGGTTACTGGAGGGAGTATTCTTGGGTGTTCTCACCAGTTCCTTCCTGCTGCAGCTTATTGCCCTTACACACTCATGTGGAGTGAAAGGTTTATCATTAAAGATGAGTTCTTATTTTGTTTAGATGTTTGCAAACAGGCACTCTGTACCCCCATCTCGCAAATCTTCAAGTGTCAGCAATGAGGTGGTCAAACGTTATATGCTTCTCTGTATACAGACTTGACAGATACTATTTCAGAAATGACATGAAAAATGCCCATGTAGGCGCACTGCCAGCTACCCCAAGTAGTGTCTCTTACACTGATGTTCTTACACACTTCTTAGTTTATCTCTTATGTTTCAGATTTTGTTAGTGGAGCATTGAATAAATTTAAAACTAATACAACACCTTCCTCTACACCCCAGGCAGACAGAACTGGTAGGTACAGTATCTCTAATGTGTGCCTTAACCTGCTGCAGTTCTGTAAACCGCTGGCCCTTATCCGCCATCAACTCTGCCCTCCTCCTACAGTCTGCATTTAACAGGAAATATACTGCTTGTATTGTTGCATAGATTAAGTGCATGGCTGTAGAAGGAATGTAATGCATTTCTCCCGCATGCATCTTCTATTCCTTGACTTAGAAACAGAAAGACATTTTGAACACTTCCCAGCGTATGCTCTAATTAATCTCCTTTGACTTGTCTGTGTGCTTTTAATATCAGACTGCTGTAATAAAGGACCACATCTTTTTCTACAAAAACATCTTAATAAAAATGTGGAAGATCTAATAAGTAATAACATTGGCTTTGATGAGGACACATCTATATAATGCCCAGTCTGAAATTACAAGTTGCCTGGCAGATTATCACCAGTCTCTGTAGCACACGGCTTGTCTGTTATTCTATGCTTGTGTAACATATATTTTAGCTTTTGGCAGCCAAGCCTTTCTCCTCGCAAGAAACTCTCTGCATCCTCAGAGCAGGAATGAAGGATGAGATTACTGAGTGCTAGCTGCGGCTAGCGTTTATTTCTCCCCACCCACCCACTTTCATTTCTTCCAGTTTTGGGTTCCATGGTGACTCCTGTAATTCTTACTCCAAATACCAAGCGTAAACTCCCCGTGGATTCAATGCAAGGAATTTCCAGCAAGAAGAGAAAATCCATTAAACATAACTTTGCGTTTGATCTATTACCCAGCAGCCTCTTTGGTAGTGGATTCACCCCTGCTTCAGGTAAATATTGCAGAATTAGCTTGTTTGTTTTTTTTATTTTTTCTTAACTTATTTATTTTTTAATCCTAACTGTTTTTCTATTTTGTTGTAATAAAATAGCAACAACTATATTTTAGTTAAAGATTCAGTTTGAGCTGCTTGGACATAAATAAAACTCACCCGCACTCTATGAAGGAATGTCACTTCCCCACCCGCTCTCTAGTTCTTCTACCGCACACATTGTATAGAAGAGGAATACAAAACTCTTTGCACTGTTTCTAAAGCATTGCTGTAAAATGATAAACTATTATTGTAGGAAAACTTTAATGCTCCTTTCGCACGATCTCTTTGCTATATTGACCGCTGAGTATTGTAATGCTGTGCTGATCCCTATAGCAGCTAAGGGGTTAAAGTCCTTGGAGTGGCTCTAGCATTAATTCTGTTTGTCATACTCTTAGCTCGGTGTGACGGGAGTCCTTGTGTTTCTCTGGAGACCTCGCAGAGCTCCCTGTCCCCCTCGGTCAGTGGCGGAAAACACCTCTCCAGTTCAGGAAACCGTAGAAGTAAGAGGTGTGAAAACAGGAAAGTGCAAAGGTGATTTTTGTTTTCTATCTCCCTTCCCTCCTTTCACATTTTGTGCTCCCTTGATATCTGTGATTGAACAACCAGCTGAAGGGGGTGTATGGCATTTCCATATGCACAGCCATTTGGTGGAATGTAATTGTAAGGATCTACCTGTTGTACCTGATTTCTGACCCTTCAACTTAAACCTTTTATGCAGAGTCGAATCGGGAAAAACTGGCTGCTTCTCCCCTAAGATAAGCCGGAAAGAAATGGTGCGCAGGTCGCTACGTCTTAGATTCAGTCTTGGCAAAAGTAGCAAGGATGTGGTGAGTTAAATGACAAGACTCGTGCATGAACACTTCAGCTGGGGCGTATTCAAACGCTTTCTTTGTTAGACTCGCCAGGTCCATATGTTTGTTGACTTTTTTTATAACATGAGTGAACTGAACTCTTATTCGTATGTATATGTTTATGAAGCGTCACCAATGTATGTAGCACTTTCCAGAATTATAATACAGATGGTATAGGGAGATAGTAGGCAAATTTTATAAGTGCGTGAAAATAGAAATTAGGGAGTCCTTGCCCTGCAGAGTTTACAATCTATATTAAATAATGGGAGACTCGTAGTGCAGTATAGAACATGTATTTGCTTGAGAGATTTGTTGGAGTAGGATGATGCAGGTACATTCATCTGTTTACTTCTGGAAGAGTGTTATTGAGTATATTTTATACTCCTTGATTAAACGTAGAATTAAATACTTCTCCTCTGGTCATAAGTGTCAAGGGAAAGTAACAAATGACTCTTGCAAAGATAAAACCGGAATATTGTGTGTAAGAATGTTTAAAAAAAACAAACAAAAAGTAGATATAATGGGGATACACGTGTGTGTGTGTGTGTGTGTGGGCAACAAAGAATGGTGAATCTACGCATGTCTGATGATTGTTTGATATGTAAATGCAACAAAACACCGTAATAAAACCAAGTTATAAAAACAAAAAAAAATTACCACACAAAGCCCTACGCATACCCCATTGCCCGAGAGACCATGCTAGGACTTGGGGATACATAGTATAACTCACACACCATACACACGACACACACACCACACCACATCAGCATCACACACACACACCCACACACACACACACCCAGGGAGCAGGGGGCGGGAATGTGTGCAAGTATAGGGAGCAGGGTGGCGGGAATGTGCGCAAGTATAGGGAGCAGGGGGGCGGGAATGTGCGCAAGTATAGGGAGCAGGGTGGCGGGATGTGCGCAAGTATAGGGAGCAGGGTGGCGGGAATGTGTGCAAGTATAGGGAGCAGAGGTCAGATGGTCTAGGACATTTGATCGCGACTGCTTCACTACCCTGACACCCTCTGAAAACCCCTTATATTAACCCCTGACTAACCAGTAATTAGACTTACCTTAAAAGCGGGTGGCTGCTGGGATTCAAGGTAACATGGGTTTTCTCCATCTTTGGTGAATAAGCAGAAGTGTTGCGAGAATCTAGATGTTAAGTGAAGGTTGATTATTTAGGTAGTGAGTGCTGCGGAGAATAAGGGGTCATGCTGGTTAAGGGAGGACAGAATAGAATTACATTTGTTTTATCAGTGCCAACTGGGGTGCCAGTTTTATTTGTTTAGTGGCACAAGGCGTTATAAAGTTTTCTAGGGTTCAATTTCATGTTAATTTGTCTAAAATGTGCATTATGTCCTGTGCTGCGGTTTGCAACGCCTTTACACAATTGCTTATCTGTGTATTGGGAGATCACAATTCACTGCAGGTTGTGGTTGTGTGGGTTTGTGATTGTGGCATTTTGTGATTTCTACCCCTAGAACACGTTGAGCGTATTTCCCTCTAGCAGCCACTCTCAAAACATTGGCTGGCGACTCGCAAACACACAAGAGCTGAACACCGAGGCTGTGCCTCGCAAACTGGGGGCTCCGTCTACTCCAGCAAAGAGCCCATTTGTAAGTGCAGGTAAGTGTCGGGTTCACTTGCCACTCAATAGTACTGAGTGTTTTTACTGCTCAATGGGTTTAGTGAAAACAATGGAAAATAGTGCGCAGCTAATACCTAGTAAATAACATATAGTGACCTGTGCACTGTGAATAGGAAACAATAATGTTAACCTTAGGTGAGGGTGACACTATGCGTTGGTCTGCAGCCTCTCTTGGGGGTGGCTCGACACCCCAGGAACTAGACAAAAAACAGAAAAACAAGGCGCACAACGCACATAGTGTAATAGAGTATAAAACTTGACTTTATGATTAAAAATAAATATATCTGCGTACATCAAGATAATAATTACAAGCGGTTGGTTATTGGGTTTACCACACCATGTGATGACCGGAGGCAGCACCCTTGGTAAGTACCAGCAGGGGATGTATCGGCAGGCGTCTCGTCTGCTTCTTACTTCACAGCTGCGGGCTCCAGTGCTCACCGTCTTGGGATGGTATGCGTATAAGTCCTATAGTAGGAGTCCCAGAGCACACGGCTCCAAGCGGCGTGCTACTCCTCACGGGGCGCCCGACGATGACGTCACAAGTCACCCATCAACTTCCGGAAACCTTCTCCTGGAACGCACAGCGTGCGTGTCGGGTTGGGAGTTACCAGCGGGATGGAATAGACAGCGCGCATGCGTCAATCAAATCAGCTTACTGACAGTGTCCAGAGACGCTTAGGAACACTTGGGGAAACGAGCAATGACACCCTTCTTTCCAACGCGTTTCGTAACACTAGGTTTACTTCTCAGGGATGTATGCATAATGATGGAGGTTGTCATATATATATACCCAACTTCTCCAATCAAAAGTGCGGTGTCTAATTGCTGCATCATTATACAGGTGTAGCAAATGCTGCTGTAATTATAGAACAAATACGTGTCTCACAGAACTTAAAGCAAAAATACAATCATTTCAATAAAAGATATAAAACATTGCATATCAAAATCAAAACATAAAGATTATATATAAAATCGGCGCAGAAGAATGGAACTTCTGAAAAAGAAAGCCAAAGTTAGAGGCAAAGAAATACAGTTAATAAAATCGGGACAATGAGAGCAATGGTGTTTGAAAGAGACTGTGTTATTTCTTGTCTTTATATTAGACCCCAGTCTCTTCCAAATGCCATTGCTCTCACTCATCCCTGTATCTTTATTAACTGTATTTCTTTGCCTCTAACTTTGGCTCTTCTTTTTCAGAAGTTCCATTCTTCATGCGCCGATTTTATATATATAATCTTTATGTATTTGATTTTGATATGCAATGTTTTATTATCTTTTATTGAAATGATTGTATTTTTGCTTTAAAGTTCTGTGAGACACAGTACTTTGTTCTATAATTACGAGCAATTTGCTACACCTGTAATTAATGATGCAGCAATTAGACACCGCACTTTTGATTGGAGGAAGTTGGGTATATATATATGTACAACCTCCATCATTATGCATACACTCCCTGAAGAAGTAACCTAGTGTTACGAAACGCGTTGGAAAGAAGGGTGTCATTGCTCGTTTCCCCAAGTGTTCCTAAGCGTCTCTGGACACTGTCAGTAAGCTGATTTGATTGACGCATGCGCGCTGTCTATTCCATCCCGCTGGTAACTCCCAACCCGACACGCACGCTGTGCGTTCCAGGAGAAGGTTTCCGGAAGTTGATGGGCGACTTGTGACGTCATCGTCGGGCGCCCCGTGAGGAGTAGCACGCCGCTCGGAGCCGTGTGCTCTGGGACTCCTACCATAGGACTTATACGCATACCATCCCAAGACGGTGAGCACTGGAGCCCGCAGCTGTGAAGTAAGAAGCAGACGAGACGCCTGCCGATACATCCCCTGCTGGTACTTACCAAGGGTGCTGCCTCCGGTCATCACATGGTGTGGTAAACCCAATAACCAACCGCTTGTAATTATTATCTTGATGTACGCAGATATATTTATTTTTAATCATAAAGTCAAGTTTTATACTCTATTACACTATGTGCGTTGTGCGCCTTGTTTTTCTGTCAATGGGTTAAAGCTGTTTTTTTTTATACAGATCTTGGCTATTGGATTGTATTTGGCAGCGAAGGAGATGGCATAAAGAGAACTTAAAAAGGGGCGTTTATACTATAAGCATACAGCAGAAAAGGTTCAAGAAAGAAAGAGAAAAAAGTGGTTGATTTTGAAAATAAAAAGGTTTATTCGGTCTCTTTGTAAAAGGTTTATAGTACTAACACCCCTATTCTTGTGGTATAACATGTCCATGCAACGGTATCACTAATGGATGCCTTGTGGAATAATCCTCCCCTATATCCGATAGCTATTGCTCTCATGTTACACCAGCCAATGTCAATGCAACTCTGATTAGTATTTTTTTTTTTATATATATATATATATATATATAGGCTCAAAGAAAATCAGCAAATCAGAAGACAACCTGCTAACTCCGAAAGTATCAGAGGCATACAGTCACCGCATGTCATGGACAGGACCACACCCCTTGGAGCTGAATGGATTTGGTGATGAGGGAACGCCTGTAGCGGGATATCTGAGTGCTGCCAACTGCTACTTTGAACCGGCTGTAGTAGCTGGAAAACCTCCACCAATGCCTTCAGATCTAAGATCCTTCTCTGGAAGTCGGCGGCAAGACTGGAACCTGAAGGAAGATTCTCTCCTTGAACAACAAGAGAGTCAGGTGGAGAAAACTTTGCTGAAGATAAGAGAGGCTTTTTCAGAGTCGGAGAGTGATCTGCACAAAGTGGTGGGGGTAGGGAATCCTCCGGAACCGGACACTTCAGAACGCTTTACCAACTCGGAGCTTCAAAATAAGGCCGACAGTCCAGCAACTAGTCTTAGAAATGCAGAAAGAAATGAACGATTTGATCGCACCGCAGAAGATAGGTGTATATTTTCACAAGGAAAAGATAAAGCTCTGGCTGTCATGGAAGAAAGTACGGTCAGTGGCCCAGATCGATATTCTGTACAAAACAGTGTGACTGAAGATCAGAGGGAGGCTTTATTAGTGGTCCCGGAGGAAAGAACCAGCATCCATGTAAGTTGCATGGAAAACAAACTAAGCAGTAATGTTGGGGACAGGGAAATCAAAGTAGTTAAATTAGAAATGCGTGGATGCTGCAATCAAAATGAAACCTGTCCTGTCTCTTCCACTGAAACGTTGCCTGGCATGCTACCTGCACCGCAAGAAATCGTTCACCCAGCAGCGTCTGACTGGTCGGTGGCTTCGGACAGTTCTTCCTGTGAGCCTCCTCCCGGATGTATAACAGCACGTAGATCCATTAGGGTTTCTGACCAAATACAACATTTTAATAAGCTCTCTCTGAGTGACCGCAACTCTGCCCAGAAGCTGAAGTCCCCTCTCAAGTTCCAGCGTACACCAGTGCGTCAATCTGTCCGGCGAATCAACTCCCTCTCCAAGCTGAAAGACAAAGCGAACAGCACAGGGGTGAAACCAGTTGCAGTCAGCTCCCTGATGGTGAAATCGGTTAGCTACGATGGATCTCTTTCTTCAGAGTTCTTCTTGAAGCATGCTGATCCTCCATCCTATTCTACATTGAGTCTGAAAGCCTGTGTATCCCATGAACACATGGCTTCTTCTGCCCCTTCGGATGTAGGATCCAGGATTCCTAAACCGTCTCTCAGGAATAGTGGATGCCCAGCAGCAAGCGCTGCCATCCCAATGAAGACCGTGTTGGTTGATTTAACGAATCAGGAAGTCCCCAGAGCCACCTGCAACAAGAAACCCACCCTCCCAGCAAACAGACCAAATAACACCGTCCTGCGCATGGTGTCTGGGAGGGAATTGAATCGTTATAAAGGCTCTCCAAAGAATCCAATAGCAAAAGTGACATTCCGACCATCTACTAAGCCTTTGGAGTTATAAGGCGTTCCTGCAGCTATAACTGTGCAGGGAGCAGCACGTGATCTTATTGAAACCGGTGATTGCTTCACCTCTACTTTTTAATTCTATTCTTGGGGAAATGGTTTCTGTTGTTTACATGCATGTTACGTGCAGAACCAACATCCTTACAATGCTGTTATTATTTTTGCGACCTCTTTTCATACAAGCGCATTGCACATGATGGTACAAACACTGTATAAAATGGATGTTCCTGAAAAGTGGACAGATGGAGATCAAGCGGTTAATTGGACTCGTCTTGTTTTTTCTTTTCTTTTTATTCATGAATAATTGAGAGCTTTTACACAAAGGAACAATACATGAAATCCTCAGTCTGACATGTCCATGAAGCTCCAGTATCTGGGAGTAAGAGTTACTCCTCTAAGTGAGCAGTGCTGATCAGACACGGGTTTATTTGCCTTTCTCTGTCCTTTTGGATTTCCTGGAAGAAAACTGGGATTTGCTGTAGTAATGTCACATTTGTGCTATTTATTTCTTCTTGGGGAACAGCTCCTTTTATATAAACCTTTCAGAAGACGAAACTTCTTCAAAAGCAAATCTAGAAAAAAATATTTTTCTAAATTTATTATAAAATGTTCAGGGATGTCAAGAATATCCCACAGATGGTTAGCTACCTATGGGTATAATTTGGCTAGATGCAGGGGCGACTTCCATACAAATGATATTCATTGCATTTTAAATACATGTTCTTGCTAGCCGCTGCTTTTTAGTGTGTATTTTTTTTTTTTGTGTTTGTTTTAGATTATTTAATGTAATGAAAATAAGATTACAACATTTTATTATAGGAAATGATTCATCTGTTTTTGCAAGATGTCTTAAATTTGATTTGTTATGGGGAAGGAAAATCCTGTCTATCACTTAGAGCCAAAGGCGTTTATGTAATTTAATTATTTTTTTGTTTGATCATTTTATATTGTAAATCAAAACTATTTAAAGTATGTCGGTTTGAAGTGAAAATGGGACCTATGCTAGTTACACTTTGCTTGTACTGTATTGGGTTATTGTCATTTCAATAAGTATTGAGTGTAATACTTGCAATATGCAAACCTTAGTTTATAAAATAGTCTTGTAATTGATTACAATAATAGCCCTTTTTGCGTGTGCTTTTTGTGCATTACTTTTGCATTATCTGCCCTCCATGCACACGAGAAGTACAATGGAAACCGTATGATCTTTTACTTGTGACATGTAACGGTTTTAAAAGGAGAGCTGTGTGCTTGACTCATTTTATTTGAATATCTTTAAAGTACTTTTACCATAACACTTTCTTTTAATTCTTTAAAGCCCAGTGATACATCCCCTGATGTCCAGCTCAGGATGTATAGTATTTGCATCTGTGTAACTTTTAGTACATTTTTTTTTTTTTTAAACTGCTGGATTTAGAAGGTACGGGAATGTACAATTTGTCTGTGTTTAAAAAAAAAAAGTGTTTCAATAAGAAGAAAAATCCTAAAACTATGAACTTGCCATTTATCAACCATACAGTAAATGTTTTGCAAATAAACGGCACGATGGTTAGAGCAGCACCCGGGAACATTTTAATTCTGTCTCGTACCAATTACTTTTATTTAGGGGAAAACGGTTTCAACCTTTAATTTTCTCTGCATTAAAATGCAGCTCACAGAATAATGTATACTGTACATTACTATTTTCCAAGCTAAAAGAATACATCTGTTGGAGTCATATCCTTGCCAAGATGTATCCAGTTCCGGGATATTTATTGGCTAATACATGCATATGCCATTATTAAAAGCTGCTTTCTAAGTAAATCTACAGTAAGTCAAATGTCTTAAACCACAGTATTTACTTAAATAAAAAATAAAAAAAATCCCTCAACAGTACTGTTTTCTCTAATTATGAGTTGGCACACAGGAAGGTATTCCCTCAGTATATCTTTATTGAGAGGAGGAAAGGAATATTTATGTTCCAAAATATATATTTACTGTGGAAAAACCTGCTTCCTAGTTTCCAGCTTTTGTGGAATGGTTTTTAACTGGTAAATATAGTTATAGAGCTTTTGAATAATTCTGTCGTCGTACCTTTTTTATAGTGATAAGATGCCGCCTTCTCTCTTGGTAACTGCTGTCATGTTGTGTACAAGTAGTAGTATGTCTTGTATGTTTGATATGACTGTAAAAGGGGAATAAAGGTCTTGCGTGCTCAGTGGCATTTGTTTGTTTGAGGAGAGCCGGGCTGCTCATTGATTTACAAGGTTATTTTACAAATTGCTTGTTAGTCACAGTTGATCTTCCAAAAGAAAATTGCTCTTGGTATATGGATTAACCCACATGATATGATGTCACTAATGTAATGGTAAAGTAGTAGAGCTGAATGGTAATGCCAGGGCCTTTTTTTGAAGGGTTTGACCCACTTACCTCCCTTCAGGACTAGGAATCATGCCTGCAAAATTCTAAGTACAAGAATAGCCCTTGCACTGCAGCATTTGTACCATTGTAGGCAACCGTTGGATGCGGGTTAACGTCATAGCAGTCACGTCGCAACACTTTGGCACTGCAGACTAGCACAGCAAGAAGTTGTTTCTCTGGCGCCCTAGAGTATTCCAAAAGCAGCCTCCAGGGTGTCGGGAAGCGCCCAGGAGTACAACCTTTGCTATCTATAGGGGTATACAGATGCCTGGTACGTACGCTGAAATTAACAGTAGTCCACCGCTCCACGACTGGTTAGATCTGTTCACCTGCTAGCAAATGGACACCTGCAGTGCCATTTATTAGCGTAGGTAAGGGTTTCAATGTCATACAGACACTACATGAGTATCGGGCATTGCCTTTAGGCTTACCCACAGTTTCGCCAATCTGCCTCCTAGCGTTCTCTCAGCCTCCCACTGTTAGAGGTTGATACATAAATTATAGCACTGATATCAGTGAGTGGGGAGACCAAAAAACATCTGAAGTACTAGCATTAACTGAGTACAGGCGGTTCTACCTTCTCCTGTATATGGATATCTTATCCCATTACAGCACAAGTATTTTCAGCTGTCTAATTAGCACTTCGGTGTTAAGGTCTCCAATCCAGGCAAAATTCAGTCCAAATGTGGGAAGTCTCCACAGTAAATCAAATGGTTATTTTACCAGTGCTACTTTGAGTATTATCACCAACTCTTGTTATACACAAGACAGCATCAGCTCTAGTTGTGTAGGGTGGTGGGGCTGGGGGTTTACACCACATGCTTACTGGTATGTGGTTTTCTATTTTCTTCTATTCCTGCCCCCTTTTAATTGTTGCACATAGCAATGAATTTATTTGGTTTTACCCTATTTATTTATCCATCCAGCTCTATACCGGGGTCCCTTCCACTATACCGCATATCCAACATTTTCTTGGGTACATATTTCTCAGATATGTCTCGCTATCTGCATCTGCCACTAGTTGTTGTGTTTTCTTTTTTTCGTTTTTTTTTTTAACTACCTGTAGTCTTGAGTGCATGTTGTTATTGGGTCTTTTTCTTCCTTCCTTCCTTTTGAGGGAAATACCTCTCCACTACAAACTTTGGAAATTCCCACATTTGAAAAAGTACCAGTTCAGAGCAGCCTCCCAGCAGAGCTAAGAATGGAGTAGGGGAGCGCAAAACCATGAAGGGTACACAGGAACAAATGCAAATAATGTACCAATTAGTATAGTTGCTAGCAGTGCAATTGTGATAAAATCATAAACAGAAACACACAACACAGTGATTACTGCTGGGTGATACACAGATGGAGTAAGACTGAATGCACCCCTGAAGGGGTGCAACTCAAATGTGTGTATCAAGATTCTCCATTTAGCATGGGGCTGAATAGTCAGGGAATGGGTAAATGTGAATGAATAGAATGACTTACACGGCCATGTGTAAGTCTGTGCTCAAATGGGTGTCTTTTCCAGGACCAGGCAATCCCTTCACTCTTGCTATGTGGACCCTCGGGATAGGAGTGGTGACCCGTGTGAATGATAAATATCCCAAGTATTGACAGTTAAAACAGATGCAAGTGCAACAAAGAACTTGCATATATAAGAGGCACATATACATAATTAAATACTGCCGCTCTCCTTTTGTATGGTTGTTTGTTTGTATATAAATAGGGTGCATACGGGAGTAGAGACTACAAGGAAAGAAGGGGGGTTGACTAGGCAACCAAAAGAAACCTATGTGCACTCACTATTAACATTTGAGGGCTAGGAAGTATTTAATCCTAGGGTATGATCCCTATATAGCCACTCACTAATATACGTAAGATCCTTTATTTAACATATATACAACGGGACTACACATTTTCCATAAAAATAACAAGAGAGAAATCACAAGAGTGGAGATGACTATAAATCAATGGCTTTCGTCAAGCATGTCTCTGTCCTGAAAATGCAAAGGGACATTGAAAAGGAGGGAAAAAAACAAATACCATCTATTAGTATTGTCATAAAGATGTGTATTTTGATTAGTGCCACTTATATCATATAAAGGCAACCACCGAAAATTCAAATATAAACCTCAAGAGATATGTATGATAGCTTTAGTACAGCCCTCTATATTGAGTCTACTGGGTTCTCTATGCACATACTCCCCGTCACTCATGCTACTGAAAGCCTCAGTGTTATTTTGCCACTGTTGCAAATATCATGCAACATTGCTATATATTGCCATTGATATAACAATGTATGATATTTGCAACAGTGGCAAAATAACACAGGCTTTCAGTAGCATGAGAGTGACTGACAAAAGCCATTGATTTATAGTCATCTCCACTCTTGTGATTTCTCCCTGTTATTTTTATGGAATATGTGTCGTCCATTGTATATACAGTTAGGTCCGTAAATAATTGGACACTGACACAATTTTCATAATTTTGGCTCTACGTCACCAAAATGGATTTGAAATGAAACAACCAAGGTGCAGACTTTCAGCTTTAATTCAAGGGGTTGAACAAAAATATCGTATGAAACGTTTAGGAATTGCAACCATTTTCATACACAGTCCCCTTATTTCAGGGGCTCAAATGTAATTGGACAAATTAACACAATCATAAATAAAATGTTCATTTTTAATACTTTGTTGAGAATCCTTTGCAGGCAATGACTGCTTGAAGTCTGGAACGCATGGACATCACCAAACGCTGGGCTTTCTCCTTTGTGATGCTTTGCCAGGCCTTTACTGCAGCTGCCTTCAGTTGTTGGCTGTTCGTGGGTCTTTCTGCCTTTAGTTTTGTCTTCAGCAAGTGAAATGCATGCTCGATCGGGTTGAGATCAGGTGACTGACTCGGTCATTGCAGAATATTCCACTTCTTTGCCTTAAAAAAAACTCCTGGGTTGCTATTGCAGTATGTTTTGGGTCATTGTCCATCTGTAAAGTGAAGCACCGTCCAATCAACTTTGCTGAATTTGGCTGAATCTGAGCAGACAATATATCCCTATACACTTCAGAATTCATCCGGCTGCTTCTGTCTTCTGTCACATCATCAATAAACACTAGTGACCCAGTGCCATTGTAAGCCACGAATGCCCATGCCATCACACTGCCTCCAACGTGTTTTACAGATGATGTGGTATGCTTCGGGTCATGAGCCGTTCCAAGCCTCCATACTTTTTTCTTCCCATCATTCTGGTAAGGTTGATCTTAGTTTCATCTGTTCAAAGAATGCTGTTCCAGAACTGGGCTGGCTTTTTTAGATATTGTTTGGCAAAGTCTAATCTGGCCTTTCTATTCTTGAGGTTTATGAATGGTTTGCACCTTGTGGTGAACCCTCTGTATTTGCTCTTGTGAAGTCTTCTTTTTATGGTAGACTTGGATAATGATATGCCTACTTCCTGGAGAGTGTTCTTCACTTGGCTGGATGTTGTGAAGGGGTTTTTCTTTACCATGGAAAGGATCCTACGATCATCCACCACTGTTGTCTTCCGTGGACATCTAGGCCTTTTTGTGATGCAGAGCTCACCAGTGCGTTCTTTTTTTTTTTTTTCTCAGAATGTACCAAACTGTTGATTTGGCCACTCCTAATGCTCCTGCTATCTCTATGATGGATTTTCTTTTATTTTGCAGCCTAAGGATGCCCTGTTTCACTTGCATTGAGAGCTCCTTTGACCGCATGTTGTGGGTTCACAGCAACAGCTACCAAATGCGAATGCCACACCTGGGAATCAACTCCAGACCTTTTCCCTGCTTAACTGATGATGAAATAACGAAGGAATAGACCACACCTGTCCATGAAAAAGCTTTTGAGTCAATTGTCCAATTACTTTTGGTCCCTTGAAAAAGAGGGGGCTACATATTAAAGAGATGTAATTCCTAAACCCTTCCTCCAATTTGGATGTGAATACTCTCAAATTAAATCTGATAGACTACACCTGAAGCCCATTATTTAACTGTAACTTGAATTTATTTTGGTACACAGCTGAAATAACAAAACTTGTATCAGTGTCCAATTATTTCTGGACCTAACTATGTTAAATAAAGGATTTTACGTATATTAGTGAGTGGCTACATAGGGATCATACCCTAGGATTGAATACTTCCTAGCCTCAAATGTTCATAGTGAGTGCACATAGGTTTCTTTTGGTTGCCTTGTCAACCCCCCTTCTATCCATATATAAAAGGCACATTGGATATTCCTGGCTGCTCCGATCTGCGTATCTCTGTGGTTCCCCTGTTCACCGCGTCCGGTGTGCAGGGCTGGGGTACAGCTGTGATCGAACGCTACGGATGCCAGCAGGGATCCAAAAGATACACGCTACTCGAACTACACGTTTCGCATCGCCAGATGCTTCGTCAGTTTCGGTAACCTGTACGGCCGCAGAGGGGGGGGTTTAAGAAGTGCTCCCAATTAGTTAATTGTATTGGGACACCGGATCATCATTGTAATTGTAGTCATTGTAATAGTACCATACTCGCTCATAGAATCAATCTAATATGGTGTGGACACTATTTATACATAAAGCAGTCAAGGCACTATTAACAGATACTAGATATTCCTAAAGAATGCGTACTTCGCATGGTACAAATGTTGGAATAAATAAATATACATATTACATCTGTTCTTAGTAATGCATGTGCTATGTACATTAATGGCGCTATATAAATAAAGACATACAATACAATGCATAGACTGGTTTGAGTACACTATTCATAATGAGCCACCTGAGATGGCTAAAGAGTGAACCCTAGTGGACAAATATAATTACTAAATCAATGGGAAATAAAAACTACCTATCACGAGCCATTGTATGAAATATCTAAAGAACACAATACATAATGTCATAACATCGCGATTGTGGTGAAGAAAGATGGTGTGATCTGAAATACAGATAAAAATGAAATAAACCAGATTTACTACAGGGGCAAATATCTGGAGACATATAAAGGGGCGAATAAGAGAAGAAACACAAGACAAAATTAGTCCATTAAAACACAATTTATAAGTACACTAGGAACATGTACAACTTACATAAAAATATGAGGTGGATCACAGTGATCCCAAACGTCCGTGATATCCCTGAAGAAAGGGCCCCAGAATTTCTGAAACCCCTCGCCAAAGTCCCAGTGTCTTAAAGGGAACAGAAATGTTTTGACACTTTGTGGGTTGAAAGACGTCTTCTAATATTGCCCATGTGCTCCAGTATGCGGACATGCACCTGTCTGGTGGTGTGCCCCACATACTGGAGCCCGCATGGCCCGCAATGTCGTCGGGCAATTAATAAAATGCTTCATAGCAAAGCTTTCCCCAGTCGTCTTTGATTTAAGTGACAATTTTTTTCTGCGGACCCTTGTTTACAGGGCTTGCACGTATTACAGGGCTTGCACGTATTACAGGGCTTCGTGAAAGGCAGGGGAGGGTGGGGAGGGGCAGGTGAAGGCAGGGGGGGAGGGGGATGGGAGGGGGGAGGGGGAGCGTGAAAGGCAAGGGGAGGGGGGGGCTGTGAAAGGCAAGGGGGGGATGGGGGCGTGAAAGGCGGGGGGCGCTGAAAGCGGGGGGGGGCATGAAAGGCGGGGGCGCGTGTACAGGGCGGGTGCGGAATGCAAGGGGGGTGAGGAAGGCGGGGTGCGTGAAGTCAGGGGGGGGTGAAGGCAGGGGGGAGGGGGGCGTGAAATGGCAGGGGGGCTGTGAAGGCAGGGGGGGCGTGTAAAGGCAGGGGGGGGCATGAAAGGCAGGGGGGCTGAAAGGGGGCAGGGGGGGCATGAAAGGCAGGGGGCGTGAAAGGCGGGGGGGGGTGTGAAAGGCCGGGGGGGCGTGAAAGGCGGGGGGGCGCAAAAGGGCAGGGGGGGTGCGAAAGCAGGGAGGGCGTGAGGAGGGGGGGGCGTGAAGGCAGGGGGGGGGGGGGGGGGCGTGAAAAGGCGGGGGGAGCGTGAAGGCAGGGGGGGGCGTGAAAGGCAGGGGGTCAGAGCGTTGAAGAGGGGGGCGTGAAAGGCAGGGGGTCGTAAAGGCGGGGTGTTGGGGGGGCGTGGAAAGGCAGGGGGGTGGGGGGGCGTGAAAGGCAGGGGGATGGGGGTGTGAAAGGCAAGGGGGGAGGGGGGCGTGAAGGTGCAAGGGGGAGGTGGCATGAAAGGCAGGGGGGGGGGGGGGGCTGTTAAAGGCAGGGGGGGCGTGAAAGGCAGGGGGCTGGCGTGAAAGGCAGGTGGGGCGTATGAAAGGCGGAGGGGGGGGGGCGTGAAAGGCAGGTGGGGCGTGAAAGGCAGGGGGGCGTGAAAGGCAGGGGGGGCGCGAAAGGCAGGGGGGGGCGTGAAAGGCAGGGGGGGGCGTGAAAGGCAGGGGGGGGGCGTGAAAGGCGGGGGGGGGGCGGGAAAGGCAGGGGGGGGCGTGAAAGGCAGGGGGGGGCGTGAAAGGCAGGGGGGGCGTGAAAGGCAAGGGGGGGTTGGGTGAAAGGAGGGGTGTGGGGGGGCGTGAAAAGGCAGGGGGGGTGGGGGGGGGCGTGAAAGGCAGGGGGAGGGGGGTGTGAAAGGCAAGGGGGGAGGGGGCGTGATGAAAAGGCAAGGGGGGAGGGGGGCATGAAAGGCAGGGGGGGGGCGTGAAAGGCATGGGGGCGTGAAAGGCAGGGGGGGGTGTGAAAGGCAGGTGGGGCTGCATGGCAGGGGGGGCGTTGAAAGGCAGGGGTGGGCGGAGCGGGGGCATGAAAGGCAGGGGGGGGGGAGGGGCGTGGAAAGGCAGGGGGGGGCTTGAAAGGCAGGGGGGGCGTGAAAGGCAGGGGGGGCGTGGGTGAAACGGCTGGGGGGCGTGAAAGGCAGGGGGGGAGTGAACGGCAGGGGGGCGTTGAGAAAGGCATGGGGAGGTGTTGAAAGGCAGGGGGGGCGCGAAAGGCAGGGGGGGCGCGAAAGCGGGGGGGGCGAAAGAGGGGGGCGCGAAGGCAGGTGGGGCGTGAAAGGCAGGGGGAGGGGGCGTATGAAAGGCAAGGGGGGGCGTAAAAGGCAGGGGGGGCGTGAATGAAGGCAGGACAGGGGGGGGGGGGGGCGTGAAAGGCAGGGGGGGCGTGAAAGGCAGGGGGGGTGAAAGGCAGGGGGGGAAAGCAGGGGGGGTGGTGTCAAAGGCAGGGGGGGCATCAAAGGCATGGATTCTCCCCTGCATTTCCTCACCTGCCAGCATGCCGCGCTCCTCGGCCTGCCACTGTGTGTCTCCTCCCCCCTCGTGGCCTCCGCCGACTCCTCCGGTGGCACAAGGAGGTATTAACTCCTTCCACCTCCTCCTGCTCCTCTGGGATGTTGAGCGTAGAGAGCGTGCTTGGGAGGTGGGGGGAAGTGGGAGAGAGGGAGAGCGACACACACGCGACACCTACCTACTCTACTTCGGGCGTGCTATCTTCTCACTCCGCCACGAGGGAGGAAGAGGGTCCTTCCGGGCGACCGCCATCTTGGCGCCGCGAGGCAGCTGCAGCTGCCTGGCCACTCCGTGTCCCCACCGGGAGGGAGAAGGAGCGCGAGGAGAGAGAGCGGAGGGGAGGAGGGAGAGATGAGCGAGCGCCGGGAGGAGAGATGAGCGGAGCGCCCTAGAGGGAGGATGAGCACAAAAGAGGGAGAGAAGCGCCGGGAGGCAGGGAGAGATGAGTGCCGGGAGAGAGAGAGAGAGAGAGGATGTGTGTGTGTGTGTGTGTGTGTGTGTGTGTGTGTGTGTGTGTGTGTGTGTGTGTGTGTGTGTGTGTGTGTGTGTGTGTGTGTGTGTGTCTGAGGGGGAAGAGAGTGGCAGTTGGGTGACGTCAGACCCACCAATCTGATTGGCCAAAGGCTGAGGACCAATCAGATTCACCGCAGATAGCACTAACCATTCGATTTATATATTAAGATAACTATATGGTAACTAATGCAATAATAATTGGAGATCTAATTAGTACTGTAGAGATCAGCAACATAAATTATACATGTCGCTTTTTTGGCAAGATTTAAAGCT
>CM071575.1:1331242-1431450 GCA_036426205.1 Ascaphus truei
GGGGCGGGAAAGGCAGGGGGGAGTGAAAGGCAGGGGGGTTGGGGGGGCGGTGAAAGGCAGGGGGGTGGGGGGGCGTGCGTGAAAGGCAGGGGAGGGGGGGTGTGAAAGGCAAGGGGGGAGGGGGCGGATGAAAGGCAAAAGGGGAGGGGGGCATGAAAGGCAGGGGGGGGGCGTTGAAAGGCAGGGGGGGCAGTGAAAGGCAGGGGGGGGGGTGTGAAAGGCAGGTGGGGCGTGCATGGCAGGGGGGGCGTTGAAAGGGCAGGGGGGGCGTGAATGGCAGGGGGGGCGTGAAAGGCAGGGGGGGGCGTGAAGTGAAAGGCCAGGGGGGGCGTGAAAGGCAGGGGGGGCGTGAAGGAATGAAAGCAGGGGGGGCGTGAAAGGCAGGGGGGGCGGTGAAAGCAAGGGGGGGCGTGAAGCAGGGGGGGTTGAAGAAAGGCAGTGGGGGGTGTTGAAAGGCAGGGGGGGGCGAAAAAGGCAGGGGGGAGCGCGAAAGCGGGGGGGGCGCTGAAGGCAGGGGGGGCGAAAGGCAAGGTGGGGGGCGTGGAAAGGCAGGGGGGGGCGTGAATAAAGGCAAGGGGGGGCGTAAAGGCAGGGGGGGGGAGGAGTGAAAGCAGGGGGGGGGAAGGGGGGCGTGAAGGCAGGGGGGGCGTGAAAGGCAGGGGGGGGGGGTGAAAGGCCAGGGGGGCGTGAAAGGCAGGGGGGGGTGTCAAAGGCAGGGGGGGCATCAAAGGCATGGATTCTCCCCCGCATTTCCTCACCTGCCAGCATGCCGCGCTCCTCGCGCCTGCCACTGGTGTGTCTCCCCCTCGTGGCCTCCGCCGACTCCCGGTGGCACAAGGAGGTATTAACTCCTTCCACCTCCTCCTGCTCCTCTGGGATGTTGAGCCGTTAGAGAGCGTGCTCTGGGAGGTGGGGGGAAGTGGGAGAGAGGGAGAGCGACACACACGCGACACCATACCTCTACTTCGGGCGTGTATCTCTCACTCGGCGCCACGAGGGGAGGAAGAGGGGTCCTTCCGGCGACCGCCTTAGGCGCCGCGAGGCAGCTGCAGCCTGCCTGGCCAGCCTGTTCCCCACCGGGGAGGGAGATGAGGGAGCGCCGGGAGGGAGGGAGAGTGAGCGGAGCGCCGGGAGGGAGGGAGAGATGAGCGGAGCGCCGGGAGGGAGAGATGAGCGGGAGCGCGAGAGGGAGGGATGAAGACGGAGGAGAGAGAGCGCGGGAGGCAGGGAGAGATGAGTGCCGGGAAAGGAGGAGAGAGGGAGAGAGGTGTGTGTGTGTGGTGTGTGTGTGTGTGTGTGGTGTGTGTGTGTGTGGGTGTGTGTGTGTGTGTGGTGTGTGTGTGTGGTGTGGTGTGTGTGTGTGGGTGTGTGGTGAGGGGGAAGAGAGTGGCAGTGTGGGTGACGTCAGACCCACCAATCTGATTGGCCAAAGGCTGAGGACCAATCAGATTCACCGCAGATAGCACTAACCATTCGATTTTATATATTAAGATAATCATATGGTAACTAATGCAATAATATTGGAGATCTAATTTAGTACATGTAGAGATCCAGCAACATAAATTATACATGTCGCTTTTTTGGCAAGATTTAAAGATTCTCTGTCTAGAGCAACATATTAAAATGCATGAGAGAATAGAAAAGATCAATGTTCCCTTTTAGATTTTAAGTTGCCCTATCTATCAACATCCAAATCCAGAATATAAATATCTTGCCCAAATATAGTACTAAATAGTTATTATCTCTGTATGAATTAGTATAGTATGCAGGAGTTCTACTTGAATTTTCATGTACAGTATATAGTATACATTTTTCTAGTATAATATACTTTGCCCATTAAGAGATAGTAAATATTTAAAAAAAAAAACTTCAATGAATCGAATGGTTAGTGTTTCTATGGTATTCCTATGTATAATATGCAGGGGTCTTATAACTGTTTTTGTATAGAAGGGTATGTCCCATAAGAAAAATCTGCTTACTAAGCAGGAATAGTAATACTATATCCAATTACATAGATCCTGTGAAGATTGCAAGAATCAAATATAAAGTCCCGAAAAGTAACATAGTATTGCTTATTAGCAACTACCATACAAGTGTATATGTGGCGATACATAGCCTGGAGGCAACTTTTATGCAAGATATTTTGAAATCCAATTAAGGTCACTATAAAAGGACCAAACAGAGGGCAATAGACCAAATCCATGAGAAGCCGATCAATGGGTGGAAAACGCGTAGGTAGGGTGAGAGAGTGGGACAACCTAACAGCGTGTGGATCCGTAACCTACTGAACCGGAGGAGGAACATAAAAGTTTTTGGGCGTAGAAACAGGCAGCAGAAGAGTGGTGAGATTTATCCCCCACAGCCATCGGCTAGGGAGGCTAGACGAATGGAACGCGAGATTGGCATAAGCCGGAGGCTGGTTCTGGACAGCTGCAACTATAGTGCAGAACTACACAAGCCGGAGGCGTGTTCTTGAAAACCGCAAACCAGGCAAGTGGTGGGCACTAACCAGAGAGCGGGGATCGCACCTGGTGAGGGACTGGACCAGACGATAATGAGGGAAAAGGCATCCCACTAAAGCAGCCAAAGAAAACAGGAGGCATACAAACGATGCAGCTTAAGCCAGAGTAAGTGTACAGAAGCTACAGTTCAGCACCGAGTAGATGCGGGGGATCGTGGAGTGTGAGGGGAGCGTGGAGCGAAATCGAAGGGGTAAGACTACACTGGAACATCCTGCGGGTACACTCACTCATTGAGGCCTTAACTGAAGAACTTTTGCACAATCAACAACATGAAACATTACAAAAAGCTTTATCACATGTACCCTACATTGGATTAACGAATCAGTCTACAATACTGGAGCAATACAGCTGCATAAGGTGCAATCTATTATAAAGAGACAATAATAAACACTTATCCCACTAATCAGGGAAGAGGGAGATATCACCTTAAAAAAACAGAACAAAAGTAATATATATTCGTCTTTGGGATATATAAAGTGATAAATTGCAATTCGGGCATATAACCGATTGTATTATTATGTACTAGATTGAATGCTTTTAATTGTGTATTCTAATAAGCATATCGATTCTCAAACAATCAAGTCTATACTGGAAATGATCCTTTTCCCTTTGTTGCAGTACCAGCAGCAAGTGACTGTCTGAGAACTGAGATATTGCTCTAGGTCATTTTTTTATCGGTTATTCTGTTATATTAACAACAACAGAAAGGCCAGCGCATCACACAAAATGACACAAACATATAGTGCAATACTTCAGTGTTTATCTGCTCATGAAAAAAGGGTATTTAGTTAAACCCTTGGCCAAAAGGTTATAAGCCTGCAGCCACGTCACGGCATGGCCCAATCTGCAGGTCTAACACTACCTGGCACAATTCTCATGCACCTCTCTTTTCGCTGGAGGCAGAAAGACCCACTGGGTCTGTGATACACAGGAACATGGTTAAAAACTGCTCATTGGAAAGTGGGGCTGGTCAAGCTTTAACTGTTGTTTATATTGTGTTCAAGCTTAAAAAAGGTTGAGGTACAACAAATTATAATTGGTGATTGTCTTGAATGTTAGAAATATTTATTCAATACATTTTTATATATACATGCACATTTTGCTGTGTTCTTGGAATCTGGCACAACTGATGCTGAGAAATTGAGGTTTTCATCAAAACATTATATTCTTGCGCTAGGGTGTACAGTATGTCACTTTTTTCCTTCTTGCATTCAGGGAACTGAGAATTCATCATTCATCTAAGCAGCAGAAATGAATGAGTTAATTGCTTTTAGGTTCCACTCCACCATTGTAGATTATTTCATTACGCCTTCATCTTTTTTCCATTTGTAAATCAGGCGGTAGACCAAGGTCTCAGGTAGTTATTTAGCCAGGTGCCGTTATTGGTGTGCTTTGCTCCGAATGTTTTCTTATTTGTTGAATTTTTCATGCCATTTGCTGCACCGTGGTGGGGCCACACCGCCGCTCAGTCACCTGCGTCTGCTCCCTCTGGCGTCAGATCGGAAGTCCATGCATACGTTTTTGTTAGAATTGTTTATTAAGGTCAGGGCACATTAAAGTGGCAACAAGGCGCCAGGTGATGGAAGATGCCAACTGCTCAGAATTCTGCACAGAAGAAAACAAATGATAAAGCAGGTTATCAATCTCTAAGATCTCTCGCCCAATCACGCTGACTTTCCCAACAGTTTGCCCTTACTACCTCGGTGGGAATGATAGGAAGATGTCTGGGGCGCTACCAATCTAAAAAAACTAACAAACAACACTAAACAGTAGATGTATATCGTGCAAAAACGTGATAAGCCGTCAAAAGAATATATACGATACTGGCCCAATGATGTGCTGCAGCTCAACCGAAGAGGGTCGTCCCATGATCCTCAAGTAGTGATAAGAATGGAGTAGGGGAGCACAAAACCATGACGGGTGCACAGGAACAAATACAAAATGTGGAATATGAGGTTCCGTTTATTACAAAGTTATAATAAGGATTCAGAAAGAATAAGAAAATCCAAAAACACTGGCATCTTTTATGCAAGACCCAATACTTGATATGCACTTCGTGAGACTGTAAGTAATCACAGAGGTGCTCAATGGAATAATATATGAGGAGGATTGGATTTTTCCCTATCTATTATCTGGTCTCGCTGACCTCTTATACATTTACCATCTGATCTAACAACTGATCCAAGCGGGTTAATACCCTGAATTAGCATCTTATGCCATCATATCCCACCATTATTAGTTGGTTTATTGGGATATTAAAATCATATATATCAGATGACAATAGATGCTTGACATTTTGATTAATTCGTTTTTAACTCACGTTACACCATCTTTGGGAATATATGTTGTAAGTCAATTTATTAAAAGTTATCTTTTATATTTTGTGTGTGCAGTTTAGTGAATCTTTTTGGGGCACAATCACTTGTGTTCCCTTCACACCCCTCTTTTTGAAGACCCAATAACTTAAAGGACATTCCCGGAACGCCCAAGGGTCATTTTTTAAAAAGCCGGCAACACCAAAAGAAACTTGCACGAGCATTTTTAAAACAAACAGAAAAACAAAACTCCTGTCAATGGCTTTCACCAGTGACTGTTTTTAAGTGTAATACGTGCAAGCCCTGTAAGACTGCAAGCCATGTGTAATACGGGCAAGCCCTGTAAACGTGCAAGCCCTGAATCGTGCAAGCCCTGTAAATAGTGCAAGCCTGTAAACGTGCCCCCCCCTCCCCTGCCTTTCACGCCCCCCCTCCCTCCCTCCGGGCAACGCCGGGTATATCAGCTAGTATATAATAAACACTGTTTTGATTTTTTTTCCAAGTAATTTTAATATTCATATTTTTTTTAATATTCAGATCTCTAGCTGGTATGTCTCATATTAGATACAAGGAAACAAATAAATTTGGCGCCTATACATACTCACTAATGCAAGTATTATATAAAATGGAATTAGATATACAACCATACAATGATGCTGGGCACAGGATCCTTGGAATATCCAATGACGATGGCATAGTTAGGTTACCATGTGCATGAAAAACTAAAATAAAAAAACATACTGTACATAGTGCAATAATGCTTTAAATAGCCTACACTGAGGGAAAAGGAACGACTGGGACAACAAACACCATATAACAATACACTAAACAACAGCTAAATTCCGTAGAAGCCTCAAACATAAAACAGGTGATACATTTACTGAATAAAAAACACATTTATTAAAACATGGAATCAATGACCACTTATATTGAACAGAACGCCTACAAATCTCTCAGCTACATTAGGTGCAATTCCCACTTACTAGGTGGAAAAGAATTGTAGACCGTGGATAGTGTTTGAGAGCATCCCCTCTCGTTCGTGGCACATCTACTGCAGGGCAAATGATATCTTACGATCTGCGGATCCCCAGCTGATGTCGCGTCTGGTTACCAGGATCGATGGTCTCCTCTCATGAACTGGGGCGAGTGTCGGCAGCTGAATCAATAGTCTCCTCTCACGGACTGGGGCGGGTGTCGGCAGCCACCGAAGTATCTCCGTCCTCTGCGTGTGATTCACCGCCAGTACTCAAATCTCACGGGGATCGGATGACGACACCACAGAAAAGCCGGTTCCGGTCTGGAACTTTTGCAAAGCTTCTTAGCTTGTTGTGAAATAACAAAATGTGCATAGATAGAACGAGAGCAGCTGAGAGAAAGTAGGGTAAACCCTATGCATTTAGAAAGTCTAGCTTTCTTCGTCAGGGGTGTGATGGTAATAGTTTGCAGTGTCCATTCCCAAGCATTAATTATGCATTCACAATTTCACCTGAAGTTTGTTCCGCACATGCGCAATCATATAGGAAACTCGTAAATAATCTTAGAAAAAATCATGAGGCTTCAACTGACAAATAACATAAATACAAATCAGACATACAATAGCTATACTAATAAACATAAATGATACTAATACTAAAATAATACATACATTTATTGCATCATTACGATGATAACTAATTAAATATGCATACAAAGAAAACGGAAATGTAAGAATATTATTTGTATATAATAGACAAACTATAGCTGATATAAAAACATATAAAAATTTGCACAGCTAAATGTATCTGTATGTTCTGCAAATTTCGTATTTTGTGTGTGGAAATTCACATCACTTATGTATAGAAAAAAACAGATTTATATTATATGATCAATTTATTACTTCCAGTAAGTGGTATAGCTTTGATCGGCACTATGACACAATAATTCACTCGGGGTGAAGGGAGTGTCCCAAATATGACCAAACCAGGTCAATAGCTGGCTTGTCTCCTTAGCTATGGAATAAACAGAATAGATATGTATATAGCCCCTCAGTAGCAATAAGCCACTTCATACTAGATGTAGTGCGTCCCGAATAATGACCACTAGTTGGCAAAAATAGTTAGAGAACATACCGTTGTACTGCCACAACTAGATGATACACAGTATGTGTGTAAATAAGAGAAACTGACACCTCAGACAATAGAACGCAGCTATATATAACTGTTTACGGAATGAGAGAGAAGATAGAAATATAATATTACATATCTCCCAAAAAAGACTTAAGATCAAATTCTACATTCAATCCTGATGGAGTTAATGTGCGAAGCTCGTATATCCAAAAGGACTCAGGTCTTGCGAGGTGGTTAACATGGTTCCCACCTCGCCAAGGAAGTTTGGGGGCCTCAATTGCTTGGCAAATGAGCCCCTTTGGATTTTGTTGGTGTGCTTGATGGAAATGACTCGACACGCTGTGAGTGGTTAAACCCCTTTTTATGTTATAAATATGTTTATACAACTGTCTTTTAATACTTCTTGAGGTCATACCCACATACTGCAGACCGCAGGGCGCTCCAGGAGATATATGACAAAGGAAGTGTTACAGCTGCTGTGAGACAAGATCTTATACGACCTAGATGTGACATTGGAAGTGGAAGATGTGCTTCTACAGCTAAATGTACAAGCAATACATCTATTACAAATGTAATATCCATTGCTGGAGGTATTTTTAGATTTGGTGGAACGTGTTAGTGGACAACTGGGTGCCAATCTATTACTAATATTTGACGCTGTAGTAAAAATTATTTTTTGTTGACCAGGTAGAATTTTGGCCAGGTCTTTATCCTTCTTAAGGATCGGCCAATATTTTCGCAGAATTCTGCGTATTGTAGGTGCCATTTGGTTGAATTGCGTTATAAAGAGCACATCCGCCATCTGGTTATATGCCTTCATTTTATATTTTAGAAGTTCCTTCTTGTCCATTGCTTCCACTTCTGATATAGTATCATCTAGTTTTATTGAAGAATATTTTCTATCCAAAAATTTATTTTTCAATTCTTGAGCCTGGATCTCAAATGATTCATTAGTAGAACTATTGCGCTTCAGTCTAAAAAATTGGCCCTTGGGGATGTTATTAACCCAAGATGGGTTGTGGTGGCTGTCTGCCCTTAGGTAGTTATTAGCCTGAACTTTCTTAAAAAATGTTTGTGTATGGATAATATTATCAGATACAGAAATAGCTAAGTCCAAAAACTCGATAGATTGAGAACTCTAGTAAAAGTAAATGTAAGATTATTGTTATTGCTGTTGATATATCATAAAGGAATCAAGCTGTTCTTGATCACCTTGCCAAATAAACAAAATGTTGTCAATGTAGCACCGCCAGAGCACCAGGTTTGCACCAAATGGGCAGTGGGACCAAATTTAGATGATGCTCGCACATGCCCATAAATAAGTTGGCATAACTTGGTGCAAACTTGATTCCCATGGCGGTACCACAGACCTGTAAATAATACTGTTGATTGAAATTTAAAAAAATTGTATGTATGTATAAATTGAATACCAGAAATAATAAAAGATTTGAGTGCCGATGACATATTCGGAACTTGTGCAAGGATTTGTGAAATAGCTTCACAACCCTGAGTATGGTCTATGACCGTATGTGCAGTTAGAACCAGAAGCAGTTTGAACAAGGAAGCAGTTAAACAAGGTATAGTTTATTGAAGTACAGTTTACTGTTAGTACTTATAAACTTCATAGTTGCTAGAATGAGCAGGATTGAAAATGCCACTCAATGCACATCTTGCCACATGTATGTGCACTTGGAGCAGCTGTTCCAAGGAGCATACCGCTGCGAGAGGTGTGAGCGGGTGGTCTCTTTAGAGTCAGAGATTTTTGATCTGAAGAGGCAACTTGCAATATTGAGGGACATTGGCAATCTTGAAAGGGGTTTAGTGCTCACTGAGCATGCCCTTGATTCGACTAGTGGTGCAGATGGCGGCGCTGTTAGTGAGGAGCAGGTAGGTAGCTTGATTGCTGTTAGTGAGGAGCAGGTAGGTAGCTGGGTGACAGTTAGAAGGGGAAGCAGGGGCAATAGGGAGAGGCAGGTCGTTTCTGAGCTGACACATCCCAATAGATTTGCCATGTTGAGTGAAGATATTGGGAATGTTGAGGCAGAAATGGCAAGGCTGGGGGAGACTAATTCCTCTAGCAGCCAGGGGAATAGTTCCTCCAGCACAGTGGGGAATCAGGATGCTCAGATGCAAAGAAAGATTGTGGTGGTAGGGGACTCCATTATTAGGAAGGTAGATAGGGCAATCTGTTACCGGGACCGCATGAACCGAACAATTTGTTGTTTCCCGGGTGCTCGGGTTTGGCACATTGTGGATCGGGTAGACAGATTGTTGGGGGGGGGGGGATGGGATTGACCCGGCGGTCTTGGTACACGTTGGCACCAATGACAAAGTTAGAGAAAGATGGAGGGTCCTAAAAAATGATTACAGGGATCTAGGCCAAAAGCTTAAGACAAGGACCTCCAAGGTAGTGTTTTCTGAAATACTACCAGTGCCATTCGCTACCGCAGGGAGACAGTCAGAGATCAGGGAGGTTAATGCATGGCTAAGAAAGTGGTGCAGAAAGGAGGGGTTTGGGTTTTTAGAGCACTGGGACTCCTTTTCTGAGAGGTGCCATCTATATTCTAGGGACGGATTGCACCTCAATGAAGAGGGATCTTCTGTGCTAGGGGGTAGAATGCTAAAAAGGTTGGAGGAGATTTTAAACTAGGATGGAGGGGGGAGGGAAATGAAACAGATAATGAACTAAATGGAATAGATGAGGATTCAAGGTGGTATGGAGGGAAGGGGGGCAAGTGCAAGTTTGACAAGCAGTGAGACACCCATAGTAAATACAGATAATACTAGAAAACTTTAAAGACTAAACCAAGTGGGAGCAGAAAGGAAGGAGCAGATAAGATAATAGTACAGGCTCAAAAAAAACTTAAATGCATGCTTGTTAATGCAAGAAGCCTGACAGATAAAATGGGGGAGCTTGAATTAACAGCTGCAAGGGAGCAGTATGATATCATAGGCATTACTGAAACATGGTGGGATGAAACTCATGACTGGACAGTTAATTTAGAGGGTTATTCCCTTTTTCGGAAGGATCGAACAAATAGAAGGGGAGGTGGAGTATGTTTATATGTTAAACCGGATCTAAAACCTATTATAAGGGATGATGTCTATGAAGGGAATAATGAAAATGTAGAGACTTTGTGGATAAAAATTAGCAGTGGATGTAAAAGTATAAAGAAAATGTTTGTGGGAATATGCTATAAACCACCAAATATCTGTGAGATTGAGGAAGCTAAAATACTTTTGCAAATGTAGAAGGCATCAAAACTGGGTCATGTTTGCATAATGGGGGATTTTAATTATCCAGATATAGACTGGGGCAATGAGATTAGCGTTACAACAAAAGGAAACAGGTTTTTGGGGGTGCTTAAAGACAATTATATGACCCAAATTATTGAGGAACCAACCAGGAGAGGGGCAGTTCTGGATTTGGTCATATCAAACAATGTAGAAGTAATAACAAATATTCAAGTCCTGGAACATATGGGTAACAGTGATCATAACATGGTCTCGTTTGAAATAAATTATCAAAAAACAGATTACTTGGGTTCAACAAAGTCTCCATCTTTGCTGATGATACTAAATTGTGTAAGGTAATAGAATCAGAGCAGGATGTAATTTCTCTTCAGAAGGACTTGGAGAGACTGGAAACGTGGGCAGGTAAATGAGGTTTAATACAGATAAATATAAGGTTATGCATTTGGGATGCAAGAATAAAAAGGCGACTTACAAATTAAATGGAGATATATTGGGAGAATCCTTGATGGAGAAGGATTTAGGAGTACTTGTAGACAGCAGGCTTAGCAATAGTGCCCAATGTCATGCAGTAGCTGCAAAGGCAAACAAGATCTTATCTTGCATCAAACGGGCAATGGATGGAAGGGAAGTAAACATAATTATGCCCCTTTACAAAGCATTAGTAAGACCACACCTTGAATAGGGAGTACAATTTTGGGCACCAATCCTAAGAAAAGACATTATGGAACTAGAGAGAGTGCAGAGAAGAGCCACCAAATTAATAAAGGGGATGGACATTCTAACCTATGAGGAGAGGCTAGCTAAATTAGATTTATTTACATTAGAAAAGAGGCGTCTAAGAGGGGATATGATAACTATATACAAATATATTTAGGGACAATACAAGGAGCTTTCAAAAGAACCATTCATCCCACGGGCAGTACAAAGGACTCGGGGCCATCCCTTAAGGTAGGGACGGATTGCACCTCAATGAAGAGGGATCTTCTGTGCTAGGGGGTAGAATGCTAAAAAGGTTGGAGGAGATTTTAAACTAGGATGGAGGGGGGAGGGAAATGAAACAGATAATGAACTAAATGGAATAGATGAGGATTCAAGGTGGTATGGAGGGAAGGGGGGCAAGTGCAAGTTTGACAAGCAGTGAGACACCCATAGTAAATACAGATAATACTAGAAAACTTTAAAGACTAAACCAAGTGGGAGCAGAAAGGAAGGAGCAGATAAGATAATAGTACAGGCTCAAAAAAAACTTAAATGCATGCTTGTTAATGCAAGAAGCCTGACAGATAAAATGGGGGAGCTTGAATTAACAGCTGCAAGGGAGCAGTATGATATCATAGGCATTACTGAAACATGGTGGGATGAAACTCATGACTGGACAGTTAATTTAGAGGGTTATTCCCTTTTTCGGAAGGATCGAACAAATAGAAGGGGAGGTGGAGTATGTTTATATGTTAAACCGGATCTAAAACCTATTATAAGGGATGATGTCTATGAAGGGAATAATGAAAATGTAGAGACTTTGTGGATAAAAATTAGCAGTGGATGTAAAAGTATAAAGAAAATGTTTGTGGGAATATGCTATAAACCACCAAATATCTGTGAGATTGAGGAAGCTAAAATACTTTTGCAAATGTAGAAGGCATCAAAACTGGGTCATGTTTGCATAATGGGGGATTTTAATTATCCAGATATAGACTGGGGCAATGAGATTAGCGTTACAACAAAAGGAAACAGGTTTTTGGGGGTGCTTAAAGACAATTATATGACCCAAATTATTGAGGAACCAACCAGGAGAGGGGCAGTTCTGGATTTGGTCATATCAAACAATGTAGAAGTAATAACAAATATTCAAGTCCTGGAACATATGGGTAACAGTGATCATAACATGGTCTCGTTTGAAATAAATTATCAAAAAACAGATTACTTGGGTTCAACAAAGTCTCCATCTTTGCTGATGATACTAAATTGTGTAAGGTAATAGAATCAGAGCAGGATGTAATTTCTCTTCAGAAGGACTTGGAGAGACTGGAAACGTGGGCAGGTAAATGAGGTTTAATACAGATAAATATAAGGTTATGCATTTGGGATGCAAGAATAAAAAGGCGACTTACAAATTAAATGGAGATATATTGGGAGAATCCTTGATGGAGAAGGATTTAGGAGTACTTGTAGACAGCAGGCTTAGCAATAGTGCCCAATGTCATGCAGTAGCTGCAAAGGCAAACAAGATCTTATCTTGCATCAAACGGGCAATGGATGGAAGGGAAGTAAACATAATTATGCCCCTTTACAAAGCATTAGTAAGACCACACCTTGAATAGGGAGTACAATTTTGGGCACCAATCCTAAGAAAAGACATTATGGAACTAGAGAGAGTGCAGAGAAGAGCCACCAAATTAATAAAGGGGATGGACATTCTAACCTATGAGGAGAGGCTAGCTAAATTAGATTTATTTACATTAGAAAAGAGGCGTCTAAGAGGGGATATGATAACTATATACAAATATATTTAGGGACAATACAAGGAGCTTTCAAAAGAACCATTCATCCCACGGGCAGTACAAAGGACTCGGGGCCATCCCTTAAGGTTGGAGGAAAGGAAATTTCACCAGCAACAAAGGAAAGAGTTCTTTACAGTAAGGGCAGTTAGAATGTGGAATTCATTACCCATGGAGACTGTGATGGCAGATACAATAGATTTGTTCAAAAAAAGGTTGGACATCTTTTTAGATGGGAAAGGTATATAGGGATAAACCAAATGAGTATACATGGGAAGGATTAATTCAGGGATTAATCCGATTGCCAATTCTTGGAGTCAGGAAGGAATTAATTTTTCCCCTTAATGGGATTTTTTTGTTTGCCTTCCTCTGGATCAATAAGTAAGTATAGATATAGGATAACGTATCTGTTGTGTAAATGTAGCATAGGTTGAACTTGATGGACCTACGTCTTTTTTCAACCTCATCTACTATGTAACTATGTAACAAAGAAGTCACATCAGCTGTAACCCATATATAATTGGACTGCCATGAAATTTCCCCCAAGGTCTGCAGTACGTGGGTAGTATCCTTCAAGTATGATGGAAGTTGAACTACATAGGGTTGATGTTGATGGTCAATAAATTGCGACAAATGGGAAGTGAGTGACTAGATACCGGATAATATTGGACGGCCGGGAGGTTCATTAAAATTTTTATGAATTTTTGGAATTATATAAAAAATTGGTATTCGTGGATGTAAATTGTATTAAAAATTCATGTTCCTGTTTAGTTAGAATTTGTTTGTCAAGACCTTCATCTAAATATTTTAATAATGCTTTTTGATACTGTATTGACAAAAGGACCGCTAACAAATTTAGAGAAGAAAGTGGATTTATTCTTAAATATTCTATTAGATCTTGGTGTTGTTGTATAGGTAAATTCTGGTTATAATTTTGACTAGACACCGCATCTTTCAAAAAGTATTTCTTCAGACACAATTTTCTTACATATTTTTGAACATCAACATATAGTTTCAAACTGTTGGGACCTGATACCGGTTCAAAAGATAGTCCTTTTAAAGATCTTCTCTCTCTATGTCTGTTGTTTGATACTTACTAATATTGAAAATGTTGGAATTCAATGACTTTCGTATCTGTGTAATTTTCCTATTCTTTCTACCTCGCCTTTTTCCTCTATAATATTTTAAATTTTTTGACTTTCGTAGTTGTTTCTTTACCCAACAGTTCTCCTATTGATTCTTTTGCATAATGCTGGTCCCTTGCCTGCCTCCAATCTAAAAAAGAGAATGTTTGTTTATCTTCCTTTTCTTGGCCTGAACTGCAACTCTCTTGCGCAAAATCGACTAGAGGTTGGTATTTATTAGTATGTATGTGATCATTTAAACTGTGACTAATTTCTCCAATTGGTTGGAGAGATACATTAGCGAAGGCATAGGTCTGACCAGTCTTACTTGTAGACTGTTGAACTTTGTTGTTTATTGGGACTGTTTTTGATGCCAGCGGAGAAAGTGGCTTATGTGGGTGGGGTTTTTTGCTTTTGTCAATGGTGCTTATTTTAGTACCATATTCTTGTGATTTTTGTATGTTGTTTCTAGAATTAGATCCCTGTTGTTGGCTAATTTGGGGATTATATCCCCTTTGGGGTTAATATTTTTCTTGTTCTTTTGTATCCATTTTCCAATTTCTATAACATCCAGACTCATAGTCACTTTTGTCCCTAAAACATTTTTTTTCGTTTAAAATGAATAATTTCTTTTTCCATATGGTCTATTTTGTTCTTGACCTTTTGTCCTAAAGATGGTAATTCGCTATTATGTTTGAAAATTTCAAATTGATCTTTCATGTTGTTGATTTCCTCATCCAATTTTTGCAAGGAAACCCGCCTTTTGGAAATCAGTAGACGAATGAGTTCGAAGGAACAATTATAAAGTATGCGACTCCATTCTAAAATGAATGTGTCACTATTAAAATCTGTGGTGGGCATTTTGAAAATTCTCAGCCCTTGTGGAATTTGTTTTTGTTCCACGTATCTTTCTAGAGTGATGGCATCCCATAATTGTTTAGTCTCACTTATGAGTAATTTTTTCAAGTTTTTCAACTAACAGATCCATATTATCTGGGGTATGATTACTCTCTATAATTGGGGCATCTCCCGAAAATATTTTATCCAAGTCAATATTTCTATTTAGACGGGAAACAAATAATTGTATTAGATACAAGACCAACATGTTGATATTAATTTCTGTGGGGCTCGGTATCTAAGAAGTATAAATCATCTCAGAAAATATCGGGATTTGGATTCCATAAAATGTATTCTTTTTATTAAAGGTTCTGTGTCAAAAGGCGGGTGGCATACAAAAGATGTACAGTATGGTGTGGTAGTATTTTAGTGCAGAAGCAATAGTTAGAGAAAGGAGTTGAGATCAATGTCTATATTGTGGCCTAATGCACTTAACATTTTAGTGTATATATCCAGTAGGTTTCGTGTTGGGATATTTTCTTAATGAAATCTCCCCCTCGCCAGTTTTTTTTGTTTGACCAATTCAATGCCACAGAAAAATCTCTAGGATTGCATTGATGCACTCTCTTGTAGTGATTCGAAACACTGTGCGTTTCTAATCCTCTCTCTATATAGCGCACATGCCCTGACATTCTTATTGTGAGTGTCCTTTTCGTACGCCCAATATATTGGGTCCCATATCCACACATCATGAGATATACAACACGGATACTGTTGCATGATATATTTTCTTTCATCTCGTATTTCTCAGCCGTCACAGTTGACACATTCCTTAATTTGGCTAGCCTGTGTAGGACTACAGCGACATGCCCTGCAAATTGTACATTTAAATAAACCTTTATTTCCCTTTCCTAACCATGTTTTCTCTTTGTCCTTTTTTGGGAAACTTGGCACCAGCTGCTGCTTGAGATTTCTGGCTCTTGAATAGATTATTTGTGGTCTATCTGATAGGATGGTACTCGGGACACTGTCTCCCTCCAGAATATGCCAGTGTCTCCTCAAAATTGTCTCAATTTGCTTTGACTCGCCACTGTATTTTGTGATGAAGGGAATAAAGGAATCTGAATTGTTTACCCGTTGTTGGATATTTTTTTCTTTATAAGTCAACATTTCTGATCTTGCTGTTTGATTAACTTTTTGTAGAGCCTTATCAACTATATGTTTAGTATACTTCCTCTTTTTTTTTGTAACTCAAATTTTATTGGGTTTTTTGATATCTTTTTTTTTTATTTCCAACTTTTTTATTAGGTTTTCAAATTTGACATCTTACAGAATATGTGAAACAATATTCATAGATATCTAAATACATACAAACAACATCATATTTCTTTGCTCCTAGACGACAATAAAGGAGTATTTTTTTCTTAAAGCTCAATCTGTTGTGTATGACTCATTTATCGAAAGCCTGAGTTACCTGCGTTGGGTGTACGTGTGGTGTAAAACTACTGAACGGGTTTTTTTTGATATCTTAACATATTCCAACACCACATTTTCTGGTACATTCAAAGTTGACCCATCAATTCCCTAACAGCAGTATAAAAGAAAGGACATAGACAACAGATAGACAAACTGACAGACACATGGACAAACCATACAAAGGGAAAGAAGGTGGGAAGAAGGGGTGTGGGGGCAGATGCAGGCGGGTTGTCTCCGAGCGCTCCTGTGGCTGATATCTTCTCATTCCTCTTGTTTATGTCTCCTGTGTGGCCACACCTTATCTTATTTGGTTACTGACCTTTAATGTCTTGCTCCTTAATGGCCCAATCTGTTGTCATAGGAGAACGCATTTGTGTTTATTAAAGCAAGACAGTGGCATCATTTATCCCCGGGATATCCGTCTGTGCCAGCCATGGCGACCAGACTTTTAGAAATTTAGCGCCAGTGTCATTAACTAAACTTGTTAGGTTTTCCACCTGGCAGACAAACCAAATTCTGTTTCGAATCTTGGGGATGGATGAAATCGCTGTCTGCTTCCATAATGCTGCAAGCTCGCACCTCACTGCTGTTGCAAAATGAGCAACTAATTTATCAGACAAAAACAGAAAAGCCAGCGCATCATGCAAAATGACACAACATATAGTGCAATACCTCAGTGCTTATCTGCTCATGAAAGAAAGGGTCATTTAGTTAAACCCTTTGGCCGAAAGGTTGTAAGCCTGCAGCCCCTTCACGGCATGCCCAATGCAGGTCCTAACACTACCTGGCATAATTCTCATGCACCTCTCTTTTCTGCTGGAGGGGTGAGAGGTGCATGAGAATTATGCCAGGTAGTGTTAAATTAATAAATTAAATACATTAGGCAGAGAGGTAAGGGGCTTGGATAACATTAAAATAACATCATCTGCATACAGTGCCACTTTATGTGACTGCTTCTGGGTCTGTATTCCTGAGATATCCGGATTATTTCTAATTTGTGTGGCAAGGTACTCTATGCACAGGGCGAACAGCAAGAGGGACAGAGGACACCCCTGCCTCGTACCACTCTTTATTTGAAACAAGTCAGATGGGAACCCTTGGTGTCCCACCCCCGCCGCCGGCCCATCACACAAAGCCAAGATTGCTTTTAAAAATCGTCCTCCAAAGCCAAACTCTCCAAGCGTCGCTTTTAGGAAATGCCAATCTATCCTATCAAAAGCTTTTTCAGCATCCAGATTCAGCACCATAGACAGGATTTTTTTTAGCATTTGCCAATTCAATTAGATTTATAATACGTCTGGTGTTGTCTGCTGCCTGTCTACCCTTGATAAATCCCACCAGATCCGGGTGAATCAGTCTGGGTAGGATATGACTTAACCTATTAGCTAGCATTTTGGAGTATATTTTAACGTCCGAATTTATTAAGGATATCGGTCTGTAACTCTTTCAGTCTGTCGTATCCTTTCCTTGTTTATAAATCAATGAGATAGACACTTGTCCAGGAATGGGGCACCCGCGAGCACCGCATTAAACAGTCTGAGCAGGTGGGGAGCTAATAGTTTATGAAACTTTTTATAATATAAATTTGACAAACCATCCGGCCCTGGGGCCTTGAATGGCTTTAGATTTGTAATTACATCCGACAGCTCCTCTACTGTGAAGTCCTTCTGTAGCGCTTCCCTTTCCTCTCTGACCAGTCTAGGCAATTTTGAGTCTGCTAGAAAATCCCTTAGAGCTTTGCTAGTTTGGTCATTATGTATGACTTTCTTCCCATCATATAGATTTTCATAGTACTGTTTAAATTCCTCAACAATAAGTTTAGGGCTGGAGGTCATGCTTCCTGATTTCACTCGAATGGCTTGTATATTATAATTTAGGCGTCTATTTTTAAGTTTATTTGCAAGCAAGGTATCTGGCTTGTTTGCCTTTTCAAAAAACTTCCGTCTTGACCAACTTAATATTTAACTCAATTCTGGTCTCTGTTAATTCCTGCAACGTATCAGCTTGTTTACTCGATTTATGAAGAGAGGAAAGTACCCCCAATTTTGCGTGCAACTTTCGCATTTTTGATTCCCTCTCTTTTTTCCGTCTTGCGGCGATGCCAATCAGAGTGCTTGTAAGGGTGGCCTTATGGGCTTCCCATAAAGTAGCTTGTGCTGGGACACTATCTTTATTAATTTCCTTACTAACGGTCTGGTATACCTCTGGGATCTTTATCAGAGACTCATTTAATTTCCAGTTTGCTCCAGGTCGGTCTAAATTAATTGGTGCATGATCTGACCATGAGAGAAAAAAGGTGATGTATAGTAGCGCTAATGACAATAGACAATATACCCTGCTTGAAGGGTGAGCCCTAGTGGTACAAAGGCAGCCTGATGGTAATCTGATGGTACAATCAGGATAAACAGCATAAAACAAAAAGAGATACCGGCGCCTAATGAGTCCAAATAAGTGGAATCCTGGACATCCAGTGGAAATAGCTCAAGTCCCAGGATGATCAGCAGTCTCTTAGTCTTTGGGGGATCAGATAGGACTTCGTTCATGGGAAGTGGAACATGAAATTAAAAAAGAGATATTTAGTGCAACACAGCTATAACAATTACACAGACATAAATTTGCAGACTGGCTGGCACTGATGACAAGACAGACAGACACACCAAGACAGATAAACACAAAGCAAAGCTAATAATAAAAGTTAGTTTAATATAACTAGATTGATTAAAATGTTGGACAAAATCTGGAACGCCGCTCCGGTGGGTTAAAACCTGAGGCAGATGGTTAATAGCAGTGAACTGGTGTGGACTGTTCTCCACGTGTAGAGGGTTCGCAGAGTGCCCTGGAAGCCGTGCGATCCTTCTGTGTCTCCTGGCTGGCAAAACCCGGAAATGGCGTCTCCGTCGTGTGCCGGAACCGGTAGTGACGTCACCGGACGTGGTGTCAAGGCCTGGCAAATCTTCAACGAAGCCAAAGGAAACGGCGATCCTCGCTTCTCTGCCCCTCTAGCACTCAGACGCAGCACTCAGCACTTGTACTGCTTGTAAAAAGTTTTTATCCCCTGAGGAAGTGTGTTTAGACACACGAAATACGTAGGGCCAATTTTTACTGTGTTTGGACACTTTTGAGGACAAGCAGTACAAGAGTCGAGCGGGCAGCTCGCGACAGGATCCCTGGTCAGCCAAGGCCCACAGGTATATGGAGGCGTGGCAAAGTCTGTGACTGTGGCCGGGTGATGTTGCTGCGGGGGTATCTTCACTCACCCTCCTCGGGCAGTCTCCCTGCAGTCTCCCCCGCGCTGTACCTCCTGGTGTTTCTTGAGTGCTTTGTATTGTTTCTTGAGTGCTGTCTGCTCAAGGTCTCTCCAAGATGGCTCCCGTTGCTGTGATGGCCGCTCCCGCCTTTTTCTTCTTTCTCCTCCCAGGACTCCCCTTATGGCACCTCGTGAAGATCCAGCTTAGCAGGGAAGACCCAGTCTGATATCTAAGGTGAGCGCAGTTCAATGGGTCAGCTTTGATAACTGGGACAGTGTCTCTTTAAGCAGATACCTGCTGGGGGAAGAAATGCAACTTTGTGCCTTTAAGTGTTCAATTGATGACAATTAAGTCAATTAAGCCGCCATTTCACTTCTACCTCGTGCAGTGTGCTTCACTTGTCTCCAGGATGGCTCGGGTGAGGATCCCTCTTCTACATGGTAGGTAAAAGCATCTTTTATCCCCAGATTTTGCAGGAATTCTTCACCTTCCTCCAGGTTTTTAACAGAAAAGGCCTTTCCATTTTGTATTACCAGCAGGCTGAAGGGGAAAGTCCACCTGTATCGGACAGCATTTTCTCCCAAGACCTTTGTTAGTGGCTGGAGTTTCCTACGCCTACTTAGAGTTATTGGGGACAGGTCTTGAAAAATTTGCGAAGTAGCTCCCTCAAAACTGCAAGAAGGGGTATTTTTGGTGAGCCAAAATAGTACCTCTCTGGTTCTAAAATAATGTAGTCTCATTATCACATCCCTCAGCTGTTCTTCAGATAACGGCTTAGACCGCAGGGCCCTATGGCATCTGTCCATGTGTAGCTCCGCTTCGGTTATGTCCGGGAGCATGGAGGACAGCCATTTTGCAACGTGATCTTCAATGTCAGTGATGGACTCTGGAATTCCACGAATTCTAACGTTATTTCTTCTATCTCTGGTCTCAGAGTCTTCTTGTCGCTCAGCCACCTCTGCGATCTGTGTTTGCAGGTAACCTGTTTTGTTTTCGTTTTTCCTGAGGGCTTTTATGGTAGTGTCCAACTTTGTGTCTAAGTCCCCAGTCCTGTCCCCTATGCTGTTTATATCCCTTCTAAGTTCTTGTATTTCGGCCTGCAAGAGGGATTTGAGGTCATTATAATGCCTGGTAAAGTCACTCCTTCTTACCGGTTGCTTTTCTGGGCTGTCGCTTCTCTCCCCCCTTATCTCCCGCTCCGAGTCGGAGCCGTGACGGGAGACCAGGGCGGCCTCTCTCACTGCCCGCGCCATTTCAGTGCTTTGGAGGTATTTCTTCAAATCAGAGCATTTTTCTTTTTTTGGGATCGTGTTTTTATCTCTAAGTACTCAGGGGTCTGTTCTTATGTTTTATTATTTATTTATTGTGGTTTTGCTGTTATTTTGGTTCACTTTGCTGCCTGCGGTGAGCTGAGTTATTATCTCAAGCAGCCATACTCGTTGCCGTCGCGCATGCGCCCCCCAAAATCCTCATTTTTTGAGCAGTTCCATTTTAGTCTTCGGAACTCCCCATAGGGGATATTGTCTAGCCATTTTTAACGAATCAGTCCTACAATACTGGAGCACTACATCTGCTCTTAAAGCTGCAGTTCAAGCAATATCCTGCATGTGTGTTTTTTTTAATAAATTAGTTCTGTAGTAAGAAAAAATACTTTTAGCATTTTCTGTTTTAAAAACAACAACTTTGAAAGACCAATTTTCTTGTATTCTATTTTAACAAGCATGCTTGTTCCTGTAGCAACCATTTACATCCCCCAGATCTAAAGATGTCGCCAAACTTCGCCAATCAATAGACGGAGAACGAATTGACCGGCAGCTATGCAGTTCTTTAGGTAAGTAGAGATTGCCCACATGAAACTATTGAGGTAAAAAAAAATGGGAGCTTGAACTGCAGCTTTAAGGTGCAATCTATTATAAAGAGACATTAATAAACATCTTATCCCACTAATCAGGGAAGAGGAGATATCGCCTAAACAAACAGAACTAAAGTAATATATATTCGTCCTTTGGGCTTATAAGGTGATAAATTGCAATTTGGGCATATAACCTATTGTATTTTTATTGTACTACTAGCTGAGAGACCCGGCGTTGCCCGGGATGTAATTTTGGGGGGGCGTACGACAGGGTTAGGCTTCCCCCCCCCCCTTGACAGCTAGGTGGGTGACTGAGTTGACTGAGTGTGTGGGTGACTGGGTGGGTGTGTGACACTTGACTGAGTGGGTGGGTGGGTGACTTTGGGTCGGTTTGACTTTGGGTCGGTGGGTGGGTGACTTTGGGTCGGTGGGTGGGTGACTTTGGGTCGGTGGGTGACTTTGGGTCGGTTTGACTTTGGGTCGGTGGGTGTGTGACTTTGGGTCGGTGGGTATGTGACTTTGGGTCGGTGGGTGGGTGACTTTGGGTCGGTTTGACTTTGGGTCGGTGGGTGGGTGACTTTGGGTCGGTGGGTGACTTTGGGTCGGTGGTTGGGTGGGTGAGTTGGGTCGGTGGGTGGGTGAGTGGGAGACTGACTGGGTGGGTGAGTGGGAGACTGACTGGGTGGGTGAGTGGGAGACTGACTGGGTGACTGGGTGGGTGGGTGACTGACACTTGACTGACTGGGTGGGTGAGTGACTGACTGGGTGGGTGAGTGGGTGACTGACTGGGTGGGTGAGTGGGTGACTGACTGGGTGGTGAGTGGGTGACTGACTGGGTGGGTGAGTGAGACTGGTGACTGACTGGGTGTGGTGAGGTGGGTGACTGACTGGGTGGGTGAGTGGTGGACTGACTGGGGTGTGGGTGAGTGGGTGTGACTGACTGGGTGGGTGAGTGGGTACTGACTGCGTAATGGGTGGTGATGTGGGTGACTGACTGGGTGGGTGAGTGGGTGACTGACTGACTGAATGGGTGGGTGCACTGGGTGACTGACTGAATGGGTGACTGAATGGGTGGTGACTGGGTGACTGAGTGGGTGGGTGACTGAGTGGGGTGGTGACTTACTGAATGGGTGGTGACTGGGTGACTGCGAATGGGTGACTGGGTGACTGAATGGGTGGGACTGGTGAAGTGGGTGACTGGTTGGTGACGGGTGGGTGTGTGGGTGGGGACGATGGGTGACTGGTGGGTGACTGAGTGGTGGGTGGGTGTGTGGTGACTGAGTGAGTGAGTGATGAGTGAGTGGGTGGGTGACTGAGTGGGTGGGTGACTGGAGTGGGTTGGTGATGGGTGGGGACTGAGTGGGTGGTGGGTGGGTGAAAGTGACTGGGTGGGTTGTGGGTGACTGGGTGACAGTGCGTGGGTGGAGACGGGTGTGACTTACCTTGACCCCGTGGCCTCTGGCTGGCAGGAGGTGAGTTCGGGAAGCTGGGGGGGGCAAGAGTGCAGGAGTCCCGCGCCGCGCTTCCCCTCTCCGTGTAGCGGCGCACGTGTGGGGGCAGAGTGCCCGGCCCGCGCTTCCCCTCTCGGTAGCGGCGCACTGATGGGAAGAGGGCAGGAGGCCCGGCCCGCGCTTTCCCTCCCGTAGCGGCGCACGTGATGGGAGTGTAGAAGCTTAGCCATATACCAGGTTTTAATCTACACCTATTATCCCCCCTTACTCTGTTCAAAGCAGCGCATATAACCCACCTCACCATGTCTGCCTATAAACCATCCATACGCTCTATACATTCATTTCCCCCGATTAGCCTGCATGGACTATTCCCCCCTCAACAGTGCGCTATTCACCCCTTCCTTTAATATATAACCTATGTACACCCCCATAAACCTGTACTATTTACCTATCCTCTTACCTGTAACATATGCTATCCCTCCCCTTACCCCATACATATCCCCCCCAATACCATAACCTATTCCCCCCATACCCTATACCTATTTCTCCCACGCACCATACCATATACCTTCTTTCCCACTATACCTAATTTCTAAGTTCCATTATCTAACCTATTCCCCCCTTACCCTGTACCTATTCCCCCATGCCTTTGTTTTGCATTCATCCCCATACCTTTTTTACCATTACCCCATACCTCCACCCCTTGCCACATACCTCCACCCTCTTGCCCCATACCTCCCCTCCTTGCCCCCATAACTTTTTTCCCTCCTCACCCAGGCCAATACCTCCACCCCATACCCACTAATTTTCTTCCCCCCTTCACATAAACCTATTTTCCCCACTCCCTTCACCCATACCTATTTCCCCCCTTACCATTCTCCGCCCCCATTACCTGCACTATTGCCCCCCTTATCCTGTACCTATTTCCTCCTGCTTACCCTATACCATATCCTTCCCCCATACCTATTTTCCACCCTTATCCCATACCTTTTTGCGTGCCAAATGTCCTGCGGTTCAAGAAAATATCTAAAGAAAGACTGTCATGGAACAAGAACTACATTTTTGGTTCACACGACTATTTCTTTTGCAGCTCTGCCTGTCAGTTCTATTTCAGCTGCATGGAGTTTGCATAACAACTACGTTGCCGTGTGACATTAAAAATGTTGCATTTCTATGCCTCTGAGCATGAAATCAGTAGAGCTGTACTGCAGCCTCTGAGATCTCACCAGATGGCTAGTTGCCCGACTCTGTTTGTTCAAAGATAGTCTGTCCCAAGACTATTCCTTTACCCACACTGCCCCTACACTTCCTTTCCCTGGAGACGTGAGTACAGCACCTTCTCTGTTAACTCCATGGTGACGCCATCTCTTTTACCGCGTTTTTCAACTATAAATCACCCACTACACACCATCACAAGCTATCTGATATTCTGCTGCTTTCCCCAATAAAGTGGAGAGAAATATTATAGGACTTGGAGTCGATATAAAGGGAGCTGAGTTATGCTATCTGGGGCCATTCCCACATCACAAGCTACCCCTGGCTTCAGAAAAACGGACCAATCTAATAAACGTATCAGTGTAATTGGCTTCTTTAGAAATATGTAATAACTCATCAAGAAACGTAAAGTGGGGTAGACGGTGTATATGAGAGGGAGAGTGGGTGTAGGAGGGGAGAGGGTATGAGGGGGGAGATACATGGGGGATGTGGTGTGAGAAGGGGAGAGAAAGAGGGGGGTGAGAGCAAGGGGGGAAGGGTAAGAAGGTGACAGCGAGGCTGCTGACATGGGGGGCCCTGTGGAAACTCTAGTCCTGGGCCCCATGAAAGCTGTGGTGACCATAGGTATACCCCTTACTAGCTTCCTTATTTAACAGATTTAGCTGCTGCTAGTATTAGCAAACTTTTTTTTTTACTTCTTAGTAACTTAACTCACCTGACCTTGGCACCTTGAAATTCCTACTCCAATAACTGTTAACACGGCAATTCTTCTAATCCTCTATTCCATGAACTTTTCCTCCTTCAGTCTTTATCTCAGGATACCCAGACAGTACTCTTAGTCCTTTGCACTATTCCAAGTCCTCAGATACTTTTAAAGTCCTGGCGCTCTCTTCCTCTGCGTCGTTTGCGCTCTTGATGGCCTCGCTCCTTTTGGGATTTCGTCGTTTCTTCCGTTCTCGCCTCCTGATTTGCCCAGACGCCTTTATCTTGGGCCTTTGCCTTCGGGTCTCTGTAAGAACTTTTACGCCCTTCCTCTAGCGTGTTGCACACTCTTCGTTCCTAGCCATCCGTGGAGATATCAGACGTGGCAGGAAGCTTAGTGTACATTTTTGAAACCCTAAAAGAGAGCAGCGCCACACCTTGCTGAGTTCCCTCCTTTTTATCTGACACCGTGCGGAATTGTCTTGGAATAACAGGATCCCATGTCCCTCAAATATTAGGTGCCAGCACTTTTACATAGCATGAGCAGGTTCACTTTTCTAGGGATTCGTGCCATTACTGCCCTGGGTCTGTTTCTTTGCCCCGGTTGATCTAATCTATGGGCCCTCTCATCTGACCTGGGCTCCACCATGTAATTCCAGCGTCTCTGCTATCCATTGGAGCAAACGTAATTCATATATTGGTTCACAGACCAGGGATCCCATAATGTGTCACATTATTTCTCTGTGATCTATTTTCATTTTTTCCTCCAGGGACGGTTCTTTCTTTTTAAAGGTCTGCATTTCTAGTTGCAGTGCTGCAGAGTTCTCTCCAGGTCACTATTTTCAGCCTCCCCTATTCCGGTGCTGGGAGGTGAGTTCCCTCTTTAAGATCCTCTATGGCTCTCTGCAGCTTTCAAAGCTTTTAATGTCAGTAGTGACCATGATTTCCTCCCACCCCCCCCCCACTTCCCTTCCCCACCCATTCCCTCCCCCCCCCCTTCCCACAGCTCTGCCACCTCACCACCTCTCTGGCTCCCTGTGTCCCTCACTCTCAGGGGGTGACAATACAACTCCTGCTGATTCTGCATGCTGCTCATGTGCGTCACAGCCATCTGGATTTTTCCTTTTTTTCTCTGCCTTCTACTAGGACGTCTAGCTCTGTACTTTGGAGGCATCTTGGATTTTTTTTGAGGATATTTTTCCATCCAGCTCACTTGGGACTCTTTCCTCTCTCCTTGCCTGTCACTTTTTGTTCAGGTTGTGTTGTTCTGGTGATTACTAGCTGGGCTTCTGTAGAGCTCAGATCTGTTCACTTACCTAACACGAAAGCAGAACCACACCCCCCCCCCCCATTTAGAGGGGTATCTGACTAAAATGCAAAGTAGCCCTCCTCTAGCTTTGCCTACATCAGTGGCGCCTTTTATATATATTTTTTATTGCCTTTTTGCCTGCGATCTGCGAGAGCCTGCACAAAGCTCAGTCTTCTGCTGCTGCTCTGTCTGGGGCCATACTGGAAATCGTTCCCCAGGCGTTTTCTTTGGGTTCCTGCCTGGTCGATCGCCTCTTCCATATTCTGACGTCCCTTCCGGTGACGTCTGGTGAGGAGGCGAGAGAGCTGGGCTGGAACCTCTCGGCTGCCAGGACTCTGAACTCCAGATACTCTAGCGCAGACACGTCGATTCAATGCGTTTCGCAGAGCTTCGTCGGAAATCTAATACATCCTCCCACTCACCGATTTATGCACCTCTAGTCTATTTCATCAATCCAAGATACAATTATTCTAATCATAAAAATGTATATGGAGTCTTGCTGTTAATGCTGTAGTGGCATTCAGAAGGTGGATGGGATAACATACAGAATAATTATGTCTCTGAAGCTCTAATATATTTTAGTTCAATGTTTAATTGGTCCATAACACAAGCACATATGTATCCATGAAAAGTGAGTTACATAGTTAGATAGTAGATGAGGTTGAAAAAAGACGTGCATCCATCAAGTTCAACCTATGCAAATTTAGACGCAGATACTTTATCCTATATCCGTACTTACAGTAAACATTTCAACTACTTGTTGGTCCAATAAAAAGGTTCCACCTCCTCCCCCTTCCTCTCCCTCTTTGTACTACTGGAAGAAAGAACCAACATGGTACCTACCCACTCCGCTTAATATTGATAAGTTAATTTGATAAATATGTGTAACACCGCAGGGATATCTCGCTATTGTCTTTTTCCCTATCTGGGGAATGTCTCTTGAGTGCGCACCTGGTCTCACCATTGCGTGTCTTCAATTTCTCATGGTAGGCCTATACAGTGGCGGCCGCTTCAGCCTCGTAGCGCGCCGTGTTCAGCCGACTTTTAAAACCAGGGCAGAATGCGGCATGTTCCAGTATTTTTAGGCAGCCGCGGGCCGGTTTCATTGTATTAGCGCTTTATGCGCTATTAGCGTGCTCTCGCCATGAACGCGGCAAGTGCGTGACATTCGGAAAAACATCCCCGAAAAAAATCGGGGATGTAGGAGCAATAAAAGGGCCGCAACAATATATTTGTCTGCAGACTTGTGAGGTGGTGGAGCGCCAGCAGCAGTCCTAGATAGATGGTGGTGAAATTAAACTAAACTAAAGCATATAACTAAAGCGCTCAACCTATTAACCTAACTTAACAATCTAATTGTGATATATAAGTGCTCTAAATATTAATTCCTCTTTGCAAGAACTAACGATATAATAGAACTGAATGCATCCTGCAGACTAATTATTAGACTGAGAGAAGGGGCTGCCTAGGGACGAAATGGCACACATCCACAAGGAAGCAACACAATGGTATACAGACAATACAAACTACAATTAACATAAAGTCCTTGGCGCACTATCTGGTATATAACCTGACAGTAAGAAGTACCAATTTTGTCCTTGATGACAGGGATATTAAATCCGAAATCCAATCGTAATGGAGGTCCTTAGAGGTAGGTGAACTCGAATCTGTGATGATATAAAAGACAGAACAACCATTGCGCGCAGTACTTCTGGTCAAACATCAACTCCCCCACCGTTGCCAGCATACTTACTTAAAAATAGATAAAAAAGGGCCTCAAAGGTACTTTCACTTCTTCCTCGTCGCCTTATCTTGTTATGTTGCCAGGCGAAATGATCCCTACTTTAGAAAGAAGCCTCTCACCAGCGATACCGGAAAATAAGGGAATAGGGCCAATGTGTATGATACACGTCACAATTTAATGCAATAAAAACTACAAGACTAAAAACAGTGCACTTATCTATTTTTAAGTAAGTAGCTGGCAACGGTGGGGAGTTGATGTTTGACCAGAAGTACTGCGCAATGGTTGTTCTGTCTTTTAATCATCACAGATCGATTCAACTACCTCTAAGGACCTCCATACGATTGGATTTCGGATTTAATAATCCTGTCATCAAGGACAAATTGGACTTCTTTACTGTCAGGTGATATACCAGATAGTTGCTGCCAGCGCCAAGGACATTTATGTTAATTGTATGTTTTGTATTGTCTGTATACCATTGTGTTGCATTCCTTGTGGATAGGTGTGCCATTCTCGTCCCTAGGCAGCCACTTCCTCAGTCTAATAATTAGTCTGCAGGATTCAGTTCTATTATATCGTTAGTTCTTGCAAAGAGGAATTAATATTTAGAGCACTTATATATCACAATTAGATTGTTAAGTTAGGTTAATAGGTTGAGCGCTTTAGTATATGCTTTAGTTTAGTTTAATTTCACCACCACTAGTCTAGGACTGCTGCTGGCGCTCCACCACCTCACAAGTCTGCAGACAAATATATTGTTGCGGCCCCTTTTATTCTCCTACATCCCCGATTTTTTTTCGGGGATGTTTTCCGAATGTCACGCACTTTGCCGCGTTCATGGCGAGACAGCGCTAATAGCGCTAATAGCGCTAATACAATGAAACCGCCCGCGGCGCCTAAAAATACTGGAACATGCCGCATCTGCCCGTGGTTTTAAAAGTCGCGCTGAAACGGCCGCACGAGGCTGAAGGCGGCCGCCACTGTATTATGGCCTACCATGAAGAAATTGAAGACAAGCGAAATGGGTGAGACCAGGTGCGCACTCAAGAGACATTCCCCAGATAGGGAAAAAGACAATAGCGAGATATCCCTGCGGTGGTTAACAGAACATATTTATCAAATTAACTTATCAATATTAAGCAGAGAGGGGTAGGTAGCCATGTTGGTTCTTTCTTCCAGGTAGTAACAAAAGAGGGAGAGGAAGGGGGAGGAGGTGGAACCTTTTTATTGGACCAACAAGTAGTTGAAATGTTTACTGTAAGTACGGATATAGGATAAAGTATCTGACGTCTAAATTTTGCATAGGTTGAACTTGATGGATGCACGTCTTTTTTCAACCTCATCTACTATCTAACTATGTAACTCACTTTTCATGGATACATATGTGCTTGTGTTAATGGACACAATTAAAACATTGAACTAAAATATATTAGAGCTTCAGAGACATAATTAATTCTGTATGTTATCCCATCCACCCTTCTGAGAATGCCACTACAGCATTAACAGCCAAGACTCCATATACATTTTTATGAATTAGAATAATTGTATCTTGGATTGATGAAATAGACTAGAGGTGCATAAATACGGTGAAGTGGGAGGATGTATTAAGATTTCCGACGAAGCTCTGGCGAAACGCATTGAATCGACCTGTCTGCGCTAGAGTACTGGAGTTCAGAGTCCTGGCAGCCGAGAGGTTCCAGCCCAGCTTCTTCCGCCTCCTCACCAGACGTCACCGGAAGGGACGTCAGAATATGGAAGAGGCGATCGACCAGGCAGGAACCGGCAAAGAAACGCCTGGGGAACGATTTCCAGTATGGCACCAGACAGAGCAGCAGCAGAAGACTGAGCTTTGTGCAGGCTCTGCCAGATCGCAGGCAAAAAGGCAATAAAAAATATATATAAAAAGGCGCCACTGATGTAGGCAAAGCTAGAGGAGGGGCTACTTTGCATTTTAAAGTCAGAGTACCCCTCTAAAAATGGGGGGGGGGGTTCTGCTTTCGTGTTAGGTAAAGTGAAAGCAGAGTGCTGAGCTCTACAGAAGCCCAGCTAGTAATCACCCAGAACAACACTAACCTGAACAAAAAGTGACAGGCAAGGAGAGAGGAAAGAGTCCCAAGTGAGCTGGATGGAAAAATATCCCTCAAAAAAAATCCAAGATGCCTCCAAAGTAGCAGCAACGTCCTGAGAAGGCAGAGAAGAAAAAGGAAAAATCCAAGATGGCTGCTGACCTCATGGAGCAGCATGCAGAGAATCAGCAGGATGTTTGTCACCCACTGGAGAGTGAGGGACACAGGGAGCAGAGAGAGGTGGTGAGGTGGCCAGAGCTGTGGGGGAGGGGAAGAGGGAAGTGGGGGGGAGAGGGAAGGGGGGGGGGGGGAGAGGAGAAGGGGGGGGTGTGGAGGAAATCATGTCACTCTGACTAAAAGCTTTGAAAAGCTGCAGAGAGCCATAGAGGATCTTAAAGGGGAACTCACCTCCCAGGCACCGAATAGGGGAGGCTGAAAATAGTGACCTGGAGAGAACTCTGCAGCACTGCAACTCGAATCAGACCTTTAAAAAGAAAGAATCCGTCCCTGGAGGAAAAAATGGAAAATAGATCACAGAGAAATAATGTGCACATTATTGGGATCCCTGAGTCTGTGAAACCAATATAATGAATGGACGTTTGCTCCAAATGGATAGCAGAGACGCTGGGAATTACATGGTGGAGCCCAGGTCAAGATGGAGAGGGCCCATAGATTAGATCAGACCGGGGCAAGAAAACAGACCCAGGGCAGTAATGGCACGAATCCTAGAAAAAGTGAACCTGCTACAGGCATGTAAAAGTGCTGGCAGCCTAATATTTGAGGGACATAGGATCCTGTTATTCCAAGACAATTCCGCAGCGGTGTCAGATAAAAGGAGGGAACTCAGCAAGGTGTGCAGCGCTCTCTTTTAGGGTTTCAAAAAATGTACACTAAGCTTCCCTGCCACGCTGAGAGTCTCCACGGAGGCAGGAACAAGAGTGTGCAACACGGCAGAGGAAGCGGAAAAGTTCTTACAGAGACCCGAAGCAAAGGCCCAAGATAAAGGCTCTGGGGCAAATCAAGGAGCAACGGAAGAAACGACGAAAGCCCCAAAAGGAGCGAGGCCAGCAAGAGCGCAAAACGACGCAGAGGAAGAGAGCGCCAGGACTTTAAAAGTATCTTGAGGACTTGGAATAGTGCAAAGGACTAAGAGTACTTCTTGGGGTATCCTGAGATAAAAGACTGAAGGAGGGAAAAAGTTCATGGAATAGAGGGGATTAGAAGAATTGCCGTGTTAACAGTTATTGGAGAAGGAATTTCAAGGCCAAGGTAGGTGAGTTAAGTAACTAAGAAGTAAAAAAAAAAAGTTTTGCTAATACTAGCAGCAGCTAAATATGTTTAAATAAGGAAGCAGTAAGGGGTATAACTAGGGTCACCAACAGCTTTCATGGGGCCCAGGACTAGAGTTTCCACAGGGCCCCCCATGTCAGCAGCCTCGCTGTCACTCTTCTTACCCTTCCCCCCCTTGCTCTCACCCCCCTCTTTCTCTCCCCCTTCTCACACCACCATCCCCCATGTATCTCCCCCCTCATACCCTCTCCCCCTCCTACACCCACTCTTCCCTCTCATATACACCGTCTACCCCACTTTACGTTTACTTGATGAGTTATTACATATTTCTAAAGAAGCCAATTACACTGATACGTTTATTAGATTGGTCCTTTTTCTGAAGCCAGGGTCACGTGTGATGTGTGAATGGCCCCAGATAGCATTAACTCAGCTCCCTTTTAATCACTCCAAGTCCTATAATATTTCCTCCACTTTATTGGGAAAAGCAGCAGAATACAGATACTTGTGGATGGTGTGTAGTGGTGATTTATAGTTAGAAACCGGTAAAAAGAGATGGCCTCACCATGGGAGATTAACAGAGAAGGGTGCTGTACTCACTGTCTCCAGGGTGGAAAAGGAAGTGAGGGGCAGTGTGGGTAAAGGGAATAGTCTTGGGACAGACTATCTTTGAACAAACAGGAGGAGGGGCAGACTAGCCCATTCTGGTGAGGATCTCAGAGGCTGCAGTAACAGCTCACTGATTTCATGCTCAGAGGCAAGAAATGCAACATTGTTACATGTCACACAGGCACAGTATGTGTATGCAAACTCCATGCAGCTGAAATAAGAACTGACAGGCAGAAGCTGCAAAAGAAAGAGTGGGGTGAACCAAAAATGTAGTTCTTGTTCCATGACAGTCCTTTCTTTAGATATTTTTCTTGAAAACCGCAGGACATTTGGCACGCAAAAAGGTATGGGATAAGGGTGGGAAAATAGGTATGGGGGGAAGGATAGGTATAGGGTAAGCAGGAGGGAAATAGGTACAGGATAAGGGGGGCAATAGGTGCAGGGTAAGAGGGGGAGAAATGGGTAAGGGGGGAAATAGGTATAGGGTAAGGGAGTGGGGAAAATAGGTTTTATGGTAAGGGGGGGGAAGAATAATTATGGGGTATGGGGTGGAGGTATTGGCCTGGGTGAGGAGGGAAAAAAAGGTATGGGGCAAGGAGGGTGGAGGTATGGGGCAAGGAGGGTGGAGGTATGTGGCAAGGGGGTGGAGGTATGGGGTAATGGTGAAAAATAGGTATGGGGATGAAAGGCAGAAAAAGGGCATGGGGGAATAGGTACAGGGTAAGGGGGGAATAGGTATAGGATAAGGGAGAAATTAGGTATAGGGTAAGGGGAAAATAGGTATAGGGTATGGGGAGGGGGAGAAATAGGTATAGGGTAAGGGGGGGAATTAGGTATAGGGTAAGTGGGGGGGAATAGGTATGGGGTAAGGGGAGGGGAAGCAATAGGTATAAGGTAAGAGGAGAGGGGAATAGGTACAGGGTAAGGGGGGGGAAATAGGTATAGAGTAAGGAGGGGGGAATAGGCACTGGGAGGGGGGAAGGGCCCGGTAAGGGGGGAAAATGGTATAGGTGTAAAAGGGTATAGTGTAAGGGGAATATTATAGGGGTGCGGGGAAATGAGGGTATGGGAATTTAAAGTAGGGGTAAGGGGTATGTAATAGGTACAGCGTAGTGGAATAGGTATAGGGTAAGGGGGGAATAGGCACAGGGTAAGTGGGGAATAGGTACAGGGTAAGTGGGGAATAGGTATAGGGTAAGGGGGGAAATAGGTGTAGGGTGGAGAGGGAAATATAGGTATAGGGTAAGGGGGGAAATAGGTGTAGGGTGGAGAGGGAAATATAGGTATAGGGTAAGGGGGAGAATAATTATGGGGTAAGGGGAAGAGGTATTGGCCTGGGTGAGTAGGGAAAAAAATTATGGAGTAAGGTGGTGGAGGTATGGGGTAATGGTGAAAAATAAATATGGGGGGGGGATAGATGTGGGCTAAGGGGAGTAAAAGGCAGAAAAAGGTATGGGGCAAGGGAGGTGGTGTGGGAAAGAGTTATTGGCTGAGGGGAGTTACAGTACCTTGGTATGCAGTGGAGGGCTGGAGGAGGAAGCAGGAACACGTAGGTGGTGAGCCCGCGGAGGCTCAAGGAGGGGGCTGTGAAGGGAACTGCAATATCCCATGGAGGGGCTCTATGAAGGGGCTTTGAGTTGGCCTGCTGGGGTGCCCTGTGAAGGTTGCGCCTCAAATCAGTAGGGTTGAGAGGGGAGAGAGAGCACTGGGCGGCAGCAGCGGGCGCTGGGGTGGTTTAAGCAGCTGTGCAGCTGGGAAGATTCAAACATGGTTTTTCCCACCTGTTCAGTTACTTATATCGGCTGCTAGTTCCCGGCCACCAGGAAGGCCCTGATTGGCTCTACAGCTATGTTACCCTTACTGACTTGTTGGCCAGCGGGCCGGGCCCCCTGACTCACCGGGCCCGGGACACCAACCCCGGCAGACCCCCCTGTTAGTATTTAGAAAATCCAAAAGCTTATTAGTCAGGCATAAATTGAAGTATATATATTATATGGCGGAGCAGGAGTGAAGTATCACAATAGCATGGGAGGCAGGAGCTGCTCCTGGAAAAAAGGAAACACAAGGGATGTTAATGTTTTTTCTTTGTATGTGTGTGTGTTATGTTATATTATTGTCAGATGTGTTTCAGTTCATGGAATTAAGGTCATCAGCAGCAAAAGTAATACAGGGGCTGCCTGCACGGTGCGCTGTAGGAGAAACGCCAGGGATCTCTCTCTCCCTATGTTCCAATCCGCTTTGTCATTGTGCAAATGTGAGTGCACATTTGCGTATTTTTTCTACTCTCTAATACACATTGTAGACATACTACACCATCTCGGGTCTCTTAATTTTGAGATACACTGGAAGGAAGCGGTTGAACTCCATCTATGCTCCCATCAGTGATAGATTGGATCTGTGATATGCCGCACATTTAAAGGGGAAAGTGTGAGTGGAATACTTACCCTTACATTACTTCTTAACCATCACTTAACTGGCTTCACTATTATATACATTGTTTCATTTTATATATCCATGTCGTGAAAACCCAGCGCTCCCCTTACCTGGAAATCATCGCTACCTCATATGGACCTGTTTCACAGTTATATCAATCTGTGTGTGTTTAATATCTGTTTATTTCACTTTCACGCAAATTTTTGGGGCATTACAGCACGTTTATTTTGTATGAACACTTTCTATTCACGGAGTTCCCATAGGAGCGCTTAGTTCCAACCGTTCTATTTGTACTAATGTATCCTGCAAGATTTCATAGCTATATTGCTTTCTCAGGAGGGAATTTCTAACCAGGTACGTTTGCTGGTAATTATCTTGCAAAACTGGGGCTCCCAAATCTGAAAATAACGAAGTTCATCTCCAAAGGACCCCACCGTTCTCCCAGCCAGTATTGCTGCTTTAAGCCAAATCTTTCCCCCCCCCCCCCCAAAAAAAAATCACAAAAGCTAGGAAAATAATATTTTCTTTAAATTAAAAAGGACACTAATTAAAAAAGTAATCGCTTATACTGAGGTCTGACGGGGTGCCCTGTGATGGAAAATATCAGCTATGCTCTTAACATCGAACAGCTGGGCTCTGATTATCTGTCCCTGTGCAGATGGCTCTCAGCACAGTAAAAGGTTTTGTTCCACCCCCCCCCCTGCTTCCTCTCTATCACTCCCTTCTCTCATCACTCCCTCCCTCCTTACCTGTCACTAACCCTCCGCCCACACATCCCTGCCCTCTCTCTTCCCTCCTACAGTAGCTGCTTGCTCACATCTCAGCCTGTGCTTCTCCCAGCCGCCTGCCTCCATATTTGTAAGTCTACTGTTTTTATTATGTACACGAGATACGGTTTTGTGACTGTGTAAAGATGCTGTGGTACTGATGCAGGAGGTCACGTCTTTTATCCGCACCCACGCGTGAGGAGCTGGCCTCGGTAGGACCCATGTTTGCTGCTGTTGTGAGGAACAAGATCTGTGCTCATCCTGATCTCTTGCAGCTTGTTTTTTTGCTGCTGGACCAGGGTGAGATGCCCAATAGGATTCACTGTATTTCACCATTCCAAATATTGTGTCATCTCATGGTTACCACACAGTGTTAACCCCTTACATTCTGGATAGGTTAGCAAAGTGCAGAGCAAAGCAATTATCATGACCTAGGTTCATTGACTACGAATCTGCTGGGGTGAGAGCAGAAAGAACATGATTTCATTTCATTTATAGGTTAACCCTTTTAGAACTGGGGGAGTCAAATGTGTTTGTTCTGTGTGGGAGTGGGCATGACACCTATCCGAGGTGCTGAAATGTTTAATGTATAGATGTCTGTTTGAGATATATATAGGTATGTGTATGTCTCAATTATGTGTGTATATATATATATATATAGTACATGTAGACAGGCACAGCTATGATGCTTTATTGTGGAAGCATCAATGTTTTCGGCAGCAATGAGGCCTTTGTCAATGTAATGTTGCTTCTCTATCGCATGTTTGTGTGTATAATATATATACTGTAACGATGGTATTTGGGACTAAGACTAAATTTCTAAAGCTATCAATTACAGATCTGCAGAACCATCTCTAACCCCATAATAGCCCCTGCCACTAGTTCTAAATATCTGGGCATATGGTTTGAATCCCATTTAACATTTGGGTTGCATATTGATACTCTGACATCCAAAACCTATGCCAAACTAGGGAGAAAATACTCCCTAAGCCTGCTGGTCAGAAAGCGCATTGCTCAGCAAATGCCAATTATAGACTATGGGGACATAGTATATTGCAGAGGTGTGCAAACTTTCTCCCCTGCGCCCCCCTGCCTGCTCTCCTCCACTGCTCGTGCCCCCCCCCCTTACAGTGTCTCCGGCGTTACAATGTGATGTCATGCTGCCATGGCAATGCAGTGTCATGTGCCCCGCAGTGTCACTTGACACCGCGTTGCCATGGCAACATGTCGCCAGAAGCCGCTGAAGACAAGACAAGTGAGTTACAGAGGCCTGCGATCCCCTGCATTTAATTGAAATGCTTTGGGGAAGAGCGCGCGGCCTCTGCAAGTGCTGCACTCCCCCAAAATAATCTTGTGCCTCCCTGGTATGTGGTACAGCACCCCACACTCACCTTAGCAAACTAGACACCCGCTACAACTCAATATGCTGCTTTGTCCTGCAATGTACAGTAAATACAACACACATCACTGCGAAATGCTCCAAGAATTAGATTGGCCATCATTTGAGTCTACGTGCAAAGTTCATTTTTTTGCTGTCTGACATTCACATACACTGGCGACACACTTTATTCGAGCTTGGCTAGTCCCACGAATTCGGGTATACCCGGGTGTATTGAGGTTTGTGACTGTTTTCTGCCCGAGTGCATTGAGTTATTTTCCAAGCAGGGATTGAAGCATTTTATTCCCGCTGGCTGCAATACTGCACAGTATATATATATATACTGCATTACAATTCATGAATTTATGCCATCTGGTAGACACGCGAAGCATTGCAGCCTATTAAATCCTAATCATTATCATTTAACAGATCAGCCGCCCATCAGCCAGGCATGAACCCAGGCTGGGAAGGCAAATGCAACGGGGCTTGTTAGAGGTGAGGAGCGGCGCATTCCAGGTATCTGCCAGGTACATACCGGGTATTTGCTCGAATAAAGTGTGTCGGTGCAGTACATTCTGGGCAAGCTACCTGGCTACCTGAACAAGCTCCTCGCCCCTACTACATACAGCACTGGTCCTCCTCTTACCGTACACCTCATGTCTGGGAGAACCTCCCAGAGATTGTCCAATCCGCCACCAGTCTACTGTACATTCTTACAAGACTTCATGTGTCTCACATTTTAATCTGGTCTGTAACTGCTACATACTGTACGTATATAACATTAACTTTAACTGTTCATGCAATATCTGTAAATATAATGTATAACCCTGTTCATTTAATGTAACCATGTATTGTCATCATAAATCTATGCCCAGGACATACCTGAAAACGAGAGGCAACTCTCAATGCATTACTTCCAGGTAACACATTTTTTATAAATAAATTATATATATATATATATATATATATATAACAAAGAAGGGTCTGGAGCAGGCAAACACAAGCAACATATACCACAGCAAAAGTACATGAAAGTACTTATCTCATAGTGGTGCACGCAGAGGAGCCAGGATTGTCCTTCCAGCTCAGTAATTGTGTGTGTGTGTGTGTGTATATATATATGACAAAGCATGGTTATACACACATATATACACACAATAGAATAAATATACAGCACTCAATGTTCTTCATTAGAATATAGATTTTTTTTTATCCATCTGACACACATAAAAAATATAAAACGGAGCGATGTTTCAAGCTTGGAGACCATTTTGGCGGTCCTTTTTTTTCCGGACTCACAAACATTATTTTTAGTACTTACCATTAATATCTGTACGCCTAATGCAGTCCATATCTGACCACCAAAAATATATTTCTAAAAATGATGGAATCATTTCAGGTACGTACATAGACCATTTGCAACGCTTATTACATCGGATCCATTGTGTCTTAGTTCCCATCAGTTGCACATGTAGGAGAGGTAGGAGGTGTTGTCAAATGGGTTGCCATATTTCCTTCCACATCTCCCCTATTGCCTTCATTTTTAACCCTGTTAAATGTATTTTATGTAGTAATTTATATTTTATGAAGGCTTCATTCAGGGCAGAGATTCTCATCTCACCTGGTGGGAAGGTGAGGGGTTATTGAAAACAAAGCAAAGCCCAACCTGGTTTGTTTGCCTAGATTAATAATCTTGAAACTGGATATCTTCTTGCCGCACTGTTCTAATAAAGTCGGACGCCAGACTTTATAGTATAATAAAGTGGTTTATTTGCAGGTTGCAAACGCACAACGTTTCGGGGATCTACCTTCCTCAGGTACTATATTTATATAAATCTGTGACAAAGTGAAAACTTACATACCCCTGTTACAAATTACACATACAAATATACCTAGATAAGAGAAAGGCATTTAGTTATATATATATATATAGTACAGTTATATAGTTAGTTTTATCTATAATAGTTCGAGCTATAATATATATCTATATATATATATATCTATACTATAGATAGCATATATATAGTATATTATATAATAGTACATTCATTTAAACCTAACCTGATTTATAGTTCTGATTGTGTTCCACATGAAACTTTCCAATAATCCTAGAAGCACATTTGTATATAACACTAATAACCATATGTTTCCGTTCTCAGTAACATGAGTTCTATAATCCACGGGAGAAATGGCTAATAACAAAGAGAGATGTTTCATTTAATAAATGATAAAAGGAAATCCGAAGTGAGGACATAAATAATCTCTGCCTCCATCTCTATAATGGGTGATATATATATATATTATATATATATATATATATACCTCATATATAAATATATATAATACTATATCTCATATCTAAAACCCAGATGATACCATTCCGCAGTCTGACAATCAGGAGACAGCGCTCAGTTGATAGATCAAAATAAATGTATTAGTAATAGATGTAATACATCAAGAAACGTAACGTTTCGGTCCTGCAAAACGGGACCTTCCTCAGGGGAGTGTAAAGGGAGAGTGACAAAAACCACCACATATATATATATATATATATATATATATACATCCTAGGTGCATGCCAATTAACCAATCAGCACAAATGAATACAAAGCCTGACCAACAGAAATGACGTCACCTATTGACTGAAAACACAAACAATCTGCTATCCGCGCTCGGGCTGTCCTAGAAGTGTCTTGTGGGACCGGCAATCACCCCTTGCTGCTATGTGCGTGGAGCTTCTCCCCCGAAAACGCTCCTAAGCAGGGTGCTCCCAAAGGAGACACCAAGCGACAAAAAAACACAAAACACACACAGCGCACCGGGGATTAGTTACCAAACATAACAAACACAGAATTTGAAATGAGTCTCTAATAATGATATTAAAAAAGTACTTTATTAAGAACAGTCTAATAGACTACACATAAACACATATGACTTCACAAAAGACAAAGAACAAACAAAAGTGTAATATACTGCTGCCCTATAATAGGAGCAAGCACTTACACAATTACCACACAAATAATTAATTACCCCAAGGTATCACACTGACCCTTGACGCAATACTGAGCTGCACAGGATATACAGACTCAGACGCTGGGCCAAAAACTGATATGGGGGAGGCAGGCACTCACCAGTGTAGCGCGATCTGAGCCACGAGCAGCCCCAGCCGTGGAGATGACACACACAGCCCGCACTTCCTTGTGTGCAGCTACCACCTCAGCCAATCAGCACAGCGCGTGAGAGTGACCTCTCGTGACCTCTCGTGACCTCTACGCGTTTCGCACCCACGTGCTTCATCAGGAGGTCACGTCAGAGGTCACCAACGCGCTTATATCCAAATGTATGGCCAATGATCTGGCTAACTCCTCCCTAGTGATTGACAACACATGTAGCATAGTAACAAGGCAGTAATACATGGATACCCCCCCTGCTAACATACACACCTACTGAAATCACAAATCAAATACTTAGTGAGACACAAACATGTTAAAATGCTTAAAACATATATAAAATAACTGTATTCAGGACTAAGTGGAAAAATAGAAAAATGAGATCAGAAAAGCAGCACAACCTTAAAAACGGAGTGAGCTCAATAAGCTCATTAAAACCTTTAGGATATTTAGACTCTAAAGTATAAATCCAATACTGCTCCTTTCTCAAAAGGGCAAGATCCCTGTTTCCCTGTCTGGCAATGCTATCTATCCCCATAAATCTGATAGAACTAGGGTCACGTGTATCCCTGGATCATTGGTGGCTAAGCAGTAGAGTCTATGGCAACGCGCAGTGCATTCAGTTGCTGTCGCGCATGCGCCATGTAGGAGTGTCCCCATTACCATGGCAACCCGTTAGCGAACTCTGACGTGTGTGCCGGGGGATGCTGATCGCGGAAAGCTAGTGCTGGCAAATAACGGAGCATGGCATGTCAAATAATGTAACCAAACTAAATATATAACTAACACTAGCGCAGTCCAGGCTGGTAATTCCAAAGTGTGTGAATGTGCAAGGAAGTGCAGGGAGGGTGTGCGAGGGAAGGGGGGGGAAGGGGGGGTACGGGAGAGGAAAGGGGGGGGGGGAGGAAGAAAGGCGGTGCGTAGTATGAAGAGAATGCGTGGGGTGTATGAACTGACAGAGAACGCCACTGTAAAGGGTCCTATAGCACTCAGCCCAGTGTGCGAACCTGTCAACTTACTCAAGGAGCATGGCCCCTATGTATAGCCAAAACAAGTATACAAAAAACACTATATAGATCATAACATCATGGCGTAACCCATATATCAACAAATATATAATATATCCGCATATAAGGTAGAAGCAAAACATAGAGTAACAGATGCCAACAACAGTGCAAACCTGAGGCATTGTGGGCAATTGCCCGATATAGAGCAGTCATGTACTGTCAACACAGTGCTCAATTGGTAAAGAAGGTTCGTAAAGATGGATATATCATCCCCTGAACAAACATTACTATAGAAAGGATCTTTATATATATTTTGTGTTGTGTATATTATCTTTGTGTTTGTATATCTATAGTATATCTATATCTCTTATATCTATATATATCTATATATATATATTATATATATAATATATATATATAAAACCATACGATACCATTCCGCAGTCTGCGCAATCAGGAGACAGCACTCGTTGATAGATCAAAAAAAATTATCTAATATACAGTTGTATGAAAAAGAAAGTACACCCTCTTTGAATTCTATGGTTTTACATGTCAGGACATAGTAACAATCATCTGTTCCTTAGCAGGTCTAAAAATTAGGTAAATACAACCTCAAATGAACAACAACACATGACATATTACACCGTAACTGCTACAAAATACAAACAACGACACGTTTGTTTGTTTTTTTATAAACATGAGAAAATATAATGTCGAAAAGATTGGCATCTTTATTAGTGTATTTAAAATGCTTTATTGGCACCAACAGGAACTCCATGATCTGTTCAAATTAAAATATGTAACAATAACAATGCTGCATTGACACAGGGATAGGATATTCTCCCATAACCCAGAGATGTTTGATACCCCCATGTGAGGGGGATGCCATAAGAGGGATCCACAAGGTCCAAAATCTAATACACATCCTGTGTTTGACTACAGGGGGAAGATGAGCACCAGGACTGCCATACCACTCATGTGCCAGATGGCCTTCTTGGTGGCCTGTGGACTGACCTTGTCTTCCAGTCACAGTCCTCGGACTCCGGACCGGGTGTCTGAAGCAGATATCCAGCGACTGCTCCATGGGGTGATGGAACAGCTGGGCATCGCTAGGCCCAGAGTAGAGTATCCCGCACACCAAGCCATGAACCTTGTGGGACCACAGAGCATTGAAGGTACCTACTGTTTATGACAGAGACCCATTGGATTAGTACTATTCTGATCCAGGTTGCTTCTTCTGGGTTCCTCATATTGAGGGGTCGGGAAAGGTTGTCTCTCTTCCATGGCTGTTCTGCTTGGCTATCCAACTCATCTCCTGACACACAGAGCCTTAACCAGGTCTGAAGACTGGGTTTAAAATGTCCATGTCCGACACTAATCTTTCCGCACCTTCCCTTGTATCCAAGTTACCTAATACTTTCATCAAAGAACCTGTTTATGTTTGTAATTAATCAGGCTTGCTTTCCATTGACTGCTGTCTCATTCTTATCTCTTAGAACACGAACGCTTACCAATGTTATGGGAACATTCACAACTAATCCACACCTCTTTAGCTCTTCAAAGTGTTCCACTCACACGTATTTCACATTGGAGCTCAAACTGTATTTGGTTCCTTTTTTTCCCCATTGATGCTGATTACATAATAAGTTACTATTGTTAGTTGCACAAATCTCACCTCCTTTATTATCAGAGGGGATACAATGGATTGTAACCAGTCTAAAGGGCAATATAACAGTATTACCTCATGTATGGGATTTCAATGCGTCCTGTTCGTGAGGGACCCGCTTACCTCATGGGGTCTGCAAGTCATTGCCGAAATTGGGGAGGTGGAGTTGAGGTTCCATACACGAGCCCCCACTCCTTACTTGACAGGGAGTGTTCTGATAAAATGCGTAAGGAATAGGATCCCGTCTGCTTTACATTATTCAACATCACGCAGGAAAGGTATTTGCATATGATCAGCTAGAATATCTCAAGGTAAGTGCTATCACATGGGGAGCACAGACTGTATTGCACGGTCTGACCACAAGGTGGAGATGGTGCTCCTTTAATAAAAAGGACCGTCCAAGTGTCCAAGGATGGACGGCAATGATACAGTTATGAGTAAGTTCGCGTCTGAGACATGTCCACCATCCTGCCTTATCCCATAATCACACACCGTACCGTGCTTCCACTGCAGCAAAGGATTCTGGGTAATGACATGCAAATGAGCACTCATACTGCATCACTTTTTGCTTCTTATCCACTGTAACATTGATTACATTTGTTACTGCAGCAGAAATGTCTCCCGGTTGTGATAGTGGGGTTGTGATAGTGGGGTGGTGTTGGTGGGGGGGGACAGTAGTTTTTCCACAATCACACACTATTTATTGCTTCCGTTTGGTGGTTTTGCAGCTTTAAAAACAACCTAATTTACATAAACCTTTTGGAATAATCTATGAATTTCTTTGAGGGGAAAATCTACAAAGAAATGTCTAAATGAACATATTTTTTTCAGAAATACAGGGATCCCTTGTATAAAGAAAGGATATTTGTCCCTGTAGATGTTCCTTGGATCCCCTGTATAGGGAATGAGTTCTTCTGTCCTCTCTCATGTAGATTGCTATAAAACCTCTCTGTTTGCAGTATCACAGTCTGGGGTTGTGGACAGATTCAGCCCTCTTGCTATAGAAGGAGAGATGTGTTTTCATAGTGAAAGGAATTGTGTCATTTGGTTAAACTTTAACTAGATATGTGTTCAGCTCACTGGAGCCTGCTAAGTACCTCTGTGTTCTTTATGGGCAGATCAGCGGTGCCACAGGGTCTGCGATATGTGTGTGTGGGGATCCATGCACCAGGAGAGACACATTGTAAAACAAACTGCATACAACTGGACGTGCTGCTCATTGATTAGCAAGCGAAGCATCACATTGCGCTGTTTCTCTGCTCAAAGACACAAGGAGGATGTTTCACTTATATCCTAGTTACTGCGAATTTGCAACCTTACCCTGTGTTACCAATCACTGCTACACATCCAAGTCTTTGCTTCTATAGCAAATCCACCTTTCCAGAGCAACGTGTCAGTATCCTGGGGCAACAAGAATTAACCAGTACAGCACCTCTTATAAAGGACACATACTTACTCTATCTGCCGCCCACCATGGCCATAGATTGTGAGCTCTTTGGGTCAGTAGTCCATACATTAATGCTCATGCCTGAAGCTCAGACCTTCTCCCTGTATCAGAGCTCCCCACATTTCACATTTGATTTCTGCTGTTACTCTAAAGTTCAACATTAGCATGAACCAGAGATGTCTCGGGTATGACACTTTCATTAAAACGGAGCTTTTAAACAGTGTAATTATAATTAACGGCTTTGCTGTATATTCTATAAACTCCTATGTCAGGATTTGATTCTTCCCTTTGCATACACACGTTTATATCTTTACGCTGAGCCTCATGTTTCAGTCTCATGCAGGTTCTGTGCTAATTCACTAGTCCCTTCTGATGTAGTCACAATTATTTATGGTAGGACAGACTATTCATTTGAGCTTTTATTTCATCACTGTGTCAGGTCTGCCTGTTCTTGTCACCTCTTATACTGAGACCTTATACCTCATGTCTCCTGCAGGTGGGGCTCATGAAGGTTTGCAGCACTTGGGACCTTATGGGAACATCCCAAATATTGTGGCAGAGCTCACAGGAGACAACATTCCCAAGGACTTTCGGGAAGACCAAGGATACCCCAACCCTCCAAACCCTTGCCCTGTTGGCAAAACTGGTAACTGAATCCTTTTTTTTTTTTTTTTAATATTTTAAAGGAGCCAATTACATACGTTTATTATTTATATTTTGCCTGCTACATGTGACTACATTTTTATTTCAATTTTTTTTATTGTTTTTTCAGAGAGTAGGGTACATCATATCATAACACAACAAGCTGGTACAGAAGTCATTGGGTATTTTTTTGAACAAATTGACAATATTAGAGCTTCCGCATAACCTGTTAGGATCCACGAGTATCAAGCCCTCCTCTCCATCCGGAGGGGGGGTGTCTATGGATGTGCACCCGTCCCTCCTTTTCAAGAGAAGTAAGGATAGTTAGAAGGGAGAAAGGAAAAAAGAGGGGAGCGGGAGAGAGGGAAAGGGATGGGGGGGGGGAAGAGGAGGGGGTGGAGCGGCATAAAAGTGGGCCGCCCAGGGCTCGACGTCCACCGAGCTCTAGAACAAATTTTGAGTAATCTATGTGGTTTAATCGTATGGCCAAGCTTCCCAGGTTTTGTAGAATTTATCTAGTTGTTGTTTTAGTCGAGTTGATAGGAGTTCCATCAGACGGACTTCCCTGATTCTGGTGGGGACAATCTCCTTGTTGGGTGGTCTAGTTTTTTCCATTTTGCCACTATTGAGCGTCGGGCTGCCTTTAGTACAAAGAATGTTAATTTTTTGGTCCGAGGAGGGAGGCCTTCTATAGGCGTACCCAACAGAAACGACACCGGATCCAGTGGGACCTCCACCTCACTTATCTCCTCCACCATGGCTCGGATCATATCCCAAAAATGGCCTAACACGGGACAGGTCCACAGTATATGTACCAGGTCTCCCTGCTGGACACATCCCCTCCAACAGAGGTCTGACAGGCCAGGGAGGCCTGGCTCAGCCTACTCGGGGTGAGGTACCAGTGGAACAAAATGTTATAGATATTTTCCTTGATGGTGGTACAAATTGAGGTTTTGGTTGCGGCCTCCCAGATATCCTCCCAGTCTTCTCTATCTATTTCTATATGGAGGTCTGCAGTCCACTTAATCATATAGCTATGGTTGACGGGTTTCAGGTCACGTGCTAGTCCCATATAAATCCCGAGATCAGAGCCTTCCGATATGCTCCTACTGCACATATCTTTTCAAAATTAGAGGGGTTTTCAAACTTGGAGTTGTGGGAGATCGTTGTTAAGAAGTGTCTGATCTGGAGGAAGGCGAATAGGGGGCGACCCCCGGGGGCATATTTTTCCTGTGCTTCGGAGAATTTCATAGGCCGTCCTTTGATTAGCACATTGGACGCTTTTATTATATTGGCTGCTTTGAACAGTCTGAAGTCCCTGGGATCACATCCCGGGGGGAAGTCCGGATTGCCAAACAGGGGGGTCAGAATTGAAGGGGAAGATGATAGGCAAAATTTAGTTCTTGTTTTTGACCATATCCCCCATGTACATCTCATTGCTCCCAGGCCCATCCTGCCCGGCGTTGTATGTATATGTTGTATGTGTGCATATATATATATATTTTTTTATATATATATAAATATATATATATATATATATATATTATATATATAGCAACTGTAAATAAACCGTATTCTCATTTGCATGTCTCAGACAAGTCTGACCCCGCCTTTCACCATATCACCCACACACACACAAGCACTTCCACTGATAATGGTGAAGACGGGGTTTGCAGACCTGTCTGAGACATGCAAATGAGCATACGGAATATTTACAGTTGCTATATGCTTTACTACTGTGGAGGTATTTTTGTCACTTTTTAACCAACCATAACCTTAATAATGTGTGGTGAAGACATACTCTCAGTCTCAAACCAGCAAAGCCAGTACAACCAACTCACACTGAAGAGGCCCACAAGTTCGAAACAGTCCTGCCTGTGAGTTTGTTTACTAGCTTTGCAATCTCATCCCAGCCTGTTTAAAAGCTTTGTTTAAAGCAGCATGCATTGGCTTAACCTTTCCGGTCGAATGTCGGAGTATGTCTGACACTAATATTTGCCACTTGGCGTCTAATGTCGACGGGTGGAGGGAGGAGGAGAGAGCAAAGTGAAAGCTATGGAATGTGGAGTTGAGGCCCCCGCAGCACATCCCTCCCGCATTCTCCTTGCACCCGCACTGATGTGCCCATGCGCCGATGCGTCCCCCCCTATGCCGATCCGTCCCCCTCTACGCCGATCCTCCCCCCCCGCGCCGATCCGTCCACTCCCAAAGCCCTGCGCCGAAACCTTCTAGAATAGTCCTCCTCTTTATATACCCGCATCCATCTGGATCCCATAGCAACTCAGGATGGTGCACAGCTATAATAGCCATGTAGTACCTTGAGGAGGGGGGTTTAAACTCTCCTCCTAAACTAAACCCAATGTTGCCCCCACATGCATAGGTACACATTAACAGTGTTAGAATACACATACAGTATATACATTTAATTATATACATTCTGTAATACATTCACTACCTTTATGCATAAAAAATGTCACACTTGTGCACCTAACCTTATCCAGGTAGCTGTGCTATACACATATGGGGGTTCAGCAGGTGCATGCTTCTTTTATATTACCACCTCCCATATTTTGATGGAGGGTGGAACGTGGCTGTAATACTAGAACACTATATATCTCCGATCCTGGACAGGGTAACGTTTTGTACATGAAACTATAGAGACATTATCATTATAGCTCGCAGTGACATCTGACCCAGTCGCGATCAGAAACATTGACTTATAGCACATGGTGAGTAGTACTCAGAAACTAAATGGCCGTATCCACAGTACATCTATACATACATGCAGGGCCGCCGACAGGGGAGAGCCAGGACAAGTGTCCCGGCCCTGTGGCTGCGGGGGGCCCGGCTGGCGCGCGTTAGAAGTTGGGCCGACCTGTTGGTCCCTCCCTAGCTGCGGGCCTCCCTCACTGACACTGTCCATGCCGAGCACCTGGGCCCAGCTTCCAGCGCGCACCGCATGAGAGTGAGGCCGCGGCGCGCACCAACACAAGGGCTCGGCGTGGGCAGTGTCAGTGAGGGAGGCCCACAGCTGCGAGAGCCACGGCCGGGGGGCAACGGAAGGACGGCAGCCGGCAAAGAAGTTGGGGGAGGCCAGCATAAGCGGGGGAGAGCTGGGCAGAAGAGGCCGCGAGACCATCCACAAGATAGGTAAGTTTGGATTTGTATTTATTTTGGGGGGGGGGGGGGGGGGTGTTTTAAAAAAAAAAATGTATTTCGGTGGGTGGGGTGTATGTCTTTGGGGTGGTTTACAAATGTATTTGGGGGTTGTTTTTGAATGTTTTGGGGGGGTTGTATGGATATGGGAGGCTTTTTTTTATTTGGGGGGTGTTTAAAAAAAATTATATTGGGGTGGGGGTGGATTTGTATGTATCTTGGTGGGTCGAGTGTGGGTTTCTGATCTTCGGGGGGGTCTTTTTTTTCTCATGTATGGGGGGTGGAGTTGTTGTTTTATTTGGGGGTGTTTTTTTCTTGTTGTCTTGGGGTTTGTTTTCTTTGGGGTGTTTTTTCTTTGTATGTATTTGGGGGTGTTTTTTTCTTGTATGTATTGGGGGTTTGTATGTATTTGGGGTGTGTTTTTTTAATGTATTTGGGGGGTGGGTTTTTTTGTGTATGTATTCAGGGGGTGGGTTTTTTTGGTATGTATTTTGTGGGAGGGGATTTTGTGTGAGGCCGGGGGGTGGGGTGGGGGAAGAGGTGGAAAGGAATGAGTGTGAGGAGAGGGGATTGAGGGAGCGGGATCGAGTGAGAGTGGGGTAATTGATGGAGGGCAGGAGAGTGACAGGACAAGGGGTATAAGAGAGGGGGTGAAGAGGGGAGTGATTGAGGAAGAGAAGAGGTAAAAGTGAGACAGAGGGGAGAGAAATACATGGGAAGAAGGGGGAAATATTGGAGGGGGCTCACGGGTTGTGAAATAGGGGTAGAGGGCTCACAAGACCGCCAATATGGGGGGAGGCCCTCCGGTCATAACTCTAGTCCTGGTCCCAGGGAAAACTGTCTGCGGCCCTGCATACATGACGTTTATTTACTTGGCACTTCACACAATACGTTGATTTGTAATACAATATGTGACTAGGTGCCACATGGATATGAAGAGCTGCCAATCTAAGTTGCTATAGGGGACATAGAGAACAGAATGCTTTGCCTTGTATGGGATCTCTACAATTCACCTGTTCCACCTCTTCACTGCGCTGATCCCCTCCCTCCCACACGTGTTAACTGGCGCCCAGCTGTCTCTGTGTAAATGAACAGGAGAGAGCAGTGGGTCGTTAGCTGGATCCTTGGCTGTTAAAGTTTTTTTGCCAAAGGCACAAAGTGAGAGTGGTTTTGGTAAATGAGTTACCGGGAGAAATGAGGTGGCCAGCATTCACCCTTTGTGTGCCAGAGACAAAATGAGGGACAGGGTTATGCAGTACGGCCACTGCACAACTTCATAAAGGAAGCAGGGGCTGATGGGATATTTATCAAACAAACATGTCTACCCCTTGAGTCGCGCTAAGTGCGAGGGCACCACCCCCCTACACTCACATTGGGATCATATAAGGTAACCCCATAGACTTTAACGGGATGCCCTTCATTTTTAAGGTCACATTAAATCAACAACATGAATATTTATTGTAACCAGAAACGTGGGGGAGGATCTCACAGGGAAATAAATGAGCAGGAAAAACGAAGAGAGAAAAAATGGAGGAATATTTTTTACATTTGCTTTGACAGCACCTAAAATATTAAATCAGGGGAGCCCAGTGTGGCTGCACACAAATCCTTCTCTCTCCTCCGAGACAGTCACTGCATCACTTGGTTATAACAGATGTATATAGGTATATGAGAAATGGGTGCTCCAGAGCTGGTGGAACCTCAATAATAAGTGTCCATAATAATAAAGCAGGACTAATGGACAGAATAAATGACGGAGTGGGTATAAAGATGGACTGTGATGTGTGAGTCACTAAACACTCGTCTCCTGAAGGTAACAAATAGGAGTGCTAAAAAGCACCCTAAAGTCTCCTCATTGGAGACCTCACGGTGTGATAAATAGTACTCATCTATAAAATCACAGTAAATAATGCAATAAATCTTACCCACTCCGTCTGTCCTTGAAGGTCCTGCTAGGTATATCCAGATGGTGTGCAGTCTGCAGTAAGTAGTCCAGCGAGAGAAAAAAAGGCAAAAGCAGTGCACTGCCAGGGAGTCAGGTGGTAGCAGAATATAAAAATCTATTTATTCAGTAACACTCAGCAAACATAACCCCAAAGGGTGAAACAAAAACTCCTACGCGTTTCGGACCATAGGGCTCCTTTATCAAGGAGTACTTCTTCTACTCCTTGATAAAGGAGCCCTATGGTCCGAAACGCGTAGGAGTTTTTGTTTCACCCTTTGGGGTTATGTTTGCTGAGTGTTACTGAATAAATAGATTTTTATATTCTGCTACCACCTGACTCCCTGGCAGTGCACTGCTTTTGCCTTTTTTTCTCTCGCTATAACAGATAAGATGTCTCCCATTCAGTAGCAGCCACCATCTTGTATAACGTGCATGTCCGTACGATGAGCTGCCTCTTCGTCGTTCTTATTTGTGTCTTACTTGTGCTTTTGGATGTGTTTGCAAACAGCGGGGTTGTGACATTTGTTAATAAGGCCTGTGACGGACTGACTGGAGCGGTCTGTAGTACATTTCTCCAGGTGATACACAGGAGGAATTCTGGGTGCTCTGCAGATGTAAAACCTTTTATTAGCCAATAATATGGGATCATCAGGCCCTGTGTGATACCTACAGATGTAGCCTACAATGTTGTAACCCCTGGCGCGTTGCAGCGTGACATACACAATGCACCAGTGGGAGACATGGCCATTGTTTTGAATTAGCCGCATGGCAGAAGGGGGCGGGACATCTGTGGTATTTCAGACGGGGGAGCACTACGGGCTGCAGTCACGTTGGCTATATCTGTATTATACTGATAGAGCTGAAATGCCTGATATATCATGTGATATCCTTATATTTCAACCCTGATCCCCCGGCCCCGGGACGGAGGGCTCTCTCTTAGATGCTAGACTAGAAATCAGCTATAGCCAAGGCCGGTGCAAAGGTATTCGGTGCCCCAGGGAACCTTCATTTTTAAAACTGTTATACCCAGTTCTCTCTCTTTCTCTCCTCCCCTCCCCATTCTTCTTTCTCTCCCCCCCCCCCCCCCCCCCCCCCCCCCCCCCCATTCTTTCTCTCCCCCCCCCCCATTCTTTCTCTCCTCCCCCCATTCTCTCTCTCCCACCCGCCCGGTGCACATTGCAGCATTTCAGATTGATTTGTGTACCTTTTTGTATAAGGCTGCATGGTCCCTCCTGCACAGTTTGTGAGGGTATCTGAAAGGTGAAGGTGCTGACCACTGAAGTGGTTTTAATGCTACCTGTGCATTACATCCCAGAGATAATAAATGAGCCTTTCTTTTGGTCCAGCAGGTGACGGCTGCTTGGAAGACACACCAGACACAGCCGGGTTCAGCAGAGAGTTCCAGCTTCACCAGAACCTCTTTGACCCGGAGCACAACTATCCAGGAACAGCTAAGTGGGTGAGTCCTTGATCATCCCACTCACCTCGGGAACTGCTGAGTGTCCACTTGTCCTTGGAAGGAAAAGCACCTGCAGCATAGAACGTTATATATCTGCCTCACAGCTCCTCCCACTTCCTCAGCTCCTCCCATTGCACCATATAAGCCCTCCCTATAACTCCTATTCCTCTCTATAACCCCTTCCTATAACTCCTTCCATTGCTCCATATAACTTCTCTATTACTCCATATAAACCCTCCCCATAACCCCTTCTATTATGCAACATAAACCCTTCCTATATCCCTCCTATTACGCCATGTAACTGCTTCTATAGCTACTGTAGATATGGCTGACCCAGTCCAAATCCGTTGCCCGGAATTCCGCACATTGTTTTGACCAAATCCGCCCCCCCCCCCCCCCCCACCCCACCAAAATCCAGCTGCAGATTGGGTACTAAAAAAGCCAAGCGGGCTCATTCAAACCCATCACTGAATACAATACGGCTGGATTTATAAGAATCCGAACTCGGATTTCATATTGGGAGGTGGGATTGGGAGTGGGATTGGGAGTGGGATTGGGAGGGCCTCCCATCCCACCGAACGTGTAGATCCCACTCCCTTCCCACCTCCCCACTCCCCAGCCTCCGAGTGCCCGACTCCCCTCCACACCTTCCCTACAAATCCCCACTGTCCCAATCCCTCTCCCAACACCCTCAATCCAACCTCCCAATCCACAACCACTCCCAATCCACAATCCCACTCCCACTCCCACCTCCAATCCCACCTCACCATCCCCCCTCCCAAGCCCACTCCCAATCTCCCACTCCACCTCCCACACTCCCACCTCCCATCCACACCTATCCCAATCACCCCTCCCATCACCCTCCCCCACGGAGTGGGATTGGGAGGTGGGATTGGGAGGTGGGATTGGGAGGTGTGATTGGGAGTGGGAGGTGGAATTGGGAGTGGGATTGGGATTGGGAGGTGGGATTGGGAGGTGGGATTGGGAGTGGGATTGGGAGCGGGATTGGGATTGGGAGGTGGGAGTGGGATTGGGAGGTGGGAGTGGGAGGTGGGAGTGGGATTGGGAGGTGGGATTGGGAGTGGGATTGGGATTGGGATTGGGAGAGGTGCGGGGGGAGAGTGGTTACAATCAACAAAATAGTGGTTGTGGGTTCTAGTCCTGTTGGGTCTGACACCGTTCCAGTCATATTAGGTTGGTGCCTTAGGCTTATTATCAACACTATATAGTGGGTATGGAAATTCTTTTAGGAAGTGTTGGATGGGACTCATTGGGATATACTTTGCATATCCATTAGCACATTAGCCTATCTCCCAGCCAGGTACCACAGGTGTGCTCTCTCTCTTTCCCCAAACAATCCAAAATGGCAGATTGGTCTCTTTGCGACTGATCCGCCGACCAAAGGAATTGGCCAATCCGAGGCGGATCCAAATCCGCAAACATTTTTTTGCCTATCTCTACCTATAGCCCCATATAACTCCTCCTAATGCGCCATAGATAGTAGCCGCTCCATATAACATCTCCTATTACTCCATTTAACCTCTTACCTATAACTCCTCCTGTTATCCATATAAATTCCCCTTAATGCCCCATGTATCCGCTCCCTATAACTCCTTCCTCTGCACTATATAATGCCTCCCTATATCCACTATTCCTCCCTATAACTCCTCCTATTGCCCCATATAACCAAATCTCCCTATAACTCCCCCTATTGCTCCATATAACCTCTCCCTATAACCTGCCGTGGAGGTTTGGGTTGTTATTAGCAAAAACTCTATTTCAAGCCAAAAGGAATTTTGTGCAGCTAACAAGGCAACCGTCCGCTCCGAGCATATATATAAAATCAGTGTGAGTGACCCCAAATCAATGAGACTCACAGAAAATCCGTGAGAATTGACAGGTCCTATAGGTTTTCAAAATGCATTTCTCTGAATGTTGCATGTTGTATCTTTCTATCTGCTGATCACTGTGTTTTTCCTGTTCTTTATTTTCTGTAGAACAAGAAGTTTCTTTATGAGAAAATGAAAGGAGCATCACAGAGAAGGAAGAGGGTAAATCTGGTGTGTGTGTGTGGGTGTGTGTGAGTGTGTGTGTGTGTGTGTGTGTGTGTGTGAGTGTGTGTGTGTGTGGGTGTGGGTGTGGGTGTGTGGGTGTGTGTGTGGGTGTGTGTTTTAGAGGTTACCATACTAATTTCACTGGGTATTCTGCTATAGCTCTTTTTTTGTGCCTTCTATAATGGTTCTTTCCTTTCCTTCTGGTGAGGTGATATCTGATTGAATTTATCTATGGGTGTGTGACAGAGTGTTTCCCCGGTTGAAAAAGGCAGAACACCAGTCTGTCTGTAGCTGATGAGTCCAGCAAGGAGCTGGTTAATTGCAGACAGAGTCAGCTAGCCAGTCTCCACCTGGATCATCAAGCAGGTTTAAAGGTGTGCTGCACAAACTGCCCGAGGTTCTCCAGCCCAGAAGGACTGGGCTGTAAGAGAGAACCCAAGAAACCAGCACCTCTATTCCAGGAGACAGCGGTCACTGGAACCTGCCAGAGGGTGCACATCATGGACACGAACCCCGACCTTGAGACTTATTGAAAGAGGCCCTGCTTACAGGTACTGTACCTCTTTCGGGCCAGAGGTTGGCAAGTGGCCTAACCTCCCAGCCCTGCAGATAGGGACGTGGAAGTGAGTCAGCCCTTACAAAGGAATAGTCTGTTTTGTATATTTGTGTGCTGCCTGAAAGCTTTGTTGTTGGAAGATACGGGCTAAATAAAAGTCACTGTTTATTTTCTTTCTATGTCTCCCTGGTTGTACCTTTGCACCCTATGCGTTTCATCAGACTTGAAATCAGCAAGTCTGAAACGCGTAGGGTTAATGTGCTATGGATGACCTAGCGTTTGTTTAGCAAGTTGCCGCCACCTCACTCGAAGACTGCTACCATTTGCGGTCCTGCCACTTCCGCCTTCCTCCTTCCCCCCTGCTTGGAACCAAGGACATCTGGTGTGTGTTCCCTGGGGGAAGAATTTGAGAAGCCACTGGTGCCGATAGTTCCTGCTGGACGGAGACTCACGAAGACCACACCGATTTGCGGAGCAGCTGAGTAGAGGAGAAGTTCTTGCTGACCATTCGGAGCATGAGTATTGATCTCATACAGGCTTTTTTACCTTCACTGTTTGGGAGTTTAACCATTGTGTTTTTGGAACATTAAATCCATTTTTTATACAGTAATGCACTAGGATTGGGCGCTTTTTTTCTTTTCTTTTTATATATAGATATATATCATCAATTCTTCTTCTTCTCCCTCTCCCTCCTCAATGATCTTCCAGGTACTGCGGTTGCAAGCCTCTCCGAATTGCTCCAACAAATTACCTAATTTTACCTCTTACTCCACTTTCATCCATCTTACTTTTGGTTGTCATCTCAGTCTTTTGATATCCCTAGGAATCCAGTTGAGTACCACAGCGATGTGTTTGGCCCACTGCCATTTTAATTTATTTCCTGTGTGATGATATCAAAGACTTTTTTTGGGTTTCGGACCCATTCATTCTTTTTCCTGTCTCTTTGGGTAATACCCAGCATGCATCTCTTTGCATACTTCTTTGCGTTGTCTGCAGCTTCTGAATTATCTTCACATTTAGGGTCCAAGTTTCACATCCATACGTGAGCACGGGCAGAATACACCGGTAAAACACTTTTCAGTTTGAGGCACCGTGGAAGGTTCCCTTGTAAGATTGTATTGTTTCTTCAAAATGTGCTTCATTCCATCTTCATTCTTCCATAGATTTAATTTGAAAGGTTCACTAAACTGACAGTTAGTTGCTGGCCAAGGTACACATAGTTTTCAACTTCTTCTAATTCTGTTCCATCTATATCATTTTTTGTAGACTTGACATATTTGTTGCACATCACTTTGGTCTCGGTGAGATTCCTATGGAGGCCACATTCTTACTGGCTTTGGTGCATTTTTTGATTTGTTGGTGGATGTCTTCTGGACTTTTGCCAAAAATAACAATGTTATCTGCAAATCGTAGGTGACTCAAATATTCACCATTGATTTTGGTTCCTTTTTCTTCCCAATCTAATGTCTTGAACAATTCTTCATGTGTTGCTGTGAAAAGCTTTTTGACATGGTGTCTCCCTGCCGCACTCCCTGACTGATCCTTATCTTGCTTGTATCTTCATGCAATCTAACGGTTAATGTGGCATTCTTGTAAATGTTCCTTATAACATCAATGTACGCTTCTTCAACATTTTGACTACTTTATACATTTCAAATTGCTGAGCTATAGACAGAATCAAATGCCTTTTCTTACTCTATGAATCCTAAACTGAGTGGTAGATTATTCATTACTTTGGAAATCACTTCTTGTACAACTTGGATGTGGCTCATTGTGTTATATCCACTGACAAATTCCGCTTGTTCTCTATGCTGGGCAAAGTCCGGTAGCGGTTGCAGCCGATTAATATATTCATAAAAATCTTGCAAGTGACTGGAAGTAGATTGATTGGTCTGTAGTTCTTGAGGTCTTTGCCTTCTTTCTTGTGGATGAGGATAACTATGGCATTTCTCCATTGTTCTTGAGTTTTCCTGTTCAAGCAACATGTTTTGCATGGATTTTATCTACTTCTTTCCCAGCTTCTTTCAAGATTTTAGCTGTAGCTTCACCTTCCCCGGGAGCCTTCCCATTCTTCATGGATTTTATTGGCTATGCTACTTTTTCTGGCAGGACGCGTGATACATCATTGGCGGTTTCTTCTCACTCGTCATCTGCTGTGTCAGCGATGCGCAAACTGGGAGGCGCGAGAATTTCTAGGGGGGGGGGGGGTGAGAGCTTTTACAGAGGCCCCGCGCTCTTCCCCAGGGCATTTAAATTAAATGTCGGGGGAGGTGTGAGGCCTCTGAAACTCACTTACCTGCTCTCTGCCGGGTCTTCGGCTATATGTCGCCATGGCAACGCACGTCAAATGATGCAGCAGGGTCACGTGACGTCACATGACCCGCTACATCATTTGACGCCGAGTCATTGGAGAGGGGGGGCGTGAACGCTGCGGCTCCCAGGCAGGGGGGCGCAGCTCAAGAAGTTTCTTGAAGTTCTCGTACAATTTTATGTAGACGTCCTGACCTCTCTTTATGATAAGTGCACAGTCTTTTATTGTTGATCCATCATCTTGTTTGAGTGCAATGATTTGCTTCTTCCCAACCACAAGTTACTGCTTTATCTTCTTTAAGCTTTTGTTATCTTCGATAGTCTTCTTCCCCATATCACAGTTAAATACGCTTGTGGATCGTCGGGCACAGTTCTGCATATTCAATTCTTGTTCTTGCGTCTTGGCATTGCTTCATTTCATTATGTTTGCTCAGTAACTGATTTGTCTCATAAGATATTTACTTATCCTGTTTTTTGTTAGCGATTCCTCCAGTTTTTTCTGTGTTTTCAACTACTATCTTCATAAGTTCGTCATAATTGTTAAAGTGTCCCCCATGCGTTTAGAGCAAGCTGAAGCCATTTTTCAGTTCCAGTTGAAATTATCTGCTGGTGTTATTGAGGTTCTTGATGTTCATTGTTTTTTGTCTTCTTTTTAATCAGTTTTCTTCGTTCCAACTTTGCTGTAATTTCCAGTGAACCAATCAATGATCACTTCTTGTGTCAATGCGGTTTAGGACTGTGCAGTCTTCAATCACGTGTTTCTTGGCAGTTAGGATATACTCAATTTAATTCTTTACTCCATTGGGTCCACTCCCTGACCATTTTCTATTTGGATTCTTCTTGAAGAGTGAATTCATGATGTAGAAGTTTTCACATTCTGCAAAATCTACCAATCTGTCCCCACGTTCATTCCTGTTACTGCAACCATACTTACCAACTTCATCTTTCAACCCCTCCCCCAGAAATATAAAAAATAATGTGTGTGTGTGTGTGTGTGTGTGTGTGTGTGTGTATATATGTGTGTATGTGCCATTTTAAGGCATGGCCTAACTGGGCTATAGCCGAGGGTCCCCAGAACATCCAGAGGCTCCACAAATACTATGGCCCAAAATGTAATTTTAAATTAGTTGTTCTAACTGAACACAGCAAACGTTACTTAATTATACATTAAAAAAAATCATATATATATTATTGATGTGATTACAGCAGTATGTTGCTTTTAATTTTATGTAGCCTAACTTTTTATAAAAAAATTGTGTTCAAAGATGATGTTTCTACCATTTTGTTAAGGAATAGGTAGTTTAATTGCTTTGTCGGAAATTTACTTAAAAAATTAACGCACGACAAAAAACTATTAAAGCGTGACACACTGGGACCAAGGTTTTCTAACCTTTTTTAATTGCTTTACAAGTGTTCCTACGTGTATCAGTAATGCCACAAACTGCGAAGGCGAAAGATCTTTTTCAAAGTTGAAACTTATGACCAAGGAGGCGCGAGCTCCTCCCCCCCCCCTCTCCTATGAACCCTCTACATAAAGACATACAAATAACAAGAGGACACATATATGGAGGTAAAAGGCCGCGGCTTATTTATTAACACAAATGGGGATAGCGTACCACCTGTCCGCGCCAGAATGCTCAGAGCTGTGCAACGCAAAGGGGGCACCCGGAAGTACGTCCCGGTGACCTTCCCCCTCGCTTCAAACCCCCCGATAACCAGCCCCGAGCCACTTCTGGGGGACAAGCACCTACCCCCCCCAACTGCCGCCACCAACGGGCCTGTTTAACCCCCTTAAATCAGACCCGTACCGCCATACCCCATATGACCTCTTCCAAACCTTCCTGTAACTCATTATTAAACATGTCCACCCCCACATCCAACAACTGTACCCCATCTTCCCTAAACCATCCACCCAATTTAAAACTAAACTGCGGGTGACGAATGACCCATCCCCCACATTGAACCAAGAAATTCCCCACCTTCCTGTTTAACCTCTTCCTCGTCTTGTTAACTCTCCCCGGGATACGCGCACCTTTCCAAACCAACCTGCATATTATCTCGGACCAAACTAATTGCACCCCTGGCCAAAACGTTAACATGCGCGCCAAATCTTGCTTAATCTGCTGGAATAAATCAATCGACCGCAATTTTGCCACATCATTACCCCCAACATGAATAATGATGATGTCTGGTGCCCTCCTACCCCTGGCCCTAGAAATTAGCAGTGGAAAAAGCCGTCCCCACCGCATCCCTCTCATCCCCCACCACGTTACCTCCACCTGCTCCATACTCAAACCTAAATTCTTTCCGTAGGGGCGCAAATTCGCCCTCTTCCCCGCCCAGTGTACCATTGAATCTCCCACGATCCAAATTACCACGAAATCTGAGGAGGCAAAGACATGGTGGGAAAAAAGAAAAACAACGGCAAAGTGTTTACTCTAGCGCAACATTCTCCCCTACCAAATCCGGCCTGATGTATGTCCGGTAACTGTCTGACTTCCAGCGCCCAATCCTCCTTATCTTTGCTACCGCGAGCCCTACGCGTGCTGCTTCCGTCGCTGCCCCAATGCGAAAAGAATGCGTTCCATACTGCCCCCCTTCTAACCCTTGCTGCTTGAGACACATCCGAAAGACCCGCAAATATTGGAACCTTGACAATGCCCCCCCATTCTTGTGCACTAACAGTGTACCCCCTTGTTCTGGCCTAATGGCCAAATAATCTTCCAACTCTTTTACTGGGCACACCACACTTCCAGGTAAGCCCTTCAACAAGATCCACGCTCCCTTTCCTTTCTGATCAGTTTTAGACCTCCGTACCAGCAACCTCACCAAACCTTCTCCTAAACTTACGTCAGCCCGCTGCAAGTCACCCCCTCCTTTCTTGGATACACAAACCAATTCACCTGCTCGCAGAGCTGCAAAAAATGCTAGGATAAATGTGGCCTTAAAAAGTACTGCCCCAAAACTGGAAGAGCATACCACGTCTGTGGCCCGCAACAAACCTTCCAAAATTACCGGCGTCACTGGTCTTCTGCCATCCCTGCTAGTTATCCCTTTAACCATGCCTGCTAGCACCTTCCTTACCACAAAACACTTGGACACATCAACCCTACCATTCAGCCTAAGGAAGAACGATATACCCGCCATCTTTCTCCCTATGGATCCACCAGCTAAACCCTTGTCCCTCAAACTCATCATGTGACCCAGCAAAATGTCTACCTCCGAGATCTTTCCTCCCGCCATCCTTTCCGCCTCCCGAAATTCTCGCCAAGCAGCCACATAAGCACCCCACGTACTCGGGGCGAGTGAAGCCTTGATTAAATCAATCACACCTCCATCACCAGATCCCACAAGACTGCTGGGCACTGTTCGCCCTGGGTCTCCGCCCCCGGTGCCAACCTCCGAAACAGCTCCATCTGCAAACGTGATAATGCATCAGCAATGTTGTTCTCCACCCCAGGAACGTGCCTAGCCTTGAAACCTATTTTAAGCTGTAAACACCTTAACACAAAATGCCTCAACAGAACGAACACTGGTGGGGACCGTGAACCAAAATTATTCACAGCCTCCACCACACCCAAATTGTCGACCAAAACGTCACCTCCCTGTTAGCAAACTTGTCCCCCCAAAGATCTACAGCCACTAGTAAAGGGAAAAGTTCCAAAAATGTCAGATTCCTGATAAGCTGAGTCCCTCGCCAATCCTCTGGCCATTCCTCCGCACACCAAGCTCCATTAAAATATGCACCAAACCCTACTGACCCAGCCGCATCCGTAAATAGCTGCAGATCAGCGTTCCGCGCTGGACGCCCCCTCCACAACGTCCTCCCATTGTAACTCTGTAAGAATTTTAGCCACACCGCCAAATCCTTCCGAATATCTGTTGTGACCCGAATGAAGTGGTTGGGACACCTTACCCCCGCTGTAGCTGCTGACAAGCGCCTGGAAAACACCCTTCCCACAGGCATAATGCGAGCTGCAAACACCAAATGGCCCATCAAAACCTGAAACTGTCTTAATGAGGCCTTCCTAAGAAGCATGAAATCCTTTATCATACTCTCCAACACAACTAACTTCTCAGGAGGTAACCTATATTCCCTGTTCACTGAATCAATTACTATGCCCAGAAAACTGAGAGTAGTTGTGGGTGCCACTGTTTTTTCATTCGCCAAAGGAACCCCAAATTCGCGCGCCATGGCTGAAAATTGAAAAAGCCACCTTGCGCACAAATCAGACCCCTGTGGACCAACGAAAAGGAAATCATCCAAATAATGTATGATCCCTGCTGCCTGCACCCTTTTGCGGACCACCCACTCCAAAAATGTGCTGAATGTTTCAAAATAAAAACAAGACAATGCACAACCCATAGGTAAACAAAGGTCAACAAAATAACGCCCTTCCAACATACAGCCCAATAAATGAAAACAATCTGGATGTACCGGCAAGAGTCTGAAAGTTAACTAAACCCAACGGTGACACCCTAAGATTTTTCAGGGGCGGGGAAAGGAAAGGACCCGCCATTCTGCCCAATTCAATCTCTTTATCAATTTTTCTTTTGCCACATCCCCATTCAACCTGACCGATTTCAAATTCCTCTCGCCCCCCGATCCCTCCTGATACTCAAAGGGGATCCTGAATCCTTCCCTAAACCCCTCTCGTAATAAGCTAGCTGCCCGTCTATTGGGGTTTTTTTCCAGCCAAGGCGCCATTGCCTCTGCTGAAACTGGCGTTCCCGCCTTCCTGAACAGCCTGCTGTCCTGCTCCCTTGAAACCCTTACTATCTTTCTTAAAGCACTTTGATTTGGGATGCTGACCCCCACACCCAGCGCAAGTATGCTGGAATCTACAATTCTCAAATCTGCATCTTGACTCGTTGTAACCCCAACATACCCCCGACTGCTTCCCACCTTCACGCCTTCTCCCTGATGTGCGCACCTGAAAATGCTCCCGCCAGACCCCTTTGAGGCTATTTGACCCGCGAAAGGACGACCCCCCTCCCCCTGAAATATGCTCCAAGTACAAATCCACATCCTTACAATTCCATGTAACCACACCCTTATTAGCTTCCATACTCTGCCTAAACTCTACATCATAGGCCCACCATCTCATACCCCCGTGTTTCTGACACGCTTTTCTAATCGTATCCTGATACTTGGAACGTGATATGGTCGTACATGAGTCCCCATAGGCCACATCCGGCAGCCTTTTTGAACCTGCCAATGGCCTTCCGAGCCCTGTCCCCTGCCCAGCACCTGAATTCACCACCGGATGCTCACCTAACAAACTAACTACTGCTGTTGAATCAGCTCCTTTTCCCGCCACCTGCACTGGCAATGCTGTGGCCGATGCTAACTCATCTTGAATAACTTTCGGCACTGTGCTAAGGGTACAACCTGCTGTACTCTCCACACCCAAAGACACCTCTCCACCCACTGTTCCACGGTTGCTCCCCCCGTCAAGCACTGAATCTGACCCCCCCTGCCGTTCGCTTGACTTGCATGCCCCCACTGCTTGCTTAGTGGATAATAACGTTGTCATCGGCAATAAAGCTAACTGAACGCCCTTAACCACCGCACTAATCATTCTTGCCTCGGCATCGCCCGCTAACCCCAACTCCAACACCTGTGGCCCAGGGGAGCTAACAATGCCCGGCAAGGTAACACCCTTATTTCCCAAACAAGCAACTCTTTTACGCTTACCCTTCGATGCCCCACACCCGGCGGTGTTTTAAACCGCCTGTCGGGACCTGCCCCAAGACCCTTGTCCTCCAAGCCTCTGACAGCAAGCTCAACCCGAGGCCCGGACCGCTTGCGAGCCATGGACGACGTACCAGCGCCACGAAGCGAGGTCGACCGCGTCCCGGCCGTTCCAGATTTACCTGTAAATGAGGAAGCAAATATTAAACCCCAAATTAGGCTAACCTTTATTCCTGAATAAACTCTTTTTTTTTAAAAATTTTATTTACCAACCATCCTTTCACCAGTAACCGGCAATGGCGAGCATGTCGACCCCCTCCCAACCTCCCCCCCCTTCTTTTTTTTGTGGGCGGAGGGAGGGAACCCTTAGCCGCCTACTGCTCGCCTCCATCCAGGCTCTTCTTTTTTATATAAGGTTGGGACCCATGTCCCACCCCTGTTTTTCCAGGGACCCATGTCCCACACCTGTTTTTCCAGGGACCCATGTCCCACCCTTGTTTTTCCCAGGGACCCATGTCCCACACCTGTTTTTGTGGGGACCCATCTCCAGGCTCCTCCCAAAAGTCCCCCAGCCTTTATTAGGACCCCCTTCATCACTTGATGATGGCCACTCCTCAGCGCAGGTAGCATGGGAACCGCCCTGTCCTCTCGCGTTTTCAGGACTGCCCAAACTTCCTTGATCACTCCCAGCTTTCAGCACTAGTGCACACATCTGCTTCTGAAACCATCCTTCCTCATGGTTGTGCGCCTCCGCCAAAAGCTGCATGGTGCTGACCTGAAAGGACATCGCTACTAGCGCTGTAATTTAGCCAATGGCTCGTCAAACACTGGTTTCATTTCACCACCTAAATCCTGCCAGCAAACTACTCTTGAACTCTAGCCTGGCTGATCTTTCCACGAAAACCAGTTCACTTGAATTAGACTTAGAACCGCTCTTAAGCTTTAATAACACAAAAAATTCCGCATTAATGCTTGTATCCTTAGCACCTTAACGCCCCCCACCTCCATCTCTTAGCGCCCTAACATCCAACCAACCATTGCTGTCATTTGTTTTGTTTTTTTTTAAAGTATGATGTCACCCACGACACGAAAAAACCTTAGGATTGGCTTCCAATAACCAAAACCAAGACCAACCTCAAAAGGCAATTTTTTGTTTGTTTTTTTTTTAAAAAAAAACTTTTTTTTTAATTTTATTTAATTAATTTTTTTATTTTTTTTAAATGGACAGCCCCACCTGACCACCTCCCACTGAGTAGAAGACTGGAAAAGAAAAAAGGGGGGGAAGGAAGAGGGCCAATATCTCCCAGAGGAGGAGGGAGGATAGGAGGGGAGGGGGGGGCAAAAGCCCACCATTCCAGCCAAACAACCAACTGCCCCCCCCAGCCGTAACAGCCTTGCCCCCAGCCCCCCCGACACCCCCCCACCCCCTGATCATCGTCAGGAGGCGGAACCACATGAAACCCATGCGCACACAGACCTTCCCTTGCCATTAGCCCAACCGCACGGCTAAGCGTGGTGGTTGGTAAGCCTCTCTTTCCCCCCCCAGCCACACAAGCACCACAATAGGAGAACAGGAACAGGGCTCGCAAGCGCGCCAAGCAAAAAACCCTCCTCCTCCACGCGATGCGCCTTCCTCCACGCATCAGCCCCAGGTAGGAGTCACTCTCCTCTTCCTTCTCGCCCCTCCTCCCCCCCGCCGCTGCCGCCCATCAAACAGCGCGAAAACAAAAGCATGAAAACACCAGCCCTACTTGCAATCCCCCCCCCCCCCCCCGAGCACCCGGCAAACCGGCAAAACACACGGAGGGGGGGGGGCCGAGGTCCCCACCAAGGAGAGGGAGGGAGGTCCCTCACCCCGGGAGGGGGCCCAGATCTAACCAATTTCAACCTACTACCTGCAGGAGAAGAGAGGAGAGTGTCCACAACAGTTGAACGCCAAGGAACAAGTGACAGTTGCTTGTTCCTTGGCTCTATTTAAAAAACTAACCGCCCCAACTGCCTTCTCCGATCGCGCACGCGACCAACAGCCTAGCTGGGGGGGGGGGGGGAGGCGCACCCCCCGGTCATTAGCTGTAGCCACCCATGCGGGCTAGGCCAGCTCTATAAAGAATGATCTCCGTAGTTGCTGCTTCAACCAAGATTGAACTCTCTTTCCTTTACAATTGAATCAGATAACATCATCAAATTCGATTTTATAAAGTATATTTGTGACCCCCAGAGACATGTAGATAAATTACATTTTTGTTTTTGTAGTAATATTTGTAGAATTTAATACAAGTTTTGAATGTTATTCAATGAAAACATACTGCATTTGTATTTAAATGTGTTTGTGGGTGGGGCCCCCGAAGTACACTTGGCTCAGGGCCCCAACAATTCTTAAGGTGTGTGTATGTGTGTATGTGTGTATGTGTGTATCTATCTATCTATCTATCTATCTATCTATCTATCTATATATATATATATATATATATATGTACATAGTAAATAAAAATATCACTTGTGAGCACATTCACATGTCTTAGACAGGTCTGCAACCCCGCTTTTCGCCATTATCACCTAGCATATGAAAAAAGTGCTACCACTGCAGCAAGGAATTCTGGGAAATGACATGCAAATGAGCACAAAGTGGCACGTTTTACCTCAAATCCATTTTTACATGGAACCCTTATACGCGTATGCTCGCTGCATTACGCAGGTTTCAGCACAGCCTGGGTTAAGATGCATAGCCAGTAAACCTACTAACAGGCAGCTGTTTCAACCTTTTGGGTCTCATTAGTGTGAGGCTGGTTATACTGGCTTTGCAATTTTAAGGCTGGGTAGGTAAGCTTATAAGGGTTCCATGTAAAATGGATTTGAGGCAAAAGGTGACACTGTGTGCTCATTTGCATGTAATTTCCCAGAATCCCTTGCTGCAGTGGAAGCACTGTGTGCTGGGTGATAATGGTGAAAGGCGGGTTGCAGACCTGCCTAAGACATGCAAATGAGCATACAGTAATATTTCCATTTGCTATATGCTTTGCTGTGGAGGGTTTTTGTCACTTTTTTCACCCACTATAACTTATACACACACACACACACACACACACACACACACACACACACCACACCACACACACACACACACACACCACACACACACACACACACACACACACACACACACCACACACACACCAAACACACACACACACACACACATACACACATACACACATACATACACACATACATTTACTGTGGAGGGTTTTTGTCACCTTTATCACCCACTATAACTTACACATACATACATACACACACATACATACATACACACATACACACATACACACATACATACACACATACATACACTTACTGTGGTGCTCTTTAACCCTTTCCAGACAGTAAATCCGTACCTGCAAGGACAGCGACTTGACAGTGTTGTAGCCAAGAAGTCTGTTCCACATTTTTCAGGCGAAGACGACGAATAAGCCAATGAGGAAAGCATGTGCGTTCTGCTGCTGATCCCGCGCTCCTCTCTGCTATTAAAGAGCCCCAGTGAATGGCAGCATGTTTATTATTTATAGAGTTGTGAATGGAAAACAGCTGTATTTATAACATTATGTTGTCATAGATAATAAAAAATATAGACTTCTGCTTTTTGTTATTTAGGGGAACGGTATCTTTTTCTGGGTTTTTTTTCTGTTGCTTTGAGAGGAAGTTTTAACACCTTCAGTGCTGGTGAGGTTTGGAGCTGTCAAGGTTGAAAACTTTGTAGTGATTTATCTTATTGCCGCTTCAGCGCAGGAGGACCATCTCATCTCTCCAGCATTGCGTACAGTAAACAAGTGATTGTGCGTACTGTGTGTAACTGCAGAAAAGGAACCTTATATGGTAGAATTGTATGTGATTGTAATAAAGATGTGACCTACACACAATCACTTTGTGTCTCTGTTAGTATCATGTCGTGTTGCACACACCGCCCTGCCACGTGTTGCACACACACCGCCCTGCCACGTGTTGCACACACACCACGCTGCCACGTGTGCACACACACTGCCCTGGCTTCACTATCACTTTCACTAAACCCAGGGGCTTATGACCAGCGTGTTCCAGGCCTCTTTGGCAGCAAGGGGTTAGAAATGGTAAACCTGTTAAACAAATCCAGCTTTCCTCCCCAAGGTTTACACAGGACACATTCTCTAACACAGACAGGAAAATACATTTTTTTTTTTAACTAATTCACATTTTTCTTTAAAAAAAAAGAAAGAGTGGAAATGTAGATCTAGAAAATAAAAGTGTGTGTGTGTGTGTGTGTGTGTGTGTGTGTGTATGTGTGTGTGTAAATAAGAAAGCTGCTAGCACAATGACACTTCCACTATTGTGTATAACTTTTTACACACACATTTTGAATAGGTTGACTGTAAAATGTGAATAAGAAACAACTCGCAGTGCAGAATAAAACACTTTCATTTAATAAATGTCATCAAACCGTCTCCTCCAGCGCCGGCCGCCTCTGATTGGCTGGTATAAACCACTTCATCATCGCGTACGAAGCACAAACTTTACATGGAAAGTGCTCAGATCTAAATGAAATGCAGTTTTATTGGGATTCTTTGATATTATTTTGTTCCTTTTCTGCCAGCGTGTCTCCGATCCCGTGCGGTATTTTGTTTTTATGGAATATAATCCCTTTGGGTTTTGGTTTTGGGAATTTAATGGCTTTTTAAAATTTATTTATTTTTTGTGTGAACATTTGGCCCAAAAGTTACTTCATGGCATTTGTGTTTCCTTATTGTACTCTCATTATAACAATTGTAATGTTGCATTGTTCTGATTGTGACGTCTGCGGATGTACTAACACAAGTGTAGAGAAAACCCTATACAAAGCACCAAATAATTGTATAAATAGTGAGGAAGACGCGTGTTCAATGTAACGTGGGGATTCACTGAGCTACGATAAGGGAAATCGGAGTCAGTCCGCTGGGTGGGGAGAGAACCCCACATGATGAATCTCAGCGGAAGTCAGGTGGGAAGAGACAGGAGCATGACGTGAAAATTCTCCAGAAATGGTGAGCGGGTTTTGGTGAAATCATTAGGATCTTCCAGGCTTCCCCAGCCGAGACTTGAAGATCATTAGGGCAAGAGGGAGTTTGGTGAATGCCGATGGAAAGAGACTGCCAAGAACACAAGAGAGTCACATATGATAAAGGGAGACAGCCCTGTCTAGAGCACAAACATGGAGCATTAGGCCGCGTCCAGTAAGATTGCGCACGCGCTCATGCGCCGTGACGTCATGCGCTGATGAAGCTGGGGAGATTCCTGGCCTGTAAAACTTTGCTGTTGTGCGTGGGGGTGGGGGGGTCGGGGGTGTGACCGTGACGTCTCGGAGCTGGTTCGCCCTCCTTGGGTGAACCACTTATGTGACGTGGCTATCGCCCTAGAAATACAACTATATGTGTCTCCTCAAACTGCTCTCCGTTGAACGCTCACGTGCACGTGTACGCACTATACATGTTCACATTGCCGGAACGTGATTCATCGCACAGCACTCAAGCGCGCACAACGCACGCAATCATTCTGGACACAGCCTTAGGTTTATAGGGGCAGAGCAGTGCACCTTTGCTGTTAGGGTATTCTGCCGGTGTATAGAACAAGAACAAAGCTTGGCAGGGTTTCAACGCCCAATAGCCATGCTCAAATGAATCCATACATTCCACTTTAGAAAGGCAGATGTTTGATCCATTACAGGCTCTTCACCAGTAACAGTTAAACGGGACCCTGATGTCAAAGCAGAGAACACATATTAACCATCTCCTGTCTTCTTGCAGATTTCCTGCAGGGTCTTCTACTGGCTGAAAGATGTCTCTGAATTCCTGTGTGTTTCATTCTAATTCCCTATGAGCTGAGAGGATGTAGCGTCTGATCATGTTTGGTTTATTTATGATGTTAACTGCTTTCCACTGACCCAGGGATGGTTGACAAGAAGTGGCCCATGTGTTGAACATATGTTGTATCCCAAAACCTGCAGCAGGATTTTATGGATTTCCAGGAGGTTGAGATGTGAACTTTACTGCAGAAATTGGTTAATGTAAATCTCTGGTTTATTCACAGTACGGATCTGTTGATTTCACTGCTGGAGAGGCGTACAGATCATTGCAGCCCCCTAAATTAACAGGGACAGACTGAATTATCCCATGCTTACGCTTCCCTGACCCTGGTTCAAGACCCTAGTCTTCTGGCTCCTCGTGACGTGGGGAAAATACATTTACCTTGCTTTGCCTCCTTCAGCAAATACTGTATTGTAGGTGCAAGGGGGTGTATATTATGTCCACCATTATAAAGAAATGGTGAAGGGGTTAATAGTACTATATCTACACAGGCCAAAATTATATTCATCCCTTTGAAATAATATTGTTTTATATCATATTGAACATAGAAAAGAATATGAAAAAATGTATTTCTGGCTCGGAGCGCGTACAATCTCTTGGACGATATATGTAAGGGACTAAGTTAAACCATGAGGCTCCTAGCCACAGTGTGACGTGCAGGTGACAGTTCCCTGTGTTTTTTCTGTTTTCGTTACCTTCGTACACTTTCTTTATAACCACTTCTCCTGTGAATTAATCTACTCTAATTAATACATAGCACTCGAACACACATTACCCGAACACACATTACCCGAACACACATTACACACACACACACACACACACACACACACACACACACACACACACACATTTATTTCGAGACCGCCTTGCTCTGGAATCTTTTTCCTACATAGAGAACACTTTAAAGATTCACGAAGTATACATACACCGAGTATCCCAATGTTTGAAGATTAATTACACTTGTGAGAGCACGGATTACCCTCTATATCACTTGTATTCACTGGAGAATATACTACACTTTTTTCTTGTCATACTCAGAGATTGCTCCCCTTGTTTGGTCTGGAATCCTAAAACGATTCTCTGTAATTTTCAGGTCATTTGAAAATTGTACCAAATACAGAAGCTTTTACATTGCATCTGATCTCAGACGCGCTATTAGAGAGGGTTGGGGTTCCTTACAATGTATCTTATTGCCGACGCGCACTATAGAGAGGGTTGCGGTCGGTCTCACTTGACAATGCATCTGATCATCAGACGCGCTATTAGAGAGGGTGTGGGTTCTTACAATGATCTGATTTCAGACGCGCTATTGAAGGGTGTGGGGGTTCCTTTACAATGTATCTGATCTCAGACGCGCTACTATTAGAGAGGGTTGGGGGTTCCTTACAATGTACATCTGATCTCAGACGCGCTATTAGAGAGGGTTGGGGTCCCGTACAATGCATCCTGAATCTCAGACGCACTATTAGAGAGGGTTGGGGTTCCTTACAATGTATCTGATCTCAGACGCGCTATTAGAGAGGGTTGGGGTTCCTTACAATGTATCTGATCTCAGATGCGCTATTAGAGAGGGTTGGGGTTCCGGAGAATTTCACAATATAATTATTGGGTTCCTTAACAAAAAAAAGGTGGAAAGCCAATGTCCTACAGAGTAACAAACTGCTACTATGTATTTAGAACCTCAGACGTCTCCAGAATAGAACATTATAAGATTCTATAGTGCCTACTCCAATATACAGTATCTCCCGCCCTTCTTGTTCTTGTAGCATAGAGCTTACTTAAATAGTGTATAGAGTCTTCACTGCATGTTTCGGAGTACTGCGCTCGCCCGGGAAAGCCGCACAGTATCACTACTTGTTCTATGGCGTCACAATCCGATTTGCACCGGGTATCTGCAGCGACATGCAGGGAGGGGATCAGACATTTTGTTCCTGCTGGAAAAATGGAGAAATGATTTGCCGAGATCCGGTAAATAAATACTTTCAATGTGATTTTTTTCCTTTGATAAAGTTGGTGCAGCCCCCCCCCCCCCCGTCCCTAAGTTTTGCAGCCAGGGATTTTGATAGACAGACCCCAGGATGTCTGAGCTCGGCAGTTAAAGCTTCTTATGGCTTTGCCAAGTGAGGTTTTATTTTCAATATTCAAACCATCAGTGGCCAAGCCCTGTATAACTTCCCCAGCGAGGCTTAGAAGTCATCCTATGTGATGAAGCAATATATTAAGGGGAGGAAATTTAGAACCTCATAAAAACAAACAGCATGGAGCAGCAGACACATAAGAGAAGCCTTTATTAAAAGTGACTCCGAATATTTACATCTGTGTGCCATAGTCTTTTTTTTACAAGTTAAAAATATAAGTGTTATTTCAAAGTTTTAACTATAAAGAGAGTCCACAGTGAAGCAAGATCAGGAAGTCTCATGTGTGACATCATCAGATTGAAACCCATGACATCATCTCTACTAAGAGCTCACCTTACATATTGTATCACATCATAGTTATTGGATGTACAACTTTTATGGATGAACCCCTCCACTGCCAGAGATGTCTGCAAGGTATTGCAGTTTACGACAGAGCAGTTAATTGGTTAAATCACCTCTAAATTAGAACTGGCAGCTATCAAACTTCAAAAGTGACTTTTATTTAAGAGATAAATAAAACATTTAATGTCTGCAGAATTTCTTTCTGATTTCTGCAATACAGAAAGCAGCATTATAGATAAATTATCATTTTTTTTTACATACTGTACAAAAATACCCATGGTATGGCTAACAGCAAAATATACACATTTTTATTATAATTTACAAGCTGCACATCTCTTTCTAAAAGAAAACAAAATACTTGATTTGGTTGTTTGTTATCCTTCAAAATTGTGGGTACTTACTGTCCCAAAATGGGATATTTATAATAAGAAACCTCAGTAACATGCCTGGAAAACACAAGTAATGAATATCGGGACACATTTTATATTGAGGGAGCAGGGTACAAGTGCCGGATCCCAGTCACTGTCTTGGTTCTGGATGTTGCATTGTGGATTACACAGGGGCGATGTATGAATGCAAATAAGGAGCAAAATTGTGCAGTTTCCATGTTGCGTCAGTGTATCATGGTGTTTGCTCTACATTTAGCACGGTGTGCGTTAGCTTGTGATTTGGGAAGAGTTACATGTCGCAGAGTTTAATAATAATTGTTTATTTATAAAGCAACAATTCCACAGTGCGATACAATGGGGGTACAGAGTGGAATAAATTACATAAACCACTGATATACAAATAAGGGAGAAGAGATACAGACGGTAATGAGGGCTGTGCTCCGCAGAGTTTACAGTCTGCAGAGAATGAGGGCCGTGCTCCGCAGAGTTTACAGTCTGCAGAGAATGAGGGCCGTGCTCCGCAGAGCTTACAGTCTGCAGAGAATGAGGGTCGTGCTCCGCAGAGCTTACAGTCTGCAGAGAATGAGGGTCGTGCTCCGCAGAGCTTACAGTCTGCAGAGAATGAGGGCCGTGCTCCGCAGAGCTTACAGTCTGCAGAGAATGAGGGCCGTGCTCCGCAGAGCTTACAGTCTGCAGAGAATGAGGACCGTGCTCCGCAGAGCTTACAGTCTGCAGAGAAGGATGGCCGTGCTCCCAGAGCTTACAGTCTGCAGAGAATGAGGGCCGTCGTCCGCAGAGCTTACAGGCTGCAACGAATGGAGGGCCGTGCCTCTCGCGAGCTTACAGTCTGCAGAGAATGAGGGAGGCCGCTCCGCAGAGCTTACAGTCTGCAGAGAATGGGGTCGTGCTCGCAGGCTTACAGTCTGAGGAATGAGGGGTCCGCAGAGCTTACCGTTGCAGAGAATGAGGGCTCCGTCAGAGATTACAGTTTGCAGAGAAGAGGGCGTGCTCCCGCAGAGCTTACAGTCTGCAGACGAATGAGGGCCGTGCTCCGCAGAGCTTACAGTCTCCAGAGAATGAAGGGCCAGAGGGTCGTGCTCCGCAGAGCTTACAGTCTGCAGAGAGAGGCGTGCTCCGCAGAGCTTAAGTCTGCAGAGAATGAGGGCCCGTGCTCCGCAGGCTTACAGTCTGCAGAGAATGAGGTCGTGCCTCCGCAGAGCTTACAGTCGATAGAATGGGGCGTTATCCGCAGAGCTTACAGTCTGAAAGAACTAGGGGCCGGTGCGCAAGTTACAGTCTGCAGAGAATGAGGGACGTGCTCCGCAGAGCTACAGTCTGCAGAGAATGAGGGTCCGCTCGCCGAGCTTACAGTCTGCGAGAATGAGGGCCGTTGCTCCGCAGAGCTTACAGTCTGCAGAGAATGAGGAGCGTCGTGCTCCGCAGAGCTTACAGTCTGCAGAGAATGAGGGCGTGCTCCGCAGAGCTTACCGTCTGCAGAGAATGAGGGCCGTGCGCAGAGCTACAGTCTGCAGAGAATAGAGGCGTGCTCGCAGAGAGCTTACAGTCTGCAGAGAGACTGAGGGTCGTTGCTCCGCAGAGCTTACAGTCTGCAGAGATTGAGGGCGTGCGTCCGTAGCTACAGTCCGAGAATGATGGGTCGTGCTCGCAGAGCTTACAGCTGCAGAGCGAGGATAGGTACAAAGAATGAGGGTCGTGTCGCGAGAGCTTACAGTCTGCAGAGAATGAGGGCCGTGTCTCGCAGAGCTTCAGTCTGCAGGAGAATGAGGGCCGTAGCTTACAGTCTGCAGAATGAGGGCGTGCTCGCAGAGCTACAGCTCGACGAGATCTGTGCAGCCAGAATGAGAGATCGTGCGCCGCAGAGCTTACGTCTGCAGAGAATGAGGGCCGTGCTCCGCAGAGCTTCCAGCTTCAGGCATGAGGACGTGCATCGCAAGAATGAGGGTCTGTGCTCCGCAGAGTCTACAGATGAATAGGGAATCGAGGGTCAAAGTTGTCTCCAAGAATGAGGGTCGTGTCCGCAGAGCTTACAGTCTCAGAGATGGAGGGCCGTGATACGCAAGAATGAGGGCGTGCTCCGCAGAGCTTACAGTCTGCCGAGAAGAGGGCTGTGCTCGCAGAGCTACAGTCTGCAGAGAATGCAGAGCCTCTCCGCAGAGCTTACATCTGCAGAGAATGAGGCTGTGCTCCGCAGAGTTACAGTCTGCAGAGAATGAGGGCTGTGCTCCGCAGAGCTTACAGTCTTCAGAGAATGAGGGTCGTGCTACGCAGAGCTTACGTTGCAGAGGCAGAGAATGAGGGGCCATGTCCTGTCGCAGGCTTACAGTTGCAGAGAGAGGGTCCGTGTCCGCAGAGCTTACAGTCGGAGAGAATGGGAGACGTGCCTCAGCAAGGCTTACAGTCTGCAGAGAATGAGGGTCCAGTTCGCTCAAATCTGCCCCAGGCTTACAGTCTGCAGAGAATGAGGGTTGTGCTCGCAGAGCTTACAGTCTGCAGAGAATGAGGGACGTGCTCCGCAGAGCTTACAGTCTGCAGAGAATGAGGGTCGTGCTCCGCAGAGCTTACAGTCTGCAGAGAATGAGGGCCGTGCTCCGCAGAGCTTACAGTCTGCAGAGAATGAAGGCCGTGCTCCGCAGAGCTTACAGTCTGCAAAGAATGAGGTCCGTGCTCCGCAGAGCTTACAGTCTGCAGAGAATGAGGGCCGTGCTCCGCAGAGCTTACAGTCTGCAGAGAATGAGGGCCGTGCTCCGCAGAGCTTACAGTCTGCAGAGAATGAGGGCCGTGCTCCGCAGAGCTTACAGTCTGCAGAGAATGAGGGCCGTGCTCTGCAGAGCTTACAGTCTGCAGAGAATGAGGGGCGTGCTCCGCAGAGCTTACAGTCTGCAGAGAATGAGGGCCGTGCTCCGCAGAGCTTACATACTGCAGAGAATGAGGGACAATGTTGACACAAAAGGTAAAGTGGCTGCTCATTGTGGGACGGAGTTTGCTCATGAAGGTTTGGGGGGCTGAATGTTAGAGGTTGTTCAATAGCGTTGAGTTTGATCCAGCCGCACAATTGGTCACAATAGTGCTGGAGGGGGTGTGGGAGGGGGGGTGGGAGGGGGTGTGGGAGGGTGGATGTTAGGGGGATGCCAGTTAGGCTTCCTTAAAAAGGTTACTTTGCAGGGAGTTTTTAAATGTCTGAAGCTGGGGAGAGTCTGATGGTGGGTTGTAGGGATTTTCAGAGAGAGGGGGCAGCTGGGAGAAGTCTTGTAGGTGGGAGGCAGAAGAGGTAATAAGGCAGAAGGAGAGGCGGATGTCATGGGTAGAACCAAGGGGGTATTTAAGGATATATTTGTGGGTGAGGGCTGATATGTTAGGAGGGGCAGCATCGTTCAGAGCTTTGTAAGTCAGAGCTAGGGTGTTAGATTTAATTCTAGAGTATATGGGAAGCCAGTGTAGGGAGCAGCAGAAGTGGAGCGGTGAGTGAGGTAGATGACTCTGGCAGTAGCATTTTGGATGGATTGGAGTTGGGACAGGCAGACAAGGGAATGTCAGCAATGAGAAGGTTGCAGCAATAAAGGCGGGACAGGAAAAGTGAGTGGATTAGGATTTTAGTTCCATCATGAGTGAGAAAAGGGCATATTCTAACGATATTTCAGAGGTAGAGACAGAAGGACTTAGTGGAGGCTTGAATGTGCAGAATGAAGGAGAGGGCAGAGTAAAAGATGACACTTAGGCAGCAGGTTTGGCGTGTTGATGTGATTGTGGTATTATTGACAGTGAGGGAGGGTTTGGGTGTAGGGGTGACAGTTGAAAGGGGGAAGATTGAGTTCCGTTTTGGACATGTCAAGCTTCAGGTAATGGTGGGACATACAGGAGGAGATTGCAGAGGACAGTTGGTGACACAGGACAATAGAGAAAGGTAGAGGACAGGGGATGAGAGTTAAATATTGGTATCATCCGCATAGAGATAATACTGAAAGCCAAAATATTGTATTAGTTCACCAAGAGAAGAGGTGTAGAGTGAGGAGAGCAGAGGGCCAAGGACAGAGCGTTGTGGGACCCCAAAAGAAAAAGGGAGTGAAGACGAGGAGACACCAGAGAAGGAAACACTAAAAGAGCGGGTTGGCTAGGCAAGAATTGAAACAGGAAAAGGCGCATCATGGAGGCCAAAGGAGTGGAGAGTGTGCAGGAGAAGGGGGTGATCCATAGTGTCAAATGCAGCGGAGATCCAGGAGAATTAGTAAGGAGAAATTACCCTTGGACTTATCTGTGAGTAGGTCATTGGCCACTTTTGTTAGTGTTGTCTCAGTGAAGTGTAAAGGATGGAAACCAGATTGCAAAGAGTCAAGCAGGGAATTAGTGGAGAGAAAGAGTCAAGCGATTGTATACAAACCGCTCCAGGAGCTTTAAGGTAAAGGGGAGAAGAGAGAGGGTGGTAGTTAGAGAGGAGGCTGGGTCAAGAGAGGGTTACTTTAGAATGGGCGTGATAAGTGCATGTTTGAAGGAAGGTGGGAATGTGCCAGAGATGAGAAGTTGAAAAGGTAAACTAGGGTGGGGCTTAGTGTTATTTATTTATAAAATGTTTTACCAGGAAGTAATACATTGAGAGTTACCTCTCGTTTTCATGTATGCCCTGGGAACAGAGTTATGGTTACATTAAGTGTGCAAGGTTATACATTATATACAAGACATAGCATGCACAGTGAGAGATAATATATGTTATAGGCGTATGTAACAGTTACAGACCAGATTCAAATGTGAGACAGCTTTAGTTTTGAAAGAACTTAAACTGGTGGAGAGTCTCAGGTAGATTATTCCAGTTGTGGGGTGCACAGTAAGAGGAGGAGGAGCGGACGGATACTTTGTTGAACCTTGGGACTATGAACAGTCTTTTGGAGTCAGATCTCAGATAAGTGCTGCATGTGGTAGGGGTAGGGGGATCAGATGTCCTGGTTTAGCCAGGACAGTCCGTTTTTTAATGTCTGTCCCGGCTGCCCGACATTCTTTAAAATGTCCTGTTTTTTTTCTGACTGTCCCGGTTTTGACCATCAGAGCAGAGGGTGGGGGCAGCAGAGAGCAAGAATGCAGGGAGGAGAGCAGGAGGAGAGAGGAGGCCGGGTCTGAGTCTGCAGAGGGTGGGGGCGGGGTTAGCATCATCGGAGCCCCAGTAGTGAGATCTTTCGGTGTCTGCTGCCAGGGCTCAAGATGACTCCCCCCCCACTCATGTTCCACAGTGGCATGTAAGGTCCAAATGGAGACACACACACATACAGAAATGGGGAGAGAGAGACACAGCATGGGGAGAGATAGAGAGACACAGTATGGGGAGAGAGAGAGAGAGAGAGAGAGATACAGCATGGGGAGAGAGATATACACAGCATGGGGAGAGAGAGACACAGCATGGGGAGAGATAAGACGACACAGTATTCTGGGGAGAGCAGATGAGTGAGAGAGAGAAACAGACATACACAGAGGGGATAACGGGAGTCCAGATGGGGAAGAGAGAGAAACACACAATGGGAGAAAGACAAGCATGGGGAGAGAGGAAGGAGAGCGACAACCCGATGGGGAGAGAGAGACGCGATGGAGCTGGAGAGGGAAGCATGGGGGTGGGAGCGACACAGCATGGGGTGGCGGAGATGGTACCAGAGTGGGGGAGAGAGGGAGCGACACCCGTCTGGGGGAGAGAGAGCGAGGTATCAGCAGTGGGGGAGTGGAGAGATTACACAGCATGGGGCAGGAGACCCAATTGGGAGAGATAGAGACACCAGTATGGGGAGAGAGAGAGAGAGAGTAGAGATACGCATGGGGAGAGGAGATAGAGTATCACATCATTGAGAGAGAGACATATATGTAGAACGAGCATGGGAGGAGAGACAGAGGCAGGCGACCGAGGGAGACGAGGCAGATGGGGTAGAGAGAGCGACACAGCTGGGGAACTCGAGAGCGACACAGCATGTGGGGGGGGGAGAGCGGACACAGCATGGGGGAAGAGAGTGACACGCATGGGGAGAGAGAGAGACACACAGCATGGGGAAAGATGAGAGCCACAGCGGGGGAGAGAGAGAGCGACACAGCATGGGGAGGGAGAGAGAGTGACAGAGCATGGGGAGAGAGAGAGTGACAGCATGGGGAGAGAGAGAGTGACAGCATGGGAAGAATAGACTGACAGGCAGGGGAGGAAGAGTGACGCATGGGGAGAGAGAGTGCAAGCATGGGGAGGAGAGAGAGATGTCAGCATGGGGAGAGGAGAGAGAGTGCGCATGGGGAGAGAGAGTGACATCATGGGGAGAGAGAGAGAGAGTGACACTAGGGATAGAAGCGAGTGACAGCTGGAGATATGGGGAGAGAGAGGAGAGTGACGCATGGGAGAGAGAGAGGTGACAGCATGGGGAGTAGAGAGAGAGTGACAGCATGGAGAGAGAGAGTGACAGCATGGAGAGTAGTAGTGAACAGAATGGGGAGAGATGAGAGAGTACGAGAGAGAGAGAGGACAGCATGCGTGGGAGGAGAGGACATGAGGGGAGAGAGAGACAGCATGGGGAAGAGAGAGAGAGAAGGACACAGCATGGGGAGAGAGAGAGAGAGACACAACATGGGCAGAGAGAGACACGCAGCATGGGGAGAGACAGAGGGAGACACACAGCATGGGGAGAGATAGAAACACAGCATGGGGAGAGCTGAGAGAGAGACAGGCAGGGGAGAGTGACACAGCATGGGGAGAGGAGGACAGCATGGGAGAGGGAGAGTGACACAGCATGGGAGAGAGATATCATGGGGAGAGAGAGCACGCATGGGGAGGGAAGAAGAAGGACACACATGAGATGAGAGAGAGAGAGAGCACACACACACAACACGGGCAGAAGACGGGAGAGAGACAGAGGACCAACAAGCAGGGAGAGATGAATAAGACTGAGGGAGAGAGGACAGCATGGGGAGAGTTAGAAGAAGAGAGTAAAATCACACCCATGCTGGGGGAGAGAGGACAGCATGGAGATAGAGACACACTCACAGCATGGGGAGAGATAGAGACATGGCACCCATGGGAGAGACAGAGTGAACAGCATGGGGAGACAGAGTGTGTGTGACAGCATGGGAGGGAGAGAGTGACACAGAGAGAGGGGGAGAGAGAGAGACAGCATGGGGGAGAGAGAGAGAGAGACAGCATCGGGGAGAGAGAGAGAGTGAACAGCATGGGCAGATAGAGAGAGTGTGACAGCATGGGGAGATAGAGAGAGTAGATAGGACAGCAGGGGAAGAGACCGACCACCTGGGCAGTGTAAAGGGACACAGCATGGGAGAGAAGAGAGACACGTGGGGGAGAAGTGAGCGTGACAGCATGGGGAGAGAGAGACAGCATAGGGGGGGAGAGAAGAGTTGCCGCAGGGGGAGAGAGGAGTGACAGCATGGGGAGAGAGAGGAGTGACGCATGGGGAGAGAGAGAGTGACAGCATGAGGGTAGAGAGAGCAGCGACAGCATGGGGAGAGAGAGAGTGACAGCATGGGGAGAGAGAGTGCACAGTCATGGGGAGAGGAGAGTGACAGCATGGGTGACGAGAAGAGAGAGTGTGACAGCATGGGGAGAGAGTAGAGACTGACAGCATGGGGAATGAGAGAGAGGAAGTGACAGCATGGGGAGAGACGTGACAGCATGGGGGAGGAGAGGAGTGACGCTGGGTGACGCAGAGATTAGTGACAGCATGGGAGTCACAGAAGGGGAGAGAGAGATGAGACAGCATGGGGAGGAGAGAGAGTGACAGCATGGAGAGAGAGAGTGAACAGAATGGTGGAGAGAGATGCAGCAGTGGGAGAGAGAGAAGTGAAGCAGGGGAGGAGAGAGTGACAGCATGGGGAGAGAGAGAGTGACAGCATGGGGAGAGAGAGACAGCACGGGAAGAGAGAGAGAGAGAAGGACACTACAGCATGGGGAGAGAGAGAGGGACACACAACATGGGCAGAGAGAGACACGCAGCATGGGGCGACGAGACAGGAGGGAGAACACAGCATGGGAGAGAAGAAACACCAGCAGGGGAGAGAGAGCTTAGGAATACACGCATGGGGAGCGTGGACTAATGGGAGAGAGAGACAGCAGGGGAGAAATGGAGAGTGACACGCATGGGGAGAGAGAGATAGAAGTGGGAAGAGATACACCGTATGGGCGAGGAGTAGAGCAAGATGGGGAGAGTGAGTAGTGACACAGCATGGGGAGGACGGAGATAGCATGGGAGAGAGAGACAAGAATGGGGACTAGTGGAAACATAGAAGCGTATGAACTTCCTCAAACACATTAATCCGGTGCTCAAAAAAAAACTAAAAAGGTGTATCACTGGAGGCGCTGTAGAACAGATAAATAGATCTAAATGAGATCTTCACCTGTGTCTCAAGATAGGATTGCAGGCCATTGGATATGAGTGTATACATATAAAGCAATGTCTCTATAGCAATAGATATAATGTGGCTTAACTAGCAACTGGCTGATCTCGTTCAGCACAAGACTGTTGTAGTTTGCAACTCACGGACCACAGGTAAGTCTCTGACAGCTTCCAAGAATCCAAAACCTTGCATCAGCACGAAAACTTCGCCCAGAGGATCCCAGGGGCCAAAAGCCACGGCAGTAGCAGGGAAAGGGATCACCGTTCGGTCATCCGTCACTCCAAGTGTAGATATAATCCCCAGTCGTGCGGGCTAGCTCATAGCAGAGCTCCTAACCGCAAAGTGGATGTAGATGCACTCCCTCTGTGAACGTCAGGGTGTTCACAAGCCATGCAGCCCCTCCATTGAGCATACAGACTCACGCCACAGGTGCCGGAGGGAGGCATCAGAGTAGGTATATGCAGACCTTTGCAGCGTCTCCAGAATGGCGTGCCTCCAGGTAAGTAAACAGCAAGCAGCATCCAAACAGGAACTGGAGCACAGCCTCACCAATGCAACATGGGACACAGGAATTACTTTCCAAGATTTGTTGGGTTAATTGGGGTTAATGGGTTCAAAGAACATAGGGACAAAGTCCTGACAAAAACTCTGACATGTTTCAAGCTCAAGGCACTTTATCAAAGATAAAGCGTCTTGAGCGTGAAATATGTCAGAGTTTTTGTCAGGACTTTGTCCCTATGTTTTTTTAACCCAATAAATCCTTGAAAGTAATTCCTGTGTCCCATGTTGCATTGGTGAGGCTGTGCTCCAGTTCCTGTTTGGATTCTGCTGGGAGAGTGAATTGTCTAAATTTAGCATACAGTAGGTTGAACTTGATGGACCTATGTCTTTTTCCAACCTCATCTACTATGTAACTATGTAGCATGGGGAGAGAGAGTGACACAGCATGGGGAGAGAGAGAGAGAGAGAGAGAGAGACATACACACAGCATGGGGAGAGACAGAGAGAGACACACAGCATGGGGAGGGACAGAGAGAGACAGCATGGGGTGAGAGAGAGAGTGTGACACAGAATGGGGAGAGAGACAGCATGGGGAGAGAGAGACAGAATGGGAGACAGACAGACACAGAATGGGGGATAGAGAGAGAGAGAGACAGAGAATGAGAGAGAGAGAAACACAGAGAATGGGAAGGGTGGAACGAGGATGGGGGGGACAAGAATGTAGGGATGTGGGGAGAGAGAATGGGTTGTGTGTGATGATGGAGAACAGAGAGGGGCGGAGAGACATAAAGGAGACAAAGCGCAGTTGGTGATGTCATTTGTTTTATAAATATTCTTTTTAATGTGTCCCGGTTTTTACTTTTGTAAATCTGGTCACCCTAGGTAGGGGTGAGGAGCTTGTTCAGATAGACGGGTAGCTTGCACAGAAAGTATTTGAAGGCAAGAAAGGAGAGGTGAACTTTACGCCTAGACACAAGTGATGACCAATCTAGCTCTTTGAGCATTTCACAGTGATGTGTGTTGTAGTTGCATTGGAAGACAAAACGGCATATTGAATTGTAGAGGGTATCAAGTTTGCTAAAGTGGGTTTGGGGTGCCGAGCCGTATACTATGTACCCATAGTCTATAATTGGCATCAGCATCTGCTGTGCGATGCGCTTTCTGACCAGCAGACTTAGGAAGGATTTGTTCCTATATAGTACACCTAGTTTGGCATAGGTTTTGGATATCAGGGTATCAATGTGCAACCCAAATGTTAAATGGGAGTCAATCCATATGTCCAAATATTTGAAACTAGTAACAGGGGCTAGGATAGTATTAGAGTTGGTTCTGATCTGGAGCTCATTCATTGGAAGCTTTAGAAATGTAGCCTTGGTCCCAAATACACTGGCGACACACTTTATTCGAGCTCGGCTAGTCCCACGAATTCGGGTATACCCGGGTGTATTGAGGTTTGTGACGGTTTTCTGCCCGAGTGCATTGGGTTATTTTCCAGGCAGGGATTGAAGCATTTTATTCCCGCTGGCTGCAATACTGCACAGTATATATATATATACTGCATTACAATTCATGAATTTATGCCATCTGGTAGACACGCGAAGCATTGCAGCCTATTAAATCCTAATCATTATCATTTAACAAATCAGCCGCCCGTCAGCCAGGCATGAACCCAGGCTGGGAAGGCAAACGCAACGGGGCTTGTCAGAGGTGAGGAGCGGCGCATTCCAGGTATCTGCCAGGTACATACTGGGTATTTGCTCGAATAAAGTGTGTCGGTGCAGTACCATTGCCACAGTCTTGTCAGTGTTTAAAAACAGTTTGTTTTGGGAAATCCAATTTTAAAGTCAGATTGAAGTATGTGTCCAAGGTCGGAGAGGTTTGGACTAACAGCATATAAGATTGTGTCATCCGAATGCATGTGTATTGAGGCTCCCTTACAAGCTGTAGGAAGATCATTGATGAACACTGAGAAGATTAAGGGCCGCAGAACAGAGCCTTGCGGGACACCACAGGTGATATCCATGGGGTTGTAGTTAGTACCCGAGATAGACACATGTTGGGATCTACCTGACAGGTAGGAATGAAATCAGTTTAAAGCATGCTACCCTATTCCAGAGCACCAGAGTTTATTTAGCAAGATAACATGATCAACAGTTTCAAAAGCTTTACCAAAATCTAGGAATATTGCACCAGTGAGTTGTCGCAGTTCCATTGCACACTGGATCTCATTGCAAACTTTTAGGAGGGTAGTCACTGTGGAGTGTTTGGGGCGAAAGCCACATTGGAATTGGCTAAGGAAATTTGTCTTGGTATAGTAATCGCTTAATAGGGAGTGAACACATTTTTCCATGACTTTGGATAGTATTGGGAGAAGAGAGATTGGCCTGTAGTTTCAGACAGTGTTTTTGTTCCCACCTTTGATAATTGGGAAACTATGGCAGTTTTCCAGGTCTTAGGGATATGGCCTGAAAACAAAATAGAGTTAATTATGGAAGCAAGGAGTTTGGCAATGGCTGGGGCACCAAGTCATAGGAACTTAGATGGCAGTAGGTCAGGTCCACATTGGCTGCTTAGTTTTAATTTGAGGAGCGCTTGTGTAATCTTTTCAGATAGTGGGTGTAGAGGGAGAGGGGGTTGGCCCGGTATTAAAGGGGTTGCACCCCATATGGCCACCCCCTGACCTCACCAGGGAGGCAAGGGGTTAACTGGACTGCGGTCCAGGAATGTGGCTTACACCTCGTCATGTCAGGAAAATGTATGTTCCCCTGTTCCCATGTTTCATTATAATCCTGTATTTTAAAAATGTTTTAAAGTGCATTTCTGTATCTCTGGTTCTGGAGGTCGCAGAGAGTTGAAATTTGGCCAATATGTAGAGTCACTGTAGGCATTAAAAACTGACACATTTCGACCCACTGGGCCCACCAGAATGGAACTTGTTAATATGTGAAGATATTAAAGTGTATATGGTATTTTGGATCTGCTCTGAAAATGCAGACTCCATCTGCTATGCTAATAGGTCAGGAAGGGTAGCCGGATGATTTAGCATAAGCCCTGTGATCAAAAGTTAACTGCCCTGATTGTTTACACTAGGAACCAAGTACTGATCAAAAGACTCTGCTACTCTGTTTACCTGAGGGCGGAGAAGCATCAAACTGGAGTGGTTTGTAAGTGTTATATCTACACCTACAAACAATGAAGATCCTGCCAGATACTTCATTTGGTAGACTGGTCGTCGCCCCTGATTTAATCATGGGGCTACAGAAATAAGACCCTCAGAGTCCCAGTACGCATGGGCTAACTAGCTGGGGGGCATGGGTTAAACTGTGTCTCCACGTTAGGGACTGGATACAGATAATTGTTCCCCAATAGTCTGTATTCAATGTTAAGAGTAGGGTTACAAAGGTATATAAACTGTGTCAACCCTACAGTTCTTGTTCTTCTGATTTCACCTTGAATGTCACCGGATTGCTGGAGAATTGCTAGCTGATACTTCTCCATTCCCCAACCCTAAGTAAGTGTTACCTTCTTGTCTGTTAATTGTACTATATTGCTGTGTTCACCTTTTTAAGGAATAAATATATTTTATTATATCTAAGCCTCGTTCAGTTCAACTCAGATATTTGGTGTTTGTTATATCTTGTCATAAGTTACCGTGACAGTGGGACAAATTGAAAATTGTGGGCAGTGCTAGGAGAGGTTGGGGCTATAGGGGTACTCCCAGAATGGGGTTCATGTATGTAGTTTGGGTTGTGTTTCGCTAATAAGTTAGTAGTACACCCCACAAAGTATTAATTGAATGCATTTGCAATGTCAGTGGGATTTGCCAGAGTAATAGCCTCCTTAATGATATTACATGGTTGTTGATGGCTAGAAGGCTGGAATATACTGTATGGTTGATAACCTTCCATACGTTAGCTGGGTTTGATGTATTCTGGTGAAGACTGTCAGAGTAATATTGTGCTTTTGCATGCCTTGTTTGCCTTGTGCACATATTCCGCAGGCATCTGTAGTTATTAAGATCCTTGGTAGTGGCAGTTACTTTGTAGCTTTTCCGCAACCCATTCCTTTGATAGTAGAGCAATATAAGGTCGGTTGTTACCCATAAAAGGTGGGCCCCCCATACTCTTATTCTGAGTAGTGGAGCATGGGTATCACAGAGTTTTGAGAACTCGGATTGGAAATAGTCGAGTGCGGAATCGGGGCCGGGAATTAAGTTGATTCTGTACCAAGGGCAGTTGGTAAGATCAGCCAGAAACTGTTGTGGGTTAAAGTTTTTAAATGTTCTAGTGAGGAGAACTTTAGGTCTTAATTGGGGTGATCTGATTTTCCTTACACAGTACACTATTGCATGGTCACTGAAAATGTCAGGTAGGGTGCCAAAGCATTGGATTCTGCTGAGATTGTGATATTTAAGGTTTGTCCGTGTGGGTTGGAAAATTAATTGTGTTAGGTTCAGTGACTTTAGTTGTATCTGGATTTTCTTGTTTTGGGGTCGAGTAAATTGTAGTTGAAATCCCCAAGAACAAGCAGCTCACTCTTCTCATTCAGAGAGGAAATTGAACCAAGAAACTGGGTGATATCAGTCAGGGATTGTAGTGGTGCTTTTGGGGGGCTGTATATGCCAGTAATAAGAACAGGCTTAGAAAAGGGGAGGGAGATTTTGCCAACTAGGATTTCAAAAGAAGGTGGGCTTGAGGGGCAATTTAGGAACGTAATTTGTAAGGTGTCTGCAAGGTAAAATAACACCCCTCCTCCTCTCTTCGACCTGTCTTTCCTAGAAAAGGAGTATCCCTGAATGGCGAGTTGCATTGAGGGTTTTAGGAGTTAGCCATATTTCTGTGAGGATGATGACTTTGGGTTTATGCATAAGGCACCATGCCCTTAGTTCATCCAGTTTGGGCAGCAGGCTCCGGATATTTATAATGGCGACAGATACACCTTTTTGGAATTTGAAAGGAATATTCCCAGGGGTATGAGACAGAGTTGAAAAGGGAGGGCCTTGGTTACATTCCATATCACTTGCTAAAGAGAGTAACAGTATAAATAGAAATGTGAGTAGTTGTTTGCAAGTTGTAAATTTGTCATGTTTGCCATTAGAATGTGTGGTGCTAGGTGTGCTGGTTTTCAGAGTTCTCCACCAACATTCAGCAGATAATGTAAGGCTTTTGAGTAATCCAGGGTGTATCATGATATTGGGTGTGGGCCAGAAGGGAGGAGTTTGTAGTGGATAGATAGAGTAACATTTCCATTTGGTCCCAATAAAGGACAGAGTTGAAATAAGTAGCAAGTCCATGACCACAAAAGTAGGTAACTTTGCATGAAGCTGTTGTGAGCTAAGTGAGTGTGTGCAGAGTAAACAGCAGAGGTGTGCATTTTCTTTGCCAAAATGTTTTGCTGCATTTGCATTTCTAGGGTCTGTTCAAGGTTTTCAAAGGGATTTGGGAGAGGCAATTGTGTGCATTCAATACAGACAGGGTGGGGGTGAGTCTTATATGCAGGGGTTCAACGAGTTAAAACATACCAGAGATAACTAATACAGACAGGATGGGGTGAGTCTTATATGCAGGGGTTCAATAAGTTAAAACATACCTGTGGGTAAGGAGACAATGCAATTAGTTCCATATCACATCAGCTGAGATTATAGTCTTCCATGGAGAACAATTCATATATATTATATTATAATATATATAACTACTATCTAACTACATTATTCACTTACAAATGCCCACCTTAAAATGCAACACTCTTAAAATGCAATGCTCAACCCTGCGAGGGTGCCAGAGAGGGAGCAGAGGAGCTGTGAGGGAATAGGATGAAGGGGGCAAGTTGTAGGGCGAGATGCTGAGACCTCATCCTCAGTCACAGGGCAAATGAGCTGGAGGTGGATGCTGCTGTGCGAAGGGAGGTAGGTGATGCGTGTAAAACCTGACCTGAAGAGAGGTCAAGTCTGATGTACTCAATCATATCTGTGAAGTAGATGATGAAGTCTTCGGCCAAAGGGGTGCAGGTGCAGTTGGGCAGAGAAGGGAGTTAAAAGTGGCAAATAGGCATTGAGGGTTAGAGAACAGAGCTAGTATGAGTGAGGAAAAGTCTGTTTGCTTGGCAATGGAAAGGGCAGTTTTATCGGAGAGTATGAATTTATAGTGAAAGAAAACAGTTTTAGAGTGGAATTTCCTCCAGTAGCAGGTAGAGCTTGTGTGCCATGGTTGTGACTTAAATTGTTGGGGGCTACATGTGGTGACAGAAGCGGTCTTGTCTAGGGATGATGAGTGTACTGCTGTATAGACAGGTTGACAGGTCTGGGCAGTAATGGTTACAGATGGGAGAGAGGAGAGGTTGTAAAGATGTTGAAAACTGGAGGGGGCCTAGAGCATGTAGGTTTCTGTATGTGCGTGTGGAAGTAGTTGTTGGGGAGGGTGCAGAGGGTAGAGTGAGGTTAGAAGTTAGGAGGTGGTGATCAGAGTGGGAAGGGAGTGTTAGAGTTAGAGACTGAGCAGAAGTGAGAGAAAACCAGGTCTAGTGAGGGTCCATTGCAGTCAGTATGAGAGGTGGCCCACAGGGAGAGACCTAAGGGGAGGTTAGAGAGAGAAATGAAGCAGCTGAAGTGACATTGGGATTGTCAATAAGTATGTTAAAGTCTCCCAGGAGGACGGTAGGTGTTTCAGAAGAGAGGAAGCATAGTGGGAAAGTTATCAAGAAATAGAGAGGTTAGTCTAGGGCGGCGAAAGATTACAGTGACACTGAGGGAAAAAGGGAAAAAGGGAAAAAGTGACGCACAGCGTGAACTTCAAAGGCTTAGAAAAAGAGTGAGAGAAAGGGGGGTACTGTATGATGTGAAATGAGACGGAACAAACTGCGCCTCTGACACAAATAAAAAATTAAGAGAAGGGACAAAGTCTGAAGTGGTGTACAATTCTCTGGCTCACAATCTGTCACCTGTAGGAAATGCGCCAAAACAAACCTCTGTTCGCGCTTTCTTTATGCTGATATAGCCCCCTCTTGGTATCCAAGTGATTCCCCTGAAGATTTGATTCCCTGCAGTTGTATTGAGCCTTACAGAAGTGAAATCCCACACAATGCCGACTGCAGCCGCGGCCCCTCTTCCAGGAATTCTCTGCGCATTTGTATCTTACTAATGATTTATTATCAAGTTTCAGGCCGTGGAGCCAAAAAAAAAAGAGAAAGAACTTGTGTCAGATTCTTAAAATAACCAAAAGCATTTCTGACATCAAAGGACAAACAGAGCTGCGAGAGTATGTGCGCCTGGGCGAGAGTGTGTGCGCCTGGGCGAGAGTGTGTGCGCCTGGGCGAGAGTCTGCGCGCCTGGGCGAGTCTGCACACGCCTGGACGAGAGTCTGCGCGCCTGGGTGAGAGTCTGCGCGCCCGGGCGAGTCTGCGCGCCTGGGCGAGAGTCTGCGCGCCTGGGCGAGAGTCTGCGCACCTGGACGAGTCTGTGCGACTGGGTCTGCGCAAGGGCAAGTGTCTGCGCGTCTAAGTCTGCACCTGGGTGAGAGTCTGCGCACCTGGTTTTGCACCTGGGTGAGAGTCTGCGCACCTGGTTTTGCACCTTGGTGAGAGTCTGCGCGCCTGAGTCTGCGCCTGGGCGAGAGTCTGCGCGCCTGGGCATACTGTGTATGTATATATATGTAACGGGTATTCCCCCCCCCAATCGCAGATATAGTGTGGGGTGCAAGGGAACATACAAGGTTACCATAGGTGTGGTGCATTACCTGTTGGCTCGCAGGAGGGCTGAGCTTCCGCCACGGGGAACCTGGGGCAATTATACTAGGGGTACTCACTTACAACAATGCAGCGCCTCCACCTGCGATGGCTCCCACCAGAGGGGGAGTGGTTCCTCGCAGGACAATCAATAATACCATACACAGTGATTTATATATTAACTAATACCATTTACTGGGAACAGCATATAACACATCATCACATCAATACCATAACATATCAGAACAGGTGTCCCTCTCTCGAGGAGACACTTACTGCGACGTCCAGCAGGACGCTTCCCCAACACCAGGTGATCCCACCCAGTGTCCAAAGCACCCCACCCAATGTCCCGTACTCTTGCAGAGAGAGTCAATGGATGACTGCGCAGTCACTATTTATACTAAGGGCCCGTTGGTGCACTTGTGTGTTAGATAATACCTGCCGAGCACTCCCGTGCTCGGATCTCCAACTGGCTTCACAAAGGATCCGTCGTGTGAAGGTTCCGTCTGATCCTACACCGGACTCCTTACACGCAGACCGCCAGGGGCGATCCGAACCTGGAAACAGTCTCTGCGGACCCCAACTTGGATCCGAACCTCGTAGCAGGAACCGCAGCGTCCGCTGTGTCCCTAACTAAGCTACCCTATTGTGACAGGATCCCTAACATAGGACCTGTCCCTACAGCCCTAAGTGACACGCGCTATACTATAGGCCGTCCCTACAGCACAGCAACCTGTAATGGCTTTGGGGGAAACTCCTAGGGGCATATAGGGGTTAATTACCTGCCCCACTCCCCTAACTCTTCCCAGCCCTGACAGTACTAAACTAATCCCAGCGCCTGCAGCAACAAGCTGTGACCCACTGGATGCTGGCAGCCAACGTGCTGCGCTACAAGGTGCCTGCCTGTCAGACCTCACAGCACAGACAGCCGTGACTCTGACAAGGCAGCACTACACTAAGGGCAGTGTCCCTATCTTGGGCCTCCCTCAGCACTTCCCCACTAACCTAGTGGGGAGTTGGGGCCTACCTGGGGGTGTGGGTACCTATATGGGTGCAGGAGCTGCACTCGCTCCCCGCACCCTTCCTTCCCTCACAGCTCCCTGACTCCAACTCACTTACTGATAAGTATCAGCGCATGCAGCAACACCCGGCAACTTAACACTAAGTCCGCTGCTGCCTTTCTTCCCTTCTGTTCCCCAGCTCCCACTAATGCAAGTGACAGGGTCCCTAACCTGAGGGCTGTCCCTGGCAACACTCACTTTACTGGGGAGCTGAGCTATCTCGGGCCCTGGGGATACTGGCCTAGTACAGGGAGTCCCTGACTCCTGTACCCTACCTCCTTCCCTGGGCTGCTCCGGTCTCTGACTCACTAGCGTGGGCTCAGCGCGCGAATTGTATCCACTTGCCTCTGCAGACTTCCTAAGCCCTATTGGCTCCCTGGCATCACGTGGGGCGCGCAGAGGCTCCTGGGATCTGTAGTCCCTGCCTAGAGCCTTCCCCAACAGGCTAGGGCTTCGCGGGCTTTTACCTCCCTCTCCTGCGCCTGCGCAAGCTCTCGGCGGCTGCCTCAATCTTCCCCTGCCTAACCTTGCCCTATTCTGGGGCTCTAACTACGCATGCGCGACCACTGCGCATGCGCGAGTATCCGGGCAATGGCGGCGCCCTTACCGCCCGGCTCCGGGAGCGCCGGGAGCCCTGTGACGCGCGTGCGGCCTTGGCAACCGGCCGCACGCGTCCCCAGCAACCCCCGAGCCGGGACCTGACCGCCCTCTCCCCTGCCATCACCGGACGGAGCCGCCATTGGACGCGGCGGCCCCCGCGATCGGCAGCCAGGTGAGGGGGGCACTGGCAGGCTGGGAAGACCTGGCAAAATCTATATAAGTTATGGTGGGTGAAAAAAGTGACAAAAAGCCCTCCACCGTAAAGCATATAGCAAATGAAAATATCACTTGTGAGCACATTCACAAGTCATGTCTTAGACAGGTCTGCAACCCGCCTTTCCCCATTATCCAGTAACTATAGATGCGTAATGCTAAGGACCTGTAACAGAATAAGGATATGCATGTAAATGGATACTTGTAGGTGACCCCCTGATAATACTTGATTGAAGACAGGTACTGGGTGTAGGGTCCTGGATGGTAAACTCACAACTCCTTGATGAGAATGTGTACACAATTAGTCCAGAGACCATGACAATATAATTCACCCTAGATTGTACCAAATGTCCTGAAATTCATGATAGGGAAACATGTAGCAAGCAAGAGACTCGCTGTTAGGCCGAGTCCATGCTCCCTGCTTGCTCGCTGAGGCGCGCTGAGGCTCAGGGAAAGCGGGTGCTTTCCCTGGCCTTGCGGTTGCTTACCGCACGCGCTCTCAGCAGCCGTCAGGGGGCGGTCCGGGGGCGGTCTCTCTGATGTCACGGAGCTGATTCGCCCTCATTGGGCGAACCGCTCACGTGACCGGCCTGTCTCGCGGGCAAGCGGGGGAATTTTAAATTCCCCTAAGACCTGCGCTTCCGCAAGCGCGCGGAAGCACAGGTGAGCCCCTACTAAAGCCGCTCTAATTGCGGCTGTAGGGGCTCAGTGCTGAGCGGGAGCGCGCGTCAGCACGCTTCTGCCAGCAAGCGCCAAACATGGCCAAGGCCTTATGCTGCAGCGCCCATGTATATCCACATTCCCAGGGGTCCTGGTGTGTCTCCGTCCAAATGAAGCAGAATGTGAAGACAGCAAAAAGTGGCAGAGCACTACAATCAGTATCCAAAGGTCACGTGAGCAGTTCGCCCAATGAGGGCGAACCAGCTCCGTGATGTCACTGGCCTGCCCCCGGCCAGTGACGCGCCCGCCCCCGGACCGCCCCGACGGCTGCTGAAAGCGCTTGCGGTAAGCAACCGCAAGGCCAGGGAAAGCACCCGCTTTCCCTGAGCCTCAGCGCGCCTCAGCACGCCAGCGGTAAGCGTGTCCGGGGCCTTACAAAGACCAAAATTCTGTCTCTTCCTCTTAAAAGGGAAAAAGAGGAGTGGAGAGAGGGGGGAAAGAGGGGGGGACTGGAGAGAGAGAGGGGGGAGGAGAGGGGGGAAAGAGAGGGGGGAGGAGAGAGGAGGGAAAGAGAGGGGGGAAAGAGAGGGTGGGGGAGAGACGGTGGGGAGAGGAGGAGGAGAGAGAGTTGCTGAGTTGAACCACTTTATACAGTTTGACTCTTTAAATGCCAGCGTAGCAGTGGCACCAAATTGCCACAGACCCTGTGGCACTCACAATCACGCGATTGTCCTATCTGATTGCATTCTCAGTCTCACCTACATAAACGAGCAACTATATTATGATGGAGCCGGGAGTGCCAGACCCCATGACTTTATAGCTACGTCAACCAGCCACCCAAAGGTTATGGGATAGCCCTTCCTGTCAGAGGAGCACCGAAAATAGGATCTGTGCTTCACTTAATGGGATCATCTAGCCCCCACTTAGCCCAAGACGCTACCCTGGAGAGCAGCCCCTTGCCCCCTCACTGGGGACCAGGTGGCATACGTAGGGGAAGGTATACCTTGGCTTTGGCGATGGACTGTAGATTTATTTTTTGTCAATGATTTGCTGTTGAAGCAGAAGACCCTGGTGCCACCTGTAGCCAACTACAATCTCCCTGAGATACATCTTGGACCTGTCATACTGGCGGGTGTTGACCACTAACCAACCTATGGGCTGACCTCTAGCATCCACCACCAGCCATGTGGGCTACACTTGTAACAAGAAAATAATGAAATGGTGGGTTTTTGCCACAATTGGTTGGTGATTTTTGTATTCCTTTTATACAACGTTTGCCTCTCCCTGAACTCATCGGAAAGCGCGGATAATGGATAGATCTGCTCCCCCCTGGGTGTCTCTGATCTCGGGGCAGAATGCCACTGGTGAGGACTGTTGGCTGTCACTGTTTTATAATATAATGCCGTCTCACAGCAGTGTACATAAGCTCAGGTTACGTTCACTGAAACGGCTTCCAACTGCCCCAGCACATCCCAGCGACAGACGATACCCAGCGTCACAGGTACGCTCTGTGGATCCATCACACAAGGGTTGGGCACCGAGCACCCAGACAAGTGGAGGAGACTGAATGCACTCTCACTTTTGATAGGAGGCACCCTGGGGAAATCACAGCTTTTTGACCCTATAAGTAAAAGTACAACAGTCCAAACAGGAACATTTTACACGTCTCATCTTGAAAAATAAAATTCTGCACTTCCAGACTCCAACAATACTTCACTCTAAAGATAGAAAGAACTGTGTGTTAGTGCGCACGACATCACTCGCTGTGTGTTACTGCACACAATATCACTCGCTGTGTGTTGCTGCAAACGATGTCGCTCGCTGTGTGTGTTGCTGCGCACGATATCACTCGCTGTGTGTGTTGCTGCACACAATATCACTCGCTGTGTGTTACTGCTCACGATATCACTCGCTGTGTGTGTTTCTGCACACGATATCACTCGCTGTGTGTTACTGCACACAATATCACTCGCTGTGTGTTGCTGCACACGATATCGCTCGCTGTGTGTTACTGCACACAATATCACTCTCTGTGTGTTACTGCACACGATATCGCTCGCTGTGTGTTACTGCGCACGCTATCACTCGCTGTGTGTTACTGCGCACGATATCACTCGCTGTGTGTTACTGCGCACGATATCACACTCGCTGTGTGTGTACTGCACACGACTAATCACTCAATCACTCGTGTGTGTTTACTGCGGCACGATATCACTAATCAACTCGTCTGTGGTGTTACTCACTGCGCACGACATCACTTCCTGTGGTGTTACTATCTGCCATACACATTCACTCGCTGTGTGTTTAGCTGCACACGATTTCGCTCGCTGTGTGTGTTCTGCTGCGCACGATATCCTCGCTGCTGTGTTTTGCTCACATATACGCCCTCGCTGTGTGTTACTGCGCATCTGTATCACTCACGGTCTTTTCTCACCTTCACATCGCTTGTTTGTTTACTCTGCGCACGTATATCACTCGGCTGTGTTTTTGGACTGCTCACGATTCAGGCCAGTCTGCTGTGTGTTACTTCTGTCACCATATCACTCTGTTACTGAGCTCATGCCCTGGTGTTTTAGCTTTACTGCGCACGTCTCAACTCGCTGTGTTTACTGCGCACGATATCACCTCGCTGTGTGTTACTGCGCACGCATTCACTCCCGTTTGCTACCCAGTCGCTAACGTGTGTTACCTCTGCGCACGATATCCCTCGCTGTGTGTTAGTTACTGCCACCAATATCACTCCACTATCTGTGTGTCTGCAGCACGATATCACTCGCTGTGTGGTTACTGTGTTACTTTACTGACTTTACTACTTCTCACTCGTACTCTCACTGTTTATCTTCTCACGAGATCATGACGTGCGCTGTTATGTTACACCTGCGTCAACGATATCACTCACTGTGTGTGCTTACTGCGCACGATATCACTCTCTCGCTGTTGTTACTATGCGCGCACGATAATCACCCGCTGTGTGTTACTACTGCGTCACGATATCGCTCGGCCTGTTTTTTACTACTACTGCGCACGATTCACTCGCTGTGTGGTGTGTCTGCGCACGATATCACTGTCGCTTTGGTTTACTTGCCCCCCGTATATCCACTCATCACTCACTCTCTCTGTGGTGTGTTCCTCCTTCCCACGCTATCACTCTCCGCTGGTGTGTTCCTGCGCACGATATCACTCGCTGTGTGTGTTACTACGTGCGCGACATATCACTAGCACTGGGTATCACTCGCTGTGTGTTACTGACTGCGTCCCGATACACTACTTCACTCTCTGGTGTGTTTCTACTCGCACACATATCACTACCTCGCTGTGTGTTACGCTGCGGCACGATATCCACTTCGCTTTTTGTTAACTACTGCGTCACAGCTACTCGTACTCGCTTGTGTCCGTTCTCCACGATATCACATCACTTCGCTGTGTGTTACTGCACACATATCACTCGCTGTGTGTGTTACTAACTACTACTGCACACGCTATGCACTCGCTTTGTGTGTTTCTGCGGCACGATATCATTCGCTTTGTGTTTACACTGACTGCCACGGTTACTGCGCACTGATATCACTCGCTGTGTGTTAACTCTGCGCACGATAAGATCACTCGCTGTGTGTTTTTTACTGCACACGATATCCCTCTTCGCTGTGTGTTTACTAAATTACTAACTGAGCACGATATCCCACTCGCTGTGTGTTACTACTACTGTCGCTCTCCCCTCGCTGGTTTTTTCCCTCCTAACTACTTCTGTTTACTGCACATGATATCACTCGCGTGTTTGTTACTGTGGCCGATATCACTCACCACTCGCTGTGTGTGTTAATGGGCGCAACGTAATCACTATCACGTATCACTTCCTGTGGTGGTTACCTAAGAACTACACTGCGCACGCTAAATCACACTGTCCAACAATCTGAAAAGGGAGTCAGACGGGGGAGAAGACAAACAGAGCGTGGTGTTTTTGTTAAGAGGGGTGTGTCGTGCGAGAGGGTGGTTAGAGAGGAAGCTCTCTGCTTTGTTTTCCTGGGGGCACACGATATCACTCCTGTGTGTTACTGCTCTAACTACTGCGCAAGAGAATCACTCGCTGTGGTGTTACTGCGCACTCATCACTCGCTGTGTGTTACTTACATTTTACTTAACTGCGCACTATCTCACATCGCTGTAATTTTAACTGCGCCCACTGCTATCACCTCGCTGTGTGGTTAACAACTACAATGAGCACGATATCATCTCTGGTGTTACTGCGTCACGATATCACTCACTCGCGGTGTGTGACTGCACACGATAATTCACTCGCTGTGTGTTATACTACCTGCGCACGATGGATCACTCGCTGTGTGTTACTACTTGCCTGCGGCAGCATATCAGCTCGCTGTGTGTTACTTTGTTAACTGCACACGATATCACTCGCTGTTGTTCTTACTGCGCACGATACACTAACTTGTGTTACTGACTACTGCTACTACTTTACTGCGGGCACTATATCACATCACTCACACTGTGTTTACTTTACTACTTGCGCACGATATCACTAACTCACTGCTGTGTGTGTACTACTGCGCACAGATATCACTCCTACTCCGCGTGTGTGGTTTACTTTACTCTGCACACGGGGCTCTCACTCATCACTCGCTGTGTGTTACTCCACGATATCACTGCTGGGTGTTACTACTGCGCACAACCCGTCTATCAATTCACCGCTTTGTGTTACTGCAAACAACGCTTAGTGATCGACGTCGCATGTGTGTTACTGCAGGCACGATATCAATTCGCTGGTTGTTACTTTTCACTGCGCAGATAGTCACTCTCTGTTTGTTACTCTGCTCACAGATACATCACTCGCTGTGTGTTACTCGCACAGCATATCACTTCACTCGCTGTGTGTTAGTGCACACAATATCCTTCGCTGTGTGTACTAGCACAGACGGCACAACGATAATCGCTCGCTGTGTGTTCCTGCGCACGTATCACTCGGTGTGTGTTACTGCGCACGATATCGACTCGGTGTGTGTTACTGCACACAAGTATCACTCAGTGGTTACTTGTTAGCTATACTGCACACGATATCAACACCACTCGCTGGTGTGTGTTACTGGCACACAATCTCACTCATGTGTGTTACTACTCGACTACTGCACACTATCTCAACTCGCTGTTTTTTAACCTGCTCACAACTCACTCACTGTGTGTGTTACGCTCATATCGCTCCCTGTGTGTAAGCGCTGCGCTTAAGCTGCCAGAGACGCGACGTCGCACATCGAAACAAAATGCCTTGCCGCATTCGCGGTGCTATATTAAGCGCAACGGAATTGGTCGCGATCGCTGGAAGTCATCTCCATTTGATTTTCCAGCGACCGTCGCCTGACCGTCACGTCGCCGGCACTATAAGCGTAGCCTTACTGCGCATATCACTCACTCTGTTAGGGCTTTCCGCCTGGTTACTTAGCGCATGATATCACCTCGTGTGTGTTACGACTTGCGCAATATCACTCACCTGTGTTACTGCGACATATCCACTCGCTAGTGTGTTACTCTCGCTGCCACTATCACTGCATGTGTACATAGCAACACAGATACTCGTGTGCGCATACCGTCGTGTGTTACTGCGCTGATATCACTCAGCTTGTTTCACTGCGCACGTATCACTGTCTGGTGTGTTCTACTGCTCATTCCCACTGTGTTTTACTGCGTCCGATATCACCTCGCTGGTGTTCATCTGCGCATGTTCCTCTGTTGTTTTACTGCGCATATACACTCGCTGTGTGTTACTGACACGTATCACTCGCTGTGTGTTCCTCCGCGCATATCACTCACTGTGGTCTACTGCACACGAATTCGCTCGCTGTGGCTACTGTGCCACACTATCACTTGGCACATCGCTGGTGTTACGGCACACGATATCTCTCGCTGTGTGGTTGACTGCGGCATGATAATCACTGGCTCTCATGTGTTTTATCTGGCGCATATCCCTCGCGTGTTTACTGACTTTACTGTACGGCGGCATGATTCACTCGCTTGTGTTCCTGCGCATAGTCGCTCACTGTGTTTCCTGCGCACGATATCACATCGCTGTGTGTTACTTACTTGCGCACATGATATCACTCGTCTGGTGTTTACTGCGCATGATACTCACTCGCTGGTTGTTCCTTTTCCTGCCATTATCGCTACCACGATGTGTTTACTGGCGTCACGATATCACTCGCTGTGTGTTTACTTACGACGGCTCATGATATCACACCACTGTGTGTTAACTGCGCAATCACCTCACTGTGTGTTCCTGCGCATATCGCTCACTGTGTTACTGCGCACGATATCACTCGCTGTGTGTTCCTGCGCATATCGCTCACTGTGTTACTGCGCACGATATCACTCGCTGTGTGTTACTGCGCATATCACTCACTGTGCTACTGCGCACGATATCACTCGCTGTGTGTTACTGCGCATGATATCACTCGCTGTGTGTTACTGCGCATATCACTCGCTGTGTGTTACTGCGCACGATATCACTCGCTGTGTGTTACTGCGCATGATATCACTCACTGTGTGTTCCTGCGCATATCGCTCACTGTGTTACTGCACACGATATCACTCGCTGTGTGTTACTGCGCATGATATCACTCACTGTGTGTTCCTGCGCATATCACTCACTGTGCTACTGCGCACGATATCACTCGCTGTGTGTTACTGCGCATATCACTCACTCTGTTACTGCACACAATATCACTCGCTGTGTGTTACTGCGCATATCACTCACTGTGCTACTGCGCATGATATCACTCGCTGTGTGTTCCTGCGCACGTTATCACTTGATGTGTGTTCCTGCGCATGTCGCTCACTGTGTTACTGCGCACGATATCACTCGCTGTGTGTTCCTGCGCATGTCGCTCACTGTGTTACTGCGCATGATATCACTCGCTGTGTTACTGCACACACTATCACTCGCTGTGTGTTCCCGCGCATATCACTCACTGTGTTACTGCGCACGATATCACTCGCTGTGTGTTCCTGCGCATGTCGCTCACTGTGTTACTGCGCATGATATCACTCGCTGTGTGTTCCTGCGCATGTCGCTCACTGTGTTACTGCGCATGATATCACTCGCTGTGTGTTCCTGCGCACGTTATCACTTGATGTGGATGCTCAGTGGTCAGGACAGGTTTAAAATAATGATTGAGCAACTAATCCAGGAGAAGCGGCTTGTACCGTGATGTCCCGTTGCATCTGAGTGTTGACAAATAACCCTCCGAGTGGAAAATAACCAGGACTGGATGTCCCATGATAAGGATGGGAAGCAAAGATCAGATTCAGTTGTGGTACATACAGATGTTTTAATTCAGAGGTCTGTACACTGACAAACACACATACATAGTGCAAGGTTCTAGTAGCGTTTTTGGTTAAAGAGAATACGAGGTACTTTGCAGGTGGCGAGTCTTCTTACTGGAGCAACATGTATAGAAAATTCAAGTTATTCTGTTTTCACAGAAGTTACTTTGAAGATCTGAACAAGAAGTTTGTGCTATCTGCCAAACTCAATGTAGGAATCCCATATAGGGAGATGTCTCATGTTAAGTCCAGTAACCAGTACCAACCCCTGCGAAGCAACCTACATACATACATAAATATATATCAAATATTCTATACAGGAATATACATGTGCATTCTATAAAAATAACAGAAATAAAACATTTGACACAAATAGATTTAATAAAGAAACCCAGGAAATTTCCAGCAATTTGTTTAGACGAGTGTGAGAAGAGTCCTAGATTTCATATTACATCAATGTGTGTGTTTGAAGCTTCCTCTCTCCCTCAGTGTATATATACAGCAATTATACAAACTTCCAGTACCACCAGACACATGATGCAGAGATGTAAATTTTGATGCTGCGCCGGTTGGTGTATATATAACAAGCACAATTCTACACAAACACACGGCAGGATACACTTTCCATTCATTCAACCAGCAATCATTTCCAGGCTGTACACCCGTCGGGGATAGTTTTCTTTCTTCACCTGTTCATTACTTTGCGGATCACTTTAATCCCTCCGCCGTGTCCCAGACAGGAGTTCATGACACGTTCCTCCCGTTTCTCGTTGCTGGTCTCACCTTCTCAGACAGATTCTCCGGCTGCCGGCGTCACTGTCTGGTTTGATACTGTAGTTGAGATCTCTTCCCGATGCCCTCTCCTGCATCTCTCTCTGTCAGTTGCCGGTGACTGTCGCTTCTTTCTGCCGCAGCCTCTCTTTCTGCATTTCAAGGAAAAATAAACTGATATTTGTTCTATTTTATATATATATATAGGCTTGCCCCCATGCCTTTCACCATTATCACCCAGCATACAGTGCTTCCACTGCAGCAAGGGATTCTGGGAAATGACATGCAAATGAGCACACAGTGCCGCATTTTGCTTCAAAACCATAAACATAGTTCCCTATAGGCTTAAGCTTGCTGCATGGTCGCAGCTTTGAGCACAGCCAGAGTTAAGATGCATAGCCATCAAAGGTAGGCTTAAGCCTATAGGGAACCATGTTTATGGTTTTGAAGCTAAAGGTGGCACTGTGTGCTCATTTGCATGTCATTTCCCAGAATTCCTTGCTGCAGTGGAACTGCTGTGTGATAATTGTGAAAGGCGGGGTTGCAGACCTGTATAAGGTATGTGAATGAGCATACAGTAATATTTCCATTTGCTATATGTTTTGCTGTGGAGGGTTTTTGTCACTTTTTTTACCCACCATAACTTAACTAAATATATATATATACACACATTTTTTTTTTATTGGAATGTAATATGTGATGTGTTTCTTACAGTCCACTAACTCAGTTCAAAGGAACATTTATTTCCCCTCTATCACCTGGATAACACATTTATTCCCCCTCTATTACCTGGATAACACATTTATTCCCCTCTATCACCTGGATAACACATTTATTCCCCTCTATCACCTGGATAACACATTTATTTCCCCTCTATCACCTGGATAACACATTTTCACGTTAGAACCCTTTGACTGCAGGAAAATACTGTACGTGTAGGTAATTGGTGCATAATAATTTCATTCTCTGAGCCGTTTCCCTTCCTCTCGCTACCAAGTTACAGCCTTGACTAAGTTGGAGAAAGTGGCCTTGTGCAGCCACCCTCCTAATCGCATTCTCAGACTGGCTGCTGTGCCAGACAGAACACAGAGACATCTCTCGTTAAGGCCGCCTAATGACGCCCTGTTCAGCGCACAGACTGGATCAGATTCTGTATGCGAGTGCTGCTCGGGAAGATGCTGATCCACTAATATTGTATATCTCCCTGAATACTATGCTGGTGAACAGTGTACTTCAGTACATACCTCCTAGTATACAGGGGTTCCTCCTATACCTCCCAGTATACAGGGGCCCCCCTTATACTTCCTAGTATACAGGGCGATACCCTACACCTTCCAGTATATAAGGGCGACATCCTACACCTCCCAATTAAAAAGGGGCTTCCTCCTATGCCTCCCAGTATAACAGGGGCTCCCCCTATACCTCCCAGTATACAGGGGCTTCCTTCTCCCATACCTCACAGTATACAGGGGCTCCCCCTATACTTCCCAGTATAACAGGGGCTTCCTCCTCCTGTAACTCCCTGTATATAGGGGCTTCCTCCTCTCATACCTCCCAGTATACAGGGACTTCCTCCTCCTATACCTCCCGGTATACTGGGCTCCCAACTATACCTCCCAGTATACAGGAGCTCCCCCTATACCTCCCTGTATAACAGAGGATTCCTCCTCCTATACCTCCCAGTATACAGGGACTTCCTCCTCCTATACCTCCCAGTATACAGGGACTTACTTCTATACCTCCCAGTATACAGGGGCTTCCTCCTCCTATACCTCCCAGTATACAGGGATTTCCTCCTCCTATACCTCCCAGTATACAGGGGCTTCCTCCTCCTATATCTCCCAGTATACATGTGCTTCCCCCTATACTTCCCAGTATACAGGGGAATCAGAAAATATATAACTTACTATGTACCGGCGACTGTGCTGCGGGGCAGACTATATTCATGAGATCTCGGGGAGGCGTTACATATTAAAATCGTATTTATCGCAGTGTAAGTGTCATCTTAACGTAAGAGCTGCTCACGCACAGCGAGGAGGGGAACCGGCAGCATTTCACAGGACACTCAGGTACAGGTGACAGTGACAAAATGTGGGTGACCTGGATATCTAATGGTGGTTTTACAATAATTACCAGACTCGCTGCAGGGTTAATCTTCTTGGTCTCCACCTTCTTCTCCCCTGTCAGTTTGTTGACCGACTCCTGAGCCAAACGGAGTCTGAAACACATGAGAGAGAGAGTTCAAAATCCCCTCCTTCTGCTGAAACGCTCGCCCGGAGACGAGAACGCCGCTGTCTGATTGGATCATCGGTAACGCGCTGATCCAGCTGCTCCCACCTCTTGAACCATACGTTGTTTTACTAATTAGTTTTTTCAGTCCTCTTCGCGACCGTCCTTTATCAGGATCCATTTTATATAAGTGTTCCTAATGTGTTTATCTTCTTCGATAAACATTTTGTTACTCTGCACTTGATGAGGTCATCACGCCGGCATCAATTCCAAAGAATATTTATTAGATTATCAAATAATTCTTAAATGTTATAATCGCCTGTGACAGACATATAATTTTTTTCCAGATTGTTTTTATTAGTTTTCAACATAGTACAATTAATTGACATAATACTGTATATCCAACAATATGACCGTCTAAACATTATCCTCTACCGAATAGTAGTATTAAGTAGAAATGCAAAACAGTCTTAGTAGAGCACTCCGGTTATACACAAGCTGCAGATAATGTAGACATTGGATCCAGCCTATTTCGGTCCACGTTGAGGGATCGGCTCTTACTGAGTAATATATATATATATATACTATATCGGGGAAAGAAAGAAGCAGAGACAGAGAACGTCAACAGAAAGAGATGAGAGGACAAGGAGGGACTGGAGGGGGAAGAAGAGGGAGGGGGAAGAAGAGGGAGGGGGGGGGGAGGGGGGGGGGGGGGG
>CM071575.1:1431515-1457283 GCA_036426205.1 Ascaphus truei
CAATATGACCATATAAACATTATCCTCTACCGAATAGTAGTATTATTGAGTAGAAATTCAAAACAGTCTTAGCAAAGCACTACCACTCCGGTTATACTCAAGCTGCAGATAATTTAGACCTTGGATCCGGCCTATTTCGGTCCACGTTGAGGGATCGGCTCTTACTGAGTAATATATATATATATATATATATATATATATATATATATATACTCTATGTGTGGGGAAGAAAGAAGCAGATAAAGGGAACTTCAACAAAAAGAGATGAGACGACAAGGAGGGACTGGAGGGGGAAGAGGAGGGATGAGGGGGCGGGATGGGTTGAGGTAAAGAGTGGGATGGAGTGGGGTAAGTGCCCCTCCTCCCCTCCCCACGACCGACTCAGTCATCTGTTTTTAATCATTTGTATTTAGTTTTTGGTAAATTACTACTAATCAATTAACTAATTTCCAGCCACGGGCCCCATGTTTTATGGAATTCGTCGGTTGAATGTTTTAGGAAGGCTGTCATTTTTTCCATAAGCATCACCTCGGTGGTTATTCTGCTTTCTACAGTTCACCTTGAGGGGGGCGCTATTTTCTTCCGGGACGCTGCCACGGCACACCGCCACGGCACACCTAGCAGCTGTTAGTATAGATGACACTAGTTGTCCCATGGGCCGGCTGATATCTGCTACTGGCTTTGCAAGGAGAAAAGTCAATGGCTCCACAGGAATAGAGAGGCCTGTCACATCTTTAATGATAGTTTGGACAACGGCTCAAAACTTCTGAATCTCTGGACATGACCACCAAATGTGAAGCATGTCACCTCTCTGCCCACAGCCCCATATCCAACACAATTCTGATGTTGCCGGGTAGATCTGCTTCAGACGACTCGGTGTGAGATAGCAATGAGATAGGATTTTGTAAATATTCTCTTTGAATGTGGTACAGATAGAGGTCTTTGCAGCACACTCCAAAATATCCTCCCAGTCATCTCTATCAATTTCTATGTTCAGGTCGACGCCCATTTGAGTATGTAATTATGATCGGGCGAGTCCACTGCGGACTCTATACCCGCATATATTTTTGTGATCAGGCCTTTTTGATAGGTACCTCTTCTGCATAGTGCTTCAAAATTTGAGAGACAGGAGGAAATTCCAATTTCGGGGAGATTTTTTGGAGAAAGTGCCGAATCTGTAAGTATTTAAACATAGAGAGATCAGGAGTCTTGTATTTGGTTTGTAGCTCCTGAAAGCTTAGAAATGTTCCATTATGTAATAAGTCGGCAATTGTCTTAATGTTTTTCTCTTTGAATTGGTCAAATTGTTTAGTATGATATCCCGAAGGGAAACTTGGATTATTAAAAAGTGGGGTAGGTTGCGAGTTGGTTGATATTAATTTGAATTTGCGCTTTAATTTGTTCCATACTTCCCATGTGCACCTCATCGGACCCAGCTCAAACAATTGAGCCTGTAGATCTTTTTTTTCCGCGGCCCACAGGGATGTTTGCAGAGAAGACGTTCTGGCGTACTGAGATTCAACAGCCAACCAGCAATGATGTGTTGGGTCGGCATTCCACATCACCACTTGTCATAATTGAGCGGCTTGGTAATATTTTAAGATGTCTGAGACACCCAGCCCCCCCATCCCCCCCCCCTCATCTTCGATGTTAGCATGACTGGTCTAGCTGTTCTGGGCCTTTTGCCCTGCCAGATATAGTGGAATATTTTATTTTCTAGGTTTTTTAATTCGGACCCAGGGATCCTGACTGGCAGTGTCTGGAAGTAATATAATATAATAATCTTGGAAGTATATTCATTTTCACTGAAACTATTCTCCTGATTCAAGACACCTGGGGACCTTCCCAGCTCGTCAAATCGTTTTTTAATCTTATCAAATAGTGGATGGTAATTGCTTTGGTATAGAGAGTGGTAGAGCCTGGTCATATTTACTCCCAAATATTTAATATGAGAGGAACTCCATCTGTAATTATAATTCAGCTTTAACAGCTTAACCTCAGGGTCCGGAAGATTCAAATTTAGAGCCTCTGACTTATTATTGATTTTATACCCTGAGATTCTCACAAAATCCAACAGGGTTTTTTGCAGATTGGGCAGGGAGGTTTGAGGGCTGGTTGACGTTAGGATAATATCATCTGCAAATAGGGAAATTTTGTAGTTCGTTTTACCGGTTTCTATTCCTTGGATATTTTTATCTGCTCTTATAATTGCAGCTAGGGGTTCAATCGTTAAAGCGAAAAGAATAGGGGACAATGGACATCCCTGTCTTGTGCCATTTTTGATTCTTATTGGGTCTGGCCCATTTCCTGGGAGTTTAACTACCCGACACAAATACCACCTGGTCGACATGAATCAATCTTGGCAAGGATTTTGCCTATTCGCCAGGATTTTGCTGTATAATTTCAGATCGTTGTTTAGAAGAGAGATTGGGCGGTAGCTCCCACATTGCATGGGATCTTTACCCTCTCTATGAATAATGGCCAGATTAGCGGTTGACAGTTACGGGAATTGGTTTTCCCCCTAGGAAGGAATTATACATTGCAAGTAGATATGGTGAGAGAACAGGCAAAAATCTTTTATAATAGACGTTGGTGAATCCATCCGGGCCAGGAGATTTAGATACTTTTAATGTCTTGACTGCTTCTGCAAGTTCAGTCTTGGTAATCTTTCCGTTTAAGGCTCCGGATTCCTCCTCGGTTAGTTGGGGGAGATTACATTTTTCTAAATACTTAATTATAGCCTCAGAGTTCTGCGGCTGTGACATGCCCTTAGAGGAATTCAAGTTGTATAATTTTGTATAGAATTTAGTGAATTCCTGTGCGATTTTCTTCTTGTCGTATACAATATTGCCCTTTTTAACTTTGATTGCCGTTATTTGTGATCTCACCCACACCCCCCTCAGCTTATTTGCAAGTAGTTTATCCACCTTATTTCCCTTGTCATAATATCTCTGATTAGTCCATTTCAGGGCTTTCTCCACGTCTTCCAATTGAAGTTGTCTTAGTTCTGATCTAGCCACGACCAAGGATTTGTACAGTTTCTTTGTTGGGTTAGTTTTATGTAGTTGCTCTAGGTGTGTAATTTTATCGGTTAGTTCTTTGTATTTTTTTAGTTTGGATTTTTTCTTGTGGGATGCTATGGAAATGAAATCACCCATGATTGTGGCATTATCGGCTTCCCAGAGCATTGTCGGGGAGGACGCGTAGTCCCTGTTAATATTGCTTGTTTAATTCTGCATTCTATTTCAGGGTGATTGAGAAGGGAGTCATTTAATCTCCAACAAAAAGAATAGTTTTTGACAAAGGGGAGGGTGAGAGTGAGATCAATTAGCGCGTGGTCCGACCATGTGATAGGACCTACAGTATATCTGCACGCGACGAGGCCTGGAGAATATTTTTGGTTGCAAATAGATAATCTATTCTAGAGTAGGTCTGGTGAGTGGGGGAATAGAAGGTGTAATCGCTCTGGCCCCTGGCCCTGATGTTGAGCTCTCCATATGTCTGTCAGTGAGAAGTCCCATATTATATCTCTGAATTGTTTTGCTGTTCTCTGAATATGAAGGGAGTGAGACTGTCCTGGGACAGAAGATTTATCTACCTTAGGGTTGAGAACCATATTTAGGTCACCTCCCACTATCAGGGAGCACAGGTATTCTGGTTCAATTGTTTAGAGTACAGTTTCCAGAAAATCTGTCTGGTTCTCGTTTGGCGAATAGAGATTTACTAAGGTAACTGCTGAGCCTGAGAGGGATCCGCGAACTATCAGGTATCTACCTTCTGGATCTGTAAATGTTTTTTCTACACTGAAGGGAACACCCTTCCTAATTAAGATTGCCGCCCCTCTTTTCTTACTGCTAAACGAAGAATAGAATGCCTGTGGGAAAATATTTCTGAATGTGTTAGGAGGATCGGAGATACCAAAATTAGTCTCTTGGAGGAAGACTACATCTCCTCTTGATCTTTTAAGTTCCTGGAGCGCTAATCTCCTTTTCCCATTATTCTGTAGCCCTTTAACATTCAGTGATATACATGTAAGTTTTATAGAGCTGGAGTTAGCCATAGTTAGTGACAATAAATTGAGAAACTAAGACTGGAGGGGTCTTTATATTTTTCTAAAGATTTTCCGAGTTTGTGATCTTGGATCACCTCATCCTCATGGATTTTTGCGGCTGCGGGGAAGGGGGGGGGGGGGGGCGAGGGGAGGGGGGGGAAAGTACACAGGGGTTAAGACAAGAAGAATAGAAAAACAAGGGGGGCATAGAAAAAGCCCCAAAATGAGAGAGCCAGTCATCCAAGTGACTGGCCTGGAGGGTATAAATCCCTTTGGAGACACCCCCGATTCCGGGAATCCAGTGTCAGCGGAAGGGTGGTCAGGAGACCCTCCTTTGAGTTAGTGGACAGTTCCCCACCTCGTCAGCGAGTATTTCGATTAGGGTACCATGTATTTTGGTTTGTTTGTTGCCTGGTGTTAACATTGATGTTTTTGTTTGGGGGAGGAGAGGGGGAAGTGAGGGAGGGGTGAAGGGGACAGCGGGGAGAACGGAGGGGTGAGTGGGGAGAGGAAGGGATAGGGAAGAGGGACTCTGAACACATCCTTATTTTGTTTCGCTTATAATTATGGTCACAGGTTTACCCTTGTACTTGGTATCTATCACTCTAGAGACATATATATCTGTGAAAAACCAGATAAGTATAATTTGTTCTTCATTTGACATATAACTTTGAGTACTGGATATTAACATATAACCTTTTCCATAACCATAATGCGGGGTAAGGGAGGAGGGGAGGACTCTGAACACATCCTTATTTTGCTTAGCTTATAATTATGATCGCTGGTTAACTCCTGTACTTAATATCTATCACTATAGACATATATATCCTTGAGAAACCAGGTAAATACAGTTTGTGCTTCATTTAGCACATCATTTTAAATTCAGGATATTAACATATTAACTTTTTCTATAACCAGAATGCAGGGTGAGGAGGGGGGAGGAGGGCGAGGGGGCATGGGGAGGGGAGAAGGGAGAAGTGGGGAGGGGAAAAGGCGGGAGAAGGAGGGGTGGACTTTGAAAGCATCCTTATTTTATTTAGCTTATAATTATGATCGCTGGTTAACTACTGGACTTGATATCTATCTCTCTATAGACCTATATATCTGAAGGAAACACCGTTTCTTCTTCATTTAACATATAGTTATAAATATAGGAATTTGCCATATTAACCTTTTCCATAACCAGTATGTGGGTGAAGGGGGGGGGGGGGGGGGAGTGGGGTGGGGGGGGGGGGGGGGGGGGTGGGGGGATGGGGGGGGGAGGGGAGGGGGAGCGGGGGGGGGGGCTCTGAACACATCCTTACTTTGTTTAGCTTACAATAATGATCGCTGGTTAACCACTGGACTTGATATCTATCACTCTATAGACGTATATATCTGTGGGAAACCAGGCAAATACAGTTTGGTCTTCATTTGACACATCGTTTTGAATACAGGATTTTACCATATTAACCTTTTCCACGACAGACATACTTTTAATGAAAACTTAGTGATTGTTCTGCAAGATATGATGAAAAATAAAAGGGGTCCCGTTACTTATGAGCACAGTGTATATTCAGAAAGTACTCTGCACAGGGAGCTGTGAGCAGCGGCTGCTGCTCCCTGGAGAAGGAAGTTATCAGGGATTAAGCCAGAGGGCTCCTGCTCATTATAAGGCTCCAAATAACAGCACCTACAGTAACGCAGTTAGTAGCATCCTCTGCCCAACTCATAATCAGATTATTTAAAAAAACACAAAACGAAAAAGATTTTTGTGTGGTGCTCAGAACAATCAGATGACATATGAAAAAGTATGAAAGTTCCAATAGGGGCAACCCATGAGGTACCAATTGATAGATATATATGTAGGTTTAGATAGGTAGGTACAGCCTTGATAAAGCGCTACGGCCCGAAACGCGTATGTGGGGGTGGCAGGGGGAAACCTCCGTTTTTTTCTGCATGACCAATAAATGATCATACTTTTATGGGTAACGCGCACTCAGTATTTTTTCTGGCTGTTCCATTGTTAGTGCTCCGTTTTTCTCCATTCATCTTTTCCTTTAAAAAACTGTTATTAATCAGTGATTCTCTTACATGTAGAATGGACGCCCAAACCAGTATCACTATACCGGTGCCCGACACTTACAGCTGCTAACTCCACTTGCGTATTGCTAATGCCCCATAACCCCTCCAAACACCACTATGGTTACCTGTAGAGTGGGAATTACTAGCATTCCAGGACTATGTAAATTCAAACGGGGAATGTATGGAAGGTTAAATAAGAATAATTATGCCCCTCTATAAAGCGTTAGTAAGACCACACCTTGAATATGGAGTACCGTTTTGAACACCACTCCATAACAAAGACATTATGGAACTAGAAAATGTGCAAAAAGCCACCAAATTAATAACGGGGATGGAAAATCTGATTTATGATGAGAGACTAGCTCATTTAGATTTGTTTACATTAGAAAAGAGGCGTCTAAGAGGGGATATGATAACTATATACAAATTTATTCGGGGACAGTACAAGGAGCTTTCAAAAGAACTATTCATCCCACGGGCAGTGCAAAGGACTCGGGGCCATCCCTCAAGTTTGGAGAAAAGGAGATTTCACCAGCAACAAAGGAAAGGGTTCTTTGCAGTAAGGGCAGTTACAGTGTGGGATTCATTACCCATGGAGACTGTGATGGCAGATACAATATATATCTTTAAAAGAAGCTTGGGCATATTTTTAGAAAGGAAAGGTATACAGGGATATACCAAATAAGTAAAAATGGGAAGGATGTTGATCCAGGGAGTCATCTGATTGCCATTATTGGAGTCAGGAAGGAATGTATTTATCCGCTTATGAGATCATTGGATGTTATGTCACTGGGGTTTTTTGTTTGCCTTCCTCTACATCAAAATACTATAAATACAAATATTTGATAAGTAACTGTAGTCTAAATTTAGCATAGGTTGAACTTAATGGACATATGTCTTTTTTCAACCTCATCTATGTAACTGTGTAACCTATTGTAGCTGGCTTGTCAAGGGTTCTACTGCTTTTAATAATCATTAAAGATGACTGGTAGACGCCCAGTGTCATTGGCAGTGATGCTGCACTCGGACTGCGCGAGTCCTGGACAGATTCTGCTCTCTCCGGGAACTAGCATCCACGATAGGAGGAGTCAGGAGGAGCCTTGGAACGTGAGTAAGCGTGAAATATGAGCATGTGCCACGTGCGATTGTTCAAAAGGAGGACTTTCAGTGTCAACTCATCACCAGACTTTGTAATGAAAACAGCATGGCTGGCCTGAGAAATTCCATGTTCTAACAGGAGCCTTAATTACACCTCACTCTGCGTAATACCGCACACAGAGTCCAGAGCAAAAAGCAAGGGGAGCTAAATGATTCCTCCTAATTACACACTACCAACAATCACAGCAATGAGAACAGAACGATGACCCACTGGCATCCAGAACGGCCAGTTGCACAGATCAAAGGAACAAAGGGAAACAGCGCCAGGATCTGCAGGACCTGTCCAAACTGGAAGTATTTGTATTTTATCTAACGAAATACAAACTGGAGCAACAATCTGATGAATGCCCCCATTAACTTGCAGCAGGCAGCATTATATATTCATTTGTATATCTATAAATCACTGTTCTCTTTTTAATGTAATCAAGAACCACCTTCAACAAATGTCTCACTTACAGGAACGCCAAGAACTCTCGTGCTGTTTACTTCCCAAATAAACATTCACCGAGCCGATATCTGCACAGGAACAGTGTCATGTTGTTCAGCATAAAACACCCCCACCTATGGGACATCTCGGTACGTCAAAATAGGGGACAAGTGTGTCCTAGAAGGCTTAACCCTTTCCTCACCACAGAAGGAATAAAACAAAAGTAACTGTTAAATAAACTGTGTTTTGTGCTCATAGTGCTTTGTTTCACCAGGGAAGATACAACACAGAAATCAGCACAGGGATCCACAGATAATTTTACTCTGAAAGGACATTAAAAAAAAAATAGAATTTGACCTCAATATTAGAAGGGTAGCAGACTTGCTAAAGAGAGGAAATTCTGTCCCTCCAGGAGCTCCGAGGTAAATTTCAAGTACAAGACCTCAAACCGTTTAAATTCCTTCAAATTAGGCACTTTCTTATAGCGCTCTCCCAAAACGCCAAATTTCCCAAACCGACCAAATTTGAGTCCCTCTGCATCAAGGGTTGTTACCAGAAGGGATTGATCTCAAAGATCTATAGGGGGTTAGAGCCAACATCGGAGAACCCAAGCTATGCAAAAGTGGTGTGCAGACCGTAACCTACAACTAGATATGGATGATTGGAAGGACGTCTGTGAGGCAGCATCCAAGACCTCAATTTGTCCCATCACAAAAGAAAATATCTACAAAATTCTATTAAAGTGGTACCTAACCCCGAGTAGACTGAGCCAGATCTTCCCCGGCACGCCAGATCTGTGCTGGAGGGGATGTGGTCAAAGAGGAGACATGGCCCACATTTGGTGGCCATGCCCAGAGATCCAGGGGTTCTGGTCTAAGATCCAGAAACTACTCTGTGAAACCTCGGGGCTGGAAATTCCCCTGGACCCTCTGACCTTTCTGTTAGGAAAACAAGTTGATGGTCTTCCCGCTCCCCTAAACACACTTATCTCCGCCATTCTAACTGCTGCAAGGTGCTCTATCGCAGCTGCTTGGAAGCAGGTAAAAGCACCCTCAAAAAATACGGTCACTAAAAGAATTACCACGGTTATGACCATGGAAAAACTTACGGCCATGCTCACACAGAAAATCCCCCAGTTCTACAACACCTGGGGGCCATGGCTAGACCGCAGAGGCCCAACTCTCCCACAAATAAGCACCCGAACCAGTGGATCCCTCCTGCGGGAGAAGGGTGAAAAGGAGTCGGCCACTCCTCTTCCCCCCCCCCGACCCCTCCCCTCCCCCAGACCTTTCCCTCCCCCCTCTGTTTGTCTACCACGCTACCCCCTCCCCCGCCCCTGTCAGCACCCCCCCCCCAACAAAAAATGAAAATGCTTTATTGGTTTCAATGATTGTAGTCTATATGTTATGTGCAAATGAACGCAATGTATCTGTATATGTTCCCTGTTTGTTTCCAATAAAGGAAAAAGATTGGGGGAAAAAAAAAATAGAATAGAATTTAACAGCAGATAAAAATGTGGCCCCCCGTGTCTGCCCATTTTCCCATCTGCTGTAAAACCTCAGACCCCCCATTTGATTCTTGGCTTTTTTTAAAAATATTTAGCCTTGTGTTTTTCAAATTCCCTTACTGTATTAGCCTGTACAACCTCTCTTGGGTGGCTATTCCATTAATTTCCCACCCTTTCCATGAAAAAGGTAGTTCCTCATACTTCCGCAGAACCGGCCACCCTCCAGATTTAGAGCATGACTTCTTATTCTAGCATTTCTCCTTCTCTGAAATATACTTTTTTCCGGAACTGTTGAAACTCATTGGGTTCTAAAACGTTTATATCATGCCGCTCCTCTCATTTCTCGCCTGTAAGCTGTACATACTGTATCAAGGTCCTTCAGCTTTTCCTGGTAAGTTTTATGATGTAAATCATGCACCATTTTAGTAGCCATTCTTTGAACAATCTCCAATGTATTTATTTCCTTCTGGAGATCTGGACTCCAGAACTGAACATAATACTCTACTGGAGATCTCATCAATGATCTATAAAGTGGCATCACCACCTCTCCCCAATACAACCTAACATCCTGCTGACTTTCCCCATTGCTTTGTTACAATCGCTCGCCTACTTTTAAGTCAGCTGAAATCATGACTCCCATGTTCCTTTCCTTTCTAATAGTTGGCAATACAATGCCATGAATGATGTATTCTGCCTTTAAATGACTCAAATGCATTTTTTCTTGCACTTCTTGGCATTACATTGTAATTGCCACACTCTTGACCATTCCTTGATTTTACCTAGATCATTAATCATTTAGTTCACCCCCATGGAGTGTCAACACTGTTGCAGATCTTTTAGTCATCTGCAAAAAGGCACACTTTGTCTTTAATATCGTTATTAGTGACATTACAAAATGATATTAAAAAGAGTACAGGTCCCAGTCCGGTTCTCTGAGATACTCCACCCACCAGCTTCCTCTCCTCTGAATGTACACCATTTACCACAACTCTGTGTTGCTTATCCTTCAACCAACGTCATATCCATTCAACCATCTTAGAATCCAATCCCAATTACTGAAACTCATTTATCAGTTTTCTATGTGGGAGTGTCAAAGGCCTTACTAAAATCCAGATACACTACGTCTACTGCTCCACCCTGATCTTGACCGTAGTCATCCAGTCAAGAAAAAATCAATTAGATTTGTCCCACATGATCTCCCCCAGTAAATCAGTGCTGCCTGGGATCTTGTAAGTTGCGGGACATTCAATAATCAACAATTCTATCTTTCAGCGATGTTTCCAATAATTACCAGCAATTACCTCACTACTGACATTGCGCTCACAGGAATCAACACCTGTTAATAGTGACTGGTTAACTAGTTCTGTTAATGGTGTTGCCAGCCTACCCCTTGGATGTATCCCATGAAGCCCCATTGACTTGCCCACATTCAGTTTTGAAAGCTCCAGTAGGACTTTCTCATCCGTAAATGAACTTGTGTCCAGCTCCTTTCCCTTTATATTCCTGTGATCCCACTGTGGGGCCTCTCCTTCTCTCCTCCTCTCCTCCTCTCCTCCTCTCCTTCACCTGTACAGACCGAGTGAAAATAATTAGAAATGTTTTCTAATATTCCCTCAACATGACTGTCCTCTTGTTCCTTACAATTTCACCTTATGGTTTTTTCCTCATATGCCTAAAAAAGGTTTTGCCACCTTCTTTACTGACAGGGCTATTTTCTCTTCTGTTTGGCCGTTGCACATCTGATTATCTGCTTAGCCTCCTTCTGCCTGACCTCGCTGTCCATCTTCCTTTTTTCCATGTCTGCCTAGACTTGATAAACGTTGTCTTTGTAGTCCTCACAATACCTGCCACCTTCTTTGGCAACTACATCGTTGTTCTTTTCTAAACCGGTCTGACGCAAATGTCTGTTACTTTTGGTATTGCATCTGTCAGACAGGCGTTTATTCCTCTTCCGTGTGCAAAAAACCCCGGAGCTAAGAGATTTACATATAACCCAGAACATCTTCACCGTGCTAAGTGTGTTTTCTCCTGTGTTGCAACAGGGGGTAGGGGGGGGGGGGAGTATGAAGAATCGGGGTTCTGGGCTTTGAATAAAACAATAAAAGCAACTGAACAGGCTTGGGACATGTTAGAAAACAACCCTAGCATGTACTTTTATCTGCTCCCTGACTTTGCTCCTGTATCTACTTTATATTCCATCAAAGGAAGCTGTGTATAATCATCTGGAAATTTCAGCAATAACATCGTGCCACTTAAAAAACATCACCGCTGTGCTGCTGGGGTTTTACATGTCCCAAAGGAGACTGCAGATTCAGCTACAGACTATTAAATGCATCTGGCTACCCTTTTCCCACCGCACTGCTTTACACTATTTAAATCTCTTAATTGATTTATTCAAGTCAATAAAATAAATGCCACAGTGGCTCACGCTGCTCAGTTTCCAGTTTTACTGCGGAGCGAGACGTCCGTCCGACATTGAAGGAGGAAAGCTCGGATAGAGGAGGGCACCGTAATATGCTGGAATCAACAAGTCTTTTATTAGACCAATATAAATAAATGTATAATACACAGATGGGTTCGCAGAGAAGCTGGTGGGGCCCACCTAGGTGTCAGGGAGGTGGTAGCGTGCGTGTTCAGCGGAGTGAACAGTTATCAGAAATACTCCGTTTAGAAATAAACTGTATAATGAGGACCCCTTGTAGCCAACTATCTTCCCTGACCTCGATAAATCATGAGAGGTGGAGCCAGAGAGGAGTCAAACTCTCCTATCGTTTATTAGCAGTGAAGCTGCCGCTCTATAGAGCAGCCCTGAGCGTGCAGCTCCCCCCACGCGGACCGTAGGTTTATAAGAAATCGATGCATACGGCAGTTCAGATAAATGTAGCTGTGCGGACGTTATGTTTAATGGGACATGGGCTTCCCATATCCCTTGGGTTTATTCTGCAGTGCTGTTGCTTTGGCCCTTGTAATGGGTTGCTACACTCCTATCTGCGAACTCAGGACATGAGATACAAAAGTCACATCCACTCTTACTGTAAGTCTTTTCTTGCCCTAAACCCCTTGGCTGTTAGCAGGCCAGTAACATATTGTGCTGCAATGCACTGCAAACGCCTCTGGCAGCAAAAAGGTTAAAAATCGTGTTGGATTTGAGCACAAAAGCCCACCCCCTCTTGTTGATGCGTCTGAGTAATTTCGGGGAATTTTTTTTTTTGATCAATGCCAAAATATCCTAATGTGCAGCAGATGATACAGCGCTTTTCTATTAGGGTTTGGGGCTCCATGGCAACCCCTCGGACATCTCGGCCACCGCAGTGTTAATTCTTGCAGTGCACGAGCCCACATGAAGCAGCATACGGGGCTCCTCGGCGCTGACTGTCACAGCTAATCCCAGCTTGTTCCGTGTAACGCAGACACGAAAGACAATGAAAAAAAGGCAGCAGCAAAGGCTGAGGAATCTGTTCCAAATTACCAGAGGTCTCCTTTCATTTTACTAGCAAGTAATTGGAAGTGGTAAAGAAAAGTGTAACTTATCGGATCTGGCGTGTTTATCTTTCCGTGAGGACAGGCGGCCGCTAGTGGGTTCCCTCTGGAGCCCTGGGGGGGAATCACCTTCCCTTGATGTCCATTTGATCCGAAAAGAAAACAAAGGCGCCTGTGGAATGAGTGAGCATAATTTGGGCGTCCCAGATGCTCTGTAATGCAAGGAAGGATCTTGATTGGAAACGTACCTTTCTGCGGAGAGGACTTTGCTCTCTCGCTTCCACACGCCCTTGAAGTCACCGCAGAATTCATACCACACCGTGAAGAAGGAGTTGGGGTTGATATCCTTTTCGCCGGCCTTTGGCTTCAACCCAAAATATCCGACTGTTTCTTCAAAGCTGGGAGCGGGAAATGGAGCTGTCAGCAAACAAGATCCCCCGGGGAGACGTTGTGTTCCCCACCCACCCCCCTCACACGGCCTGTTTCTGGCTCTGCAGACAAGACACCAATAATTGCAATGACTTCCTACCATCAAACATTCATTCCTACAAGTATCGTCTTATTCCTGCCTCCTGCACTCGGAGCCAAATCTGCTTATGTAAATGTCTCACAAAACACATGGACTCAAATAAATTGAAAGCACTCAGCCATGCAACACATTGTCTACTATTTGTCGTTTGACAGCGTTTCATAATTCAAGAGATGTTTAATAAAACCCTAAATCTTAAGAGTGCAGTGGCATGGTATATATATCTATATATAGATATATATATTTATTTGTATTTGTTAGAAATACATTGCTAACTGAAGAGATGACAAAGTTTGCAGCTGTCAGGGATGAGTTATGAAGCATTTCTTAGGAAACTCACATTGTGGACATACATATATACACACACACACACACACACATATATATACATATACACACACACACATATATACACACATACATATATATCATATTTAAGGGGCCATGGTCTTGTATTATATTATATTGTATTATATTATTACTTTTTCAAAGCAAAAAGAGTGCGAGAAGCTTCGTAATGTAACAGGATGCATGTTTTCCACTTTTAAGCAGAGATAAGTAATTTGAAAGCAAAAAGTTTAAGAAAGCTGTTGGCAAAGCTAAATAAGGTGTTTTTCTCAATACCCTCGGTTGTGGTGAGGTTGCTTTGCTTGGTTGTGGAGCAGCTGCCATTACCACCTACTATTCTTGTTTTCTGTTTTGCCATTTGCTGTTCAGCAAACCTTCACCTCAAGGGTGCTGCAGGTCTGTGCTCAGCCACAATTTACTGTCTTAATATCCCTGCTCTTGTCTGGCAGGATGACAAACTGCACAGGAGATCAGAGCCTTTAATGAGACCTCGAATGTGGCCTAAACACCGGCCAGATCACCCCCCTGCCCTAAAACGACATTGTATGAAAATGAACAGCAGGATAACCCTGTTTCAGGTGCTTAGAATTAGCCACTGGTGGACAGCCTGTGTCGCTCCGTGGAGAGAAGAGTTCACTGCTGGTTCTCTTGCCCACCGCTCATTTACCTGCTCTGTGCTTTGCTCAAATTGTTTTCCTCCGTCTTATGTTCTTCTTTGGCTGCAAAAAAATACAGTGTTCTTACTAATACTGCGCAGAGCCTCATACAAGTATAGACTTAGCAAGACATTGTTTGTCCCAAGAGATTGTCACCACATTCCCATGAATGAGACCCCCAGGGGAAAAGTCACCATAGATGGTATGTTTCCAGCAGCTTAAGTGGAAGATGTGAAAGTCTTCCAGATATAAAATGGTGCAAATACCAGCAGCAGATTCCTCAGAGAAAACCCAATCATTTACTATTGGATCGTTAGCTTTGATAAATCTGGTGATATTTTGGGTTGTGGGTTTGCAGTCAAGATACTTTGATACAAAGAATGATCACACAACCACTAAACTGGATAAAAGAGGGAGAGGGCTAGAGGGATAGAGGGAGAGGTGATGGAGAGGGGGAGAGAAAAAGAGAGGGGGTAGAGAGAAGTGGGGGGAGAGAGGGTAAGAGAGTGGGGAGGGAGAGAGGTGGGAAGAGAGGGGGAGAGAGATAGATGGGGAAAAGAAAGAGGGGGTAGTGGGAGGATGGGAGAGAGGGAGGGGAGAGAGGGGGGGAGAGAGATAGATGGGGGAAAGAAAGAGAGGGGGTAGTGAGAGGAGGGGAGAGAGTGGGGAGGGAGAGGGGAGAGAGGGATAGATGGGGGGAGAGAGAGATAGATGGGGGAGAGAGTGGGTAGTGAGAGGTGGGGAGAGAGAGGAACAGCAGCATTAACAAGCTGTAACTAAACATTTTTCATACTCTGATTTCACTGGTGCCTAATATCCTGCCGTCTTTGTGAAAACATTTGAAGGAGGTAATATCCCTACGGATTACATCAGGGGAATGACGGGCTGAGCTACAGAGCCCACACGGTGCATGATAAATAACAGAACTCGCACCCTATGTTCTGTGACCAGAGCTGATGATATCACAATGTTTTGAACTTGGGAAAATGACCTTTGGTAATAAGGTACCTAATGTGGTCTAGGACATTTGGTCGCGGCCATTTCGCCACGACCAAATGACTGCCAGCACTTCGCCGCGACTCACCCCGCCACTGGAACCTGTCGCCGTACACTTCGCCGCTCAGGTAAGTGCCTAAACCCCCTACCCTAACCACTAAAGCCCTTAAATTAACCGCCTACCCTAAACAGTCATAAAACTTACCATACAAGCGGCCGGCAGTGGGGATTCCAGCAGTGGATCGGCCGGGGTGGAGAGTCCGTCTGTGGCCAAATGCCGGCGGCCATTTGGTCGCAGCCGCGACCAAATGTCCCATTCCGTTACCAATTTGCAGTAGCAACACATCTGAGGTTGCCCACCTAACCACCCAGAGACAACCTGGAGACGTGACTCGCTACATATTACTTTGTGTAACAAATCATGGCATTGCCTCCACCCGTGTGCATCCCACTGTCACGCCCCCACCTGTTCCAATCCCTCAAACATCAATACGATATACAAAAACAGGAGCGCAGAGACACACCTGTGTTAGAGAAAATCACTTTATCACATATAGTGTCAATATTAAAAACGTACGTATAATGTAACAACGTAGGGGGCGCGCTTCCCCCACACCACTGATGGATGTAACGACGGGACCCAGATCGCGCCCTCTAGGTCAGCTCCAACCGGAACATCAGTCAGCCACCAGACCAAAAGCAGCCGGATCAAACTTTCCCAGGGTGCACCGCGAGCCACGCGAGGGCAACTGCCTAGCTAGAGCAGCGCTCTCTCAACTCACAGGGTGGGGGCGGAAACAGCGCAGTGTCCCGACATGGCCGATTGATGTTCCGGTTGGAGCTGACCTAGAGGGCGCGTTCTGGGTCCCGTCGTTACATCCATCAGTGGTGTGGAAGCGCGCCCCCTACGTTATTACATTATACGTACGTTTGTAATATTGACACTATCAGCCGCGGCCCCTTTTATTCTCCAACATCTCCGAATTTTTCGGGGATTTTTTCCGAATGCTTCGCACTTCACCGCGTTCATGCCACATTCATACCGCATTCACGTTCATGCATTCAATATTACGAGCGCTACAATAGCGGAACATATTCCGGAAGAAAAAAAAAATACTGCAACTGCCCGCGGTTATCAGAGTTGCGCCGATACGGCCGCATTAGGATAAAGGCGGCCGCAGCTGTATATGGTATAAAGTGATTTTCTCTAACACAGCCGTTTCACTGCGCTCCTCTTTTTGTATACCGTATGTCTGTTTTGCCCCGGTGGATCACGTGAGACGTTTGGATCAGCGGGAAACACTGATCCAAGAAGAAGCAGAAAGTCCCTGACCAGCGCAGTCTCAAAACTTTCTCTCACACATCAAGCAATATTTAAACTGCAGGCTTCCCGATTCTGGCTGAGAATAGGAGAATGATAATTACATTGAGGGGTTACATTTATCAAAGTCTCCCGACCGCAGGACTAAAAGATGCAACAAATTGCTATGATTTTTTTTTTTAAGGCAACAAATCTAGTATGAGGATAACCCTTCCGCCCCCTTATATTGATGTCAATTAAGCTCCCCCCTTTTCTGGAATTTTTGCCTCAATCAAACAATCCCATCACTGCTATTAGGAACAGCAAGATGTTACTTTGCAATGGAAATCCACACCTAGCAACCCCAGTCAGCTTTATTACACACAGGAAAATTTTTAGTTCATTAATAATATCCTCCCCAGTCTTGGGAGTGAACGGCTTCATGTGTTATAACAGTGGTTTCCAATTTTTTGGGGGGTTAAGGAACCCTATAATTATATTATGACATTCTGAGGAACCCCAACCCTCTCTAATAGCGCATCTGAGATCAGATGCATTGTAAGGAACCCCAACCCTCTCTAATAGCGCATCTGAGATCAGATGCATTGTAAGGAACCCCAACCCTCTCTAATAGTGCGTCTGAGATCAGATGCATTGTAAGGAACCCCAACCCTCTCTAATAGCACTTATCATCTGAGATCTGACTCCAAAAGACTGTTCATGGTCCCAAGGTTCAGCAAAGTATCCGTCCGCTCCTCCTCTTACCGTGCACCCCAAAACTGGAACAACCTACCGGAGACTCTCACAGCCACCACCAGTCTAACTTCTTTCAAAACTAAAGCTGTCTCACATTTGAACCTGGCCTGTAACTGTAACATACGCCCATAATATATATTTTCTTTAACTGTGCATGGTATGTCTTGTATATAATGTATACCCTGTTCACTTATGTAACTGTACTTGTAACCATGTATTATTTGTCTTTACTCTGTGCCCAGGACATACCTGAAAACGAGAGGTAACTCTCAATATATTACTTGCTGGTAACACATTTTATACATAATATCCAGCCCTGGTATCTGGGGGCAGCTACAGCAGGAGAATGGCTGAGGTTAGATTCATTATCCGCAGATTTACAGATCTCTCCCAAGGAAGCTCTCTCAGCCGACTTTGTGTTATGGACTTTATCCTGACACATGGCGTCATGACACAGAGTGCTTTGTTTATCACTACACACTGGACCTGCCACACGTCCTATCACACAGATCCCTCAATAATGTAGAAAGTAGGAGGGGAGACAGACATACCTCCCGATCACTAAATACATCCCCATCCCCCTAACTATAAATACTCTGAAATAAGCCTGCAAAATGAGGGCAAAAACAGATCACTTGTACCAATGAGATTTTCCTCTTTGATAAATATGGTGCAGTATTTTTGCAGCAGGTTGGCAGGCAGAGTATACGTTTATAAATAACTAACACCATGGCCATATTTGCTAAGTGGTGCTATAGGAGAGGCCTTCTGGCACTGGAACACTTGAGTGGCCATGTACTGTTTTCCAGTGCCGCTTAGTGTCATATGGCTTAACACCGCGTAGTGAATATGGCCAATATCCTGCCCTGTGTACCATGTGATGTTTATAAATCAGCTCCAACCTTCCCTATCGCCAACATTGTGCTGGATCCAATAGCCACTGTGCCCTGCTCTTGGTGCCATGTTCAGAGCTAGCGGAAGACATATGGATGCCTTACATTTGGTTTTTATTCTTTATAGCCTTAGAGATTTTGGCGAGTACCAATTTACTGGCTTATTGGAGCAGTAAGTATGTGCTTTACAGACTACGGCCAGCACCCGCTTCCATGTGTCTGACAAGGGCCCCAAAAACATTAGTCCTAACCCCTTCCCTGCTGGAGGGTGAAGCCATCCGGCAGTAACGTTACAGGCAGGGCAGACCAATCCAGTAATGACCATGCTGCCAGGCGCTAGGTGGGACCGACTGGTGTTATAAAGTGGAGACTCAGAGCTCAATGACATTGGGAGGAGGTGGTTAGAGTGCGTTTTATTCCTGCACTCGCTGCTGTCGGCTGAGAGACCGAATACACTTAAACATAAGCCCTGCTATCTGATATCATGCATCACACAACTCAGACTGTGAGCTCCACTCAGAGTCACTTTGGATGCTATTCACCCATGTATCGGATTCCCATTTCTAAGCTGCGACATCCATGGGGTCAGCACTAAATAAACATGAAGGAATCTGCAGTTGGGTTTTATTTATCCTTTTGTTACAGATGCGCTGCTAGTGTTGGTTTCTTTTCTCATGTAGCGCAGAAGCTTGGAGATATGAGAACTTTACCTCGGCTCTCCCTCTGTCCCCCTCTCTTTCTCCTCCTTTTGTGGGTCACCTACAGTATCAAACAATCCTTCAAAACTGGCTACATTCTGGAAATTTGTTGTTTTTTTTGCACCAAATGCATCATAGGAAACTTATTGTGATGGGATGTCTCCCCTTTTCTGATAAACACCCCTCAGTACATTTCACAGACAGCATCTGAGTGTCTATAGGACACAGACTAGTCTGGCAAACTTGTACTATAAGAACTTTTAAGGCGTTACAAAGTATCTGTGTAGCTATGATCTGTACACAGACTGTTCAGCGATCTCTGCCATCGTGCAGAGATCTCTCTCTGTGCCATCGTGCAGAGATCTCTCTCTGTGCCATCGTACAGAGATCTCTCTCTGTGCCATCGTACAGAGACCTCTCTCTGTGCCATCGTACAGAGACCTCTCTCTGTGCCATCGTACAGAGACATATCCCTGTGCCATCGTGCAGAGACCTCTCCCTGTGCCATCGTGCAGAGATCTCTCTCTGTGCCATCGTGCAGAGATCATCTCTCTCTGTGCCATCGTGAGAGATCTCTCTTCTCGTGCATTTGTGCCAGAGGATTCATCTTTCCTCGCAGGCTCCTCTGTCGTTTGTGCGCCATCGTGCAGGGACGATCTCTCTGTGCACATCGTCAGAGATCTCTCTCTGTGCCATCGTCGAGACACTCTCCTGTTGCCATGTTGCCAGAGAGCCCTCTCCCTGTGCCAATCCGTGCAGAGACCTGTCTCTGTCCAATCGTGACAGAGACCTCTCTCTGTGCCATTTCGGTACGAGACCTCTCCCTGTGCCATCGTGGAAGAATATTCCTCCCTGTGCATCGTGCAGAGATCTCTCCTGTGGCCATCGTGCAGAGATCTCTCTCCTGTGCCAGTGCAGAAGATCTCTCTCTGGCATCGTGCAGAGCCTCTCTCTGTGCCACGTTACAGAGACCTCCCTGTGCCATATCTCGTCTTGGCCACGTTGCAGAGACCTCTCCCTACCATGTGCCATCGTACAGAGACCTCTCTTCTGGTGCATCGATACAGAGACCTCTCTCGTGCCCAATCGTACAGAAGACCTCTCCCTGTGCCATCGTACGAGATCTCTCTCTGTGCCATCGTGCAGAGATCTCTCTCTGTTCCATCGTACAGAGACCTCTCTCCTGTGCCAATCGTACAGAGACCTCTCCCTTTGCGCATCGTGCATAGACCCCCCCCCCCCCCCCATATCCCTATGTTGCCAGCCGTACAGAGACCTCTCCTTGCCCTCCGTACATAGACTTCTCCCTGTGCCATCGCCTGCTAATGTGAGTCCAGGATTCACCCAGACCACAACACAATGCTATTTTTTGCCAGAAACATGTTTGGAAACAATAGGATTCCAATAAAGATGTTTGTTTCGGAGCAGGAACAAAGGGTGACACACACATTGGGCGCTCGGGGGACGCAGCGTTATGCTCTACACTTGCGCCTGCGAAGGTTGAAGGGCTCAGATCTGTCTCCACTGGTTCATTGTTCTTCATTTAGAATTAATGCTTCATGCATGGTGCAGCAATTGGAGAGATCTGCTCCAGCTTTTTTTTTTCTCGGGCACTTGATTTTAGAATTTTTTTTGTGCCATTTTCCATTCCATTGCTGTCCGGGATAGATAAAATGACGACCACAGGTTGCAATTAAAATCAGTAAAGCCAAATCAAAGAAGAAATTCCGTAAAACATAATTAAATCTTTAGGAATTTTGGAAATTGGTAACGTTTGGTGGGACTGGGAAACACGCATGCATGATAACATATGTCCTCTGATTATACACGTGGGGTGAGTCCGAAACTTTTGCAGAATAAATGTCTGATCTGGTGCCTGAACAAAAACAATTACTCACGGTTACAAAAGGGTCATGCCGCTTTTTCTCAATCAGAACGTGTAACGATTTCTCCGGCAAATGGTTCCTCTAACATAGTTTCTGTGAAATACTTTCATCTATTTTATTTATTATAAAATTTTTACCAGGAAGTAACTATATGTCGATAATCTATTTATCTGCTAATCCTCCCACCACATCAACAGAAATTCGCGGGAAAGCGCCAGGTGTGTCACATGGAAATCAGCGCCAGTGTGGTTCACAGGGAATGCCAGTGGTGTCACATGGAAAGCGCCAGTGTTTGTCACAGGAAGTGGCCAGTGTGGTGTCCACAGGGAAAGGGCCAGTGTGTGTCACATGGGAAAGTGCCATGTGTGTCACAGGGAAGTGCCAGTGTGTGTCACAGGGAAAGTGGCCATGTGTGTCACCAGGAAGTGCCAGTGTGTGTCACAGGGAAAGGGGCCAGTGTGTGTCACAGGGAAAGTGGCAGTGATGTGTCACGGGAAAGTGCCCGTGTGTGTCACAGGGAAAAGGTGCAGTGTGGGTGTCACAGGGGAAAAGTGCCAGTGTGTGTCACAGGGAAGCGCCGTGTGTTCACAGGAAAGTGACAGTGTGTGTCCACAGGGAAAGTGGTCCAGTGTGTGTCACAGGGAAAGTGGCCAGTGGGTGTGTCACAATGGAAAGTGCCAGTGTGTTTCACAAGGGAAAGTGCCAGTTTGTGTCACAGGGAAATCGCCAGTGTGTGTCACAGGGAAATTTTGCCAGGGTGGGTGTCCAGGAAGAGGCGCAGTGTGTGTCACAGGGAAAGTGCCAGTGTGTGTGTCACCGGGAAGTGCCAGTGTGTGGTGTCACAGTGAAAGTCCAGTGTGGTGTGTCACAGGGAAAGTGCCAGTGTGTGTGCACAGGGAAGCGCCAGTGTGGTGTCAAGGGAAAGTGCATTGTGTGTCACAACAGGGAAAGCGCCAGTGTGGTGTCACAGGGAAAGTGCCAGTGTGTGTGTCACAGGGAAAGTGCATTGTGTCACAGGAGAAGTCCAGTGTGTGTCACAGGGAAAGGTGGCCAGTGTGTGTCACAGGGGAAAGCGCCAGTGTGTGTCACATCACAGGGGAAAGTGCCAGTGTTTGTGTCAAGGGAAAGTGCAGTGTGTGCAACACAGGGAAGTGCCAGTGTGTGTCACAGGGAAAAGTGCCAGTGTGTGTTCCACAAGGGAAAGTGCCAGTGTGTGTCACAGGGACAAGTGCCAGTGTGTGTCACAGGGTAAGTGCCAGTGGTGTCACAGGGAAGTGCCAGTGTGTGTCCAGGGAAAGTGCAGTGTGGGTGTGTCACAGGGAAGTGCCATGTGTGATCACAGGGAAAGTTCAGTGTGTGTCACAGGAAAGTGGCCCATGTGTGTTCAGGAAAGTGGCCGTGTGTGTCACAGGGAAAGCCGGCCATGTGTTTGTCACAACGGGAAAGCGCCAGTGGGTGTGTCACAGGGAAAGTGCCACGTGTGTGTCACAGGGGAAAGTGCCAAGTTTTGTCACAGTGAAAGTGCCATGGTGTGGCACGGGAAGTGCCAGTGTGTGCCAGGGAAGCGGCCAGTGTGTGTCACAGGGAAAGTGCCAGTGTGTGTCACAGGGAAAGTGCCAGTGTGTTCCAGGAAAGTGTCCAGTGTGTGTCACAGGGAAAGTGCAGTGTGTTCACAGGGAAGTGCCAGTGTGTGTCACAGGGAAAGTGCCAGTGTGATGTCACAGGGAAAGCGCCAGGTTTGTCCACAGGGAAAGCGCCAGTGTGTGTCACAGGGAAAAGCGACCAGTGTGTGTCACAGGGAAGTGCCGTGGTGTGTACAGGGAAAGTGCCAGTGTGTGTCACAGGGAAAGTGCCAGTGTGTGTCACCAAGGGAAAGTGCCAGTGTGTGTCACAGGGGAAAGTGCCAGTGTGTGTCACAGGGGAAAGTGCCAGTGTGTGTCACAGGGAAAGTGCCAATTGGTGTCAACAGGGGAAGGCCAGTGTTGTGTTCACAGGGAAGTGCCATTTTTGTGTCAACAGGGAAAGCGCAGTGTGTGGTCACAGGGAAAGTGCCAGTGTGTGTCACAGGGAAAGTGGCCAGTTTGTCATCAGGGAACGCGCCATGGTTTGTCACGGGAAGCGCCGTGTTTGTCACGGGAAAGTGCCAGTGTGTGTCCACAGGGAAAGATGCCAGTTTGTGGTCACAGGGAAAGTCCAGTGTGTGTCACAGGAAGCGCCAGTTTGTGTCACAGGGAAGTTCCAGTTGTGTGTCACAGGAAAGCGCCAGTGTGTGGGTCCACAGGAAATCGCCAGTGTGTGTCACAGGAAATGCCAGTGTGTGTCACACGGGAAAGTGCCAGTTGTGTGTCACAGGAAAGTGCCAGTGGTGGTCCAGGGGGAAAGTTCCAGGTGTGTCACCGGGAAACGTGCCAGTGGTGTCACAGTGAAAGCGCCAGTGTTTCACAGGGGAAGTGCCAGTGTGGTTGTCACAGGGGAAAGTGCCAGTGGTGTGTCCATCAGGGAAGTTTGCCAGTTGGTGTGTCACAGGGAAAGTGCCAGTGTGTGTTCACAGGGAAAGTGCCAGTGTGGTGTCACAGTGAAGCGCCAGTGTGTGTCACAGGGGAATGCCAGTGTGGTCCACCGGGGAAAAGTGCCAGGTGTTTGTCCACAGGAAATGCAGTGTGGTCACAGGGAAGTTCCAGTGTGGTGTCAACGGGGAAACTGCCAGTGGTGTGTCACAGGAACAGCGCCAGTGTGGTTGTCACAGGAAAGTGCCAGTGTGTGTCACAGGGAAGTGGCCAGTGTGTGTCACAGGAAAGTGCCAGTGTGTGTCACTGGAAAGTGCCAGTGTGGTGTCACAGGGAAAGTGTCCAGTGTGTTCACAGGGAAATTGCCCAGTGTGTGCCAGGGGACTGCAGTGTGTGTCACAGGAAAAGCGCCAAGTGTTTGTCAGCAGGGAAAGTGCCATTGTTGTCACAGGGAAAGTGCCAGTGTGTGTCAAGGGAAGTTGAGTGGTGTGTCACAGGGAAAGTGCCATTGTGTGTCACAGGGAAAGTGCCAGTGGTGTGTCACAGTGTGAAAGTGCCATGTGTGTCACAGGAAAGTGCCAGTGTTTGTCACAGGGGAAAGTGCCAGTGTGTGTTCCACAGGTGAAGTGCCAGTGGTGTGTCACAGGGGAAAGTGCCCAGTGTGTTTCCACAGGGGAAAGTGGCCAGTGTGTTCCAGCAGGGACAGTGGCCATTGTGTGTCACAGGTAAAGTGCCAGTGTGGTGTCACCGGGAAAGTGCAGTGTTTGTCACAGGAAAGTGCCAGTGTGGGTGTCCCAGGGAAAGCGCCAGTGTGTGTCCACACAGGGGAAAGTGCCAGTGTGTGTCACAGGAAAAGCGCCCGTGTGTGTCACAGTGAAAGCGCCAGTGTGTCCACAGGAAGTGCCAGTGTGTTCACAGGTAAAGGCAGTGTGTGTCACAGGGAAAGTGCCAGTGTGTGTCATCATGGGAAAGGCCAGTGTGGTGTCACAGTGGAAAGTGCCAGTGTGTGTCACACATGAAAAGTGCCCAGTGTGTGTCACAGGGAAAGTGCCAGTGTGTTCACAGGGAAAACTGCCAGTGTGTGTCACCCAGGAAAAGCGCCAGTTGTGTGTCACAGGAAAAGCGCCACGTGTGGGTGTCACAGGGTGAAAGCGCCAGTGTTGTCACAGGGAAAGCGCCAGTGTGGTTTCACAGGGAAGCGCCAGTGTGGTGTCACAGGGAAACGCCAGTGTGTGTCACAGGGAAAGCGCCAGTGGTTGTGCCGCAGGGAAAGCGCCCGTGTGTGTCACAGGGAAAATGCCATTGGTGTGGTCCACGGGAAAGTGCCCCCAGTGTGTGTCACAGGAAATGCCAGCGTGTGTCACAGGGAAGTTGCCAGCGTGTGTCACCGGAAAGCGCCAGCGTGTGTCACAGGGCAAGTGCCGTGTGTGTCACAGGGAAAGCGCCAGTGTGTGGTCACAGGGGAAAGTGCCAGTGTGTGTCACAGGGAAAGTGGCCATTGTGTGTCCCACAGTGAAAGCGGGGGCCAGTGTGTGTCACAGGCAGTGCCAGTGTGTGTCACGGGAAAGTGCCAGTGTGTGTCACAAGTAAAGTGCCAGTGTAGGTGTCACGGTAAAGTGCCAGTGTGTGTCACAGGGAAAGGCCAGTGTGTGTCACAGTGAAAGTGCCAGTGTGTTCACAGGGAAAGTGCCAGTGTGGGTCAAGGACAGTGCCAGTGTGTGTCCAGGGAAAGTGCCATGTGTGTCACCGGGAAAGTGCCAGTGTTTGTCACAGGGGAAAGTGCCATGTGTGGTCACAGGGAAAGTTGCCAGTGTGTGCACAGGGGAAAGCCGCCCAGTGTGTGCACGGGAAAGCGCCAGTGTGTGTCACAGGGCAAAGCGCATCGTGTGTCACAGGGAAGTGCCAGTGTGTGTCACAGGGAAGCGCCGTGTGTGTTCACAGGGAAAGGGCCAGTGTGTGTCACAGGGAAAGTGCCAGTGGTGTGTCACAGGGAAGTGCCATTGTGTTTCACAGGGGAAGTGCCAGTGTGTGTCACAGGAAAGTGCCAGTGTGTTCACAGGGAAGTGCCAGTGGTGTGTCACAAGGGAAAGTGCCAGTGTGTGTCCACAGGAAAAGCGCCAGTGTGTTCACGGGAAAGCTGCCAGTTGTGTGGTCACAGGGAAAGCGCCAGTGTGTGTCACATTTAAGCGCCAGTTGTGGTGCACAGGGAAAGTGCCAGTTTGTGTGTCACAGGGAAAGCGCCTGTGTGTCACAGGGAAAGCGCCAGTGTGTGTGTCACAGTGAAAGTGACCAGTGGTGTGTCACAGGAAAGTGCCAGTGTGTGTCACAGGGAAAGGGCCAGTGTGTGTGTCACAGGAAAGTGCCATTGTTTGTCACAGGGGAAAGTGCCAGTGTGTGTCCCAGGGAAGTGCCAGTGTGTGTCACAGGGGGCAGTGCCAGTGTGTGTCACATGGAAAGTGCCAGGTGTAGTCACGAGGGAAAGTGCCAGTGTGTGTCACAGGGAAGTGCCAGT
>CM071575.1:1457365-1495409 GCA_036426205.1 Ascaphus truei
TCTGTGCCATCGTACAGAGACCTCTCCCTGTGCCATCGTGCAGAGACATATCCCTGTGCCATCGTACAGAGACCTCTCCCTGTGCCATCGTACAGAGACTTCTCCCTGTGCCATCGCCTGCTAATGTGAGCCAGGATTCACACAGACCACAACACAAATGCTATTTTTGCCAGAACATGTTGGAACAATATGATTCCAATAAAGATGTTGTTTCGGAGCAGGAACAGGGTGACACACATTTGGGCGCTCGGGGGAAGCAGCGTTATGCTATACACTTGCGCCTGCGAAGGTTGAAGGGCTCAGATCTGGGCTCACACTGGTTCATTGTTACTTTCATTTAGAATTAATGCTTCATGCATGTGCAGCAATGGAGAGATCTGCTCCAGCATTTCTTTTTCTCGGGCACTTGGATTTTAGAATTTTTTTTGTGCCATTTTCCATTGCTGTCCAGGGATAGAATAAAATGACGACCACAGGTTGCCATTAAAATCAGTAAAGCCAAATCAAAGAGAGAAATATCCGTAAAACATATTAAATCTTTAGGAATTTTGGAAATTGGTAACGTTGGTGGGACTGGGAAACAAGAATGCATGATAACATATGTCCCTCTGATTACACTTGGGGTGAGTCCAACTTTGCAGAATAATGTCTGATCTGGTGCCTGGAACAAAAACATTACTCACGGTTACAAAGGGTTAATGCAGCTTTTCTCAATCAGAAAGTGTACGATTTCCCGGCAACTGGTTCCTCTAACATAGTTCTGTGAAATACTTTCATCTATTTATTTATAAAATGTTTTACCAGGAAGTAATATATGTCAGAGAATCTATTGTATCTGATAATCCTCCCACACCCCTCACACAGAAATTCGCAGGGAAAGCGCCAGTGTGTGTCACAGGGAAAGCGCCAGTGTGTGTCACAGGGAAAGTGCCAGTGTGTGTCACAGGGAAAGCGCCAGTGTGTGTCACAGGGAAAGCGCCTGTGTGTATAGAAGGCCGCTCACCTTTCTGAGAAAAGTCTGCCATTCTGTCTTTGAAGGGCTGGAGATGTTCCTCAGGAGAGTCCTTGCAAACTACCAGCGCCTGCTTCTCACACACTGCGAAGAGAGCACACACATGTGAAACAGGACCCAGGAAAAGCCGAGTCACCCTGCAGCCGTGGGACGGACGCACCATCTGTGTAACACGCATTTACAGCTGGGGTGCCCCAGGTGTGAATCACGGCTTCTGTTACTGCTCAGAAGGTACAGTGGGGTTTATTTATCAAGGCAAAAGTGGTGACACTCTGGGGCACAAAATCTTCAATATACGTATGAAACAAAAGCAATCGTGTACATTTCAGTGATATTTTGTATATACTGCATTTTGTTGCCCCAGAATTGCAGCACATTTGCCTTCATACATAGTCATTAATGCATGTCACATGTGGATGGTATAATCATTAGATTATAAGATTTTCGAGGACAATGAAAACAGAAAACGGTGTGCTGCATTTGCATGTTTAAAAATGAACTTGGATCCTCTCCTATAATTACACCTTTTCGGATATTCCTTAAAACTATCCAGGTCAGTAGCACCCTCCTGCAGCGCGGAGTTTAAAGCCTCCCCTCCCCCGCACTGTTTTTGAAATTCACCAGAACATGGCCAGGTAGAAGGGTGACGGGTCTGGTCTGGTCGTTACTATGTAGCTGTACTTAGCTTGGAGTATTCTTAGGTGCCAACTGTATATACAGTAAGGAAGCTGAGAATGTTTACAGAGCTGCATGTCCTTCACTACAGGTTCTATGGGCTATCATGCACGGATGCCTTGCGGAGCTCTGTAACCCGGCCACGGGGGTGCAGAGTATGCACACGCTGCACTGCCAGTGCCAGGTACTGAAGTGGAAGGAGTGAGGGGGTGAGAATCAGTCCGCTCTCAAGGGGCTCGTGTACAAAAAAAAAGGGCAGAGGTTTGTCATGTTCTGTACGAGTCACACACGGGTTAATGTATTAGGAGTTATACGGAGCAATAGGAGTGTCAGGAAATAGCCCTGACATACTTTCCTAGATCTCCCTCTCTCCCAGTTCCTTTCTCTATCCACCGGGTGTGCTGCTGTTTTCTGCCCGTTCTGGGGTGCCTCTGTCTGTCTGTCTCCTTGTTGCTCCTGTCCTCTGTTTACTGTTCCTCCCTTGCCTTTGTTTTGTGTCCAGACTCCCTCTGCGCTGATCTTTTTCTGCTTGTTTCTGTATTTAGTCCTGTACTTATTAAAGGTCCTTGCCTATGATCTGGCTTGTCCCAGTTTGTTCCCTGATCCCTGGTCTCAGTTTCTGCTCCCTAGTTTGTTCCAGCTCCCCTGCTTGGACCCCAACTATCCTGCTTGCTGCCTGCCACTGAACCTTGCTTGTGACCCAAACTATCCTGCTTGCTGCCTGCCACCGAACCCTGCTTGTGACCCCAACAATCCTTGCCTGCTCCCCGCTGTTCCAGCCACCCAGGTCATATCTGCTCCTGGAGTTTCCCCTTGACAAGGAGGAGTTATAGGGAGCAGTTATATGGGGCAATAGAAGCAGTTATAAGGACAATAGGAGGAGTTAGCAAGAAGTTATATGGGGCAATAGGAGTGGTTATATGGGGCAGTAGTAGTTATTGGGAGTGGTTATAGAGGGTGGTTATTTGGGGCATTAGGAGCAGTTATAGGGGGTGGTTATATAGGGTATAGGAGGAGTTATAGCGAGAGGTTATTTGGGCAAATAGAAGATATAGATTGCGGTTATATAGGGCAATAGGAACAGTTATAGGGAGTGCTTATATGGGACAATAGGAGGAGTTATAGCAAGAGGTTATATGGGGCAATAGAAGATATAGGGTGCGGTTATATGGGGCTATAGGAGTTATAGGTAGGGTTGCCAGGTGGCTTGTCCATAAATACTGGACACAATGGTGAAAGGTGCGACGCACTCGAGAATCGTTGGTGGAGAAGAATGTTATTTATAAATGACCTGACTGGTACGTAATTTTTTCTAAATTTCACTCCAAGTATTCACCAATTTATATTCTTTTCCGTAAAAAAAATCTGGGGAAGAGTCTTGGAAGGGAGGGACCTCCCTAGGATTTTTTAGGCAATAGAAATGAAATAGTGCAAATTGGTGCACGCTTGGAGTGAAATTTAGAACAAATGATGTAATGGTCAGATCATTTATAAATAACTTACCTGCGGTCATACTGTACTGTACCGACACAGTTTATTCTTACATTTGCCCGTTATGAACGGGACTTTTCTCAGCTGGCGCCCGGCTGGCGCCGAAACGGAGCGGCGAGCGAGCCGCATCTTCCCCTTCCCGCGCGTTTTAATAAAAACGATCCCCTTCCCCTCCCCCGAACCCCTGGCTGCTCCCCCCGGCTGCGCGCTGCTTTGCACAGCTTCCCCCTTACCCCTGCTGCCTCTGCAGGCTTCGGGGATGCCGGGGGACCCTGGAACGCGTGACCGGCGCCAGGGTGGCGCCAGGGAAATCCCGAAACAAGACGCCGGCTAATCGCGACTCTCCCCACACTGCGGTGGCGGCCGCATTAGAATAAAGCGTGCCGCCACTGTACATCAGGAGTGAGCAAACTTTTTATGCCGAGCCCCCCTTTTTATCCATTGTGACATTTCTTGCCCCCCCCCCCCCCCCCCTGCTCTGATGTATCAAAATCACATGGGAAAACACAAACTTTATTAAACAGGTAACATGTAAAAAAAAAATTGAGTAAATACTACATATTTAACAGCTCAAGTTGCCAAATTTAGGCATGCGGTCCACGAGCCGTGAGAGAGCGGGTGACATCCACCAACTCTCCAAGCATGGACAAGGGTGTCCTGCATCATTTTGCAGGACGTAGCGGGGAAGTGTTTACACTTTATTTTATTATTATTTCTGTACATTCATGTATGATTGATATAGTGGCACCGACCCTCTCACTTGCAGAGGAGCGCAGCGAAGCAGTTGCAGCGGAGGAGAGCAAGGAACACACAGCGCTATTGTAGGGAGACACCGGAGGGAGGGGCGTTTGACATCAATCGCTCGGGCGTTGCTCCTCACCCGTACTCCAAATCACGTGGGCCGCCACCTCACTATCCGTTCGGCGCCCGCGCACATTTCTTGGGCCCCCCCCCCCCCCAATGTGTTGCACTGTGCATTCAATCACAACACCCCACAACAATCAAACACCCACACAATCACAACGAAAACAACCAACACTCAATCACAACAACACACACAACACTCAACAAACCAACACAACTCAACACACCAACACACCAACCACAAGAACACCATACAACCAACACAGACAAAAACACAACACAGCACACCTAATCAGACACAACACACACACATCTTTTACCTGGGGGGGAGGAGGGGAACGGAGGGAGTAACTAAACTGCTCCGGTCCCCCATGTGCTGCTGAAAAGGGCGGGGTAACAGACTGGAAGAGGAGGCTTGTCTGTGTGCGGGAAAGCCCCACAGCAAGGCCCCGCCCCCTCTGAGCAGCGCCCCCTCGCCCCACTCGCCGCCCGCACGTCACATACACAGGAAAACAGCAGTCACGGAGCTTCGGCCGCCCGTGCACGCTCTGCCCGCCCCCAGGTTTCCCACACGTCATCTCAACCCCCCCTTAAATAACTGCCCCCCCAGTTTGCGCGCTGCTGCTGTACATTACAAAAAATAACTGCCCCCTCCTCGACTCTCTCTCCCTCTCCCTATCCTCTCTCTCATCCCCTCCCCTTCTCTGTGTACATGTGTCCGGCCGTACCTGGGTCGCTAAGGACACAGCCTCACCTCTCTCTGTACAATGCTTTGTCTCATCTCTTTGTGCCCCACTCCCCAGGCTCCTGCCACCACAATCCTCTGATTGGCGAGCTGCTGCTGTGTACGGCTACGATTATAGTGCCGCGACGCGACAGTCAGGCGACGGTCGCTGGAAAAATAAAAATTGAGATGACGTCCAGCGATCGCGGAACCATCGGCGCTCCACGATCTTAATATAATGCACCACGCGACGGCGGAACATGCTTTTGGTTTTTGCTGTGACGTTGCTGTCGCCAGCACTATAGCACGCCAATGTCAGCCAATCAGGATGGAGGAGAACGCCCAGCCCCCTGCAGACGCACGGTGAAATCCCACGATTGTTACTAAGTTCCGCGAGAGGATAATACCGACAATTACATGTCAAAACCTCCCCCCCGCCACAGACATTTCCCCCTCCCCCCCGCACGACATACATTGTCCCGCCCCCACCCCGCTTCATAAACATACCTGTCCCCCTCCCCACCACCCCCCCCGTACATCCACACAACTCAGCCCCTCCCCCCCCGCAAACATACATGTCCCCCCCCCCTCCCCCCCCCCGCACACATACATTCGTATTAATCTCTCATGCTTTTTTTAAGCGGACAGAGTAACCATATACCGGAAACTCGGCAACCCTATCTATAGGAGGGGTGACAGGTGTGCAGAACAGGAGGAGTTTAAGGGAGGTAATATGGGGCAATCAGGAGGACGTATAGGGACTCAGTTATATGGGGCATAGGAGGAGTTATAGGGAGCGGTTATAGAGCAATAGGAGTTATAGGGAGCGGTATATGGGCAACAGGAGGAGTTATAGGGAGCGGTTATATGGGGCAATAGGAGGAGTTATAGGGAGCAGTTATATGGGGCAATAGGAGTTATAGCGAGAGGTTATCTGGGGCGAGAGGAAGAGATATGGGGAGCGTTTATATGGGGCAATAGGAGGAGTTTAAGGTCCAAGTAAACTGACTTGACATAGACTACATTTTACTAGAGGAGGGAATGTTACATTAATGATAATTATGCTGCAGTCTGCTCCCTGCCCGGGGTGATGTCCAAACCGGTGAAAACAACTCTCTGCTGTACTGTAATTATCTGCAGCCATCAAACCTCCCCTGTAACTGCTGGACCCCCCTCCAGTCCTGCAGGAGATGTTATCTCCACATGCAGGGGTCAGATAGGGGGACATAGGTGGCGAGAGGTGCTCAGCACGTGCAGCCAATTCTGGGAGGCGTGAACATAAGAACAACAAATCTGCAGATCCCAGCTGAATCAGAAGCAGAAGGTGCCTGCACTCATGAGGAGTTGATGGATAGTTAGTGTTCAGCTGTCAGGGTCTTGGGAGTCCCAACATGAGGACCTAAAAATAACACTGACAGATTTTTTTTTTGTTCCTATTTATGAGGGAGTAGAAGTTAAGTGAGTGATGAAAGCGGTCTCTCACTGGAATGTTGTGTCACCCATTAGGAGCGGTGTGTCACCCATTAGGAGCGGTGTGTCACCCATTAGGAGCGGTGTGTCACCCATTAGGAGCGGTGTGTCACCCATTAGGAGTGGGTGTCACTCCCTGGATTGCAGCGTCACTATTTAGGAGCGGATGTCACCCATTATGAGTGGGGGTCGATCACTGGAATGCAGGGTCACGATTTAGGAGCGGGTGTCACCCATTAGAAGAGGGTGTCACCCATTAGGAGCGGGGGTCGATCACTGGAATGCAGTGTCACTATTTAGGAGCTCCGTCCCCCACAATACAAAAAAATGTTTTCAAGGGTTAACAGTCATTAACTCTAAAATTGCTGCAGGGAGTGGGGAACATTGGAGATCAAACAGGGATCATGTTCCGACTTCCAGAGGAGAGGGCAGCGAGAAGGTCAGGAGACATGAGGATATAGGAAACTCACACAGGGCCAGGTTATACAAACAAGCCCCATTCCACCCTCCCATCTCCTGCTGAACATGCTGAGCCTGGGATCCGTATTTATATTGTTACAATATCCTGGTGTAATCTGCACTTCCCAAACATATATATGAAACATAAAAATGTTTCAATGCTCTTTATAGCACGTTTAGCACCTCCCTATAATGCCTCCTAATGTTCTATATAACCCCTTCCTATAACTACTCCTTATGTTCCTTATAACCATTCCCTAACTCCTCCTATTGCCCCATATAACCTCTCCCTATTACTCCTATTGCCCCATATAACCGCTCCTTATAAATCCTCCTATTATTCCATATAACTACTCCCTAAAACTCTTCCTATTGCCTCATATAACAACTTCCTATAACTCCTCCTCTTGCTCCGTATAACAACTCCTCTTGCTGCGTATAACCACTCCCTATAACACCTCCTCTTGCTCCGTATAACAACTCCCCTGGCTCTGTATAACCGCTCTCTATAACTCCTCCTCTTGCTCTGTATAACCGCTCCCTATAACTCCTCCTCTTGCTCTGTATAACCGCTCCCTATAACCCCTCCTCTTGCTCTGTAGTAACCGTCCCTATATCTCCTTTCTTGCTCTGTATAACACGCTCCCCTAAACTCTCTCTTGGCCTCTATTCTCTGTATAACCGCTCCCTATAACTCCTCCTCTTGCTCGATAACGCCTACCTATAATCCTCTTGCCCTGTATAAACCGCTCCCTATATCTCCTTCTCTTCTGTATAACCGCTCCCTATAACTCCTCCTATTCGTCCTGTAATAACCGCTCCTAAACTCATCCTCTTTGCTTGTTATAACCGCTCCTATAACTCCTCCTATTGCTCTGTATAACCGCTCCCTATAACTCCTCCTCTTGCTCTGTATAACCTCTCCCTATAACTCCTCCTCTTGCTGCGTATAACCGCTCCCTATAACTCCTCCTCTTGCTCTGTATAATCGCTCCTATAAGCTCCTCCTCTTGCTTGATAAACCGCTCCCTATAACTCCTCCTCTTGCTCCGTATAACCGCCCTATAACCCCTCCTCTTGCTCTGTATAACCCGTCACCTATAACACCTCCTTCTTGCTTGTATACGCTCCTATAAACCCCTCCTCTTGCTCCGTATAACCGCTCCCTATAACTCCTCCTCTTGCTCTGTATAACCGCTCCCTTGCTTGCTGAGTGAGTGGATTATCCTCAGGTAAATGAGGTCTGGGTGTCCTGTGGACATAACATCGCTGCAGTAAATATGGGTGATTATCCTTCCAAATGTGGGAGACATTTTTTTTTAAGGGGGACAATAAGAAAGACTCCCAACTGTTATTTCTGAAACCTACTCCTGAATGCAAGAACGAATCTTTAATTAAAAGCTCGCTCCTTTTATGCTACTCTTGAACAAGAAAAAAAGAAAGAAAATCAGACAAATTCTCATAAACTGTTCCTGTTCCAGCCTTTCATGTCCCAGACCTCTAACAACCTGCTAAGCATGAAACGCTATTAAAAACGTTTCTTTATGTTCCAGGTGTTAAAAAGTATCCTTACCCAAATTCCCACACCCCCGGTATCTAATCTTGGCCACTCGCTTCCCCAAACGTTATTACTATTCAAATTCTTTCTCGGAGCTGTTAAATTGTTGTTGCACAAGCGTCTGCAAAAGTATTTATGTTATTAAACCAAGAAATGTCTATATCGTGGAAACATGGCCCTGCAGATGACAGGGAGGAATTCTTGCATGGTTAAAGTCATTTCCCACAGATTTGGTTGTATGGGGTATTAAGCGCAAGTTCAGTTATTTTTATTATTGTATTGCACATCATATATTAACACGTATCTGGCTGTTTACTTATGTATCTTTTCTTATTGTGCAGAAAGGAAAACCCCCATTTTTCTGCCCTGATTTTGGACGCTGAGCGATTCCCAGAGTGAAAAAATCTGCTATAACCCGTTTGCTGCGAGCAGAGAATGTAACACATTATTGTCCAATAAGCAGGTCGCTGCTCCCTGGGGCGATAAAGAGATGGATTCAGATAATGAGATTCTTTGTCAAGGATCTAGAGGATACAGCAGCCATACAACCATACAGAGTATGACTACTTACTTCCAGACCTACACACATTTATCTTGAAGGCACGCACTCCTCAAAACCTATTATTGGAAACACCCCAATCATACAGCTGCTGCTTTACCTTCAAGGTTTTTCGGAGTTTCTCAAGTCCTTCAAGGTCCTCAAACTTCACCTGTGAGGCCAGGAAGAAATCCTGGGTCTCCGGGAGTGGGTAGATGCTCTTCTCTGTCCCAGATTCCTAGAACATCAACATCATAAACACAAGCAGACACTCTTCAAAGACTGTTCAGCCCAGGACTATCCTGTGTTGAGGGGGCCCAGTTGGGGTGTCCATCCCCCTGACCAAACCCAGTCAGAGATTCAAAGACGGAGGGGGTGACATGGGACAAAGGATGCCGCCCACCTGTTCACTGTAGTTTACATCTTACGGCTGCTTGTAAATTTAGCCTTGGGGAGATCATTGGGAGGTGGGTATTTTTTATTTCAATAATATGACCGCCCTGATTTTAGACATTCCTTGAAACATTGTGCTCTGAGGGAGGGGTGAATGTATCGCTTGATTACGTATTTGCCAGGTAGCGGACATATTGGGGTTATACCCGGAGGTAACATGAATAAGCACCTGTACTGGATCACGGACTCACCTGGTCAAGTATCGGAGATAATACTTCACAACGTAATCCATGAGGCTGACACAGTGTTCCTAGGAATGAGAGAAGAGGAGTTATTTACACTCTACGTCCGTAGCTCTTTAAATCCGAGAGTTGCTACTGTGTGGTATAAATTAACCAATGCACTGCTGGTCCCTCTGGCAGCAAGGGGGTTAAAGAATATTGTTGGATCATAGTTGTACGCACAACTTTTTACGACACTTCTAATGTAACATGTAGCCAACCTGGGTGGATATTCGGCAGGGTTTCTGCATGCAAGGGGGCAGGTAAGGGGACTTGGAATATTGGAGATTTTACTATCATACTGGACCTGCTATAAACTGCATTTTTCTACAGGTGTGGCACCTTTCCTTGGACTAGCATACGTTTTGTATAGCTCTGCAGGTGTGGCACCTTTCCTTGGACTAGCATACGTTTTGTATAGCTCTGCAGGTGTGGCACCTTTCCTTGGACTAGCATACGTTTTGTATAGCTCTGCAGGTGTGGCACCTTTCCTGGACTAGCCTACGTTTTGTATAGCTCTGCAGGTGTGGCACCTTTCCTTGGACTAGCATACGTTTTGTATAGCTCTGCAGGTGTGGCACCTTTCCTTGGACTAGCATACGTTTTGTATAGCTCTGCAGGTGTGGCACCTTTCCTTGGACTAGCCTACGTTTTGTATAGCTCTGCAGGTGTGGCACCTTTTCCTGGACTAGCCTACGTTTTAAGCCTTGTAGGTGTGGCACCTTTCCTGGACTAGCCTACGTTTGTATAGCTCGAGGTGTGGCACCTTTCCTTGGACTAGCATACGTTTTGTATAGCTCGCAGGTGTGGCACCTTCCTTGGAATAGAACGTTTTGTATATGCTCTGGCAGGTGTGGCACCTGGCACTCTTTCCTTGGACTCAACGCCTACCGGGTTTTTTTGTTTTTTTGTATAGCTCTGCAGGTGTGGCACCTTTTCCTGGACTAGCCTACGTTTTGTATAGCTCTGCAGACACTTTGCAGAGGACAAAACCCATGGAAATGGGAAACATAAGAATTAAAATGATATGGTTTTATCTTATCCGTGCTTATAGTGCCGGCGATGCGATGTCGCCCGAAAAAAAATGCATTGCCACCGCCGTGTGCGCTTATAGGGCGCGCGACGGAGCGAAACCTGGTAGCCGGCAAAATTTGATTTTTCAAGGGCTGTCGCGTCACGTGACGGCCTTGAACCAATCAAATTGCCGGATACACGCAACGCTGCCGCCTGGCGAAATATAACTTTCGCCGGTGCAACGGCGACGTCACCCGTCGTGTCGCCATCGACGGCACTATAGGCACGGCCTTACTCTCTCAGAGATGATGAGGGATCCCACACACTGACCTCAGTCTCACTTACATGGACATTGTTACAATGTAATCGTTGCTAATTCAATGCCACATGCTAGGCCTGGTTCAGTTTGGTTCCAATGCTCACCGTGCTCTTAACGTCCTTCAGCTTGGGCAGGATTTCCAGCCCGAATCCATCCGCCTGCCCCCGCGTCCGGTTTCCACCATTCATGTAGTTTCCAAAAGCAAGGATCAGGCCCATGATATCCTTCACACTGTCCATCTCCAGCAGGCCCTGCAGGGGTTGTGGGGGGGAGGTGAGAGCGCAAAGCAATATAACTATATGCAACACATCTGTCAGAGGCAGGGTTAATAACACTCATGGTTCATTAGGACAAGAAGAGTTAAGAGCTATTGACAGCAGCTTTAAGTGAGAATTTCCAATGTGATTAACCAATCAGATTGCTCCAAGCTGCAACACTTCCCCTACTAAAAGTGTTTAATGGAACATTTAGAAATGGAACACTCGGATTGGCTGTTGCCTTGGATACATGAACCTCCCAGCTTTGATGTCAAGACAGTTACATAGTAGATGAGCTTGAAATAAGACTTATGTCCATCAGGTTCAACCTATGCTAAATTTAGACAGATACCTTATCCTATATTTCTATTTACAGTATTTTGATCCAGACGAAGACAAACAAAAAACCCCAGTGACACATTATACGATGATATCTCGTAAGGGGAAAAATAAATTCCATCCTGGCTCCAAATATTGGCAATCAGATTAATCCCTGGATCAGCATCCTTCCCATGTATACTTATTTGGTATATCCCTGTACACCTTTCCTTGCTAAAAAGATGTCCAACCTTTTTTTTAACAAATCTATTGTACCTGCCATCACAGTCTCCATGGGTAATGAATTCCACATTTTAACTGCCCTTACTGTAAAGAACCCTTTCCTTTGTTGCTGGTGAAATCACATTTTCTCCAACCAAAGGGATGACTCTTAATATATAGTTTTTATTTAGCTTCTTTTTTTTTAATGTGGCTAATAGGTCAGTAGCCATAATTATATGGAGGGGGCTTAGGTGTTATTGAGAGGAGGGTAGTAGAGGTGGGTGTTTTGAATAGATGCCTTGGGTTCGAGGGTAACCAGCTGTATGCTTTACTAGCCTTTATGGCATGCAATGGGTGGACACTTAGGATAAGGTGGGGTGTTAAGGTGAGTATAAGCTCTCCTGGTCAGGGTTCTCCTTTCCCATTGTGTGATTTAGTTTGTTGCACTTATTGTATTATAATTCCTTGTACTGTATTGTCTGTGGGCACTATATAATTAAAGACAAACATTATTAACACCTTAGTTTCCATGCGATACATGACAAAATACATCATGACCAAAATGGATGCCAATGAGTTATTAATTCATGCTAATTTAAATATGTCAAATATATTTCTAAAGATTTAAAATGATCATATTTCCCAGACATCTTAGGTGTGTTAAAGCTGCAGTTCAAGCAATATCCTACATGTGTTTTACTTATTTTTTAATAAGTCAGTTATGTATTATGAGAAAATGTTTTAAAGATATTTTTAATGTTTCTAATGTAGGAAACATTTCCAAAGTGACAGCCCCTTCCCCTTCTGATAGGCTCTGGCTCTTGAGCCCCGTCCCTCTCTCTCTAGCAGTGCACCAATTGTATCTATTAACTGCCCAGTCAATCATATTCCAGGACTACATTGCCCACAATGCTGTGCAAGAACTGAATTAAATAGCCCAGAGCAAGCGATCGATTACCGGAGAACAGATCGATCTGTAGCTTAGCTAATCACTTGTCAGTGTGCAGATTGTATTGATGCACATATTGAATGGGGAAAATATATATATATTTTAAAATGGCATCTTGAACTGCAGCGTTAACAGATATCTCACCTCTAAAGCAAAATGCTTACTTTGACTACACCTGAGGGAGGCGAGAGTTGTGCGATCTTTTCTGTCTGTACAAAATGTGCAGATCGTAGGAAACAAAAAGCCTCGTTTGGACATGTGCCAGGTGCTTGATGAATACGGCGAGCTGATTATATGCACTTATCAGACTTTAATAAAGAGGTGCGTCTGTGTGTTAGTGCATTTTGTAGCTGGCAGCATTGATGGGATGTGGTTACTTTGTTGCACTGCACTCATTGTTTTCATGTAGCACTGAACATACTCACAGCACAAGCATGGATAACCATGTCCACCTTCCTGCGCACAGAGATTATTCCCTCTGCAAAGACGGATTGGAAGATGATGCACTGGGAGCGCTCGGAAAAGTTTGGGATCTGAGACAACTCGTACAGGAACCTGGTAACGAGACGGAATAACACTACAATTACACACCGTCACTCCTCCCCATATGGGAACATTGTAAGCTGTGTGGAACAGGGGCTCCGCTCAGCTCATATTTATACATTCAACAGTTTCAGCGACTTTGTACATGAGGTGTAATCCCGTGAACCGCTCTCTATGGGGAATTCACCGAGTCACAGATTATACATACACATAATATTCCCAACAGGAACACTACTAGCAACCATGGATGTAGAATCACTTTACACAAACATCCCCCACAAAGATGGGATTTCAGCCTGCAGATACTTTCTGGGACCGCAGGAGCCACTCACAGAGACAGTGACTAAATGCATCAAATTCATTCTGACCCATAACTACTTCATATTTGGAAATGACACATACCTCCAGAAAACCGGGACCGCTATGGGCACTCGGATGGTGCCACAGTATGCCAATCTCTTCTGCGTAAAACTGGAAACCCCTTACATACCTTCGGTACAACGATGACATCCTCATGATTTGGACCTCTGGTAGACAGGACCTCATACAGTTCCATGAGAACTTCAATACATTCCACTTGACCATCAACCTCAAACTCACCCATTCCCCGGACGAAGTATATTTCCTAGACACCACCAATACTATAAAGAACAACCAACTACAGACGTTTGTATACCGCAAACCTACAGACAGAGCCAACTATTTGAGGGACAACAGCTTCCACCCGACACAGACCAAACATGCAACCATCTACAGTCAAGCCATACGATATAACTGGATATGCTCCGACACAGCAGACAGAGACCAGCGGATTAAAGCCTTGAGATCAAATTTTATAAACCGTGGATATAACCACAGAATTGTAGACCAGCAAATTCACAAAGCCACCAGAATACCAAGAAGTGATGTCCTTGAATACAAACAGAAAGAGACAAGAGATAGGGTACCTTTGGTGGTCACATATAACCCACACCTAGGAGCAAGATCGCCAGGGAACTACAACTCATCCTACAGGAAGATACAAGACTGCAACAGGTCTTCCCTGAAACACCCTTATTATCATACAGACAACCTCATAATCTCAAGAATATTATGGTAAGGAGTAAAGTATTATCTATCTATCTATCTATCTATCTATCTATCTATCTATCTATCTATTTATCTATCTATCTATCTATCTATATAGATATATAGATATATATATAGATGTATCTGTACTGTGTTAGCCGAGCTTAAACCATGGATATAACCACAGAATTGTTGACCAGCAAATCCACAAAGCCACCAGAATACCAAGAAGTGATCTACTTGAATACAGCCACAAAGAGACAAGCGACAGGGTACCTTTGGTGGTCACATATAACCCACACCTAGAAGCCTTACGCAAGATCGCCAGGGAACTACAACCCATTCTCCAGGAAGATACAAGACTGCAACAGGTCTTCCCTGAAACACCTTTATTATCATACAGACAACCTCATAATCTCAAGAATTTTATGGTGAGGAGCAAAGTATTCAACAATACAACTGAATGCGGGACAAGACCATGCCAGAACGCAAGATGTAAAATCTGCGCAATGCTCCACACAGCGAGCACAATACAAATACCACACAGGAATCTGGAGTACAAAATCAGAGGAAGGTTCACCTGTTCCTCCAGCAATGTTGTGTACCTCATCATGTGCATGAAATGCCCATGGGGCTGCTACTACATAGGTGAGACAGGACAGGGGCTAAACAAGAGAATTAATCTACATCGCCACAGCATCACACGCGGAACAAGAGACAGTCCTGTCGGCGAACATTTTCTGATTCTGGCCATAAGATGAATGATCTGAAGGTGGCCATACTCAAAGGTAATCTTAGAACACCGAAAGAGACACGGTTGCATGAATACAAATTTATGCAACTGTTCGGGACACTTAGCGGTGGACTAAACTGACACCGCAGTTTCATGAGTCACTACTGACACAAGAGAACACTCTTCCAATGAGTGCTAAAGGCCATGTCTATACATACTGTGCTATATGATTGCACACAAAGCTGTCTCTTACACATACAAATTCTCTATGTAATTCCATCCCTATATACAAATAGGGACCATGTAGTATCTACACACACTTTTAGTAATGCAACAACCTCTTACATTTCCACACCTACCCACACCGTTGGTCTACACTCCCACTCCACACACACCTTTTGTAAAGCGCTGTATACACTGTGGGAGCTTTATAAATTTACATTTACATACATACACACACACACACTCTTACATCACTAACATTCAGGGTCTATTTAACACCTCAAGTCAGTGGTGCGTAAAGTGGGGGGGGGGGCGTGCCCCCCAGCGGTGGCGCAGGATTTTTCTGGGGGGGGCGCGGGTGGTTGCAGAGGCCCAGCACTCTTCCCCAAGGCATTTAAATTCAATGAGGGGGATCGCGTGAGGCCCCTGCAACTCTAAAACGTACCTGGACTCTGCCGGCGTCACTCGTGTCCATGGCAACGCGCCATCAAATGACACCGCGGGGTCATGTGACATGACCCCGCGGCATTATTTGGCACTGCATGAGGTAAGGAGGGGGGGCTCAGAATGGAGAAAAGCAGGCAGGGGGGGTGAAGGAAAAAAAGTTTGCGCACCCCTGCCTCAAGTCATAAATCGCATTCCGCACAGGGGGGAGTGATAGGTCTCAGTCACAGATTACATTCCAAGATGCACTGTTTTTAAGTTAAACCTTGCTTGCTTTATTCATTGTAACAACGCCGGAAGAAGAGATCAGTGTATCTCGAAAGCTTGCACAAATAAAAGCATCTCTCTCTCTCGACTAGTCTGGGTTGGGTGGTTTGGGTGACTGACTGATTTGGGTGACTGACTGACTTGGGTGGGTGACTGACTAACTTGGGTGGGTGACTGACTGACTTGGTGGGTGACTGACTGAATGGGTGACTGACGGTGGGTGACTGACTGGGTGGGTGACTGACTGGGTGGGTGGGTAACTGGATGGGTAGGTGACTGGGTGGGTAGGTGACAGACTGACTTGGTGGGTGACGGACTGGGTGGGTGACGGACTGACTGGGTGGGTGAGGGACTGACTGGGTGGGTGACTGATTGACTGGGTGGGTGACGGACTGACTGGGTGGGTGATGGACTGACTGGCACACACACACACACACCTCTCATTCATTGTGCCTCATAATGCATTTGTTTATACACTAGATCCAATTTATTCATGTATGGGCCATGTTCCTGTGTCTTTATGCTTAACATCTGTCTGTATCATATTTTACATTCTGTATTATACATTAACTCAACCCTTTGTGTGGGGTTTAATGGAAGTTTTACATCATGCTCTATGTCAGCGGTGCGCAAATTGGGGGGGCTGAGAGATTATCCCCTCTCGTCTGTGGCTTAGAGATACTCTCTAAACTATCCACGGCCTGCTACCACATCATGGCCCGTAAGTGGGGTTTTCAGCCGCAGCAGCATATCTCTCAGTGGGACTTGTCTCATATTTTTATTATCCTTTATGCTCATTACTTTGTGTTGTTTTATTAAATGTTTCATTGTTATCAGTCACCTGTTGTTTATCTCAGCATCTTGTCTTAATGTTATAGTTTGTCTTGATTCAATCTCACAGTATTATGCTATGTATTTTGTTTGTTTTTATTTCATGTACAAAATGTCATCGATTGGAGTATGTCCTGATATGTAAAACCATAGAATTCAAAGAGAGAGTACTTTCTTTTTCACACCACTGTACCTGGTGTGTACGCTCCTTCATCAAGCCCCTGGACGAAGCTAAGGGCGAAACATACGTCAGGGCTTTCCTCCTGTGTGTATTCCCTGAGCTCCTCTTCACGAACTGCTGTTGGGTGAAAGCTCCTGTGTTTCGGACTTACCGAAGGATTTCTCACACTTGCGGTCCTGTTAGCAATCCTGTCAGCAGCTCCATTTGCGGTTTCACGTCTCCCTGCATATACCGGAGGCCAAGTACCTGGCATTTATGTCCACGATCAGTGTCATCATTGGCACCTTATCTACTCTAGTAGTGCTGTTATTCTAGTACACTTATCATGGACTAATACATTGGGACTGCTATTAATTACTCCAAGCTGTGTGTATTGATGTATATTTGCCTATCTGGGACCTTGGTCCTTTATTACATACTCTACAGAGCTTGTATTATCTAGTTCTTTATTCCCTTGGTATGTGCCTGTCCGTTTAGGTTCACTACATTGTAGTCTGTTCTATTAAGTGTTATTCACATACTGTAGACTGGCCGGCCGCATTTGTTAAAGGCAGCTTACATGCCTTTTTACCATCATCTTCTTAGTGTCAGCTACTCTAATTAGTTAACCCAGCAGTTGCTTTCTCTCCACTTCAGGGCAATTGCCTTTCTATAGTGTTACTGTGTTGGTACAGGGACTGTTTTAGTATTATTGTATGTGATGTGTTTAATAAATGTATATATTTTTTGGTTCACTTGAGTGCTATTTGTGGGATACTTTTCTTTTTCTCTCTCCCTGTTGACATTGCTTTACTCATCTCAGTACCTTGTATCTTTCTAGTCTGATGCAGGCAATCCTTTTAGTTTACACACACACTCTGAGCAGTTGGCACTCCCGTAGGCAGCGTACGCTTGAGTGCTTCCTCGTGATTACCTGACTCCGGAACGGTATTGTGTGTGTGTGTGTGTTTATATATATATATACACACACACACACACACACACACACACACACACACACACACACACACACACATATACACACAAATAAACACACACACACCCTTCACACACCACAGCACACCCAACCACACACATATATAACACACACACACACACACACACCTACACACACACACACTACACCTGCGCCCCCACATTAACCCCACCCATCTACCATCTCTCGATTGTATTGAACAAATAAAATAGAGATCAATAGATATTGGAGAGACAGATAAAATAGATAGAAAAGATAAATAAATGTGCAGCTGTGCAGCGGCAGCAATGCTCTCATGAAACAATACATGTTCATTGCACACAGACAATAGGACGTGTCTGTCCCCGGTGATAACTCCAATATCTCAGAGGATAAGCAGAAAACCTCTTACTGTTCCGGTTTGTCCAGCAGCTTCACGTCCTCTGCTTTGGATGTCTGGTAATGTTTCTTGATGGTTTCTAGTTCCTCTTTCTGAGCTCTCTGTGTTGGGACAGAATGAATGTGCAACAATGAACAAAGTCTGGGTGCAAAGTATTCTGGGAATGTGACAACAAACACGTAGGGATGTAGCTGCTGCATGACAGAGACGATAACATAGTAACATGGTAACTGATATGGAAAAAGGAAAGACACGTCCACATGCAGACGTGTCCCTTCTATGAAACCACCTCATACGGCCACTTTTATTATCCATTTTATGCACTACAGACGTCTGTGCAAATAACACACTGATGTTTAAAACAGAACGATTATACAATACAGGGATAGGAGCAGCAGACACACCTAATATACAGGGGGATAGAGGAACATAAATGAATAACCGGGATTTAAAGAGAATAAGTGTTTCTATGTATCTATGTTCTCCTAATACAGGGGTCGGTAACCTGTGGCTCGTTCCGCTCCTACTTGCGGCTCTCTGAAGGTTGCCGACCCCCAGCTGCTGCCTCTCCCCCTCACTACCCTGCCGGTGGCTGCGTGGGGGCCCGGCCGGCACTGGTCGGGCCTCTTGTTGCCGCCGGGCCCGACATCTCCCCAGCTGCTAGCCTGCCTCTGCTGTACTGTCCCATGCTGGGCTTCCATGCCGGTGGGCGCAGCAAGTTCCGGCGTGAGCCGACGTCGCAGAGCCCTGGGTGGGACAGTACAGAGAGAGGCAGGCTGGCAGCTGGGGAGACGTCGGGCCCGGCGGCAACAAGAGGCCCGACCAGCGCCCACCTCCCCAAAACCACCAGCAGGATAGTGAGGAGAATGACAGCAGCTGGGGGTCTGGAGCCCAATGTAAGTCTGTATATATATATATATATCACAATTATTAAGGTTATGGTGGGTAAAAAAAGTGACAAAAACCCTCCACAGTAAAGCATAAAGCAACTGTAAATATTCCTGTATATTGCATGTCATTTCCCAGAATCCCTTGCTGCAGTGGAAGTGCTGTGTACTGGGTGATAATGGTGAAAGACAGGGTTGCAGACCTGCCTAAGACATGCAAGTGAATATACAGGAATATTTACAGTTGCTATATATAAATATATATAATATATATATATAAAAATAATATGTGTGTATTGGGGGGGCAGTGTGTGTGTATTGGGGGGTTTGTGTAGGTGTTTGTTTTTTGGGGGGGTAGTGCATGTATGTATTGTGTATTTGTAAATGACACGGTTTTGCACAGAAAAACAATGAAAAAAAACTAAATAAAGGGACTTATTATTGTGAGATGCATTTTATTTCCCCACATATTTTGTTGTATTTTAATGCTTATACAGTATATACCTATTAGTGTGTGTACAGTATATGTGTTTGTGGGGGTGTAATATTCAAGAATGTGTTGCGGCTCTCGGAATATTTTGGAAAAAGACATTTTCTATAAAATGGCTCTTCTTCGGTGAGAGGTTGCACATCCCTATCCTAAACCCTCTCTAATCGGTTTCCGCGCTGCTCACTACTGAAACAGCACTAACCGAAGTAGCAAACTACCTCCACATAGCTAAATCCCAAGGACATTACCCCCTTCTCATTCAATTCCACTTGTCTACAGCCTTTGGTACTATTGACCACCCACTTCTCCTTCACACTCGCCACTACCTTTGTGTTAGGGGCAAAGCCATCTCCTGTCTTTCTTCCTACCTCTGTAATTGCACCTACAGTATCGCACAACCATTCCTTGCTTGACTGGATTCTGTCCTCAAACCCCAGCAGAATCCAATCCTCTGGCAGCCTTCCTGACATTTTCAGTGACCATGCAATAGTGTACTGTGTAAGGAAAATTAAACCGCCCCAATCAAGCCCTAAAGTTCTCCTCACTAGAACATTTAGAAACTTTAACCCACAACAGTTTCTGGATGACCTTACCAACTGCCCTTGGCACAGAATCGATTTAATTCCCGACCTTGATTCTGCGCTCGACTATTTCCCTTCCACTATATCCACCTTCCATGGGTTACACCTGACCTTATAGCACTCTACCAGTTCAGGGATGCCTTGTGGAAAAGCCACAAAGTAACTGGCACTACCAAGGATCTCAATCACTACAGATGCCTGTGGAACATGTGCACAAGGCAAACAAGGCATGCAAAAGCACAATATTACTCTGACAATCTCCACCAAAATACATCAAACCCAGCTAACTTCTGGAAGGTTATCAACAACATATGCTAGCCTTCTAACCATCAACAGCCAAGTAATATCAATAAGGGGGATATTACTCTGACAAACACCACTGACATTGCAAATGCATTCAACGATTACTTTGTGGGGTGTGCTACTAACTTATTAGCGAAACGCAACCCAAACCACAAACCTGAATCTCATCCTGGGAGTACCCATATAGCCCCACCCCCTCCCAACACTGCCCACAATTTTCAATTTGGCCCAGTATCCGAAGAGGAGATTACACAAGCGCTCCTCAAATTAAAACTAAGCAGCCAATGTGGACCTGACCTACTACAATCTAGGTTCCTAAGACTTGGTGCCCCAGCAATTGCCAAACCAATTGCTTCCATAGTCAACTCTATCCTGTCTGCCGGCTATATCCCTAAGACCTGGAAAACTGCCAGAGTTGTCCCAATCTTCAAAAGTGGGGACAAAAACACTGTCTCAAACTACAGGCCAATCTCCCTTCTCCCAATCCTATCCAAAGTCATGGAAAAATGTGTCCACTCCCAATTAAGCGATTACTATAACAAAACAAATTTCCCTAGCCAATTCCAATCAGGCTTTCACCCCAAACACTCCACGGTAACTACCCTGCTAAAAGTTTGCAATGAAATCCAGTGTGGAATGGAACGGGGTCAACTCACTGGTGCAATATTCCTAGATTTTGCAAAAGGCTTTTGATACTGTTGATCATGCTGTCCTGCTTAACAAACTCCAGAGCTCTAAAATAGGGAAGCATGCTTTAAACTGGTTTCATTCCTACCTATCAGGTAGATCCCAACATGTGTCCATATCTGGCTCTAACTCTAACCCCTTGGATATCACCTGTGGTGTCCCGCAAGGCTCTGTTCTGGGGCCCCTACTCTTCTAAGTGTTCATTAATGATCTTCCCACAGCTTGTAAGGAAGCCTCAATACACATGTATGCAGATGATACAATCCTATATGCACACCGCCATAGCCTCTCTGACCTTGAACACATACTTCAGTCTGACTTTTTGAGACCCGAAAACTGGATTTCCCAAAACAAACTGTTTTTAAACACTGACAAGACTGTAACAATAGTATTTGGGACCAAGACTAAATTTTTAAAGCTTCCAGTGACTGAGCTCCAGATCAGAACCAACGCTAACACCACCCTAACTCCTGTTACTAGTTTTAAATACCTGGGCTTATGGTTTGACTCCCACTTAACATTCGGGATGCACATTGATACCCTGACATCCAAAACCTATGCCAAACTAGGGGTACTTTACAGGAACAAATCCTCCCTAAGCCTGCTGGTCAGAAAGCGTATTGCACAGCAGATGCTAATGCCAATTATCGACTATGGAGACATACAGTAGTATATGGCTCGGCACCCCAAACCCACCTTGGCAAACTTGACACCCTCTACAATTCAATTTGTCGTTTCGTTCTCCAATGCAACTACAACACACATCACTGCGAAATGCTCAAAGAACTAGATTGGTCATCACTCGAGTCTAGGCGCAAAGTTCACCTTCTCTGTCTTGCCTTCAAATACTTTCTGGGCAAGCTACCCAGCTACCTGAACAAGCTCCTCACCCCTACCACATGCAGCACCTATCACCTGAGATCAGACTCCAAAAGACTGTTCATGGTCCCAAAGCTCAACAAAGTATCCGGCCGCTCCTCCTTCTCTTACCGTGCACCCCAAAACTGGAACAATCTACCGGAGACTCTCACATCCACCACCAGTTTAAGTTCTTTCAAAACTAAGGCTGTCTCACATTTTAATCTGGTCTGTAACTGTTACATAAGCCTATAATATACATCTTCTCTAACTGTGCATGCAATGTATTGTATATAATGTATATCCTGTTCATTTATGTAACTGTATTTGTAACCATGTATTATTTGTCATATTATCTATGCCCAGGACATACTTGAAGACGAGAGGTAACTCTCAATGTATTACTTCCTGGTAAAACATTTTATAAATAAATAAATATTGCCAACTCCTCTTCTTCCTCCGTTGATCCATCTGTTGGTGTACCCCAAGATTCTGTTCTAGGACATCTCCTCTTTTGTCACTATAGTGACCTTATTAATTAGTTTGGCTTCAAGTATCACCTGTATGCAGATGACACCCACCTGTATCTCTCCCACACCGAACCTCACATTGCAGTACAGTCCCAGGTCTCCAACTCTCACAGCAATCTCATCCTGAATGGTAGCTAGACGTCTAAACTCCATATGTCAAAGAGTGAGCTGCTCATAATCGCACCTAAATCAAGTAAAACATGTCTCTGTTCCGCGACTGTTAATGCATCCCCTCGTTCTCTCACGTCTGCACTACTGCAATCTTGTTCTCATTGGCCTCTCTAGCTTCCAGCTTTCTACCCTTCAGTCTATTACAAATGCTGCTTAGACAATAAACTTGCTCTATTCTCGTGCAGTCCCTGCATCTCTCCTGAAAACACTCTGCCGGCTCCCTATTAAATTCCACTCTCAAAATAAAACTATTTTTCTCTTTTAAGGTTCTCCGCTCCTTAGCACCTCCTTATAGTTGAGTTTAATCTCTCACTATACCCCTATACGCACTGTATACTCTGCTCAAGCCTGTCCTATCTATACCCCCTCCGTGTCATTACAGCTCTCTCGCTTGTTGCATCCTACCTCTGGAACCCGGGAGCACTTACATTTTCATACAAAGCTTCCAGGGTCTCCAGATCCACCACAGAATCGTCCACATTTAGAATAGCTGCAAATAAAAAGGACAATATGTAAGGAAGGGGGGACATTCTCCCAAACTCCAGGCTGTGAGAGAACAGGTTAAAGTGTGACAATGTAATGCACAAGCTGCGGTTAGAAGCAGCCATATTAATAGAGACGCACATAATGTAAGAAATAGTGCTACACGACCTGGCAAATAAAAAAACCCCTTAAAGGTTTTTTGGGTTGTTCAGCAGGAGGTAGAAATCCTGATCCTACAAAGTAATCTGCAGACATAAAGTACTGTACGAAACCCGAGTGCATCGAAGGCATTTTACAACAATATTTGGGGTACATTTAGAACAGTGGATGTGGTAAAAATGACCTAAAGCTGCATGTTTACATTCTGACCACATGTTGTGAGGTTAAACCTAATCAGCCTGGTCACTGGTAACAATGTAACCAGAGAGCCAGTGTGTCTGTCCGGGACAGAGGCAGCAAGTACCAAAGGCAATATCACTGATGGAATGAATACCGACAGCAGTGATATGATCTTTGCATGTGGCACTAAACAAGACTGTAGGTCTCCGCTCCCGTCATGTCACACTCTCCCTCTCCAAAATGGATGTGGCTGTTCTAGACTAAACAAAAGATGACACGGCCTCTCAGTGACTAGCGTCAGCCATCGGCTGGAAGTTCTCCGTGTCACTCACTGCTGTCCCCTCGAGGTAACCCCTTAGTGCCAGAGGGATCAGAAACACATTGCCTTAGGGTTAAAGTCACATGGGAAAAGACTAGAGACACCCAGGTCTTGTGCTCTCTTCTTATAACAGGACATTCAGCCCACAAAGCAGCATCGTACTACACAACTTGTATTGTTCCCATCGCAAGTACAACAACCACACACTGATATTATCCTGTCTGAATTGCACAAATCCAAAAGGTAATCAGATTTATTTTATTTAAAATACCTTTTTTTTTAATCACTGATAAGAATATTCTGTTTGCCAGGTATGTCCTGAGTTTTATTAAAAATAAACAGACATTGAAGAGACGGAATTGAGTAACGCGGGAGAGAGCGGACAGCTTCAATGTTCTAAAGCGGTCAGTGGTCGTCATAAGAAATCTGTGACTTTAAATGAGGACAGTGTCCAGTTTCGTTATTAAACTTGGGGCCAACTCAGGCGTCCAAAGGATGATGCTATGATAAGTAATAAATGCTGCACTATGTTGGAATGGATCCTGGGATTTATAGGAGTGTCCCTAAGTAATGTCACAGGGATGTGACACGGGAGACACCAGGTTCCACTGACCTACAAAATCTACCTACCATATATAAAGGTGATTAAATGGCAAACATATAAAGATCTGTCCAGTAAAATGTGGATATGAAGGCCGAACAGCAGCTTACTGTCCCCGTAGCGAGGGATTTACATTGAATGTATGTAGTATAAACCACCTCTTATATCTCCAGGAGATTAATTCCATCAGTATCTAGCCAAGTAAAGGCTTTTTGCCATCCAAAATAAGACATGCTTGTGATAGGCTCCTCTGGCTTCAGACTACTTGACATGTAACCAGCTTCATTGTTCCAAGTGATAACACAACATATGCCAGTGTAACTCAGAATATACTCAGAGTTTCCATACCTATCACTAGCTACACAGGAGATACATACTGCGATATCTCCCAACATAGCTGCTAAAGATATAGCCAGCAAGGGGAGTTCATTTTGAAATAGACCCCAGCACGGAGTTCCACCTGCTGATTCACGCTACACTTGTACCCACGGTCATATTGATGCACAGGAAAGTGACACATTTTTACCCCTACAGCTATTAGTGCAAAACACTGAACCCCCATTTCAGACAGTGCAACGCTCTGCGCACTGCAGCTATTTTACATGCTATTGTTAGATAGCACAAGTTGGGTTGGAATCACTATACATTGCAGCTCGCTCATTTTTGCGAGGCATTATTTTTTTTTTATCAAAGTACTTTTACAAGATTCTCCAGATAGCCCAAATCTCTCCTGGGCCCCCTGCCATAGCAGACAGCCCCCATCCCTCCTGCCCCCTCTCATAGCAAACAGCCCCCACCCTGCTGGCCACCCTCAGATAGAAGACAGCCTCCACCCCTCCTGCCCCCCTCCCATAGCAGACAGCCCCACTTCTCATAGCAGACAGCCCCCACCCCTCCTGCCCCCCCACTCATAGCAGACAGCCCCCACCCGTCCTGGGCTCCCCCTCTCATAGCAGACAGCCCCCACCCCTCCTGCCCCCCTCTCGATAGAAACAGCCCCCACCCTGCGGCCCCCTCATATAGAGACACCTCCACCCCTCCTGCCCCCCTCCATAGCAACACAGCCCCAACTTCTCCATAGCAGACCAGCCCCCCACCCCTCCTGCCCCCCCACTCATAGCAGACAGCCCCCACCCTCCTGTCTGGGCCCCCCCTCTCATAGCAGACAGCCCCCACCCCTCCTGCCCCCCTCTCATAGCAGACAGCCCCCACCCCTCCAGGGCCCCCCTCCCATAGCAGACAGCCCCCACCCCTCCTGCCCCCCCTCCCATAGCAGACAGCCTGAAAAGTGTTAATGTTATGAAGTGCGTCTGCGTGAAGCTCACCATGTAATGCAAATTAGTCTCATTAAAGCCATTCACCCCTGGTGGTTTTTCACTTCCCTCCACCATACACTGTCAGCCCCCTGAATATCTCACCTACACCTCCCAATAACACCAAAGGAAGCAGACGCATGCTGTGCAAGGCTGGTAATTTTATTGGGTTCCTCCACCTTTAAAAAACCCGTTACAAGGCCGGGTCTGGTTTCTGAGCTCCTTTTTTGCAGGGAAATTAAGGCAAACATTTTTATGTGGCCCTATGGTGTCTGCTCAGTGCAAGAAGAATTTATATACAGCAGCGTCATTAGCACAAAGTTGCCCCCATTAGGATATAATAACCGTCAGCAGGGACAGAAAGCAGAGCAGGAGCCAGCGCTCAGGCCAGCAGGCGCTCATAAAAAACACTTGCCAGCGACGTTTCACACGCTCTGCTTATTGCATTGTTTTAAGTAGAAACTTTCCTTCGCGCTCTCTGCGCTTTAACACACTTAATTCAACATGATTATACAGCCCTTTCTGCTCAACACTTTACCGCTCGTATCTTGTAAAGTGCCGCCAGGGACTCGGATTACAAACAATAATAGCACAGACAGTCCCTGCCCCGCAGAGCTTACAGTCTAATGTAAAATACAAACATTACAATATCATAGTCACATAAAGGAGAATATGAACACAGAGCGTCCAATTCTGTACATCAAATACACACTGTTCTTTTGTCATTAATAAGCTGTGACAATGTAATTATTATATAGGTATTTAAAGCAGCAATATTACATCCCCCTTCCCCCCTTATTTGTATATGTAAAGCATGTGGCAACGCATAATTCTACATTCTTACCTACACTGGCAATCGTTGGTGCTCCTGCTAGTGTGGATCTGTAACAATCCCGATCGTGCGCCTAACTAAAGGCTGCTTCAGTCCGTGTAAGACCAAGACCCCAGTGGCCGCTGCGGTGCAGGTTACGGCGTGCGTGCCGCACACAAGGCACAACCCTCTTCGGGGCAGGCCCCAGTCGGCGTGCGTGCACAAGCCGCGATGCGTGACCGCCTTGGCCAAAAGACAAGATTTTTGTCTTTTCTGTCGGCGGCAGATCAGCTAATGAGGGCGAACCAGCTGCGTCATGTCATGGCCGCGCCCCCGCCCCCCCCCTTTTCGGATCTCCTGCTCTTCAACCACAGACCACAGGTCGCGGCTGAAGCGGGTGCACTCGCCACCAGACATGCAGCCGTGAGCACTGGGACCGCAGTCTAACTCAGCAGCTACAATGTATCATTATATTACTACGGCAACATTATCTATTGTTACAGCTGTAATATTGGCAACAAAGTGTTGCAAAGATCTTGCACTGCTTGCGTGTGCGAAAACCTGCTATAGAAATCAAAGAATGCTTTAAAACTCATTAAAAATGTTATTAACATTTGAATAATAATAATAATAATGAAAATACAGTAAGTATTATCTAATACTACAGAGCTGATTTATTTTGAATCGTATAAGATTTCACATGTTTTGCTGCTTTAATGTCAATGAATCAGAAGCAGTCATCACAAGGCGGGTGGGACAGGTATGTGGAGCAATAGGAGGAGTTTTACGGTGCAGTGAGATGGAGCAATAGGAGGAATTAGAGGGAGTGAATACAGTCCGATGAAAGCACTAGGCCTGAGTTTATGCATCATTCCAAATACAACGGATATACCAACATTCTGCTCTCTCCGGAGCAAAGAAGGATTCGCTCCCTGAAAAAAGAAGGTATTTTTCCATTTGGAAACATTTTGGAGCATTTCACAAAGATGCGTTATGAGAGTGAGGGGTTCTGTGGGGGGGGAAAGTTCTATATTTGAACAGAAATGCTCTTTAAAAAAACAAAAAAAACATTTTGTAGATCATTCTCTGAAAGCTAAAACTTCAATACTCCGCTGAAGAGAGATTGAGTTTACTGGAAATGTACTTTCTCCGTCTCTGCAAATATCCCCACAAACCATTAAACACAGCAGCCCAGAGTGTATATTTGGGAAGCTTACAAAAGTGTCAGGAACGAGCCAGCAAGACTAATTATGACTCTGTAGTCCTGTCCGAACGTCTCTTGTGAACGGAGTTATCAGACACCTCTTTACCCTGACTGTATCTATACAAATGCCCGGTGATTTATGATGTGGAGGAGCAGTAAGGTTTTAATGTGGGATTAGGACACTAAGTAAACTCCCTTGTTACATAAAGTCATCAGCACTAAGTCTCTGGCACCAGAGATTCCCAGACCACATCCAATCTGATCGCTCCGGCCGCTCTGCACAGACACGCATTTTATTCTGCAGTGCAGCGCAGTAACCCCTGCACTGCCGGGGGAAGCAACACAGTGCAACGCACAATGGCGTGATACACCGCACAGAGAATTAGGGCCTGCTATGCAGCACAGAGGATTAGAGTGTGTGATATGCAGGGAATGGGGTAAATTAGGTGTTTAATTATTGGATGTGCACAATAATGTTCTCTGGTTCATCAATTTACAGTAGCTTTAGACGGCTGGAAGTGTCAAGACATGCACAGTACTGATATATTGCAGCCTTGCACTCAGTTGTAGTTATACTCAGTATGACTTTATATTGCAGCACATTCATTTTCGTACAAATATTTTTATTGAGTTTTTCTTTTTCCAACAAAGTTATTACATGACAATATTCATAACACTTATCTAAACTAGTCCCCTCGGGCTTCCTCAGCCTGAGGCGACTATCTGACATTGTTTTTATACATTTAAACATTAAAATAACTCTATAAGATATAACAAAGAAAATCAACATTTAGGGGGGAAATGAGGGGTGTGGGGGGGTGTTCCAACTCTTTCTCTTTATCTGTTCTTCTCTTTATCTGTTCCTCTCTTTGTTACCCTGACACGCTCCTAAATTTGAGCTTCTAGCCATGGATCCCAGGTCTTATGAAACTTTTCGGTAGTGTTTCTGAGGAAGGCTGAGAGTCTCTCCGTCAGCATTACTTCCCCTATTCTGTTTATGACCATCTGTTTGGAAGGGGGTGACTGGCACTTCCAGGCTGGCGCTATTGCGCATCAGGCGGCCGTCAGGATATGTGAGATTAGGCGTTTGCTCGGGGAGTTGTTTTTCTCGGTCGGGTTGGCTAAAACGTACACCAGAGGGTCAAGTGGGATGGTCAGACCTGTAGTGACGTTGATGATTTCCTGTATCAATCCCCAGTACCTCTGTATTACTGGGCATTCCCACCAAATGTGGACCATGCTGCCCACCTGCCCACACGCCCTCCAACATTGGTCTGAGGTTTCTGGGAAGATCTGTTTTAATCTTGAGGGCGTTAGGTACCACTGATAAATTATTTTATAAATGTTTTCTTTTGTAATTGTGCAGCTGGATGTTTTGGCGGCATTGTCAGAAATGTCCTCCCAGTCGATTTAAGTTCCTAGGTCGTTGGCCCATTTGACCATGTATCTGTGAGCCGGGGTGTTCTCAGCCGCTTCTATCCAAGCATAAGTTCTCGTTATCAGTCCCTTCTTGTACTCTGCATCCTTGCAGAGAGCTTCGAATTTAGTGATTTTCGGCAATTCTGATTTCTTTAGGATAGGAGAAAGTGTCTTATTTGCAAGTATTGAAAAGGTGGTAAATCTGGGGCTTGATGTTGTTGCTTGAGCTCTTGTAGGCTCAACAGCTTCCCTTTGTGGAAAAAGTCTCCTAACCTTCTTCTTATTTTTTTTTTTTTTAACACATCAAAATGATTCGTTCCTATTCCCGGTGGGAAGTCAGGGTTGTAAAAAATGGGTAGAAGCTGGGAGACAGTGGATCTAGGTTTATATTTTTCTTTTACCTTAGCCCAGAGATTCAACGTGATTTTTTTGGACCTTTTTTTGGTCCTATCCTTCCTGCCTTGGTTCTTTTTTCTCTTGTCGCCATAGCGTGTCGGGTATTGGGCGGTAATTTGAGGTCGTAGACTCAATTTCCAGCCAACAATACTTGACTGGATCCACGTTCCACACTACTATCTGGCATAGCTAGGCTGCGTGGTAGTATCTAACTATGTCTGGAACTGCCATTCCTCCCTTTGACCTAGAGTCTAGCAAGACCGATCTAGGGATTCTGAGTCTCTATCCCTGCCAAATAAATCTAAAAATGTGATTTTGCATTATTCTCAGTTCCCTTTTTGGGATATTGATTGGAAGAGTTTGGAAGTGGTACAGTAGACTAGGGAGTACGTTCATTTTTACAGAAATAATTCTTCCAAACCAAGAGATCTGGTGGTCGCTCCAGTCCAATAAGCCATTTTTGATTTTCCCAAATAGGGCTGGGTAATTGTCCTGGTATAGGGATTCGTACTGTTTTGGAGATATTGACCCCTAAGTATTTAAAGGAATCATTTTGCCATTTGAATTTACATTTTTGTTGCAAGGTTTGAATTTCTAGACCCGGTAGAGACAGATTCAGGGCCTCAGATTTGTCCCTGTTTATTTTGTATCCTGATAGTCTGCCGAATTCTCCCAGAGACTGCATCAGATTAGGTAGCGAGATCACGGGGTTAGCTAGTATCAGGATGACATCGGCTGCGAATAATGAAATCTTGAACAGTATGTTCTGCTTCCAATATCTATCCCTCGGATGTCCGGATGCAGTCTGATTGTTGCCGCTAATGGCTCTATAGAGAGCGCGCGAATAGAAGGGGGGATAGCGGGCACCCCTGCCTTGTGCCATTTTTTATAATTATAGGTTCAGGGTTATTCCCTGGGCACTGGGAGAGTGGTAAAGCGCCCTAATCCCCTCCAGGAAAGGTCCAGAGAATCCGAAGGATTGCATGGTTCTGTCCAGGAAAACCCAATTAATCCTGTCAAAAGCCTTCTCTGCATCTAGGCTGAGTAGAATTGCCTTTTTATCAGTATATTGTACATGATCTTTAATATCTATTATTTTTCTGGTATTATCTGATGCTTTTTTAGTTCTAACCTGGTTTCCGAGAGCCTTAAAATGTGATTTGGAGGGGTTGGATTTGTGTTTTTGTTCTAGTTGTATTATTTTGTCTGTTAGGTCGTTATGCGTTTTTTGTTTGAGTCTTTTTCTATGGGAGGCCACCGAGATGAATACTCCCCTAATTGTGGCCTTATGTGCTTCCCACAGCATTGAAGGAGCATCCACGAGCCTGTATTTATTGAGAAATAGTCAGTTAGTGCGGCCTTAATTTTATTAGTTGTTTCTTTATGATTTAATAATGATTCGTTGAGCCTCCAGTGGAAGGTATTTCTTCTGAATAAGGGGGGTAAAAGACATCTCGACTGGGGCGTGATCTGACCACTTGATTGGTCCTATCTTAGTTTGGGATAGTGCTTTGAGGATGTTTTTGGTAACCAGGAAGGTAGTCCAGTCTAAAGTACGTCTGGTGCGTATTAGAAAAAAAAGTTAAATCCTTCTGACCCTGCTGCTCTGCCCTCAATGTGTCGATTAGAGAGAACTCCTTCAGCAAATCTCTACATTTTTTTGATGTCTTGTCAATTAGTTTTAGGTGCGCTTGGCCACCTGTTCGGGGAAATAACCATATTCAAGTCGCCGCCAAGGATTAGGGAGGGCAAGTATTGGAGGTTGATTGCCTCAATCTCCTCTCTTAGAAATTCTGCCTGGCCATCGTTTGGGGCATAGACATTGCTGAACGTTAATGCTGATCCTGCTAGGGTCCCATGCACCACCAAAGATCTGGCCTCCGGGTCTGAAATTACTTTGACTGGTCTTAAATGGTACATTTTGTTTGATAAGGATAGCTACTCCTCTTTTTTTACTACTGGAGGATGAAGAATAGGCCGTTGGGAAGCATTTCTTAAATGTTTTAGGCGGTTCCTGTGTGTTAAAGGGAGTTTCTTGGAGGAAAATCATGTCTCCTTTAATTCTTTTAAGCTCTTGAAGAGCTAATCTTCGCTTTCTATTGCGGTGGAGGCCTTTTACGTTAAGTGACACAAACTTGACTAATGGTGGATTAGACATCCGAAAGTAGTGTTGGAGATTGTATCGCTTGGGCCCCTTCTGTTTTGGGGTAGGCTCTGGTGTGGTCTACTTGACTGAAGCGAGCTTGGCGTGTGGCCGAGTAGTTAGGTATTCCAGATTTTAAGAGACTTGGTAACACGGGTGGCGGGATGGGATTAGAAGGGGAAGAGCTTGTCAGCACAGTTTAAGGGGGGTGACTTAGGTTGGGGGGTAGCGGGGATGGGGTGTGAGACACACCCAAAAACTTTAATGCCAGACAGTACTGTGACTAGCGGAATGTGCTTTCTGCCCATGGGAGACCTCCCTGATCCCAGGGGGCTGGATTCCAGAGAAGAACACGACGTACGAGACCCCCATATCCTATATAAGATGTGAAACTATTCATATAGATTTCAACTGTTTGTTTCCTTTTATAATTAAATGAGGCCTCTTTCAGGCTTAGTGGTTTAGTGGCCTTTTTTTTTTTTTTTTTAAATGTGCTTGGTTCTTTAAATTCTAGCAAGCCTTTATGATTTTAGTGTCGCCCTGACTTTCTATCGTGTACCCTAGGTCTACGCACGTGCACCTGGAAAGGGGAGTTTACTTTCAAATCGGGTCGGGGTGAGGGAGGCTGGAGGGGACAAGATAGGTTCTTTACAGGTACAGACAGGATGGGTCCTGTAATGCAAGCAACCCTTCCTTTTTCATCCCTTGAGCTCCTTGCGAATCTCCCCACAGGAGCTCCGAGATTAACCTTCTAGGCCGAGCAAGGATTTACCAGACCAGACTGGTCCCAAGTCTTCCCTCTTAGCTTCTTAGCCGAGAAGTATTGCAAAAGTCATTTAACACCAAGTGCAGTTTCTAAATAGTAACCATAAAACATTTCCTGTGTGGAGGAGAAGAGGGGAGGAGGGTGATGGGGGGGGTTGGGGGAAGAAACTGGGGGGGGGGGGGGGGGGAGAAGGGTGGGGCGCAGTAATTGAAAAAAATGTGTTCTGTATCTTCAACTGTAGAACCTTAGGCCGCGCTTATAGTGTCGGCGACGCAACGTCACCCGAAAACAATTGCATTCCCGCCGCCACGTGCGCTTATAGTAAGCGCGACGGCGACAATGCGACGTCGCAAAAACTGGTAGCCAGCAAAATTTGATTTTTCAAGGGCTGTCGTCTCATGTGACGGCCCTTGAACCAATCAAATGCCCGGAAACCTGCGACGCCGCCGCCCGGCGAAATATAACTTTGGCACTATAGGCGCGGCCTTAGCTTCGAATAGCCGTTAACATACTTTAACTTGTTCGTTTCAAAAAGCCTTATAGCATATCGGTCTAACAGCCCTACCATCATGTATCACAAAAAACACATATCCCCAACAATGCTCTGTCCGTCAGTTCGGACCACGACCTAGATTCCCCATTGATCCCTACATCCCCTCTCAGTCCCAAAGCTGGTAATAAGACAGAATAGTACCATAAACATCAGGTGCATTATCTCTCTATAATGCACCTTAAGCATTCCCTGCCTGGGTAAGGAGAGGAGTGGCGGGAGCGCGCCTCTAGGAGTACGTGTGGGGGCGGGGGGAAGCACATGGGAGGGAGAGGGGGGGGATAGTGGGGCGGGGGGATAGTGGGACAGGGAGGAGGATGGGAGGAAATGGGAGGGGGGGTGGGGTGGAAGTAGGGGGAGGGGGCAGAAGGGGGGTGGAGGGAGCGCAATACCTGGTAAAACCGTGTTCTACTGTAAAACCTTAGCTTCAAATAGCTGTTAACATAGTTTAACTTGTTGATTTCAAAAAGCCTTATAGCTTATCAGGTTAACAGCCCTACCTTTATGTATCACAAAAAACACATATCCCCAACAATGCTGTGTCCGTCACTTCGGACCGCAACCTAGATTTTTGGGGCAGTCCTGTAAATCCCTCGCTAAACTGTTTAGCGCTGCTTTAGTCTTCAGCACCTCCTCCCCCCCTTAGCTGCCCAGGCCAAACTAAACAGTTCTATTCAGAGATATGTCTCCAGTGATCTGGACATAGAATCGTTTTAGGTTTAAGTACTTTATTTTGTCCTGCTTGAGGCTTAAGTATGGCCTCGTCTCCCACTGCAGGGAGGGGGACATCATCGGACTTGGTCATACCTCACGGTGCCAGGACCGGGCAGCTGCTGTGCAGGCCATGAGGGGGCTGCCCCAGGTGTCTCTGTTCTCCTCCATGGGCCATCTTCGATGTAGGTGGCGAATCGCGACCGCCGACTCTCCCCCTGTGCCACATCCAAAGGGGGGGGGGAGAGGGGTGGCACACAAGGAACTCCAGTGAGGAACCTCAGGCCCTCCCGCCGTAAATCCAGTACAGGGTCGGGTCCCCCAGCAGCAGGGCAAACAACCTCCACTTCCCCCCCCAGCCAGCCAACAAAGCAAGCAGACCCCCGGCCCCCAACCCCCGCATGCTTCCAGGGCACATCCCAGCTTGAACCAGCCCTCCCAGCCCCGTGCTCAATGTCGCTCCCCGCGTAGATGCCGTCTGGGCTGTCCATGAAGGGAAAGTTAGTGAGTTGATCCATGTAGCCGCTGTCGTCCTCCAGGCTGTTGGTCCATCTTCAGGGGTTAGGTGCTCAGTTATAACTCCGTGGTCTGCCCGCTTCCACGAGGGTCCCGGGCCGCCCCGACTGAGCGATACAGGCCATAAAGTACGTGTTTTTGTTTCATTTTTCAGGTTTTATTTCAAGTTTAATCGGATCTTCGGTGTTCTGAGGGAAAAGGGGGGGGGGGGAGAGAGTCCTTCTTGACCTGGCCGGTCTTCGGTCTCATCTCCCCTGTTAGGCCCCCGGTGATTCAGGGAGGCCAGCCTCTCAGACGCGCGTGGGTGTCTCCGGTACGGCTTGGTCCTCTAGTTGTCTGCGATGGGCCGGGATCTTCCGACGGCGAAATACCCAGGATATGTAGGAATCCCTCTCCCTCCTCCGCGTAGCGCAGTGTGGTTTGTTTCCTGTTTTTGAACACTATAAGTTTAAATGGGAACCCCCATCTATATTTTATTCCTTTTTCTCTTAGTATAGAGGTATACCATCTCGGGCCTCCGGAGCACGTCTCTTTGTTAGCCTGGGCCCGATCGCCCGGAGTTGCCGCCTGTTGGGAGCCACCAAAGAACCGGTTAACCTCCTGCGCTGTAGGTTGTTTAGACTTTGCCGACATCCTGATGTGTTCTTGCAGCTTTGGGCCGTTTCTTTTTTTTTTATGGAGTGAAACTCTGCTTAATTTGTATTATGCATACAAAAGTCTCGGGAGCTCCCTCTCTAGGCATCCATTCCCAATGACATCACAGGAAGTCACTAACACATTCATTTTCAGAGTAGCAGTAGGTCCTGCACTTGGAATTCTGTAAAACGCATCACACCCTCACAACCTCCCTGCCAGGACACGGCCTCTCTGTCCCTTCCTAACACACAGGTACAACCTGCCAGGACACGGCCTCTCTGTCCCTTCCTAACACACAGGTACAACCTGCCAGGACATGGGCCTCTCGGCCCCTTCCTAACACACAGGTACAACCTGCCATACACGCCTCTCGTCCTTCCTAACAACACAGGTACAACTTCCAGGACACGGCTCTCTGTCCCTTCCTAACACAACAGTACAACCTGCCAGGACACTGGCCTCTCTGTCCCTTCCTAACCACCGGTACAACCTGCCAGGACAAGGCCTCATCGTCCCTTCCTAACCACAGGTACAAACCTGCCAGGACATGGGCCTCTCGCGCCCTTCCTAACAGACAGGTACAACCCTGCCAGGCAACGGGCCTCTCTGTCCTTCCTACACACAGGTACAACGCCCAGACACGGCTCGTCCTCTCGTCCCCTTCCCTAACAACAGGTACAACACTGCCAGGACACGGCCCTCTCTCCCTTCCTAACACACAGGTACAACCTGCCAGGACACGCCTCTCTCTGTCCCTTCCTACACACAGGTACAACCTGCCGGACACGGCCTCTCGCCCTTCCTACACAACAGGTACAAACCTGCCAGGACAACGCCTCTCGGTCCCTCCTTCCACACACAGGACAACCTGCCAGGACACGCCTCTCTGTCCCTTCCTAACAACAGTACAACCTGCCAGACAACGGCCTCTCTGTCCCTTCCTAACACACGGTACAAAACCTGCCAGGACACGGCCTCTCTGTCCGCTTCCTAACACACAGGTACAACCTGCCAGGACACAGCCTCTCTGTCCCTTCCTAACAGACAGGTACAACCTGCCAGGACACGGCCTCTCTGTCCCTTCCTAACACACAGGTACAACCTGCCAGGACACAGCCTCTCGTCCCTTCCTAACACACAGGTACAACCTGCCAGGACACGGCCTCTCTGTCCCTTCCTAACAGACAGGTACAACCTGCCAGGACACGGCCTCTCTGTCCCTTCCTAACATGCAGGTACAACCTGCCAGGATACGGCCTCTCTGTCCCTTCCTAACAGACAGGTACAATGATGTTGTAATAGCATATCAACACTCACTCCTGCGCCATAAATTTCTTCTGCCTGAATTAACCGCTGGCTGCCAGAGGTGTCTCCAATGGTTTTCTCTGGGAGTTCCCCCAACACGACCCTGGATTAAAGTCTATATACATTTATTGGGATTGACACATTGTGGTGATAAAAGGTTAATGTACAATACTGCATAAGCAATGGGAAAAGTGCAACATTGGAGCTCAACTGCTTCTGTCAAGCCTGTGAGAAATCCATACACGGCATGAAGCTCAGACGGGACAGACTGACTGAACCAGTGATACATTGGGGCCTTGTAGAAAACCAGGACATTTGGTAACTTCGTTGTTACACTGCCTTCTAGAGCTCTGAGGCCTTCAGACAAACCACTGACCACTGACCACTGACCGCCAGAGAACTCCTTTTCAGGCTGTAACTTCCCTGTTACCTACGTCCCGTTCCTTCATTACAATTAGGTTTTTTTTTTTTTGCAACATCATTGAATCCCATTTTGTTCAATAAAAGTCTGCTTTTCACTTTGAATCTTTGGGATGCTTCTGTGTTCCTTCTCTTCTACTGATCTCAGCCCACACAGTGTGGGAAATATACTTAAGCTGGGTGGCTTCTTCCCCCGATCAGTGGGGTTGGGGCCAGACTGGTCTGACTGTCATTTAAACCATCAGATAAAAAAATTAAATAAAAGAAATCAATGTGTGAAAATGAAGAGAAAGTAGCTAAAGCCCCATAATGAGGATCAGGGGAACATTGGTATCTGCACTAGTTCCTAGAGGGAGGTTGGGGGGGGGGGGGGGGGCAGTGTAAAACCTGGTCTAGCCCTCTCCAATACTTCCATGTGTAAGTGCCCCTTGAACTTAACGAGCGTTGCACATCAAAAGAGAGGAGGTCAGCCCTGCTGTAATGTGTTGCAGATGGTGCAGGGTTTAGCGCACACCTAACCCCCTATCACTCAGAGCCGGCAGTCACAAGCTCCCAAATATTATGCAAATGAGCTCTGTGATTATCATTATTATGGCCAGATCCCCTGCAATGTATTCACATAACTAGCACATTATTTCTGCAGGACATGCTGCTGGCATCCAGTTCTGTATATTACGCTGGCTTTATGCTCACTGTATCCCTAAGTAATACATGTGTAGTCTGACACTAGACAGCTTCATGTTGCTGCTATATAATAATGACTAGCGTATAAAAAGGTCAAAAGTTTCAAATATCACACGTTTGATGCATGTTTCCTATTCACATGAAGCCACAGCCAGCTCAGAGCAATGGGGGGATAAGTGATGCACAATGTATCATTAGAGCATGTCCTTCCCTAATTCCCGCGGCATGGAACCTCTCCCTCGGACACCCACAGGTGCTGCAGGAACTTGGACACAGTGACACAAATCACTCTTTACATCAGGGTTGGGAATTATTTTGTTGGCAGGGCCACTTGACAAGTTTTGCGGGCCACAAACTGCACTTTATACGAGAGAGAGAATCTACATTAAGTCTGTGGCCCGCAAAGCGTACCAAAGCTCCCCTCCTCACCAGCTTCTCCCTATCTGCACCTCCCCTACCCCTTCACTCTCTTTGATACTCACTCGCCCCCCCTTCTCTTTTAATTCTACCCTCTCCTCCCTCAACTCACTCCCTCCCTCCCCTTCACCCTCTCTCTTCCCACTTCTCTTTTAATTCTACCCCGTCCCCCTGCCCTTCTCCTTCCCACTCCCTGCCTCTCATCTTTCTCCCCCTTCTCCCTCACTATCCCCCGATCTCTTTTAATTCTACCCCGCCCTGCCTCATCCCACTCCACCCCCTTCTCCTTTAATTCTAACCCCTCCACCATCACCCC
>CM071575.1:1496684-1528780 GCA_036426205.1 Ascaphus truei
TCCTCCGCCGCCGCAGAGCTGCCGTCTCCTCCGCCGCCGCAGAGCTGCCGTCTCCTCCGCCGCCGCAGAGCTGCCGTCTCCTCCGCCGCCGCAGAGCTGCCGTCTCCTCCGCCGCCGCGCTGCTTCTCATGCTGCCTCCGTCACCCACACCACAGGTAGGGAACCAAGGAGCGGGTCCCTACCTGGTAGGGCCACAAGCAATCATCCCGTGGGCCGCACTTTGCCCACCCCTGCTTAACATGAACCTTATAGAGGAAGCGTGGGTACTAACAGGTGCTGCTGTTCACCACTCACCTTGCTGAATGTCCTTCATGTCCAGGTGTAAACTGGATATTAAAATGCCCACAGTCTGTGACCTCTTCCCATCCAGGAGTTTTATAATCTGGAAGTAAAAGCAGAGGGATCAGCATCGGCTATTTTCATAACACAACTCCCGGAGGCACAGGGAAAAGAAAAGACTTGACCAAAATAACGTGCATCACAAACGGATTTCAACACAGATAATCCCACTTGCAAGACCAGCAGAGTCAATCTTTCGCCCGTGGCTACAATTTTACTCATATGCAGAATTAATTTGAATCGTCCTAGTATTACATAGATGTGTATGTGTCTATAATACAAGGGAAACTGGCGGAAGGGTAATTCAAATCCACGTTTTTTTTTAAATACAATTTTTTTATCCAATATATGCAGCATTCGATTACCTTTAATGAAAACTAATTACCCAAGCTGCCAATCTATTAGTTCTCCTGTGATCGATCAGCGAATATATCCTGCTCCCTGGGTTCACCTAATTGCCTCCATTGAATAAATCATGCAGCCAGTGGAACACAACAACTACAATATAACCTTATATTACAAAGGGTAACATTGTCAACATGTTCCTGTTTGTTGATAATTTGTTGCCAAAGATCTTGCACTGCTGGGCTCAAAAAGGTGTGTGCCAGAGCCTGCTTCAGCAGCCAGAGGAAAGGATGCTGTGTATTAAACCTCATCAAAAATGACAAAGAGCTGAAAAAAATGCAGTAAGTATTATCTAATACTGCAGAACTGATTAAAAAACAACAACACACATTTTGAATGTTTTGCTGCTTTCTGGGGGCGAGTTAATCACAGCTTTCTGGCAGTGCCACCACTGGCGTAGGACAGTGATAATATTACTCAGAGAAGTCCCATTAACGGTTTCCTATTTTCTGCACAAGATAATGGTCCAGACAGGTCTGTTTAGGAAAGGACAATATACAGACCTGAAGGGGTGTAGGAGAGAGGATATACGCTCCCTTCATTGATCTTGGCTGTCACATCTGAATGCGATTGTGGAAGCGATTGTACAGAAACATCTGTGGATGATTCCATCATTAGGAAAATATGAAAGCTGCAGATTCGGGAAGTTCTCTCTCGTGCTTTTTTTCTGGGGCACAAAATATCCCCTGATTCCGGCGTCTGTATCAGGGTGTCATGAGTCCCTACGATTAACATGAGAAACTCCCTGCAACCTGCTTCTGTTTGGTGCTGGGGACGTGCGACTCGTTACATGTGAGGAACAAGTGATAGATACAATAAAGCGATTGAACACAGGTAATTATATGACTCTGCGGTCACCCTCGGCCTGTGTGACTTAGCTCAGTAAACCCTTTTCGGGCTGGATGGAGTGTGTGCTCCACAGTCCCAACGTGAGGGAGGCATCTCTCAGTAATTAGAGGTTTGGGCACAAGGGGATTGTGGAAACTAGAGAGCTGTACCATGAGATGAGTTCATTGTTGTATAGAGCGGACTATTTACACTGCTCTGTATGTACATGGCCCATTCAGAAGCAGAGTGGTTAACACGGTCACTGCCAAGCAGTATGCCAGCAAGTAAAAGCTGAATTACCTGTGCAGTCACTTTTACCCTAGTAGTGAAAAAGCTGGGGGTCCAGTAGGACAGTGGACAGTGCAGACAAAATGCCCCCAACCAAAAAGCACCCCCTCCTGGTGTATAGCAGAATGACATCAGGGGGTGCTGTACAGATGCTTCAAAAGGCCCAAAATTGCTAAACAACACTAAGCCTCGTGTGGAAGGGATAACAGGGGTAGCAGTTTAGTAGTTTTGGACTCAACTGCCGCCCATTTGGCCACTTTTATGCTGCTGTAACTGCTTCTTTAAGATTTTGAACGAGCTCAGAGACATTCAGCGGAAAGGAATTAAAGAAAACCTCCAGCGATAAACACCCCACACCCAGAATCCCTTTATTCTAAACATTTGAGAACTCCACGTAATGCTCCCAGGTCTCTAAACACAAATACACATGGTCACAATTACTCGTGAGACAGGGCCCTCTGGGAGAGAAATGGAATAATTAACTCTTCCCTGCCCGGACTACCCTATCCCGTGGTAACCCCTGCAGTGCCACAGACACACGGTGCCCTCAAGGGGTTACAGATTAAGGGATCATCTTCAGTTATCAGTCCAAGGGGCCTCATTACACTGCAATTTTATTATTATTATCATTATTATCCCCGTCTTGATTGATCTAATTCACTCGCATATTGTAATCATTAAACGACTTCATCTAAATGGAGGGGATAGCGAAAAGTGTTTGAACTCTCTCTATGCTGGACAGGCCAACAACGCACAGCACGCAAAGTAATAAAGTGATATGGGGTTTTCTGGGGCAGGGATCCAGATTTAAACACAGATCCAGTATATAATACCACAGTGAGGTACATTATTACAAATGCATTCATACAGTATATTTATACACAGATACCCAGCAAGCTCTAAGGAACCCCAAAAATTACCACATAATATATATGTATACAAGTGTCATTTGGAGTGCTACTGGGCATGGCTAAATATATACAACTAAAAACAAAGAAGCCCAAAGCTACATCCAATATGACAAAAATACACAGTGAAATACCTATATACACCTCTTGAAAAATGGTAATTTAATTAAACCTTTTGGCAAAAGCATTATAAGCCTGCCAGCCACATCAAGGCATGACCAAATATTGCAGGTCCTAACACTACCTGATTAAAATTCTTATTTACCTCTATAATTAGAGGAAGAATGATTGCATTGGATCTGTCATAACCAGCTGCATGCACGACCTGCTCACTTGGATTCATATATTTATACTCGTCTCACCAAGGATGTGAAAATAATCAGAATCAGTTGACGTTTTGCAGAAAACGATCTTTATCAGAGCAAAGATTGTGTCATTTATATAGTGAGAACTCATGAATACACAACGACGATACCATTCTGACTGAAGTTCAGGACTGGGAGGAATTCCCACTGCTCAATGAACGTGTGGCTAATCTTTAGTGTCAGGTCTTTTGTAAATCCTGGACACGCTCTCTTCACATGCACGTCATCTTTAGCCCCCGAGGGGAGGCGATTGGACAGGAGCCACGAGCAAGGCACTGACTCCTCCCCCTCACTACCTGCAGAGAGTTCCGCACAGGAGAGCACTGAGGAGAAAAATGCTAGGCAATGAAACGCGTTGGGACGGACTTTCACGAGTTGGCCTAGTCACACCCCTCGAGACACAGGAGCCAAAGACGCTGCTCCAGGATTCCTCTGGCGACACATCTGTGAGATGCCGCTGGGATGATCTAAAACAGGGGTGCGCAAACTGGCATGGCGATTGCAGATGCCCCGCGCTCTTCCCTGAGGCATTTAAATAAAATGCTGGGGGATCGCGTGAGGCCTTTGTAGCTTCACTTACCTTGTCTACAGCGACGTGTCGCCACGTCACCCTGCAGCGTCATTTGATGCCAGAGACATGGTAAGTACAGGGGTACGAGCAAGGGGGGTTGCAGACAGGGGGCACGCAGGGGGGAAGTTTGCGCAGCCGATATAAAAGACACTGCTACGGTAGTATGCTTCTGTTCTAGTGACACATAGTAAGGGCAAAATCTCATCACTCGTTGCTAAATACATGGCTTTATACTTCAATTCTTTTTATCTATACGTAGTGCTCTGTTGCACCAGGATTCTAGAGATCTAAAAAAATAAATGTGATCGCATTATGGGGGCATGCGCTTCTTTTTCTTGTTTATAGATTACTCTCTGGATGTGGGTTCATCCAATGAAGTTACACCTGACTCAGCAAACAAGCTTGGTGATACAGGCTCTCTCGCGGACATCTGATCCACTAGTAATTCAGTAAATTATCACCTTTTTTGCAACTACATTGCGTGTTTTGGATAGTTTTTCAGTAACTCTGGACAGAAAGACTATACAATTGTTGTTTTAGACTTTTACACCCACTTTTTCTATTTTGGTGTTGAATGAGACATTTAAAGAAATCACTTATTTTTAGTTTGTGTTGTTTTACCACGCCTTGTAATTATTTATTTGCACTAATTGATTAGTGTTACAACTGGTATAACACTTTCAGCACTTATTTATTTGAAATCCATCTATGTGAACGTCCTTTCACTGTCCACTTTGATTGTATTTGAGTTATATTGCTAGCGCTGATTTCTTTGTTTCTGTTTAGCCGCAGTCTGCCTTACATTTCAATCCCTTGTAATGACAAATAGAAGGTGGGTCACTGAGCCTTTCCTCTCCGGGACAGCTTGTCAGGCTGGGTGCTTCACAAGACATTCAATCCATTTCATCCTCTCGTTTTTGTCACGTACAAAGTTGGTCATTTGAATTCAGTCATTGAGTCACTGATCTGAAAGCCTGCTCATAATGTGCCGTTCTGACAGTGGTACAGAGTAGCACCTCATTATTTTCAAACTGTTGTACTTTTCTGGGTAAAATAAGATCACTTATTTGAACAACCTCAGCTCTCTTTCTTTAGAGTTGAGGAACTTTTCGAAAAGTGGATGCTGGAGGGTCCTAAAGGTCCAACAATGGCTATTGGAGCTAGACCAGCTTTAACTGCCATTGTTTGTGTATGCATGTTCACGTGAACCTCAAACACAATCCTCACATGGAACGTTCCTCCTCGGAACCTCCCTGCTCATGCCATGGTGACACTTCCGCCTCACTCCTATAGGGCGATCCGAGAGGGAGGGGGGAAGACGCTAGTAAGGCCATTATCCTAACCCTGTCCTGAGCTTTGCCGATTGTGGGTCTAACAGGCGCAGGGTGATCCAGGAGACGATCACAGCTTGTCATATCTCAAAACATGTATGATCCACTCCGGACAGTGCACTCTGACTCCACTCCACACTCCCACTCAGCATCCCGTCAAATACTTTGTAACCATTAAAATATGTTATAAAGTATCCATCATCTCCCCTAAACACGTAGCACTAAATACGAACACAGAGTATCTCCATGCACTCCCAGCGCTGCCCACATATACTTCTTTGTCAAAACACACTAGAATTTCTCAAACACTTATTTTGTTTGACGTTCTCCCCAATTGATGTCCAGGGATACACAGACAAGGGATGAAAGTTATTGGTCAGCAGCGGAAATTAGTGGACGACTCCCCTAATGTTGTTTAGGTCACTGTAAAAATCTGTGGAATGTAGCTATACTCAGCACAACTTGATACTGCAACATGTTTCATTCGCAGCCGTGTCACCGCTTGAGGCATGTGCTGCAGGTGCCATTCCCTCTTGCTCCCTGGATTAAAGAGACACTGGGGTGTGTAAACCTGCTTGGGAGGGGGTCACAAGTTCTTCCAGCAGTCACAGGGTTACCGCAAAGCTTGGGTAGCTGCAGACTGCCGGACTCTCTGTCCCCGTCGTGACGCCTCGGGCTGGTTCTCTGCCCACAGGGATCGGGACACTATTTGGTTTACAGACATCGATATCCCAGCATGGGCTCGAAGTTCTGTCCTTGCCTCTCTGAAATCACAAAGGTCCTCAGCCAGCACCAGCGGATCAATGGGGAGAGCTGCAAAGCAGCCGGAGCAGAGTCTGACTTCAGTGCTGCACAGAGACGGCAAAACCCCACCAGGTACTTAACCCCTTCACAGCTGGGCCAGCAAGGCCTCACTTTGCATGCTGCAAACATATTGCTCTGTACGTTATAAACCTGTGGTGTGTTCACGCGGAATAAATGTGACACAGGAGGAAGAAACAACAACACAATTAAAGCAGTCATATGGCAGCAGTACGAGCCACTTGGGGACACGCTACTCAGTGGTAGCACCTCCTTATTTTCCTTTTTTGCGACGAGAAGGGGGGGCAGTAAGATGGCTTATTACTACAACCCTCTCTCTTTCTTTAAAGCAAACAAACCTTAGGTGGATACAAAAGGGGGTCCCAAGAAGCTTCGATAATGGGTATTGGGGCATTGTGAATCCCTTCCAAAGACACACAACATGTGTGTCAAGGTTTATCAAGGTCAGATTTCGTAGGAAGGTAGAGTTACCGCACCCGCTCATCACACAAGCCGTAATATTGCTGCTCACTGTAAACCTGTGAAACCTCTGTACTGTAGCTCGAGACCATAGAAAATGCAATCACAAATGGTCTTTCAGGGTTATTAATTAAACTGTAATAGTGCGGATCGGGTACCACTGCACTGAAACTCCCAATGAAGTCAATAGAGCACTGATTGACACCATCGCATTTTAATGAATAATCGTCTATATGAATAAAACATCCACATCCTCTCTATACTGTATGAACATTGATTGGGAGCATCTCATGTATCTCCTCTGATGTGAGCTGTGAGGAGTCTTATTGGGACAGACGGTTCAGATCAGTCAATCACCTGACAGACCGTCCACTTTGTACAAAAGATTTCCGGACCTTCTTCAGTGTAGCGTAGAGATTATACGTAAAGGAACAGTCCAACTTCTGCCTGTGATAACCACAGTGCTGGTGCTGCTAGAATTGCCGATGTTCGGCATCGAGACTCCAAAACATGCACCACAGGGAGAAATTAGGGGGTCTATGTGTCAAGGCAAAAATGGGGCATTTTCATCCTGAGTTAATGTATCAATGTACTTTGCTCCAAATGAGCCCCGCTCAGCACCAGCATGTGCCTGGTCAGTTGGTGGATTTGGGGAGGAGTTGACGTATATTAGAATGAGATGGATCCCATTCGGCGTCTGTGCGCCATTCCTTTTGCATTTTATTTGCTCCCAAACATCCGCTAGATATGAAGTGAAGTCAAAGTTAAAAAATGTGAACAGACGTGAGAACCTGTTTGTTACATACGACGACAGTGCACGAAAAAAATGAAGCAGTGCGCCAAAACTCACGTTCCTCTGCGTTGATACGCAAACCCCTACATTACTGCTGGTGACATCTGTGCAAAGCATTTCAAGCAGTGTTGTCCCACACATACAGTATACAGCGCTGCTCACTTGCTCAGCATTGGAGCAAGCATGGCATCCTAATACAGAACAAGAAACATACCTTCCTGGCCTTCGTTTTCTTCTCATAGGACTCTGATAAGGGTTTCCTCTTCTGCTGTACACTGGCTTTGGAAAACAGGCCCTCAAATTCTGTGGGATCCACAATGTTGGGCTCCTTCAGGGATTGCCATAGTGTGAGGTTGGCACTAGTGTGATGCAAGAGAACATTTGTGTATTACACACACAGCTTAACATACTCAGAATCCTCACCTTCCTAAAATGGGTTGCAATCTGGTTTCCCAATGCTAGTGAGTAAAACACTTTCAACCACTTAACCCACTTAATGTTTCATATTAATCAGAGCAGGTGTGTCACAGCAATTAATAATAATAATAATAATGATATTCGAGTGCTGATAGCATGCGCTGCACTGTACTCGGGAGAATACAGCCAAACATTCATTCCAGCCCAATGGAGTTTACAATATAAATGTACTTCCCCAAAACAGTGAGATAAAGACTAGTCCAGGTAAAGAATCTGGCACAATCACATGCACTTGTCGGGTTGAGGAAAATACAAAGTATTTGGTATTTACTGGTTATTACAGTCCCTGGTTAAGCAAAGACTAGTAAATCGCTCCATGTGGTAAAACAACCACTAACATTAGCTCTTCCGCAAGAAATAGAAGTAGGTGGAGAGCCGTGTTGTGTAAAACGCTTACATGCTGATGAATCCTGCGCAAACGGTTTAAATGCTGGTTATTTTCATACTCTGTAAACCATTTAGCTCATAATTTAGAAGTGGAATACTTGTTTTATAGTAAGATTTCATGTGAATTTCTCAACCCTTCCCCCCTTTGGGTAATATTCTCTTGAAAATAAAATTTAAATCAGCCCAGTTCTTTTTCTGCCCCTGCCCCCCTCCCTCCTCCTCACGTTACCTGCTGCTCTTTACTTGGATCCTTGTCCAGTACAGCGGCTTCATGGGGCAACCAGGCTCTATCGGAGGTTTCCTAGGGGCAAGGGCTCTGCTCGCAGCTAAGGCTCCACCAAAAGGGAGCCCAGGAGCTGGGGGAGGGGGAGGGCCCGACCCCATGAAGAAAGGAGGTGGAGGAGGAGGAGGGGGTCCAGAACCAGGCAACGGAGGAGGTGCAGGAGGACCGAAGCCTGGCAGGGGCGGAGGGGGAGGTACCGAACCAGAGCCTGGAAGGGGAGGTGGCTGGAATAGACCTGGCAAAGGAGGTGGAGGAGGAGGTGGTGGAGGAGGACCAGACATAAAATGTGGCAAGGGGGGTGGAGGGGGAGGAGGAGCCAAGGAAAACGGTCGAATCTCGGTGGGACTGGCCAGGTTCTGACTCAGGGAGGTGATGTTCAGCTTCTTGGGCAGAATGTGGTTGCTCTTGAGGGTCTTGCTCTCCTCCTCGCTGGGCTTTAGGAAGGTGTCGCGGTCAGTCTGGATGCACACGTTGCGGAACGACTTGGGAGGGGTTTCATCCTCTGTGGAAATGCAGGCGTCCCGGGCCTTCCCCCGCTCTTGGCTGAGTCTGTTCTCCTGCTCTTCTCGTAGGCTCTGGATTGTCTCTTCCAGACTCGTGGTCTGGACGGCCTGTTCCCCTCGTACATTGAAGATTTCCACCTCAAACTGAGACTGGGGGTAGAGACAGAAGGAAAAGCATGTGTTGGTACAAAGTGCTTCCAACCTACTTCCACCCAAGGAGGTCACATGGAATTAGCCTAAAAGAGTCTAACAAAGATATAGGACAGGAAAATATTTGTGCAGAAACTAAAGATCTATAACTCTGAGCTCACAAAGAAAACAATACAAAAAGGCATACAGTGAGGTCTGTAAAATAAAGGATATAAAAATCTCTCACAAGACGCACATCAGAAAGGACAAAATGGAGTTATATTTAAATAACAGAAACACACTAAAGGTTGCGTTTTCAGATACCACAGCATAGCCTTCCACTGCACGGTCAAACCGATTCATTCCAGCAAAATCCATGCCGCATTCCTCTTTATATCACAGGTGCATGGAGACAGTCTATAGTGAAGCCGTTTCTAAACAGTAACACACATGTAACAAACGTAAAATCATGTTCCAGTACTAAGCGCGCCAAAGAAAGTGTCATCCTGTGAGGGGCAGCAGCAGCAGACCCGCATTGTATTAATATTCCATACTTTAGTAGCTGAATGGAACAAGTGGACAAAGCTCCTCAGCCTCAGGTCTGACACGTCGGTGCTCATTTCAGAATTAGACCGGTTTAAATACCAACAGCTTCATAAAAAGTGGGGGAAAAACGTAAAACCTGCACGACAATGATGGCGATTTCTTTTATCTCGTGTTTGGGGGGAAAAGGAATTTAAGTGAATGGGGAACGGTGATTTAATGTTTAAACATTCTTGCAAAACTGACAGTGAAGGCAAATCAGAATTAAAAAAACCTAAATACTGCACCCTGCTGACCATAGCCCAGACCCACCGCACATACGCCCCTCGCTCCCCCTCACTGGAAGGGAGGCTGTTCTGACAGTTCCCCCATTCTCCACCTCACCGACTCCATAACTTCAACACAAACCGCCAGATTTGTGGCGTCACGTAAAAATTACGTCTATATGAAGAAATTCCCATGTTCACCAAGTGACACTCCGGGCAATGAAGGGATGAGACCATCAGGACTTTCATTTGTGTCCCCAATCCCAATAGAGACACGTATCATGTAAAAGGTCCTGGGTTCAAGTCCTTCCACTGGCACAGTGTTTTACGGCAGTAGGCACCTTTATTGCGCTATGAAGAAGAAGCATAGAGTTGTCACCCATCTCTGTGTATTCGCGAGCCTGTCATCTTGCCACTCTGTGCCCCGAGTAACTTCCAATAGACTGTAAGCTCTTTGTGGCGCTCCGTGTGTATTTGCTATTCTATTCCCAGTGTAGCCCATCGTGTCGGTTATCCTCGCCCCCGGTCTGGCCAGAAGGGCTTTCCAAGGTGAGGAGCTAAGAATAAATGAATAGTTACTGATGATAAACTTTATGGTCCAAGGTTCCTGGTGCCTGAATTCCTCCTTGTGCGGAGTTGTATACATTGGCAGCACTACACAAACACGAAGCGGCATAAAAGCAGATTTTATTTTACATATCGTAAACTTTTCTACTAAAGCTAATCTCTCCTCCTCTAACGAAGTGAACATTTAAGGAATCTGGAGAACAGATGAACAGACGGCTGATAAAATTGTTATTGTTTGTAGAAAGGACTTAATAATGCATCATATTTTCCCAACAATGTTTTTTAGTCATACAGCAAATCTATTTGTGAGCACGCTGGGGGAAAAAAACGATGTAATATGGCATGGATCATTAAATGGGAATTCTGCAGGGTCTTCTCATCATCATCAAATTGCCCTCAATTAATAATGTCTATCTGACAGCTGGCAAGACACAAAACAACTTACATCTGGTTGGAATTACAGCAAGAAAGTAACCATTTTCTGCTCAGAAATCATAGCAACCAACTCCAAAAAGACAGGTCTGATAAAAGAGCCGAGGACGTCCGCACAACAGAGTTAAGAGCTGCGGGGCCAGTCACATAGATGCTGGTGTCATTAACCGCATTTTATCAGCGTTCGGACAATCATTGTACCCCTTTTCAATGTATAAATAGTGCACTCTGAAAGAATGGAAAGGAATGTGTCTATCTGTATTTAAATCATGCAGCGTATCTGAGACTGACTATCCTATCAGGCAGCATCTGTGCCAAGGGCTGATTTATGTGATAGATCAGAGTACTCTGACGAAGCGCCGTCTAAGGCTTTGCCTATAGTGCCGCCGACGGCGACACAACGGGTGACGTCACTCGTCGCCACCGGCGAAAGTTATGTTTCGCCGGTCGGCGGCATCGCGGGATTCCCGCAATTTGATTTGTTCAAGGGCCGTCACGTGACGCGACGGCCCTTGAAAAATCAAATTTTGCCGGCGTCCGTTTTCGCGTCGGGTTTTCGCTTGTCCCGTGCACTATAAGCGCACGCAGCGGTAGCAATGTATTTGTTTTCGGGCGACATCGCATCGCCGGCACTATAAAGCGCGGCCTAAGGCGTGAAACGCACAAGAGGAACCATTTTTACCTGTCTGCACCATGTTGTCGCATATCCATTAAAGAGTTTTTCAACAGACCTGCTGTGCCCTGGATTAACCCCTCGTGTGCGCGGCTGTGCTCCGCTTTCTTTTCCCTGCTGGGATTATCTATCCATTGTTATTTATAAACACAAACTAAACGATGCGCAAGAGAAAGGCAAATCAATTCAAATAAAATAACTTTATAAAATACATATGACCAATTGACAAACTCACATGGAGACAAGTACACCGCAGCTACACCATGACCCCTCCCACTTCCTGGACAAGATGATACTAAGAGACCCCCTCCAATGCCCGCGCCCAGCGTAGACGCCGTGAAGTAGCAAGGAGAGAAAACTTAAAGCCCAGGAGGCCTGTGACACAGGGTATGCAGCTCCAAACACAGCAACCCGTCAGATAAACAGGCAGGGAGATGGACCGCTCAGGACGTGCGACGTCACTCCGTCTTAGGTGCTGCCGGGAATAGACCACAACCTCAACGCGTTTCACACTTCGTCAGCGCAGACCCTAATCTTTGTGTAATTTTTATTTATGCAGAAACAGAGCACTATTGTGTTTTCCGCCTGACGAAGGGAATACCCCAAAACGTTGTGCACTGTTCCTGCAAAAGTACAAATTACCAAAATGTGATCTTGACTACGTGAATATATATTTGAGTGAGGCAGGGTCAACTTCATATCGATTTATCTGATACTAGTTTCTTAAGGTTAAACACCCCACGCCTGGTGTTTTAAGAGGCAGATTAAAAAAAAAAAGTGTAGAAAAATCATGTCAAGATGCATTAAAATTGAAAAATCATGTCAAGATGCATGAAAGCATGTCATTGTTGCCCTCACTCCATCGTACGGTCCTGGCAGAAATATTCTCGCAATGTCGATATTGTTCCAAGCAGCCGTTTGGGGCGCTTTCTGCAGGAATTCCACATGAACTTTGGACATTATAAAATAATGCTAGGAGCTCAATTCCAGTGAGGGCTATTCATGAAACTGGTCATGCTGAACGGGACACTATGCAGTATAATGAATAACCCACATTGTGTCCTTCCGATATTATCACAAGGGCCTCTGCAGTTTATAATGGAATGTACAACAAATGTTCTTTTTAGGTTTCCCCAACAGAGAAATCGTGCAGCACCCTGCCCCGCCACACCAATGGAGGTGACAAATCTGATGAAGGTCCAAAGTAAGCAGGTACCCCCGTGATCCCAGATTTTCATAACACAGGATAAGAAATTGCCAACATTTGTTTCACGATGCAAAAATTAGAAATACTGTTACCCTTTAATATAAAATGATCTGTTATTCTTCCATTCCCCTATGTGTTCCCCTGCACCTCCCCTCTCTGCACAAGTGCCTCCCAAAGAATTTAGTATAAAAAAAAATCTGCATATGTTAATAAATTCCTGTGGCTCAGACCATAAACAAAACAGGAGCGAAAGCGGCCACACCCGAGATACAGGATACAACAGACATGTGCAGTACAGAGGAAAACCTACTCCAACCCTCTGCCATGCCATTGACCCATTTTCATGGATAGTGAAAGATACTGCACATAGCTCATTGTTTTCCTCCATGGATAGATGTCTCTGACCAGGACCAGCGCCTATATCCTTGTGTCAGACGAACCACCTCACATGTCCAACACTGTGCATGGATAAACATTAGATTTCCTTCCTACATATCCAGTTTTCGATCCAATTTCCAGATTCTGGGATCAAAACCCTTCAATAGGAGGAGTTATAAGAAGTGGTTTCATAGAGCAATTGGAGGAGCTATAGAGAGAAATTGTGTGTGTTATTTAACACCTACAACGTGTAATTATTAGGATTTCTTGATGTCTTTTTGTGTTCTTCTTTGAATCTTGGAACTTGTGTAAGATACAAAATATTCCCCCCAAGTGTGTTACATTGGCCATGTAATAAATTAGTTCCCTGTATCAAGAAGCATGGCACCCATGTGACATGTCGAAGGTCATTCAAAGTCAAAACCACAAATGTACTCTTTCAGCCCATAAACGTTCTAACAGATGCAGAAGACATACTACTGCCAATCCATCCTGTTACTCTGCTAAATCCTGCCGCCCACATCACCCTATCCTGTAAAGTGCTGTGTACACTGGAAGACTGCATAAAAACTAGGGGAAAAACAACAAAATAATAAAAATAGAAGCCAAATCCAGAAAAAAAACAGGCTTGTTACTAAATTAAAAACATACCAATCATCAGAAGAGCAGAGTTTGGATGAAAGACAAATCAGGCCTGAGCCAGCATCCAAAAAAAGGAGGCTGAACTTCGGACCATATGATCAGATGCACATGGGGGCTTCACCTCGGCCCTACTGGAGGGCACCACAGGACCCCCAGGAGGTGAGGGGATCAAATTAGTTTAGTGCTTTGATATTTTACAGAGAAAAGTCTGACTAATGAACAAGGGAGTCATTTTGAGATTCCTGCCCAGTTCAGCAGTTATTGGCTGCAGAGCTCACATGAGCTACCATTGCTAGAAGTTTTGCAGATTTGATGGATTCTGTTTCTAGCTACCAATACCCACAAAGTTATGGGCCTCCCGCTTGAGGGAGGGTACCATGCTCCAGGGAGACTGTGTGTCTCCAGCCCACCATCGGCACAAGAGAAATTAGATGAAAGGCATTCCGGAGACACGCTGTGTTATCACGGGAGAACATTCACATGTCGAGGCACCAACACAGGGGGAAATGGGACCAAGCACAATGCAAACCCTTTCCAACGTTACTTTCTGGATAACATACTGAACTATCAAGAAATCTATTGTGATGTTCCAAGTATCATTAAAAACTCAGGAATCAAAACACCATTAAACATGCAAACTGTGAAAGATATAAAGCACAACAGCCTCTCAGACCTTTCATCAAAGACTCAGCTCCCAAAACCAGAGCCAAGGAAGGGATCAAGGAACGATTACAGGGCTGAGCGATCAGGCACTCAAGAGCTCTGGTGTGAAACTCGTGTTACCAGTTATTGCCCTGCCACACAATCCCAGGAAGAGAAGCAGCACAGTCCTTAATAAGCTTCAAGTGCCATCTGCTTATTGATACGTGGCAGATCCATAGGGCGCACAACTATGAGAATCTGACATCCGTGTATAAAATCCAGGCCGATAAACTGCTTGGCTCCTATTTGAGTCCAGGCTGAGCATGATTGTACAAGATGCTGCTTTTTCAGACTGTCCTGGTTACTACAGTGACATCTACAAATATAAGAGGAGGAGGTAGCATTTTGCATCTATGAATAGAAAAACTGTTCAAACATAAGTGAAGGTTAATTTTATCCTCAGAGATACAGAAATCTCACCCATCTTTCTAACCTAAAGAGTCAGCCCATAACCTGCAAGTCATGGTATGGATCCACTGAATGACCCCTTCTCATACTGCTCCACATCTAAACGATTTTATCGGAGAGTAAAATGATGAAATCTCTTCATCTACCATGGACTGTTTTTAGGAGCAACTTTCAATTAGGGAGAAAGATGAAATGCAAAACATTTCTTAAGCCAAGTATCAGGAAGAGTTGGTCTTTAGTGCGTGCAGACTTGCTTGTTTGGAGGACCTCTTGGGGTGCAATAATTTAACACACAGAACAGGCACCAGTAGGAGTGGAGCATGGCAGTAAGGTGGCTGGTATCCTGGATAAAGGTTGGACACCTATCATGCATTTTTCTAATTTATTTCTTTTTATTAAACAGCTTAAGCGGCACTCAAGTTCTTTTGATGAGATTCTGTGCTGTGGCGCATTGAGTGACCCTGTGGTCCAAATCCCACAAGTCTTTGATCCTGGGCAGCCGCATAAATTCAGAGCTATAAACCCCCCCGTGCTTTTATTAGCAGTGCTCAGGCCAGGGCTGTGTGTGCAGCTCTATCACGTCTACAAACCAAGGGACACATTTTGTACACATTTTTAATCAGCAGGATCGTTATACTGCAGAATTAATGATGCCAGGTCCACAGCGGGACAGAAGTTACAGATTAACAGCGAGACAAACGGAATCTGTGGCCAGTGTGTCTGTCCCCTCTACAGCCCAAAGGTCACCAGCTTTTACAATAATTATAAGATAATTACCAGGCCTTTATTACTTGATTCTTAATGTCGCACTGACCAAACGGCACAGCGCGCTTTCAGGGTGATCAGCCAAGGACACGCAGAGTTCATTTCACTTTAAGTAGCTGCACAAAAGCTTCAATCCGGACATAACGTCAAAAACATACAGAATATGGGGTGTAAATTAATAATGCGGGGGTTATGCTCTCAAAGGAAAAAAAACTGCAGCAATAACAAAGTTACACTGATCAGAGTGAAATTTACAATATTCACAATAGCCATTTTTAGGCGATCCTGCAAAAAAACTAAAATACTCATCAATATATCTCTGATAAATGTTGCATGAGGGGGGGGGGCAGTTAGTGGACATGGTTCTCTGAAGTGAAGGGTGATTGCTGGCCTCATTATCTATCTCCCTCGTTAGGCATATTCTATCAGAAGGCAAGTAACTGCTTCCTCATTGCCCGGGATTCCAGTGCATTAAGATTGCTGCTGAGTGAAGTAACCCTATAATATTAAGTTGCATTCACATTCCTATGGTATTGAATTTAAAAACCAAAGCCGAACATTAAAGCAGCAATCACGGATACTTTCCCAATGACGGCATAACTCCGGCTCCACGCCTGCACCCGCCTTTCTTTTTATTTTGGGATGTTATCTCGGACTCTCTGACCTTTCATGATATGTTTAGATTTGGAGGGGGGGTTGGGGGGTGAGAGGATGTGATCATCGCTCTCTCGGGCAACGCGACCACCAGAGATGCGTTAGTGCAGCTGCCACAGCATGCTGGGATGCCAAGAATAAACGTAACCTGTATTTACATCGCGTCCTTCAATTCCAACATCCATGAGACCCGGAACAAAGGACATAAAGCCAGGAAATGACCATGGCCGCGATATACCCAGTTACCCTTACAGACCCTACTGTGCCCAATTATCTCCTCTACAGAACAAGTATTTATCATTATAAACCTGCATTAGATCAGATGTACGGCGGGTGGTCAGTTTCCTGTCTTACTGGCCCATATGAGAGATGTATTCTGGTATTGTGTGTCTTGTATTACTACACAGGGACATCGAGTGGCCAACAGAGGAAAGAGCAGGAACATGGAAAAGGATTTGTAGGGGTCTAGGAGTAAAGCCAAATAAAATCTTCTCCATATATATCAACAGAAAAATGATCATTGAAAGCAACAGAATTCTTACTGATACATATAGAGCATTCTATTGCCCCAGAATTGCCTTGATGCATAGACCGAACAAGGGAGATCCTGCAGCAGAGGATAACACTGCCCTCTACTGGTGAGACCGTAATAAAGCCACTGAACATGTTTACAGAAATTCGCAATCGGGAGAATCTCATTTTAATCTGTTGATTTTCTGTTTTGCTGCATTTCTATTAATTTCACAGTGAAAGATGTGAAATCCACCAGTGGTTCTGTTACCAACCACTTTATCTTTTGAGGAAATGACCCTCTGTTTAGAACAGCTCAAAACGAACGCAGCAAAATTCTAAACAAATGTGACCTTCCAATTTATTTTATAATAATAAAAAAAAAGCCCAAAAATGTATGAGGAAAGTCTGCCTTCTATTTTTCTAGGACTGCATATTGGTTGCTATACCTTTTAGTAGGCCAACATAGGAGTTCTTCGTAGATAAAATGAAAAGCTTTCGAAATCTCACAACTTTCTTCCTCAAGTGCACGGTGTAAGCAGTCAAGTCTCGCATCGAACTATAATAATAATAGCATGTTCTTGTATAGCGCTGCTAGTTTAACGTAGCGCTTTACAGAGACATTTTTGCAGGCACAGGTCCTTGCCCCGTGGAGCTTACAATCTATGTTTTTGGTGCCTGAGGCACAGGGAGATAAAGTGACTTACCCAAGGTCACAAGGAGACGACACTGGGAATTGAACCAGGCTCCCCTGCTTAAAACTCTCAGTGCCAGTCAGTGTCTTTACTCACTGAGCCACTCCATCTCCCCAGTATCTACTTGCAGTATCTACCATGCTGTAGTTCAAAGTTCCAGTAGCCATATTGGTCCTCGAGAAATGTAGTTGTGTTGTAGGTTGCGTTACCTCTTAGCGAACCAACAAAACAACCCGTACACTAGAAGACAACGATGAGGTTTCCAACGCTCTGTACACTTATTTGATCCACAAAGATGTTTCTTCAGGAGAAATACTGAATACTAAGAGAGCCTAAAAACAAGAGACTTCTTCCTAAAAGCAGCAATGACACTTAGGCTGTGGACCCGCTGGCGCTGACCGCGCTCATGCATGAGAGCGGTGATGTCACCAGCTCTCCAAGCATGAGCGCCGGGTGTCCTGTCTATTTTGCAAGCGCGCGAGTGGAGGCATTGGGGGCATGTTGAGCGCGCTTCAAACTCTCTTTTTTTGTCTCCCCAAGCGCCAAGCTTGGAGGGTGTGCGTGCCCGCGCACGAGCGCGCACCGCGTGATCAGGGATGGGACAATTTAAATTGCAGAAACTGAACTCGGCAAGCACAGCGCGCTCAGCCTTAGCGTGGACGCAGCCTTACAGTATGTGCCCGGCTTCGCCCGGGTTGCAGTACTCTGGAGACATAACGACCGGCTTCCGACAGGTCTCTCTCCATACAGTCTCATTCACTCTCAACCTCCCACATCCCTTTACTATAATACCTTATGACAGGGGAGAGCAAACTTTTGGAGCTGCGCCCCCCTGCCTGCTCCCCCTCGCTTTCGCGCCCCCCTCACCTCGCTCGGCGGCGGAAATGACGCCGCGGGGTCACGTGATGCTGCGTTGCGTCACACCAACGCGTCTGAACCCCGGTAAGTTTGTTGCAGAGGCCTCACGCGATCCCCCGGCATTTATTTTTAATGCTATGGGGAAGAGCACGGGGCCCGCTTCCCCCAAAAAAAATCTCCTCTGCTTGTTGCTGGCTTTGGCCATTGATGTAATATAGCAGCCATGGAAAGACACTAAAAGGCTTATTCTTCATTCTCCAGAAGTGCACCCCACTTCTGGAACAATATATTGGAGTCTCCCAAAACCGCCTCCTGTTGAACTTCTCCCAAGGCTTTGGCTGTCTCCTACGTTAAACATGTTTGGAACTTATAATGTTGGCAACGTATTATTTTGTACACAGGACATTCTTGAAAACGAGAGGCAACTCCCAATGTATCTTTTCCTGGTCAAATACGTTTATAAAGAAAAAACAAACTTCAGTTTTTTACATCAATGGGAAATTGTGGCAGAAAGCAGCCCACATCGGCCACTTCAGCTGTTCTAGAATAAGCCGCCAAGTCAGTTGACCACTTTGCCAATTAGTGAGAGATGTAACCTGATGCAATAAGCCCGGGTGACGCAGCAGCACCCTAACCATCCTTATCCCATGAGGGGATAATACAGGAACCAGTTATATTCCTAGAGTTCAAATATATGTTCATGTGTTCATGCCCATACCTTCAGGATCTCCACTTCCTCCTTGTGTTCCCTCTTCAAGTGTAGAATAACCGCATGGTATTCTACAAGAAAAGAGATGAGAAATTAGTACCCAGCGCAGTGTAACTGTCCATAGATACTACCATGTTCCATGTTACCATGGTCCATGTTAGCATGTTCCATGTTACTCAAACGGGTAGACACAACCTCGGGCAGTAGGTTTAAGCATTAAAATATCAGGGTCAGTGGAGAGGAGCTTTAGCATCTGAGACCTGCCTGTCTTATCTTTTTGTTGCCGACTTATCAATAAGCAAATTACCAATGGCATATGTCTCATTTTAAACCTTTACATGTCTGGGAATAACTTCAGGGCAGGTTAGGTTTAGGCCCATATTAACTAAGTGGTGCTCTACCATAAGACACCTTCCAGTTACAAAATACATCTTACAGCCCATTCAAGTGAACTCAAGTAAATGGGTTATAAGGTGTCTTATGGTGCAGTATCGCTTAGTAGACATGGGCCTAAATCCCAAACATCGTTGCTGTGACGCTTTCATGGCTCCATATCACCCCCACCGTTAGTATTGAGACTGAGCCGATCCCTTTGCAAAGCTGTAATAAAACGTACATGGTCACTGCCTTCTCACCACTGTGATATTCTACTCCGTGTCAGCATTTTCGGGGTCTTAAAATGGCAGCCAGTAAGCAGCTGCTGGTAGTACTGTCCTGATCTGTTCACAGCCAAGAATCTGGTCAGCAGCCATCTTAGAAGTGGAAAAATGCCTCTTTCTATATACTCAAATCACCAGGACCATGATCTCTGGGTGTAGGACTGACCCTAGAAAACTCCAAGGTTTAGGATACCACCATTAAAGCAAAGTAAGTAGCAGGGATTGTAGATTTAGAGACTGTGTGGGTAATTTACAAATTACAAACTGTAGAATATATGCGAGTGTACAAACAATACTCCGTGTTTCAGTGTGACTGGGCGTGCTCCCCGAGAGACAGATATTGGTAGTCCGTTGGAGAAGCATAGTTGTGTCATTAACATGTCTTGCATAACACACGGCTTATTCACGCACACACCTCAGTTATACTTTGCATCAGGCGTTGGACACTTTTTGCCTCACAATCTAGAAAATCTCATTCTGCATAAACTAGTTCAAAATATTTCATTTTTTATTCATGCCACCAGCTGTCCTGACTGCTTCTGTAGATCACACCCCAAATACATACATATGTACTATAAATGTGTGTATATATACACACACATACACAAAGCGGACCAGGAGTAAGTATTGTAAAAATATATTTGAAATATCACAAGTACAGATGTAGCTTCATTTACGGGATTACGGGATGGATTTCATTGCATTTAGACTGAAGACACAACAGCACCATCTATCATTACTGCAAAGTACTGCAACCAATGCTAAAACTCAATTTCTTCCGGTCGCAACACACTCGTGACTCAGGTGAGAGCAGTCAACAAAACATTGGGAGATCAGATGTATTCCACGAGACCGCGCCGAAACTAAATAATGCTACATCTGTAGCTTCTACAACTTACAATTCATAAAATAACAGGGCTTCATGTATGCAACTTGTTACATTGTATTTGTTTTTCTATATGTAGCTTTTTTTTTCCAACTTACTTTTTATTGTTTATCCAAGCATAAACATACAGAGATAAAACATTTGAGGATGGGTATTGGGGGAGGGGGGCGGGGGTAGATACATTAAAAAAAACGAGTGGTGGGGGGGAAGGGGGAGGAACAACAGCATAATAAATTGACATTTCTTAATATACTTTACCTAGTATAACTGTAATATACGTAAGCAATTTGGGGCCGTTTCTGTATTTGAGATGGGAGCTGTCTCTAGGGGGCCTGGGTAATTGTATACATTCTTGGTAGTTAGCCATTACAGGAGGGAGCGAATGCGACTTCCGAACTTTTTCTAATAGATACATATAGTTAGTCCCAAGGGGCTACAGGTTCAAATAGCCTATCTACATTTGCAATGCTGACCCTTTATTATACTCGGCACCTGGCGGCTGTTCAGGAAATGGGGACAAGGGAGGAGAAAAAGGGGAAATCGGAAAAAAAAAGAGTGAGCTTGGATGTGTCTCCCTAGTATTCCTAACACTCACGTGCCCTTGGGAAAAAATCTGGGGTGAAGGAGAACAGAACAATAACAAGGGCAACTGTGCCATTAAAGACACAGACATAGTTGGGGGTAGCAGCCAAGACCCAATTGGTTTGGCTGCTCCATCTCCTGAGCTTCTTTGGGCTATGGGTTTAATGCAAAGATAAGATTAAACTGTATTCATATCATAAGCTTGGACTGCGATAGCAAACCTTTAATAACCTTGTAATTACATGTGCCCATAAGCATACCATAATATGTCAGCATAACATACTTTGTGTCTACACTTGTCACGTCAAATCATGGGGTGCAACCTCAGAATAACTAAAGCTAGAAAATATAAATTGGCATTTCGGCACATAGTCCTTTTATGCTTGAATTTGTTTATGTTGAACATTCAGGGTTCTAGTTCAGGGGAATCCCCGCCTATGAACTTCAGGCTCTCAGCCTAATTCCGCTCCGGGTTTGGCCATGATGGAGGTCGATTTGCTGAAATAAGACCAGGGGGAGGTGGACCCAAGTCTAGATGGTTGAGGAAGGCCTCGCCATCGTCCAGGTTCCTTAGTATCTGGGGTCATTTTTAATTACCATTAACCCATAGGGAAAAGTCCATCTATACTCGATATTGCGGTCTCTTCATTTCGCCGTCACCTCCCTAAGATTTCTTCTTTTGGCGAGAGTGGAAGGCACCAGGTCTGTGTATATCTGTAGGGGTATATTTTGGAACGTCAGGTCTCTTAGAGCCTCTAGACACCGAGATGAAAGCTTCCTTTGTTTTAAAGTAGTGGAATCTAAGCACCACATCCCTTGGTCTGTCTCCCGGTTGGGGTCTCAATCTTGAGGCTCTGTAGCATCTGTCCAAGGTAAGAGATTCCTTTGTGTAATCTGGGAGGAATGATGTTAGCCATTTGCCCATAACCTCTCGATATACGTTTCCGACTCCGGGATGTCCCTGATATCAAGCAGTTGGGACTTCACCTCCCTGAGCTTAATATCCATCAAAGATTGCCGGGTGATTGTGGCTTAGACCTTGAATTCCAAGGAGCTAGTGCGTTCCCCAAGGGAGGATATTTCCTCTTTAAGATCCTTCACTACTGTTTGCATCAAGGATTCAATTTTATTGCAGAAGATATAGAAGTCCTCCTTTGTAGAGAGATTTTCGATCTCAGCCGCTATTTCAGAATCTGAGCGTTCCATGGAGGGATCTTCTCCCTGCTCCGCCTGCTGTGGAGTTGGTCGACCTTGTTTGTTTTGTAAATATTCACGAAACCCATTCTGGTTTTTCTTCTTTTTGATGGTTCTAATCGTTTTCGAGGCCAGGGTTATTGGGACTAGCGCAGGGGAGCGCAATCTTTTTTCCCTGCGCCCCCTGCAGTCTGTCCCCCTCTCCTCGCGCACCCCCTGCTTACCTTGCTTCAGACGTCCTGGCGTCACGTTACCACGGCAACCAGGAGCGTCTGAAACAAGGTAAGCAGAAGTTTACAGAGGCCCCGCAGCTCCCCTGGCATTAATTTAAATATATTCGGGAAGCGTGTGGGGTCCTCTATAAACCCTGTGCCCCCACTTTGCGTACCGCTGGACTAGCGTGTGATGTGGTTTGTTATTTAGAAGACCAATCAGAGCTGAATTTCTTTCATAGACTTAGAATGGTGCTCAGTGCACAGAACATGGGTTTCGGACCGCCGAATTAGACTGCACCATCCAGACATTTCTGTGGACGTAGATCTTTTATAGAGGGGTAGTTATTCCCTTGAGGGGGGACACAGCAATGCCACCTGTGTGATTGTTATGCTCGATATCCATCAAAGATTGCCGGGTGATTGTGGCTTCGACCTTGGATTCCAAAGAGCTAGTGCGTTCCCCAAGGGAGGATATTCCCTCTTTAAGACCCTTCACTACAGTACTGTTTGCATCAAGGATTCAATTTTTATTGAAGAAGATAGATAAGTCCTCCTTTGTAGAGAGATTTTCGATCTTCGCCGCCATTTCAGATTCTGAGCGTTCCATGGAGGGATCTTCTACCCGCTCCGCCTGCTGCGGAGTTGGTCGACCTTGCTTTCTAAAATATTCACGAAACTCATTCTGGGTTTTCTTCTTTTTGACGGTTCTAATCGTTTTCGAGGCCATGGCGATAGGGACTAGCGGGTGGTGTGGTTTGTTTATTAGAAGACCAATCAGAACTGAATTTTTTTTCATAGACTTGGAATGGTGCTCTCAGGGTATTACAGAACATGGGTTTCGGACCGCCGAATTAGATTGCACCATCCAGACTTTTCTGTGGACATAGATCTTTTATAGAGGGGTAGCTATTCCCTTGAGGGGGGACACAGCAATGCCACCTGTGTGATTGTTATTTTGACTTGACTGATTCTGACATTACTGCTTCCTTTTAGGCTTCTACACACAGAAACACGAGGGACTAGATGTTGAGACTGTTTAGAGACCCATGATTGTCATTTTGGAGGTTGTGTGGCGGGGGGGGGGGGGGAGGGGGCGCACTGCATTGTTCACCCGCACTGAAGCGCTTCCGCAGTATGGCTGCCTCTCTTCCCTCCCCGCAACCGTCCCCTCCACCGACGGCTGGATATTCCCATCTACCCGATCAGCTCCCCTGCCTGGCAGCTCTCCGCTGCTTCTCTCCTTACCTCCCTGGAAGGTCTGAAACCCGTGGCACTCTCTGCTAGCAGGAGGCCTCTCAGACGAGCCCGGCCGCCATCTTGGGGGCTTTGCCGATCCGGTGAGGAGTCTCTGGGGACCCGATATCAGTCTGCGGGGTTGTTTTTGCCGAGATTCTCGCCGCTGTTGGGCCCGGTCTCGCCCAGGGAGAGGTTTCTCCCAGCTTTCTTGGGGGGTGCTCCGCTTTTACTGTGCGCCTTAGAGCTTGTTTAGCCCCTTTTTGGCCTGGCTTTGAGACGGCGTTGCGGCGCCACAAGTCTTGCTTGGTAGGTGTCTTGGCCTTGCCCCTATATGTAGCTTTTTGATGAAGGTCGTCTTCTTGATGCAATGTGAAGAAAGGTCCAATTCATTGCTGGCTCTATTTACCATTATTGACACGTAGTCTTTACATTATTTATCTATTCACATACTGTATGTACACTAGAAGTTTCACTATATTTAAATTTTTCATATAGTGAGTGTATATAATATATTTATTTATTTTCCCGAAGTTGAATTACTGGTAAATAAAAACATTCTGATTTTGATCTCTCTCAAATGGTTATTAAATTGTGTATAACATGTATATGAACATGTTAAATGAACCATGGTGTTTTGTGGTCTAATTAGTCAATGGCCTACTGAAGTTGGGTATATAAGGGAGGGAATACCCCAGTGACGTAGCCCCCTGATGAAGCGTGTCTACATGCGAAACATGTTGAGGTTCTGTCAGTGCTTGTTACCGCGTCATTACGCATTGACGGGCCTGGAAACTGTATCTCAGATATCGGTCTGGGGACCCAGTGTGCCCGCTCTCTGCTGTTTGCCACCTACGGACCGCGGGTCTCATTGTGCCACATGGAGCCCTGGGTTATTTTATGAATTGTACGTTTTACAAGCTACATGTGATATTTGACATATATTTTTATGTGACTTACCCCTGGGCCCTTTACCGTCCTGTTCTTCTCCTCTTTAGAGATCCGGACATTTTTCACAGCAGCTGAACGGAGCACCTGGTCAGACTTAAGCTGCAAGGGGGTAATTGCTGAAACTTTTGGACATCCATAAAGAATTATATGAAGAGTCTGCGTGTTTGGGATATATTATATACACACATACCTGTACATACATACATACATATACAGACACACAGGCGCTCAAAGTCCAGAGTAAAACAAGTAACAAACTCTGCATCAACACAATGTTTGCAGAAGGAGTTGGAAGTAAGAAGGGTGTCAGCCTAAATGTATCCATTTGTTACACACAACTCCCACTTTATCTCCAGTGAGTAATGGTATCTGCAGGTTTAATCTATCGGTCACATTCTGCTTGTTTAAGCAGCTGTTTTAAACACCTGAACATCTTGTGGTGAGAGGCAGGATGTGAGCAAAAAGTATTCTGGGTAAGGATGTGAAGGAATGGCCGAGGCCTAGCATGGGCTGTCGCCCACATAAGGGCTGCTCTGTATTTAGAGGATGGGAGCTGTGGCCTGCTCTCCTCCCTCTCACCAAGAGGGTTGTTAGATTCGAGCGCGTGCCAACGTGGGGAAGGGGGGAGACTTGCGCGGGCTATTTAAAACCCGGTGCTTGCTTGAGCTCTTCATTGATTTTGTTTTTTCCCTTCCTGCAGGTACCTTTGATCCTCCGTCCCCCTCCTTCCCCAGCAGCAGCAGCATGGAGCAGCCCAGCGCAGCCCAGCCTCCTGCAGCTGACCGCCAGACCTCCCGCCAACCGCTCCCGAAGAGAGAGTGGCCAGAGCAGGAGCCGGGTGCTGCATCTTTCAGCCAGAGACAGAGGGAAGCCGCACGGAGGAGTAGCACCGCCCCCCCAGCCTCGATAGCCTCCAGCCAGCAAGATCAGCTGTGCAGAACAGGAAAACAGCTAACCAGCCCACGGAGGCTACCAGAGAAGTGTATGCTACTCTCCCCCCCCCCCCCCCCCCCCTCCCTCCCCTGCTCCCCCCCCCCCCCCCCCCCCCCCCCCCCCCCCCCCTGCTGCCCAAATCTCCCCCCCCCTACTGCCCTAAACCCCCCTCCATGGCTGCCCATAATCCCCCACAGCTGCCCAAATCACCCCACTGGAAGCCCATAACCCCCCACTGCGGCCCAGACCCCACCCCCACGGCAACACTGAGCCCCTCCATGGCTGCAATGGATTTAACCCCTCCCCCCCACCGCCGTTCCCCTGCCCTACACCCCTGCGATTTACGCCCCTTACGCTCCCTCCCATGCGCCCTACACCCACGTGTCTTCCCCACTACGCACCCGCCCCATACGTGCGCTACACACCTGCGCCCCATGCTCCTGCGCCTCATGCACCTGTGCCAGCCCTGGATCCACCAACGGCAGCCCCACTGCCACTGGCGACAGTGTGATACCAGGTCACCCCCATTGTCCCGGGTGACCCCCCGGTGCATACACCGGTACCAGGGAAGCGTTGCCGATCCGGGGAGCAGCAACAAGAGCCGTGCGGCGAGCAAAATATCCAGGACCGGTCACCCAGGTGCCCAAGCCGCAGGAGCAGGGGAGCATGATAATGCTGTGTTTGAAAGTGCTGATGAGGTTAGTGAAGGTGGGGCGGTTAGGTCAGGGTCGGACTGTGAGTCCCAAGGGTCAGACTGTGAGTCCCAAGGGTCAGACAGCGACGATAGTGAGAGCGCAAGGGAGAGCACTGATTCAGACGCAAGCAGCGGCGCAGACAGCGACGAGACCCCGGGGCAAAAGCGCATAAGGTAACAGGTAGAAGCGTTCAGCAAGTCTGCGAAGCAGAGTAGGAAGGTGAATAAAAGCAAAGCGCGCAAGGACAAGGGGGTAATTTCCTCCCACAGCGGGAGGATTTGTCAGCGGGGGAGATTAGCTCCCTGTACACACACCTGCCCAAGAAACCCCAGAGAGATATAGATAAAAGGAGGCATGCGGATATGTTTAGGCTGTCTGTAACGGGGCGAGCAGAGAGGAAGCGCGCGCGGGAGGCGGGCGAGAAAGTGCAGGTTGTGAGGAGCAATGTAAACTGGTTACTGGGCTTCACTGTTTTTGGGGACTGTTTCCTTTCAAAACATCCAAAACAATTGCATAATGTAATGAAATACTTGCATGTAATACAGACCATGTATGATAAACACGGGGGTCAGCGTGGCGGGATTAGGACGAGCAGTTCAGGCTGAGGTGGCAGGGAGATCCACGGTTTAGTTTGGGGAAGATGGACATGGAATTGTGGATGAATCTAGTGGGACGGGGAAGCAAGGGGGTAACGCGCCCTTTCCCAAGGGGCCCGGGTGGTCGGCCCGGGAGTTTTTCAATGAGCAGGGGCAAGAAAAGGGAATGTTGGGCGTTTAACGATAAACACTGCACGCTGGGGGCGGGTTGCAAGTTTAGACGTGTGGAGCCAGTGTGAGGGTAACCACCCTGTCAAGAAGTGCTACAAAGCACCGGGCAACCCCAACCAGGGGGGAGGGTATACCCCTAACAAAGGCCCCAACACCGGTCAGCCTTAGCGGTTTGAGCCGTTGGTTAAGGAGGTACCCCCGACCGGGAGAAGGCAAGGTTCCAGGAGGAAGGGTTTAAGGGGGGTTTCACATACCAGTGGGGGGAGGGGGTGGGCAGTACAAGCGAGGTGAGCGAGCCGGAATTTGAAATCTGCTACGACACACACACATAGTAAAGACATAATAGAGGAGATACAATTGGGACATATGGTGGGTTCATTCGCATCCCCCCCATAATTATTTCATCGCTGGGTGTGGTGCCTAAAAAGGGCCCGGGCAAATTCAGGATAATACAACACCTGTCATACCCAAGGGAGGGGGGTGTCTGTGAATGATGCCATAGACCCAAAACTATGCCGGGTACAATACCAATCATTCGACCCCACCATAGGAATAATTAAAACATGTGGGGAGGGAGCACTACTGGCTAAAATTGACATAGAATTAGCCGTTCGGCTGTTACCTTTGGCCCCAGCAGCTTCACATTCACAGGGTGCAAATTTGAGGGTGCGTATTACATTGATAGGTGTCTCCACATGGGCTGAGCTATTTCATGCGCCTACTTTGAGGCATTTAGTGCTTTCCTACACTGGTGCGTAGTCAGTAAGACGGGGACTAGCTCAGTTGCTCAGTATCTGGATGACTTCCTGCTGGTGAGTCCCCCGGGTTCCCTGCTGTGCAACAGGCTGCTGGAGAGTACTAAGGGGATCATGAGGGAATTGGGGGTTCCCATAGCAGAGAAGAAAACTGAGGGCCCAACAGAAATCCTGTCATTCCTCGGTATAGAGATTGACACTCGGGCAAGGGAATCACGCTTACCCGCAGACAAAGTCAGGAAGCTGAGAACTAGCCTAATTCAGTTCAGGGAGGCCAGGAAGGTGACCCTGAAACTAATGCAGGTTTAAGCTCGCCCCTCCCCACTTTCCAAGTTGGCAGGTCAGTTTCATTTTGCCAGGTTATGACAGATCCAATGTGATCATTCTTCCTGTAATTATACAGGTAAATAAGAATTTGAACTCAGGGAGTGTTAGGACCGGCTAACGGTCATGCCTTGAAAGTGGCAGCAGGCTTAAGGCGCTTTGGCCAAAGGGTTGAACTAAATTACCCTTTTTCAAGAGAATATATAGGTATTGCACTGTGTATTTTTGGCACATTGAAAGTAGCTTTGGGCTTTTTTGTTTGTTTTTTGTTGTAAGAAATACGTTTCAACTGATTTCTTGCGCAACGCGTGACCCCTCTCGCTTCCGCGCATGCGCTCGCACGCCACATGGACGCGCTCGCTGCCTTACGTCAGTCTGATCACTCAGCGTGCAGATGCCTCTGCGCCACCATGACCCCTGCCTTAGGGTCCGTCTCAGATAGACCTGGTTTTAGATCTGCGGTTGGGTGAACGGACCACTGGCCCAAATCTTCGCTCTCCTTACAATTAACATCCCAAAATCAGAAGAGAGTGAATGGGAGTTAGGGGTGTACTCATAGTACAGAGGACAGAGTAATCCATCATGTACCAGATCACAGAGGCTGCCATCTTGCCTGACAAACTGGTTCGGCAGCCTCTATATCTGAGAAGCGCTCACCTACTAAACACCATTCTTCTTCATGTACTGAAAGGTGCGATAGCCGCAGTCCCACAAAATAGTTCAACACTTGTAAGACCTAAACATGTTTTACTTGTTTTGTGTCTCACGAGCAGACAGAACAGTTGTCATATTCTTAACCTGCCCCACTTCGACAAACAGAACAATCCAGTCCTAGACCGAGCACAGAGCCGTCACACCTGTATTGGGAGCAATGCAAAACCCCGGGGCGCAGAGCCGTCACACACCTGTATGGGGAGCAATGCAAAACCCCGGGGCGCAGAGCCGTCACACACCTGTATGGGGAGCAATGCAAAACCCCGGGGCGCAGAGCCGTCACACACCTGTATGCGGGAGCAAATGCAATCCCGGGGCGCAGGACGTCACACCTGATGGGGAGCAAGCGTAAGACCCCGCGGGGCCAGAGCCGTCACACACCTGTATGGGAGCAAGCAACCCCGGGGCGCAGAGCCGCTCACACACCTGTATGGGGAGCAATGCAGACCAGCGGGACAGAGCAAGACCGTTCACACACCTGTATGGGAGCAATGCAAAGACCCCGGGGGGACAGACCCGCTACACACCTGTATGGGGAGCATGCAACCCCGGGGACAAGAGAGCCGTCACCACACACTGTATGGGGAGCATGCAAGACCCGGGGCGCACGAGCGTCACACACCTGTATGGGGAGGGCTACTGATCAGACCCCGGGGCACAGAGCCGTCACACACCTGTATGGGAGGCAAAAGACCCCAGGGCGACAGAGCCGTCCACACCTGTATGGGGAGCAGGCCTCGACAGGGGGGGGGAACAGCCAGGACTGCTGTCCCAGGCCGGTGGGGTGTAGGTGCCCGGCCTCCTGCCGCACATTGAATTCCTCTGTGGGGGCCCGAGATACAGGAAGCACAGAGGGGAAAAGAAGAGAGGAGAAAGACAGAGGATGAAGACAGAGGGTGAAGAGAAGAGGAGAGGAGAATCGAATAAAGACTAAGAGAGAGAAGGAGAGAAGAAAAAAGAAGACGAGATAGAAAAGAGGAAGAAAAAAAAGAAAAGAGAGAGAAAGAAGGAGAGAAGCAAGAAAGAAAAGAGAGAAGGAGAGAGAGAAGACTGAAAGAGAGAGAGAGAGAGAGAGAGAGAGAGAGAAGAGAGAGAGAGAGAGAGAGAGAGAGAGGAGAGAGGAGGAGAGAGAGCGAGAGATAGAGAGAGAGAGAGAGAAAAAAGGAAAGAAAAGGGAGAAGAGAGAGAGAGACATGAGGGGGAGAAAAATAGAGAGACATGAGGGGGAGAAAAATAGAGAGACATGAGGGGGAGAAAAGAGAGAGACATGAAGGTTAGAAAAGAGAGAGACACAAGGGGAAGAAAAGAGACATGAGGGGAAGAAAAGAGACATGAGGGGGAGAAGAGAGATGCTGGGGAGAGGAGAGAGACATGCTGGGGGTGAAGAGGAGAGATATATGCTTGGGGGGAGGAGAGAGAGATATGCTTAGGTTGGGGGGAGAGGAGAGAGAAATGCTTGGGGTGGAGGGAGAGGAGAGAGAAATGCTTGTGGGGGGAGAGGAGAGAGACATGCTTGGGGGGAGAGGAGAGATGCTGGGTGGAAGAGGGGAGAGAAATGCTTGGGGGGGGAGAGGAGAGAGATATGCTTGGGGGGAGAGGAGAGATACTGGGTGGAAGAGGGGAGAGACATGCTGGGGGGGGAAGACAATTACACCTACAGGCGGAAGAACAGAGAAACAGAAGGGGGAAGAGAGAGAGAGAGAGAGAGTGACACACACACACTAGGGGGGAGGGAGGAACAAAGAGACATGAGGGGGCAAAGTAGACCCAATATGATTATGCTGTAACATTTGCACGTGCCCTGTTCTTCACGTTTGTCCTGGGCCCCCAAAATTCTGTTGGCGGCCCTGATGGGAAGCAATGCAGGACCCCGGGGACAGAGCACAGACCCGTCACACACCTGTATGGGAAGCAATGCACGACCCCGGGGACAGAGCACAGACCCGTCACACACCTGTATGGGGAGCAATGCAGGACCCCGGGGACAGAGCACAGAGCTGTCACACACCTGTATGGGAAGCAATGTAAGACCCCGGGGGACAGAGCACAGAGCCGTCACACACCTGTATGGGAAGCAATGTAAGACCCCGGGGGACAGAGCAGAGCCGTCACACACCTGTATGGGAAGCAATGCACGACCCCGGGGGACAGAGTACAGAGCTGTCACACACCTGCATGGGGAGCAATGCAGGACCCCGGGGACAGAGCACAGAGCTGTCACACACCTGTATGGGGAGCAATGTAAGACCCCGGGGGACAGAGCACAGAGCTGTCACACACCTGTATGGGGAGCAATGCACGACCCCGGGGACAGAGCACAGAGCCGTCACACACCTGTATGGGAAGCAATGTAAGACCCCGGGGGACAGAGCACAGAGCTGTCACACACCTGTATGGGGAGCAATGCAGGACCCCGGGGACAGAGCACAGAGCTGTCACACACCTGTATGGGGAGCAATGTAAGACCCCGGGGACAGAGCACAGAGCTGTCACACACCTGTATGGGGAGCAATGTAAGACCCCGGGGGACAGAGCACAGGGGTGTCACACACCTGTATGGGGAGCAATGCAGGACCCCAGGGACAGAGCACAGAGCCGTCACACACCTGTATGGGGAGCAATGCACGACCCCGGGGACAGAGCACAGACCCGTCACACACCTGTATGGGGAGCAATGCACGACCCCGGGGACAGAGCACAGACCCGTCACACACCTGTATGGGAAGCAATGCAGGACCCCGGGGACATAGCACAGAGCTGTCACACACCTGTATGGGAAGCAATGTAAGACCCCGGGGGACAGAGCACAGACCCGTCACACACCTGTATGGGAAGCAATGAAAGACCCCAGGGGACAGAGCACAGACCCGTCACACACCTGTATGGGGAGCAATGCACGACCCAGGGGGACAAAGCACAGAGCCGTCACACACCTGTATGGGAAGCAATGTAAGACCCCGGGGGACAGAGCACAGAGCCGTCACACACCTGTATGGGGAGCAATGCACGACCCCGGGGGACAGAGTACAGACCCGTCACACACCTGTATGGGGAGCAATGCACGACCCCGGGGGACAGGGCATAGACCCGTCACACACCTGTATGGGGAGCAATGTAAGACCCCGGGGGACAGAGCACTGAGCCGTCACACACCTGTATGGGAAGCAATGTAAGACCCCGTGGGACAGAGCACAGACCCGTCACACACCTGTATGGGGAGCAATGCACGACCCCGGGGGACAGAGCACAGACCCGTCACACACCTGTATGGGGAGCAATGCACGACCCCGG
>CM071575.1:1531356-1681454 GCA_036426205.1 Ascaphus truei
TGCTAATACACCATGTTGTGTTGGGAGTGGCATCACCAACCCCTTAGCTAGTGACATCAAGCGTGCTAATATCCATACCTCCCTCCCCCACGAAGTGATTTGGCCGTCTTGGTGGCGAACAGGAACTCTCCCGGCTCGCCACCTCGCAACCTTGTTCCTGAGACTTGCAGAAGAAACAGCTCCAGGTTTGTCACGAGCTGTTTCGGGGAAGGGGAAGGCGGAAGATTTAGACACACCAGGACTTATGCGAGCTTGATGGTCGTATCCACCTACGGAGAAGAAACAACAACAAGTTCGACCGGTTTGGGCCTACACGCTCGGGGCGGTGCTGAAGGGAAGTTGGCACGGGTTATGGCATGGGCAGCCTGTGGCACCCTCGTCTTGGACAGGCACCCTGCCTTCTTGACTGCAACCCTTGCCTCTTGGCATGCACACCCTTGCCCTGGCTGCACCAACGCCTATTGAGCGGGAATCACACAACAGTCACGCTCCCCCCATGCCCTTGTGCTTTGTGGATGCAAAAGCAAGGGACACGTAGCTCTCACCCCCTCCTAATACACAGACATTAGGGACACGTACCTCTCACCCCCTCCTAATACACAGGCATCAGGGACACATACCTCCCACCCCCTCCTAATACAAAGACATCAGGGACACATACCTCCCACCCCCTAATACAGAGATATCAGAGACACATACCTCCCACCCCCTCCTAATACACAGGCATCAGGGACACATACCTCTCATGTCTCCTAATACACAGGCATCAGGGCCATGTACCTCTCACCCCCTAATACACAGACATCAGGGACACATACCTCTACCCCCTCCTAATACACAGGCATCAGGGACACGTAGCCCTCACCCCCGTTAATATGCAGACATTAGGGACACATACCTCTCACCCCCCCGAATACACAGATATTAGGGACACGTAGCTCTCTCCTTCTCCCAATACACAGACATCAGGGACACGTACCTCTCACCCCCTCCTAATACACAGACATCAGGGACATGTACCTCTCACCTTCTCCTAATACACAGACATCAGGGACACATACCTCCCACCCCCTCCTAATACACAGACATCAGAGACACGTACCTCTCACCCCCTCCTAATACACAGACATCAGAGACACATACCTGGCGGAGGGAGGGTGACCTATCTCGGTGACTAGGTGACGGCGGTCTGTGCCAGTCAGCGTCACGGGGTACCCATGTCTCAAAGGGAATATATGAGGTTCAGAAAGCAACACGTCTGTGTGTTACAAACGCTCACCTACCTGCTTCTGTGTACTTCAGACCCACTTTCTCTTCCTCATCTTTGGGTTTCAGGGGGGGCCACACAGCCTGTAGTCTTCCCGGGGTCCGGTCTTCTGTATCCGAGGGGCTGTGATCCGGCTGCAACAGGTCAGAGAATGGGAAAGATTTACAGGCAGAAACAATATGCCTTTATTTTATATACCGCGGGCCGGGGCGGAGCACTGGGCAGTCTGCAAGTGACCGGCACCATGACTCTGCCGAGGCACAGGGAAGGAAAGGGCCTCGGACCCTTCCCATTTCAGAGGCTATCTACATAGAAACAATCATATAGGAACCCAACACTGCATAACAATGGGATGTTTGTGCATATCTATGGGATGTTTGTGCATATCTATGGGATGTTTGTGCATATCTATGGGATGTTTGTGCATACAGTATCTATGGGATGTCTATATGCACGGACTGTGTGTGTAACAATATATGGATGTGCTGTGTGTGATATTATGCACCTGATGAAGGGTCCGAACAGGACCTGAAACGATGCACTGCCCCCGCTGTTCCATACATGACGACCCTGCATTAAGAATACTGGAGGACAGCTCCTTTTGAAAAATTCAGTTTCATTACTTTTTAGACTATTTTGTGTTTGCTACACACAGATTTTTCTCTAAAGTTTCCCCCCCTGCCCCCTATTTTTGTATTCATTGCGTGAATATATAGAGAGACACACACAATATGTCAGATTGCCCCCAATAAGAACCATATAAAAAGGAACATTTCCTCACAAGAGATGCCTGGTCAGTATCAGCAGGTCTGGTCTTGTCAAAGATGGACTTCAAAGTCTCCTTCTCGCTCTTCTGCTTTCGCTTCACGGCATCCAGATCAGGTAAGTCCAGCGCTGGCACTTTCCTGGGAGGCCTTATGAACAAGGATTTAAACGCATCCAGTGCAGACTCTGCCTCTGATCTGTCCACTGTTACACCTTCTGTGTCTTGTTCCGTGTCCTCACTGTGCTCCGGTGGGATCTCCTCTGTTTCTTCCTGCTTGGGGCTGTCGAGGTTCAGAAGCTGGGAAAGTTGTTCCAGGAAGCTAGAGCTCGCTTTGGGTTCTGCTGACTTCCTCAGCTCCCGCTTCCGAGCAAGAGACTCCAGTGGCAACTTGGACTTCTGCACCGGCTGGGACAGCTTCAGCAGAGCCAGATCGCTGTCCTTCGGCTTCACCTCTGTGACCATCTCTCGCTCCTCAGCATATGCCCCCTTCTTGTGCACACGCAAACCGCTAAAGAAAGCTGGAAGCTGGAAGGTCTTGTCACCCTGGGCTTCTGAGAGAGGAGCAGCTTTGCTAGGGTCTGAGCTGAAGGTGATGTGTGGACTGCTACCCACTGATAAATCCTGTTCAGTGACATTATCTGCAGGAGACGCTGTGTCCAAATTGGCTCCCACAGATTCTGACCTGTTTGGATCCAATTCCTCCATGGCCTTTTCCATGAAGTCAGCTCCTCCAAGTTCTTGTGTTTCAAGCTCCTGCTTGGGACCATTGTTCAGTGACACATGAGATGCAGAGAAATCCTTGGATACAGGTGCATTTTTAGTTTTTTGGCTTGTGAATGGCTCAGGGCTCTCGCTGTCGGAGTCTGTATCGCTCGTTGTGTGCACCAGAGTCCCCCGTACAAGCAGCCCATCCTGGTCATAGTCTGCTTTGCAGAGGACAGGCGTGGCCGTGAGATCTGCGCTGGGGGGCACATCAGTTACTGCATCCGCATGTACAACTGCTGCTTTCAGACGCTCAGTGCACACTCCCTCCTTTTCATCACTTTGCTCTTGTAAAACTTGCACTTCTGCCACTCCCAGGTAATCCAACTGTGGGTAGTGACCCTGGTTTTCCGTTGCTCTGTCTCCAGGATTTTCTTGCCCCACTGTGTCTTGCGAATTCATCTCCTCACATTGCAAATCCACCAAACTCTGCTTCTCTAAATCTGAATCAGCAATTTGTACGCTTCTCATGGGCTCCTCTTCCCCTAACTCCTCTGGGCCTTTTGTTCCCCTCTGCACTTTGTCTTGCTGCGCTGCTGACTGCATGCTGTGTGCTTGCTGCGCTGCTGACTGCATGCTGTGTGCTTGCTGCGCTGCTGACTGCATGCTGTGTGCTTGCTGCGCTGCTGACTGCATGCTGTGTGCTTGCTGCGCTGCTGACTGCATGCTGTGTGCTTGCTGCGCGTGGCCTGGGGCTTCTGGCTGCACCGTAGCATCGCTCCCTTTGGCTCTGAACGCTTTGAGAACCGCATTCTCTTCTTTGGGCTTTGGGGTCTCCAATTTAGTAGTGATTCCAAAAAATGACCTTATGGAAAATTTAGCTAACACAGATGGAGCGTCACCCGGTGTCCCTGCTGCTGGGGACGCTGGCGCCAGGGGCTCGTGGAAAGGATTTCCTTCCCCTTCCATGTCTTCGGAGGTATCAGTCCTGAAACGGAAAGTGTGGAGCCGAGATCTCAGGGGCAGCTCTCTGGGTGCGACCAATGCAGAACGTCCATTTACAAGAAAGAGAGAGCATTTGGTTGCAGACTGAGTCAGACTCTCCTCCTCCCTCTCATTAAAAGTGGATGCGGAGGATCTGTCAAAACTTGATGGCAATAAACAGTAAAAATATCCTATTCTAATGAAAGAGGGGGAGAAGCACCAAGAATGCACGTACTGGGCGGAGAGTATGTCTCTGCAACCCTAACACACAAAGGTTATTTTGTGGGGGGGGAAAATGGGGGGTGGAGAGAGCCGGTCTGTTGTGTAAGTCAGCTGGAAACTTCAGCAGCAGCAGCGTCTGTACCTGCGAAGTCCCTCTTCCTGCTTGTACAACACGGGGCTCTGTAGCTGCTTGGCCGTTGGTAAATGAATGACATACATATGACACAAACAGTGTCAGCATCAGCTAGGATGACAGCACCAGAAAGATTTCTGTTCCTCTCTGGCCTCCGATCTCCTTCCAATAAAATCCAAGTTAGTAGGCAAAAGAGAGAGAGAAAAAAAAAATCTAAAAAGATGGAGGAAGCCGTTCACGTGTCTGCACCGTGGGAAAGAACCCTGCGACGTTCACAGAATCAGGACTGATAGAAACGAGCCGGGTTTCAGCGGCAGACAGCCCGGCCTTCCAGCTGAATCAGGGTGAAATCTCCCGTCTTCCGCCTTGCTGCAGGTTTTCAGTGGAATGCAAATGTCACCATTGGGAGACGGCATGAACGAGGCTGGTTTCAAATTACTTTACCTCCCAACTTTTAGCTGCTGTGCACTACAAACAGGTAGTTAGTGAGAGCAGAGTTCGCCACACCCACCGCCTGTGAAAAGGCAGAGACCAGTGACTCTGCAAAGGAGGCTTCCCAACTCACAGAGGAGGGAGCAGCCGGGAAAATCCCCGGGAGAGAAGGGTGCTGTAACAAGGGGACCGGAAAGGGATTATAAATAGGAGGGCCACAAGAGCACTGTAATGTTAATTTAAGACTTAAATCTATGTGACATGTGTAGCAAACTGCTAGAAATCTTTCCATTCAGTATTGGACCCTGCCGGCGGTGTAGGGGTTAATCGTTTGCCGGGCCTGCATTTTTACATTTTAGTATTTAATATGTTGCCTTTTTAAAGGGCAGTGTTAGTCACGTTTAATTCTAGAAGTTGCTAGAAGATCACATGGATGTGGTGTGACCACATTGCAACATATAATCTGCCCAGTTACTGGGGTAGGTTATTGGTCACAACCCTGGTTTAAAAGGGTGGGGATCCACCATTTTGTAACCAGTCCCCCAACTGCCATCAGGAGACTCCATTTAACACCAAGAGGATTCCAGAGAGGTCTCCAAACTATGCTAGCTGGTAACTAGGACACTTTTATTGCCTTGTAGTGCTAAGGCAAGTACCGGTGTTCGGAAGGCCCTTTGGAACCTACATCCAGTAGGCCTACTCCAAAGCAAAGAGTAATTCCATAGCTCTGGGGTTTGAAAGATGAAATCATTGGGGGGGGGGGGGGGTCTGATAGGAGTTTCAGGGGTAACTCCCTGATCTGTCCTAAGCAGGGCAAAAGGCTCTCTTGGAGAGTGAGTGTTACTACTCTCATAGCAAGAGAGAATGGGATTGTCAGAGTTCAAAAGTACTGAAAACCTGTCCTGTTTCACAAGTGTGCCTCTTCAAGGATGTATATTGCATATGAAAAAGTGTTCCCTGTTAATAAACCAAGTTAAAAGTTCCTGGCGCCCTGTACACTTATTATTGATTCCTCATACAAACCAACGTGGATCCATCTACCCCGAGATACACCTGAAAACCTGTCCTGTTGATGCAACCAGGTAAACCGCTGAGCACTTACATCTTTTATTCAGATCCAGCCCGGTTTAAAGTGACAGAGACTGTTAATATCCTCTCCTTTTCACTGTACACCCTGTCCCTCCTGCTGGGGGGGTGGGGGGGGGGGAGGGAGTGAGGAGATAGGGGTGTTGCACATGTATCTGTATCATAGGTATTTACATTAACCATGTTCAGAAGTAACTTTCACTTCATTACAATGAGAGCAGATTACACGTCAAGACCCGTTCGGGCCGATTTGGCCGCAAGTTAAAGAGCCAATGACTAAATGAATATTAGGACTCGCTGATAAACGCAGAACGCTACATAACAGCGGATTGGAAAACCTCAGAGAAAGCAGAAAAGGCTAAAGTTCTGCATGGAGCAAAAATGCAAAAGATATAACAGTAAAAAACAAAAAAAGTGACAACTTCCATATCCCACGTGTTTTACACATACAGACATGTAAACACGGTACCCACCCTTGGTGATGCCGGGCGCCGTCACTCCTAATTACATTTAGCAGTGATACATACACTGGCTTCCCCCATTCAGACTCACGTAGATATCCAGGCTGAGGTGCAGAATATTCCGGTCCGGCTTCCCCTGCGCGTCCCAGCTTGTGAATTGGTCAGGCCTGACTGGTCTGATATCACACACACCGGACTCCTCCTCTCTGACACAGGCCAGGGCACCGGGAGACACTCTGGTGACATCTCTCGGTAAGGACCCACCACCTGCATGGAATGAAACCATGTAACATGCTGAACATCAAATCGTCTCAGCAGAAAAGGACCCTAAATTAGGCATTGTTAGTAATACCCTCGTCGAAGCTGCCCCTCTGACAAAATATGTATATATATATATATATATATATATAAAAAAATATACAGTGTTCGACAAACCTATACATTTGCACGCCCCGGGCGAGTGGATTTAACATCGTGGCGAGCTCCTATTGGCCCAAGCAGCACACGTGTGGTACTAGGTGGCGAGTAGATTTTTTTGTTCGGCGAGTAGATTTTTTGGTTATTTGTCGACCACTGAAAATATATATATATATGTAATGGAAATATTCCTGTATGCTCATTTGCATGTCTTAGGCAGCTCTGCAACCCCGCCTTTCACCATTATCACCCAGCACACAGCACTTCCACTGCAGCAAGGGATTCTGGGAAATGACATGCAAATGAGCACACAGTGCCACCTTTTGCTTCAAAACCATTAACATGGTTCCTTATAGGCTTAAGCTTGCTGCATGGTCACAGCTTTGAGCACAGCCAGGGTTAAACTTTTCTCACTGACTGCCCCACACCTCTGGAATGCCCCTCCCCTCAATACCCGACTAGCACCCACTCTATCCACCTTTAAGACCCACCTTAAGTCACACTTGCTTAAAGAAGCATATGAATAGCACTGTGGATATTCTGAACACATGATACATAAAGCTTGGCCCCCTGCAGAAGCACTTACCAGAACTCCCTCCTACTGTCTCTGTACGTTCCTCCTACATATCAATGTTCTTATAGGTTCTCCAACTGCATTATTACTGGACACCACAAGGTGGCAACAAAATAATGTGCCAGAATGTGCAGTCTATACGTGTTTAAAGCTGCAGTTCAGTCTATATCCTGCATGTGTGTTTTTTTTTAATAAATCAGTTCTGTAGTAAGAAAAAATACTTTTAGCATTTTCTGTTTTAAAAAAAACAACTTTTAAAGACCAATTTTCTTGTATTCTATTTTAACAGCCATTTGCTAAGGCACTGCCCCTTCATGTCCTGTCACAAGCCCTGGCACACCCCTTTGTCAGCCCTGCCCTCCCTCTAGCACATGTCAGTATAGGATTGCTCATGAATATTCATGAGCTTCCACTGACAGACAAGCAGAATATAAACAGATCCCTTCACTAATTATGTCATCAAATTTCGACCTATCAATACATGGAGAACAAATTGACCTGCAGCTATACAGTTCTTTAGGTAATTAGAGATTGCACACACAAAACTATTGAAGTAAAAAAATAAATAAAAAAAAAAAGACTGAACTGCAGCTTTAATACTAGCAAAGACACTAGTTGTAAATCGTTTTCGCAGTTTAGTTGTTAACTTCCAGAGTAAAAAGGAAAAGGTAGGAATTGCCATACTCTAGTCATTTTATAATGTTTTTGGCAGGAAATAATAATACTTGAATGTTGTGTACGGTAGATGATTTTTTGTATGATATATTTTGAATGTAAGCTGTTTTCTTCCTGTGTATACAGAGGCTAGTCTTTTTGTACATTTCACTGCAGACTAATTGCCTCTCTTTAGGTGCGGTAATGGTACTTTGTCAGGTTAATTGTTTGGTAACATCCTCACCATAATCCTGTTATTACGCTGGCTCAGCGTTCCTACTGTTACAATAAATAATCTGGAGGATTAAAACTGCAAGGAACACAACAAACAGGCAGAGTGCTGATACCGGCAAAGGTCACTGACCAGCACCGTTTCCTACAGGGGTGCTAACTTCAATCCTCAAGACCCCCCAACAGGTCAGGTTTTCAGGATATCCCCGCTTCAGCACAGATGGTGCAGTCTTCAATTGAGCCACCTGTGCTGAAGCAGAGATATCCTGAACTGTTGGGGAGGTCTTGAGGACTGGCGTTGAGCCCCCCTGGCCTAGAAGTCCCAGCGCTTGCAGTACCTGTGTTGCTGCTGGGGAACCATTTCTTAGGGGCTGTTTAATACAATATGCTGCCAAATTATTATTTAGACACATACATCAATACATAATCTAAAGAGAGGTTTGTAGTCTGGGCATCTTCCTATATTCACAGATGTGACCCCTGACATTACACAGATTTACATTTATACTGTAAATAACTGCACATCATTAGTGTGTGATGCAATCACTGTGGCGTGTTACAGATAGTATGCTTTCCAGACTACAGGGAGTTAATTTGCCCTAGAGAAGCTAGTTCAGCTGCAGCTAATCAGGCTGGACTCCTGAGTGAACAGAAGTATTTTAAAAGACAGACAGAGCTGTCATCGAGAGAGACCGATTTTTCCCCAAAGAAAGGGGGAGATAGAAAGTGCTCCCCAGCTAAAGAAGAGGCTGGCACAGTTCCTTAGACCCGCTGGACAGTGGTCGTGGAGTCTGCTAGGACTGCCCGGGTTTGAATCCCAAAGGGAAGAATGAAGGACGCGAGACCATGCTGAAGCAGGGATGTCCTATCCATGGCATTGGATCTACAGAGGAGGGATTCTCTGAACTCTCGCAGGGTCCAGAGGGAACTACCTGGGGCCCCAACAGAAACAGATAAGAGAAACACTGTATTGCTGTGTGCAGAGACTGTGTATGTTTAATTATAATACTACCTGTTTTGGGGTGAGAACCTGCTTAGATGGCCATCCAATTAGTAAGGGCTAAAGCTACGGTGTAGTTAGTTTTCACTAAAGGGAAATGTTGTTATATTTATGTTTTGTTTTGACTTAAAGGGACGGTGGGCCTGTTGGTGTATGATTTAACCCTGTAAATAAACCCCCTGTATAGAGAAATACAATGTTTCCGTCCTTAATCTGGGACTAAAAGAGACTGCAACGTGATGTGGGCATCACAAGTGCTACAAATAATAATTATTACAGGAAATATGGGCAACAAGGCTTACTAGGTGTGTTTAATAAACCAAGTACAATAAAAAAAAAAAACACTTTAAGGCCACTGCTCTATTATGTGACAAACCTATTGGCACAGTGGGGGGCAACATAATACACTTTGAGAGACACACACACACACGGGATGTTGCAGTCGTGGGTAGGAGCTTCTGCCGTCCAATCTGCTTCTCAATGGTGGTGCGCCATTCCTTAGGACTCGTTCAGGGTGCAGGCTTCGGAGGGAGGGAGGGCGTGCTGACGTGCGTGCGTGCGGCCGTCCGACACAATGTATTTAAAGGGAATTGTGGTTGTCAGGGTAGCAGCTGCCCTGTCTCCGAAGTACGGAGTTGACGCTGGCTGCAGTTTCAATAAACAACACAAGTCGTTTTTTTGAAGCTGCAGCAGCGTCACTGGGACCTCGGCAGCCAATGAAATCATTCTTGAGAATGATTTCAAGACAGCAACTTGGATCCCTAAGCTGCTGTCTGTAGCCCCGCCCCCTCCCCCTCTGTAGCCCCGCCCCCTCCCCGCCTCCTCAACTCCTGAAAAAGTCTGCTGGGAGGATGTACACACATCGCCCAGCAGACTGCTGCTCACACACGCGAACGCGCGTCCTCCAACTCCTGCCTCTGGCACCCTGAATGAGGCCTTAGGCTGGGAATTGGTGATTAGCACGGTCATTAGCTCAGGGAGTGGGAAGAATTCGCAATCAACAACGTCTCCACTCCCTCTGCACCGGGGAGAGAGGTCTGACGGTTAGACAGCGGTTGGGGCCCCCAGTTAACCACCAATTTATTAGCTAATTATTTTATCTTTTCCCTTCCCGTTAGAGGGGACACAGATAAACCCCAGCTTTTGTTTGCAGATTGCGATTTCTGAGCACACCTGTCATATTTACAAAGCCGTGCTAAGCTGTAACCCTACGGGCTCAGGTGCTGCAAGGTTTCTTACGGCACCAGAAGATTTCTTATGTAATGGGCCCCAACGGCTAGATTCACTAAAGGTTGATCAGAAAATATCACCAATTTTTCTTAACATATTCACTAAAGCAAGATCGCCAGCAGTAAAGGAGTGATAAGATGCTTTTTACGGCAGTGATACTTACAGTATGCAACATTTTTAACACCGTGTATTCAAATGAGCATTTAAATTAGCAATTATCTCAAAATGACTTCTTCACTTTAGTCAGATGCCTGGAAATATCGAGATACAGTGAAAATATATCACAGATGTTTATCACTTATCCAGGCTGGTGTTAGGCCTATGTTGATTGTCTGTAATAGCCCCTTTATAGATACACTAGCCAACCTGGAATAGGCGACAGAGATACACTAAATACACAAATGATTACTTTTATTTATAATAACCTCTTAGTAGGTCAAGTGGCTAGCTAGGCCAGGGGAACCTCTATGGCAGGGGTGGACAACCTTTTTTCCAGGTGTGCCAATAAATGGGCACACATTTTTGGGTGGGCCATTGTCCTACTGCCCAGCTACATCCACACTCCCCCTGTCACGAGGCGGAGGGGAGCTGGGGTCACGCAGACGGATGCAAAATTTGGTACCGACTCCTGGGCGCACCGGCAGGGGGGAATGGCGTGAGAGGGCCCTGCAGCAGAAGAGCTATATATAAATGTCCAAAATGTTTGGTCCGATATGAACATGTTCAAATTCAGAGAATAGAGTAGATTGATCTATGATCCCCACGTATCATCCGGACATCGGGTTGGCCACACCTGCTCTATGGTGTACTAAGGGTTGGCCACACCTGCTCTATGGTGTACTAAGGGGTAATACCGTCCCTACTCTCACATCCCTATCACGCATTTGACCCTCCCATTCTTGTAAACCATGGCATCTCCATGCTTCATTTCAGACCCTGATGGGAAGTCAAATGAGTAGTAGGGATGTTAGAGTAGGGACTGTATGCACAGCTTAATACAACTTAGACGTCAGCTACTGCTTGGCTGGCCACTTAGGCTACTAGGGGGTTAATATTTGTAAAAGTTTTTAAGCTCCGGCATTGGAATATCTATAGCAAGAGTCTGGAAATAATATAGGAGCCTTGGTAGGATATTCATTTTGATCGTGGCTATTCTTCCTAACCAAGATATCTGGTATTCGTTCCAGCTCTGGAGGTCCTTTTTTAGCCTCTCAAATAAGGGTGGATAGTTATGTTTATATAGCGAATTATACTCCCTTGTTATTTGGATTAATAAGTATTTGATCTTTGTGGAGTTCCACCTATATTTAAAATTTGCTTGTAGTAATTTAACTTCAGAATCCGATAGGGTTAGGTTCAATGCTTCCGACTTATCCATGTTGATTTTATATCCCGATATTTTGCTAAATTTATCTAGTTGTGAATGTAAGTTCGGGAGTGAAATCAAGGGGTTGGCGAGAGTTAGGATAATGTCGTCGGCAAATAGGGATATTTTGTAGTTTGTCTCTCCTATTACAATTCCGTTTATGTTTTTTTCGTCTCTAATTGTTGCTGCCAAGGGTTCGATAGAGAGAGCAAACAGAAGCGGAGACAAGGGACATCCCTGTCGAGTACCATTCTTTATGCTTATAGGGTTTGAGTCTCCTCCTGGGAGTTTCACTATAGCCGTGGGAGATCTTTATAGGGCTCTGACCCCTTCTAGATATGGGCCCTGAAATCCATATTTAAGTATTAAATTTATTTATTTATTTAAATATTATTAAATATTTAATACAAAACAGAATTTTCCAATTTATCTGGCAAAATAAAAGACCCAGGGTAGCTAGATCTATTATGCTAGCCCCAAAAGATTGCGGAGGCTTGGCAGTCCCGAATATCATTAAATACTATTTGGCGGCCCAACTCAAACAAGCAATAATGTGGAACAATGATCCAGCCATCAGTTGCTGGGTGGGACTTGAGTCTACCTATACAAGACCTCTCTCTCTCCCGGCCGCTATGTGGACCGAGAGGGGAGGAGAGACCTTCTTGGAAACATTAAAACTGGGAGCAATGAAATGTACATGGCGGATATGGTCTAGAAATAAAGATAAATATGGTCTGACAGCCAGTCCAACACTACTAACCCCTATATTCCATAACCCTGAATTCTCCCCAGGCTGGCTCCCACAGAGACTCAATAAATTTAAGACGTTAAAGCTGATGGTAGCTGACGACTTTGTAGATAACGGTATAATTCTACCACTCCAGGCGCTGGAGAAGAAACACCAAATCATAAATATACCAGTGTTTGGTTACCTCCAAATCAGGCACTACCTGCAATCAGTCTCCAAAGATTCGGCATTCAAAGATTTAACAAATTTTGAAAGACTGTGTAGGAAAGGATATTACTGTAAAGGGCTGATTTCAGAGATATATCTGGGCCTGTCGCGATCAGCGGGTTGTTCCCAACATAGCTATATGATCAAATGGGCAGAAGATTTGAATACAGAGATCGATAGAGAAGACTGGGAGAACATTTGGGAGGTAGCTGCAAAAACGTCAATCTGTACCACTATCAAAGAGAATATTTATAAAATTCTATTTCATTGGTACCTAACCCCGAGCAGGCTGGCTAAGATCTTCCCCGGGTCCCCGGATTTGTGCTGGAGGGGATGCGGGCAAAAAGGAGATATGGTTCATATTTGGTGGAGTTGCCCAAAAATTCAGGTATTCTGGGTCATGATACAAACATTGATCAGAGAGTACCTAGGGGTGGAGGTTGAGGTGGAACCGCTGACCATGGTGCTGGCCAAACCAATAGATGAATTAGGAACGGCAGAAAGTAAGATGATCACTCATGTAATGACAGCTGCCCGCTGTGTTATTGCGGCTGCCTGGAAAAAGGTTGAATGCGCCTTCTAGGCAGACTGTCTTATGGAGACTAAGGGAAATAAAGATGATGGAGCTCCTCACAGCACAGTTGAACCAGAAAACTGACAAATTTCACAAAATTTGGGCAATATGGCCAGGAAACTAGGGACCCCATAGAAATAAATACAGAAAGACCAGACAAATGGGCTCGTCCTACCCCCCCCCCCCCTTCCACCCCTCCCACCCTTCTTTTTCTTCTTTTCTATGTTCTTCTCTTTCCTTTGTTAAGCTCATGAGAGACGCCTACGGAAGCGGCTGCTTCCCTAACACAACCGGAAATAGGAAGACAGACCACACTTATTCAAAAACAGTGTTATAGCAACTATTTTATTTCAGTAATGATGACGAACTGTTAATGCCCTTTGTTGTATGGACAAGTGACACTGTTAAAACATCACATGTATTCCAAGACGATATATTTGTTATGTCTCTCTAAAACAATAAAAAAAAAATTGAAACAAAAAAATATTTGTAAAAGTTGTTTGTACTTTTTTTCTCCTATGGTTTATTTATTTTTGGGGGATAGGGGTGAACTGTTAACCTCTTTGGTGCAGCATCTAGCATCAAAGGAGTTCATTCCCACTGCTGCCGTAAGGTACTCTACTGGTTATTACATCACAGAAAATACTTGAAAATACACAGAAAATTTGGATTGTATCCAACACAGACAAACACCCACACTGTTATCACGCATACATCATGGTTGGAAAATAGGGCAATAAATGGGCGAGCATATTTGGATTAATTTCTTCGAAACAATAACACCAATTATAGGCTAAAACTGGTAAATTCCGGCCATTATTGAAATCCCTGGTCTCTGGTTAAAATTACGGGCATTATCCAATCAGTAAATGGTCCAGAATTTTTGGCACTGTGCCAAGTTTTTCAGCCAATCAGCTTTCAGTTCTCTATGTATACAAACGGGTGAATCTGATTGATTAACCCACCAGGCGCTCAGAAATAAACACAGTCCTGCTGGTAGGTGGAATAAGGTAATAAAGTCTGATCTTGAGACCTGGGCTTTGGACAACCCCAGTAAGGTAAGTGTAGTATAATGTCTTTTCCAGCAACCGGCTCACAAAGAGCACCATAAAGTTGAGATAAAAAGACTCACGTGATAAACACTGGGGTTGTTAGAACCATGCCTGTCGAGTCCTCCAGCGATGTGAATTCTCCTGCTAATAGATCTCTCCTGAAGTGAAGATGCGGTGCCCCGGCCTCACGAAATGTTGTCTTCACCGCCAACCCTGCATCCGCTTGGTGGTGGGTGGTCACCTGACCGGCGGCAGCAGCGAGACTTCCGGGTTTGGTCACGGGAGAACCAGCATACCAGCAGCGACTCGGCGTGCAAGCGGTGATGAGCAACGCTATGAAAATCCTCTCGAGGGGGTAAAAAACGCCGCACAGCCGAAATGAAGCATTGAAGGCTGATGTGTAGTAGTAAAAGAAGCTTTATTTGCCACAAGGTGAAGCGGATCCTCTGACGCGTTTCAGCCTGTCAGGCCTTTAAAGGCCTGACAGGCTGAAAAGCGTTCAGCCACCTTGTGCAAATAAAGCTTCTTTTACTACTACACATCAGCCTTCACTGCTTCATTTCGGCTGTGCGGCGTTTTTTCCCCCCTCGAGAGGATTTTCATAGCTTTCAGTTCTCATTCACAAAGAGTGAAATTTGTTCTTAGACAGGGGAGGTGATTGGACAGGGGGCACCAGCAAGGCACTGACTCCTCCCCCACCCTGCCTGCAGCCAGACACTGACTCCCCCCCCTCCCTGCCTGCAGCCAGACACGGACTCCTCCCCCTCCCTGCCTGCAGCCAGACACTGACTCCTCCCCCTTCCTGCCTGCAGAGCGCTCCGCACAGGAGAGTGAGGGGAAAGGTTTGTGTGCCTGTTGTGTTTTGTGGGTGTAAATGGGGCCAGCAGAGAGTTTTATTGGTGTGTGTGTGTCTTCTTTTGGTGTAGAGGGAGCAGCAGAGTCTGTTTTGTTGGTGTGTGTCTGCTGTGTGTGTTTTGTGATTGTAGAGGGGGAGCTGCAGTGTGTGTGTCTTCAGTGTGTGTTTTGTGGATGGATGAGGGGTGCAGAGCGTTGTGTATCTGTCTTCAGTGTGTGTGTTTACAGGGGGCTGCTGGTGTGCGTTTTGTGGATGTAGAGGTGGCAGTCTTTTTTGTTGGTGTGTGTGTCGCGTGTGTGCAGAGGGGGGGCCGCAGTGTTTCTTCAGTGTGTGTTTTGTGGCTGGAGGGGTGCAGAGCGTTTTGTGTGTGGGTGTAGCGGGAGGGGGGCTGCAGTGGGTGTACAGGGGGGGCTGCTGGTGTGTTTCGTGGATATAGAGGGGGCAGCAGTCTGTTTTGTTGGGGTGTGTGTGTCTGCAGTGTGGTTTGCAGGTGTAGAGTGGGGCTGCAGTGTGTGTTTGTGGGTCAGTGGTTGTAGAGGTTGGAGGAAGGCTGCAGATTGTGTTGTGTGTGTGTGTCTGCAGTTCTGTGGGTTTACAGGGGCTGCAGTGTGTTTGTGGGTGTAGAGGAGGGGGGCTGCAGAGTGTTTGTATATAGAAGGGGGGGTTGCAGATTGTGATTGTGTGTATAGAGGGGGGCTGTGTGTATGTATAATTTCCTTTTAATAAACTTGTAGTAAAGGCAAAATAATGTAGACCATCATACTGATAAAAATCAATGACTACAAAAGTGTATCTTTTTATGAAAAATGTAAAAAAGAAATTAAAAACAAATAAGCCTACATTTAGCCTATAATAGTAATAATCCCCGAAGAACAGGGCATTATTGGCCAGGATTCACAGCACTTAGTGAGTCTTCCCCTCAATCACTTATACTAAAGAGTGACATTATACTGTATTAAACAGGGATTTCACAGGCAGAATGTGTTTCTATTCAAAAGTTCAGGGCTTAAAACTCTAAAAATATTCAGCAGAGTTTTTTTTGAAATTTGGGGAATTTAATGTAATAATTTTTATAGAAGAAAAACCTAAAACATGCAATGCATCAAACAGAAATCTGAGAACCTGCGGAAATGGCACAAAGAAAAAAAAAACTCCTTAAATGCATCTTTCTTCTCTTCAATGGAGCCCAATAACATTCACTTATGGATTTAGCAGAATGTGCTGGTTCTGAACATTTCCAAAGCATTATTACTGCTCTCCATCCTTTGCACATAGAATTGTCCTGTGGTAGCACGGGGTCTGGTTAACCTGTGTGACCCGGGCAGATCATGTTAAACATATAGGGTTAATGGCACCGGTCACTGGAGCATGTTTGGATTGTCCAGGAAATTGCCAGAGATGTGATGTTTCTCTGAACGTTTTCCTTTGCTGTAAGGTTAACAGGTCTGGTGCAGAAAAGCGGATCGGTCTTTCTTTGAAGGGATTATGTGGCTTGGAAATCTCGATCTACAAATGAGTACATTGTTGCCAGCCAGGCTCAGTTTGAAGGGTTTCTATGCTCTGCAGAAAAAGACTCCAAACTTTTCATATTTCTAGTATAGGTTCTCATGTTATTGGCAAAGAAACAGTTGTAACTGTAATACAAAATAAATACATGTTTGGTATATTCTGTGTAAACTAAAGTTTCAGAATTTGAATAATTGTTTTCATTCTTTACTCAAACATGTAGCAAACTCGCTAATATTACACGCGCGTGTTTAAGCACAAGCAGAAACACGCTCTCTAAACACAGTACAGCACATTCTCCTCCTGAAAGGGTTTGAAAAGCTATAGTCATTAACTAACATTTTTGTCCCCTGACCATCACGATGCACAGGGCTCCTTAACCCAATCACTTACAGAATTAGATTTTCTAGTTGTACAGTATAGGATCAGCAGTACGCAAACTGGGGGGGGGTGCACCGCCCCCCCTGAATAACTGTGCGGGGTTACAGAGGCCATGCGCACTTCCCGAAGGCACTTAAATTAAGCGCCGGGGAAGCAGCGTAGGCTGTAAACCTTAGTTCCCGTGGTTCAGCCGATACCCGGAGACGCGTCGCCATGGCAACGCGCCAACAAATGACGCCGCAGGGTCATGTGTCGTCACGTTGCTATGGCAACGTGACATCATGACTCCCAGGCGCCGTGAACCAAGGTAAGGAAGAGGAAGGGAGGGGGGCGTGCAGAGAGTAGGACAGCCGGCAGGGGGGGGGCACAGGGGAAAAAGATTGCGCTCCCCTGGTATAGATAACGCTTCCATCTGTAAGTCCATGATGTTTTGAAGCTTGCTCTGTACACACATCGTTACATAACAGGAGCATGTGCAGAGATTTCAGTGTCAGTTCTCGTTATTTTGGGTCACTGCCTTTTGTGTGCATGTCTGGAATGATTTCTCACTAGGTATTTCTGCCAAGCTCTGCACCCCTCTGCACCCCTCTGCACATACAAGACGTCCGTACAATAAAAATAAAAAAAAACTATATAATTACTTATAATTAAGTTGCTGTAATACTCAAATATTTAATTCACAGGGGAAGTCTGGCTTCATCTGCACATGTTCTGTAATACACAAGGTCCATAATCCTGTCCAGACACTGGAACATCAGTGTACAAACTGCCCTTTCCGGGGTTCTGGGTGTGGAAGAGCACATTCACGCTCTAGCTTCCGTCCCTCTCAGGGAGACCCCTGAAGCTCTAGTCTTCTGCATGAAGTATCTTATGAAGGAAACTATAAGCTCAATGCATTACCAGTTTGACAGGCTTTACAATACGCTACTCGGGCACTGAAAGGGTTAAAAAGCACTGCTTAGCTGATATAAAGGCTATGCCAAAACACAGCTTACAGTTCCGGAATGAATGGACTGTGCGGTTCTGGCACTGCAAGGTGTTTTATGGCATAGCACTGCTTAGTAACGCTGTGCCCAGGACATACGTGAAAACGAGAGGTAACAATGTATAACTTCCTGGTAAAACATTTTATAAATAAATAGTAAATATGGGTGATAATGGAAATAACCCCCCCTGATCCTACAGATGCTGCTACATTGTCACCTGAGGAATAATACAAATGTGACAAAGACAATACAGAGGAAATGTTTTGTAAACCAAGATTGGGGCTTCCAGAATTTATTTCTGAGGGTATGCACGGAGATGACATGAAGGGATTAAAATGCAGTAAAGTAGTGAATGGGTTAAAAGAGGAGATCCCCGCTAGCAGCGGCGCTGCCTTAGCTCAGCTGTAAGCCCTGACTGTGGATAGAAGCCCTAACATTGCTTGTCCCTGCATACTGTGAGCAGTCAGATGCCATTTGGAGCATGCGGAAGGATTGGTGTCACATGCACTTGGTCACAGCTGGGACACAGACACACTGATGCACTCCACTGTACCAACACCTGCTTTTGTTTATAAAAACGGGCGTAATTACGCATTTCCCATCATGCAAAGTAGGCCGTATATAATTATATTGTGTGCGTAATCAGGATTTGCAGGAATATATATTGATGCCCCTTTTCGTAAGATCCTTCCACACATTTGTGACCTTTCACCTTTTGTTTGTGAGGAATGAAAAGAAACCAGAGTCACGGTAAATTGCAGTGCTAATATATAATACATATAAAGATTATAACTAAAAGCCATGAACCAGGCTGATCTGACTTTTTTATTAGATCTCAGATGACATCATCTCTGTGACCTCGGCCAGGATTGTTGGATCCTACGTGTGATATAAAGTGAAACCTGCCAAGTTTCATCTCCCTGAAAGAGCAGGTTGGCCGTGCATTCTCAGCTAGACATGAACTATTTGTCTCTGAGAGTTCTCACCCCATATTCACATGGGCAGCTATGTTGGAGGAACTCACTATTGGACTTTCCTCTCGCCTCCTTTCTCTGGGATGGTGCCTGGACATCGTTAACCCTGCAGCACTAAACAGAACACAAAGGGTCAGACTCTGCAGTGCTCAATCCGAAACCAAACCCAACAGATGTCGTCCTTGTTAAACTGGTCTGAGAAGCTGCAATGGAGGTCAATGCTCTTCTGCTTCACCATACCCACGCCTGACCAGCATGAAAATCCTGTGCCTGATTGCTCGTTCCAATTAATGGCACTTGATCACCCTTCACTGATTAGCGTTGACCTCCAAGTCACATGTTTTAGGTGAAACCCAGTCACACGTTCTGCATAAGACGATCACACTGCGATGTCTCAGACATGAACGAGGAGGGCATTCTCTGCCCTTATGTTCTGGAGACGTTTGACAATGATGGTATTTTGTTACCATCAGATTGTCCCATTTCAGGAAGCAGGCGACTTGCAAGCAAAGATAAGGTTACTGGGTCTGATGGTAATGAAGTTACTTGTACAACTGTCAGAGGGCTGCCTTCCAAACCCAGTGAAAGCATTGAGCTGTCGCAGTCAGCACTAGCCTCACTCCCGGTGACAGGAAAAACCACATGCCTCACTGTCATATTACAGGTCTGTGAATCATGCAAACAGGCTGCTGCAGGTACTGAATTGGTTTACAAATTCCTCCCAAATCCAAGCAAAAAAGACGCACCCTTTCTAAATTATCCCCAAAATGTTAAATAATGTAAACGTGGGCTCCAGGAGCTGTACAGACTGAAATAAAACTGATGGAACAACATTTTTCTATCAGAAATTATTGGTATGTAATATAAATGTATCATTTTATTATGTATAGGAAATTCAATTGCAGCCCTATTGAGAGTAGTAAAAACCTATGAATTTCAGCATAACCACCAATGTAATTCTAATGTGAAAAGAAGAGGAATCCCAGAAGAAATCATATTATACAATGCAATGGGAGCTTAATGTCACTGAGAAATGTCTATGGCACTTATTATATTAAGCTTAAAAATATATATTTATATAATGGTGATTTAAAATCAAAGGGGGCAGCTGTCATCTTTAACATTCCCAATTTACTTAAACTTCAAATGCACATCTTTTTCAAATTACAAACAAAGTAATTAGCGTTAATTTCTGAGCCACTAACCCAACAAGGAGCGCATACTACCGGGAGGGGGGGGGGGGCGGGAAAGGATACTAAGGGGATGGAGGGATGTGGGAAGGAGGCCACTAAAGGAGGAGGCAGGGAGGCTACTAACGGGGGGGGGAGGCTACTAACGGGATAGGCCGGAAGGCTACTAACGGGGATCGTGGGAATAGGAGTGTCTTCTCACCACGGTTGGACGGGATGCGGGCTTACTAACGGGAAAGGCGGGAGGCTACCACACGGCTGATGAGAACGGGAGGCTACGAACGGGGAGGCTCAAACAAAGTGAGTGGGGCACCAACGGTGAGGCTACCACCGGCCCTGAGACGGAGATAGGAGGCTACGAACGGGAGGCAGGAGGCTATCTAAGCGGGAGGTCAGCTACTAGGTACAACAGGGAGACGGGAGGCTACTAACGGGAAGGCGGGAGGCTACTAACGGGAAGGCGGGAGGGAGGCTAATAACGGGAGGGCTGGGGGAGCTACTAACGGGGGGGAGGCGGAGGGCTACTAACGGGGAGGCGGGAGGCTATAACGGGGGGAGGCGGGCATGACAACACGGGGCAACTACTAACGGGAAAGCGGGGAGGCTACTAACGGGAAGGTGGGGGCTACCAACGGGAAGGCGGGAGGCTACTCAACGGGAAGGCGGGAGGGGCTCTAACGGGAAGGCGGTGAGGCTACTACGGGAGAGGCGGCGAGGCTACTAACGGGAAGGCGGAAGGCTACTAACGGGGAGGCGGGAGGCTACTAACGTGGAGGGCGGGAGGTGACTAAAGGGAGGCGGGAGCTACTAACGGGGAGGCGGGCGGCAACTACTAACGGGAAAGCGGGAGGAGTACTAACGGGAAGGTGGGAGGCTACCAACGGGAAGGCGGGCGGACCACGGGAAGGCGGGAGGGAGGCTACTAACGGGAAGGCGGGAGGCTACTAACGGGAAGGCGGGAGGAGGCTATAACGGGGAGCGGGAGGCTACTAACGGGAAGTCGGGGAGGCTACTAACGGAAGGCGGGAGGCTTATAACGGGAAGGCGGGAGGCTAACAGAGCGTATAACGGGAAGGCGGGAGGCTACTAAGGGAAGGCGGAGGCTACTAACGGAAAGGGGGGAGGCTACTAACGGGAAGGCGGGAGGCTGGAGGACTACTAACGGAAGGCGGGAGGAACGGGAGGGGAAGAGGGTGAGGTACAACGGGAAGGCGGGAGGCTACTAACGGGAAGGCGGGAGGCTACTAACGGGAAGGCGGGAGGCTACTAACGGGGAGGCGGGAGGCTACTAACGGGGAGGCGGGAGGCTACTAACGGGGAGGCGGGAGGCTACTAACGGGGAGGCGGGCAACTACTAACGGGAAAGCGGGAGGCTACTAACGGGAAGGCGGGAGGCTACTAACGGGAAGGCGGGAGGCTACTAACGGGAAGGCGGGAGGCTACTAACGGGAAGGCGGGAGGCTACTAACGGTAAGTCGGTAGGGCTACTACGGGAAGGCGGGAGGCCTACTAACGGGGAGGCGGGAGGCCTACTAACGGGAGGCGGGAGTCTACTACTGTATTCGAGCTACTAACGGGGAGGCGGGCAACTACTAACGTGGAAAGCGGGAGTCTACTAACGGAGTTGGGAGGCTACCAACGGGAAGGCGGGAGGCTACCAACGGAAGGCGGTGAGACTAACGGGAATCGGGAGGCTACTAAACGGGAAGGGGAGGCTACTAACGAGGCGGAAGGCTACTACCGGGGAGGCGGGAGGCTACTAACGTGGAGCGGAGGCTACTAACGGGGAGGCGGGAGGCTACTAACGGGGAGGCGGGCAACTACTAACGGAAAGCGGGAGGCTACTAACGAAGGTGGGAGGCTACCAACGGGAAGGCGGGGCTACCAAGATGGAAGGCGGAGGCTACTAACGGGAAGGGCTGGAGGCTACTACTAACGGAGGCGGGAGGCTACTAACGTGAGGCGGGAGCTACTACGGATCGGAGGCTCCTAAGGGGAAGGCGAGGCTACTAACGGGAGGCGGAGGCTACTAACGGGAAGCGGGAGGCTACTAACGGGAAGGCGGGAGCTCAACGGAACAGGGAAGGGCGGGAGCTACTACGGGAAGGCGGAGGGCTACTAACGGAAAGCGGGAGGCCTACTAAGCCAGGAAAGGCGGGAGGCTACTAACGACGGGAGGCGTGGAGGCTACTAACGTGAAGGCGAGAGCTACACGGGAACGAGCTACTAACGGGAAGGCGGAGGCTACTAACGGAAATGAGCGGGAGGCTACGAACGGCGGCGGGAGGCTACGAACGTGGAAGGGCGGGAGGCTACTAACGGGGAGGCGGGAACGACTACACTAAGGTCGGGAGGCTACTAACGGAAGGCGGAGGGCTACAACGGAAAGTCGGAGGCAGCTACTAACGGGAAGGTCGGAGCTACTAACGGGAAGGCGGGAGGCTACTAACGGGAAGGCGGGAGGCTACTAACGGGAAGGCGGGAGGCTACTAACCGGGAGGCGGTAGATCCGGCTGCAGGGTGGTGTCTCCTCTATCTGCCGACTGTTTTTCCCAAAGATCGTTAGAACAGGAGCTATCCGTCCTCACCATACAAGAGGTGAATCCTTTGGCTTCCTCCCCCAGTGCCTGGAGTGACGCGGACTCCTCTGGAAACCCGCATGGAGCAGAACGGAGCGTCTCTCTTCCCCCCGAGGCTGGATCCTCCTCTTCCGAGAGCTGGCTGGGTAGGGGGAGAATTTTGTGATGAAGTTGGGGGTTGAAAAAGCGCGGTGATAAAGAGGATGGGATGGGGGATATCTGTTTGTACGTGTTGCTGGATGAATATGAGCTATTGGACACATCAAAGGCTAGTGAGGGGGCTGCAGTGGGCTTTTCCTCTTCCTTAAAGCTGAGGCTCTGGTGAGGAGTCGCAGGGTTTATTAATGCAGGTGTCCGATTCCCCGGTCTCAGGCCGGGGCTGCACCGCTCACCTCTCTGATCCCCCAGCAACCCCCGCCAATACTCCGTCTCTTCCACGCTATCGCTTTGCAGGACCTTCAGGAGGCTTTTATTAACGAATCCACGAGAAAGTAGAGACTCATCGTTAATCTGCATCTCCCAGGGGGTGCGTGCGCCCCACTCCTGGTGCCTAACATTGGTCTGCGCACCCTCTGGTTGTATCTCACTGCCCCACACCGCTTCATGATCTGTCACAACGGGCACGTGGAGGACATCCACCTGGGAGATGTACTGATTTGGCACAGTGGAGACAACAGCAGTGATGTTTTCACACTTCCCTTCCTTGCCTCTATCCCCCTGGTAACTATATGTGGTCACCACTTTCTGCACACAGGGGCTAATGTCCTGCACTTTAGCTATGACTGTGCTTGAGCCCCTCCTAGTGGATGTCTGCTCGCTGCCTCCATGCCCCATGTAGCTCACTGGGGCAGCAGACTTGTCTGATGTAGTGCCCTGCAGCAGTGGGGTGTTCTGCTGTTCCTGCATGATTTTGAGGACTCCCTGCAGGTCCCCCAGAAGGCTGTCGCTGTGAGGCAGCAGAGAGAAATCAGCAAACACATCATTATCGTACAGAGACAGTGAGCTGCCCAGCGCTGGCTCAACACCCAGCATCCCTGAGCTCTGACAGCCTCTCTCCTTACCCTGCACGCTCTTCTTGGGGGACCCTAGTACGTAGTGGTCCTTGTTCTCCACAGATTGAAGTCTGGGGCGCGACAAGGAGTCCACGGAGCCGCTCCGTGAAACCCTTGCTGAAGCTGCTCGGTCTCTGCCCTGTGCAGTACTCGGCTCATGGACGCCCTGCCCTTTCCATTTTATCTTCTTGTTCACAAAGTCCTCTATGCTCTCCTTCCTCCGGCTGAATCTCCTGCTCTTCCCTTTGGACGGGGCAACCTTCTTCTCCCCAGAGGCAGAGAACGAGTCCTGCAAATCTATTCGGTCAGAGAACTCCTCCTCTGGGAATTTACGTCCTCCAGGCAAGTCCTGCAATTTGCCCTCCTGGTTGCCCATTCTGGAGCCTGGATTGCGGATGGAGTGGAGCAGATGGACCAGCAGCCTGTCTTTAGCAGCTGTAAGCTTGTACAGCTCAGTGAGGATGCTCCGGGTTGTGGTTTCCTTTAAGGCCTCTGTGAAGCTTTGAAAAGGTGGATCCCTCTGCTCTGCAGGCTCCGTCTCCTCCCTGACTCCATAGCAGCTATCAAAACATGTCCTGGCTTTGTCTCGAGTTACACAGCGTTTGTATGTGAATCCCCTGATATTTCCCCGAGGAAGGTAGAAGCTGACGTAGCAGAGCTCCATAATGGGTTTGTGCAATTGGAGGATGGAGTGAGTGCCTTCCATTATACGCCTCTAATTATTCCAAGATTTAAATAATGTGGTCAATGTTCTTCAGCTTCATGACACAGCATGTGATAAGCAGACAGGGAGTCATCTGATCAGCAAGAACACCGCCTGTTAGAGCAAGAACAAACTTATCAGACTTGCACCGACAATGTTACAGCACATTAGATACAGTACAGATATACTTTGTGCAAAACTCCCTGAAAAACTTTCACACAATCATTTAAACAAAAAAAAACCACATCATTTAAAAAAAATGATGGGAAAAAAAAAAACAAAATTGAAAAAAATATATATTTAAAAAAAAAAATACAATAAAGTGACATTTATTTTGTGGTTGGTTTGTTTTTTAAATAGTTTTTTCAGCATTATATATTTTTTCACATGCTCCGGTCAATGCTCTGCATTAGAGAGTAAGTACTCGAGTACTTGATCAGGAATAAATGTGGACGCCTTTGAGATTTAAAGGGGGTTATGCTGCACTTCACAATGATAAATTGTATACAGTTTACCGGTGCTGCTGGTTCAAGGAGGTACCTGTCAGGTCTGTTCTAAGGCAATACTCAGGAAGGAAGGATCCCACGCTCCACGGTTTTTTAAATAAAGTTAATTTATTGTGCCACACAACGTTTTGACCAATAGGTATTTTTCAAGTGACTAGGCATCTTGAAAAAGAGCTATTGGTCGAAACGTTGTGTGGCACAATAAATTAACTTTATTTAAAAAACCGTGGAGCGTTGGATCCTTCCTTCCTGAGTGACGCCTTTGAGATATCACAACTTGTGAGGCAGCAATATAGGAACAGTATGTCAAGGCACTTTAGGATTATTTGAGATATATTTGTGGCATATTTTGCCACCATTTGTCAGGATTGACTGTTTTTGTTGTGCCATTATTTTGATTGTGAATGGATTTATACATTTGTTTAATATGTGATTAGTTTGTTAATATTTTGATACACTCCTATTATCTTGGTGGTTTTTGACCTTTTCTTTTTTATGGATTTCTTATGGTTTCCGACTGTCCTGTATAACGCTATGATCCCTGCAACGTTGTAATCACTGCAGTATTCTTTTTTGTTTTTTAACTCAGGGATCTACCCATTATTATATATACACCCCATACGTTGTTCTGCATTTAACAGGGCCTGAACATATCTGAAATTATGCACACACAACAAAAAGTTATAAATGTCCAGGATTAACCCCCCCTTACCTGAGCTGTTAGCTCGTGTTCTCGCTCACCACTGCTGGCTGTGGGTACCACGGTGTCACTGGCTGTGGGTACCACGGTGTCACTGGCTCTGGGTACCACGGTGTCACTGGCTGTGGGTGGCCCCTCGTGCACGCTGGAGCTCTCTGCTAGTGTAAGAAACCTGCAGATGTTCTCTCATTACATCAAAACTGCAAAATAATACAAGTAGAAAAGAATATTGGGATCCTATAAAGATGGCAGTGCACCTAGATTGTAAGCTCTTCGGGGCAGGGCCTCCTTTTCCTAATGTTGTTACTTTTGTCTACAGCGCTTATTCCCATTGTGTTTTACAGTATTATTATGTCACGTGTATTACTGCTGTGAAGCGCTATATAAAGATATACCTACATTAGGCACAGCAGGGACATACAATACCCTGTTTTCTAGCAGAGTTTAATTTTCTTTTCTTATAGTTTTTTTAAAAATTGGTTTTTAAGCATTAAACAACATTATTACAACATTAAAACACAGAAAGAAGCACAGAAAAACATACTTTTATACAAAATTAGTTTTAGTATTGCTCATCATACTTATTTCAAAATTCAACACATTAACACAAATAATAATAATGTTAACACAAATTATAATAGTATTTTCAAAGATTAACATCAGAGCTCTCACCACACGGCCTCCTAACAGAATCTGGCATAAGGTTCCCCATTCACCATCTCCCCATCAACAGTATATAGACAGCAGAGAGTTTCTAACACTGAAAGTCAACCGCTGTATCATTTCTAGCCTGCCAGACATTTCCTTCTGCATTCAAACCATCAGCTAATTCGTTTTTTTGCAAACGTGTTACAGTGAGTGAGGGAAAACATCACGATTCCGGGAGCAACAGTACTAGTCAAGCAGCCCCCTTATTGGGAGGAGAAGACACACACAATTACATGCACAATTAAAGCATTTCAATAAGAAAAAAAACTTCAAAACTAAACCCAAATACAGACACATATATAGCCTCACTCACCCGCACTGCTTTGCTGGATATGAGAAAGGACCCCCAGCAGTTACAGCATGAGCCCCAACAATAACCCCATGCAATGCAGGACCTCCAGGGGGCGGAAAGGACTAAAAAAGTGGCCGGATTATGTAGCTAGATCAGAAACCAGCCAGGAGGAACACGGCTGGTGTGACCGGGGCGGGGAATATGTAAGCACAGGTCACATTTAGGCATGTTCTATAGTGCCGGGCGCGTGCTACGCCCTGTGCGCTGCGCCTGGGCTGGCAAATGGCAGTCATTCCAACAACCTCTGTCTTGCAGCTAATGCGCAGAGAAATACAGTAAGGGGAACAGGAACAGCTGCTGGGGGGTCTCTACTGTGATCCCAATCATCAGGGTGAGGCCAGGACACCCGCACCTTACGCAACATTTAGTCCCCAGAGAGTGGGAGACGACAATGAAATTACAGGCCTTTCCCACATCCTAATTGCACAAATAGTATACAAATAAAATGTACTTTAGATGGTAATTACATTAAACGCATCTGCTGAGGCTCTACTGGATGTCTGAATTTGATTTTCTAGAGATTCATTGTCCACAAGCAGTTAAACAGATTAATCCATTTCCGCCCCTTTGCGATCAGATTTATGCCATTAGTGTACAAGCTTTTAGAGGAGTTTTCACTGTTCTGACAAATCTTGTGTGGCCTTTGCTACAACTATATGTATATTATGTACAGAATGACTCTGCTCCACCTATCCCATAGTGTGATAAGGAACAAGAGAGACTGTCCCTGATCTGCTTGGTAACACAACAGGAGATATCCAATCCCATAAGAAACAGATATAATCTGCAGACAAACTGCCAAGTCTGAGACAGAGATAGGCAGTGACAGTCTGAGAGGCACACAAAGAGACAGTCTAGGAGGTGACAGCGAGTGGCTTGAGAGAGACAGCCTGACACTCACAGAGATGAAAGAGGCGGCTTGTGGGAGACTGCTAGCCGTGAGACAGCAGCAGAAAACATCCCCTACACACAGCGAACCCTGAGAAAAACAAGAGACATCCAGATACTTGCCGGGCTGTTCAAGCGCAACTGGATAAGGCTGTGTTTATAGTGGCGTCGGGCGTGCGGATCCGCGCTGAGGCGCGCTTAGTATATTATCTGAGACCCATTATTTATTACTGTGCCATTCTGAGTGAAAGCTTCCGCTCGCGTGCGGAACCTCGCTCAGCTTTTCGCTACAGGCAAATCTGTGTTTCAGCGCTTGCTGGAGAGGAGGTCCGGTCACATGACCGCACAGCCGTCCAATCAGAGCGCAGCTCAGAAATGAGCTTAGACCCGAGAGCGGCCATTGTTCCCTCTGTTCCCCGTTCCCTCAGCGGTCGCGTTAATTAAAAAAAACAAAAGGGCGCCGCACACCCGATCGGGAGGAGGGGGGAGGAGGAGGAGGGGCGAGGAGGAGGGAGGGGAGGAGGAGGGGGGAGGGGAGGAGGGGGACGAGACGTGGGTAAGAGGGGGGGGGGAGGAGGAGGGGTGGGAGGAGGAGGAGGAGGAGGGGGGTGAGAGGAGGAGGAGGAGGGGTGTTCCCCCTTCTAGCCCCGATCCCTGATGCTGCCTGGCCGGGGCGGGAGATAGGGAGGGGGGGGGTATGGGAGGGAGAAGTGGCGTGAAACAAGTGTGTCCCCACCTCTGCCCGGTTCCCGTAGCTGCCTGCCGTGCCTGCTGTCGGGGCGGGAGATAGAGGGGGAGGGAAGCAGGAAACAGTGTGTCCACATAGGACCCGGTTCAGTGGCGGCCTGCCCGGGGGCGGGTGTGAATGGGAGGGAGGGGGGGGGGGGGAGCGGGTGAAGTGAAGCGAGAGAGCAGTAGTGGGAGCGGGGTGGTGTGCGGTCGGCCCCTGGGGTGGCGATGGAGGAGACGGAGCCGCAGTTCTTCCTCTTTCCCACCACCCCCCCCCCCCACTTGGTTTGTTGATGAATGAAACAGAGCGTGAGTGTGGTGTGGTGTGTTGTGTGTTGGATGTAGGGAGAGAGGGTGTGTGTATGGGAGCGAAAGGTGGTTGTTGTGCTGGTGTATGTGTGTGTGCAGGTATGGCAGTGAGTGTGTGGGCTGGATGTGTAGAGTGTAATGGTGTGTGCGGAGTGGTGCGAGTGTGCTTGTGCAGTAGTGTATGCATGTGCAGTGTGTGCGTGTATTTGCGGAGTTGTGAGCAGTGGACTGCTCGGAAAATGTCTGTTTGCACTAATAGGCAGTGGACGAGTAGAGTGTCCGGTTGACAAGTGAATTGCGAAGTAGTGGTGATAGTGTGAGTGACTGAATAAGGTGATGCCATGATTGTGCTAGGTGATGGGTGTGCAGTGTGTGCTAGTGTTTGTGTGGAAGTGTATGCAGACTGTACGTGTGTGCCGTGGTGCTGTGATGTAGTGAGTTGTGCTAAGAGGCACGTTCTTGCATGGATGTCATCATTCATGTCTGGATGTTGAGGCTGCGTGGTGCAGACAGTGGAGGCGTGTAATGCACGCTGCTGACAGAGTTCATACCCGTGCGGCACGGTTGACTTATGCAGTCAGTGAAAACCTTTTGTCACTGACTTGCCCCACGGACCCTGGAATTGCCCTTCCCTCGTAGTACCCGAGATCTTAGCACTCTCTAGCCACCTTTAGACCACCTTAAGGGCTACGGCTCCCGCTCACAGAGTCAGCGCACCCGCAATGCAGACAGGCGGTCCCCCCCCCCCTCTTCCTACTTTGCGCTGGAGATAACAAAGGGACCGCGACTAATGCGGTCTGTCAGGACTCTCCCTGCACGCGCGAGATTTTTAGGTCCCCCCCTTTCTGACTCATCATTTCTATCCGATTTCCCTGACGACTGGGAGTCCCCAGGCTTTTTTGCGTCCCCCCCCTCCCCCCCCCGACTTCGGTTGGGTAGGGTTCCCCCTTTTGTTTTGGTTTCTTTCTCCCGCGGGTGTGGCTGCATCATGATTGACAGGGAACGGGGGGGCGTCGTGCTTGGATTGAGCGGAGGGACACGCCTACTCCCCCCCCCCCCCCCCCACATCCTCCACGTGACTCGCGCGATAGAGCTGCTCGAGGGTAAGTTTAAACACACCACCAAAAAGCCCCCGAGGCCCACAACACAACACACACACAAACACAAACCACAAACACCACACAAACCACAACACACAAACAACGCAAATCATACACAAACACAGAGAGAGGCAGGGCACTTTCACGCACTCAGCGCACACCACACATAACACACCACCACACAGTGTACAGAAACTCCACATTGCTTTAACTACACCATCTCCTCACCCGTCTCCCCGAAGCTTATTCTCCTCTCATCCGAAGCCTCCCCTCCCCATGGCTCACAAGCCACACCACGTGACGCGTCAACCAAAAACGCTTAGAAACACCCATTCTATGGGATCCTCAGCGGATGTTACGCGCAAATCAGCCGTGTTATGTAGCCCCCTTGCAGGTCCAGCTGTGTACCCGGAACACCAGGGCTGGGACAGGCCCCCTTCGGGTGACCGCGCCCCCTCGCCCCCCCCCCGAGGACGGATTCTACCCTGCTGGTGGGGAACTCACACAACATGGTCCGCCCCCCAACGAGCGAAATGCTTGTGTGCCGGATCCGATAGATTCTTCTTTATTCCCGTGCCCTACAGTACACCCACGCTTTGAAAGAAGATATAGAATAGCATTCTGTGGATATTTTGAAACCCTAAATGCATTGATACATTAAAGCCTTTGGCCCAGTGCAGAACGATATGCTTACCTTCATGAATCCCTTATCCTACTGTCTTATGTACGGTTCTCCACCTGTACCAATTAGACTGTAAGCTCATCGGGGCAGAGGACGCCTTATTTTCAGTTAAGGTTACTTTTATGCCATGATATAGCAATTCTTCCCATGATCTGGTGATCTTATTTCTCATATTGGTTTATTGAGGATCCACAGGTAGTTATCTACTGTTTTTGCTGCAAGCGCTATGTTACCATTAATGGCCCGTATATTAAATTAAAGGACATACAAATATCAATACCAAATCCAGTGTGCAGTATGTGTACCCTCCGCGATTTTTGTCGTGTGGCAGGCTGTGCGTGTGTGTGTTTTATTAGTCTTTTAGGTGAGTTGTATGCAGTGTGGGTTGAGATTGTGTGTTGTTGGCTTTGTGTGTGGGTGTATGTGATGCATAAAAAAAAATTTGTGCCATTTGTTTATTCTGCCTCTGGGTTTTTTTTTTTTTAGTTTTTATATCTTATGCATCTATTATCTATACTTATAATATATATATTACTATTCATAATATCATATACTATATAATACTACTATATATCTCCATGCAGCAAGCTTAAAGCCTATAGGGAAGGTCCAGTTAAAATATGGTTTTTGAAGGCAAAAAGTTGCACGTGTGTGCTAATTTGCTCATGTCATTTTCCCAGAATCCCTGCTGCCGGCATAGTGGCTGTGTGGCTGGTCGCTGATAATGGGGTAAGGTGGTGTGGGGTTTTGTGAGACCTGTCGTCACGAAATGCAGCATGAGCATGGACAGTTTGTTATTTACATTTGCATCATTTGCCTTTGCGTGGCGGGGTTTTTGTTCACTTGGTTTTTACACCATAACTTTAACCGATATTCTTTATGTACTATATCCACCACGTATTACTTTGGTATCTCAGTACCGGTAGATGTTGCTAGCTTCAATAATCAAAAAATAAATAAGATGATACGTTTCTGTGGGGCTAACGAAAAATGTTCTTTTTCATTTGCTGCGAGCTTTCAGTGTGATCACTTCGAAAGCTGCGCCACAATAAAAAGCAATTTCGTTCCCACCTGAAGGTATGCATCTATTTTATTTTTGCGTGATTTTTATACTATATGATATATACACGACTATCAATCAGCGCAACTCGCAACAATATCTGTATTTTAACCCTGCAGTTGTACCCAATTCTTAGTTTACAATAATACAAATCCTTTACCCCACTTGTTGTTTTTTCCAAAAAAACGAACACACCCATAAGTCCACAAAATAAACTGTTACTTGTATCCGTTTGGTGGTACTAGTTATCCTTTTATTTTTATTTTTATAATTAAACCCTCCTTCCTCCTGTATTTCTTTAAAATTCTACCACTAACCCCCCTCCACTGACCCCTCCGCTTCGAAATACTTAATGGCTTTCCACGGCCTCCTACACAATTTGTTTCTCCACGCGGACCAATTGTATAGGATTCACCCCTCAAGAATCCGACCCATTTTTTCTCCCCAGGCAAGCAAAAAAATATATAGCAGTGTGAATTTTCCACACCTAGATATAAAAAAGAGTAGTGAAAATCTTGTTTTCTAGTGCGACACTGTCTTTCCCTATTGTTTATTGTTTATACCCTCTAGAGGGCCCCCATATTTCCCTTCAGGTGATTAATTTTGGCTATACGCAGCCCCTTTCCATGCAACCCTTTATTTTTTTATTTACGGCAATATATTAACCTCTATCTTTTCTTGTTTGGTAAACCCTTGGGGGCCTCCTCCCTCCGCCCCCGCGGTGCCCCAACAAATCCTTTGGATCCATATAATGGAAAACCGGTTGACATTTTTCTGTTTTTTTTTTTCTTTACATAATCAGCGTTTTATTTATCTGTACGCTTACACCGTCCCTACCTAACTTATATTACTCCCATTCCCGAGTCAACTTCCAGTTACATACGTCCTGCCGGCCTTTTTTTTCCCCTTTTGTGTGCTCGTCCGTTCGTGGTGTGTTGAACTCAATAACTTAAGTGTCAGATGTTCTTTTCCCCTCTTGTCCACTCCATTTTTCGTACATCAGCATGCACTTTTTGTGTAACCCGCCTGAGAGTTATATTTTTACCTGTTATCGCAGTCCCTATATATTTTCTCCCCCTGGTACATACTGCGAGGGTGGAAGGTGTTCCCCTAACTGTCTTCCTGATTCGCCTCCCCTTTCTTTGTGATGAAACTTGAGGTCAGATATGGAACGAATTAGATAGGTTATTTGGTTTTTGTGACGTCGGTTTTCCGTGTCCAGTTATAACGGCAGTAAGATAATGGACAGCGGAGGGTGAGTTGGAGAGACAGAGCGGTCCTCCCCGATTCGAGGTTCGATGGAGAGGATTTGTGCCTGAGAGAGACAGAGTTCATATCTCAGTATGGGTGACTTGAGAGAGATTGATGAAGAGAGGAGTTTTGAGAGTTTGACCTTGAGAGATCGAGGATTGAGTGTGTCGACGCATATGACATGAGAGTGAGTCTTCCTTGAGGTTGCCCGAGAGAGACAGAGAGAGAGAGGTTTGTTGACCGACCGAGCACGCACGAGAGGGAGAGAGGGTCTTGCGAGAGACAGAGAGATTTTGAGAGGGTGTGATGGTGAGAGTGAGATTGAGATCGAATTGCGAGAGGAGTTGGAGAGAGACTGAGGAGAGGACATGATGAGAGTAATTACTGATGGGTTGAGACGAGCCACCAGAAGAGACCCCCAGAGAGATTGAGACGCTTGGTGTGAGAGTAGACCGGAGCCGAGGACCCCCCCCTAGATTTGAAGTCGCCCCTACCGCGGAGAATGCTTTTGTACTGAGAGAGCGATGACCCCCCGCATTTCTTGAGGAGAGCCGGAGAGATGAGATTTGGGAGAGGGTGAGAAGTGCGTGACAGCATGAGACGAGGGCACAGGAGAGAGAGATGGCGGAAACGATTTTTGAAGCCCGAGGGCTGAGCGCGAGGTAGATTCCCGTCGAGTTGTTGAGAGAGAGACAGATCCGAGGGACGAACAGAGAGGGATATTTAGAATTTGATCCGCCCGAGGAGATGGAAGATTGTAGAGGTCGCCCGTCCCCGCGGGTGCCCAGAGAGATTCTGTTCCGATCGCGGGTGAGAGAGAGAGGGCCGACGAGTTAGACGAGGGTGTGAGGAGCGACGAACCCCCTGATGTGGTAGAAGAGTCGACCCGGGTTGTTTTTTGGTGAAGACCGACGAGGGTGGCGCAGAGTACGGGGGTGAGATGCCGGATGGGGAGAACTTCCCCTTGACGAGGTGAGATTCGTCCTTATCCTACACCTTGGGGTTCATGCCCGATCGCCACCCCGGTTTTGCTCTTTGTCTCCGGTGATGCAAGCCCTAAGGGAGAGATGGGCGGGGTGAGCACGAACGACTTCAGATCGCGGTACCCGAATATGCCTAAGCGGGTGTAGCCCGTGTATTATGTGCGGCATCAGAAGGAGGATACCGCAGACAGGGTCCCCAGTCATTGTCGCACTGAGGCCGTGCTACTCTCAGACGGCGTGAAGGATACGAGGAGACCGTGAGTGAGGGATGGCTGACTCCAGCCGGGTGAGAGAGCGCGTATGAGAGAGAGTGGAGGCGGCGAGATCTTTCTGCCTCGGGCTTTTACGAGGGGCTAGGAGAGAGTCCCAGCGGCTAGTGCAGAGCGTGTGGCTGCAGATGATGCCCCGATGGGGTGCAGTCGAGACCATGTCGGGTTTTTTTTTGATTTTCCCGCTTTGAGATAAGAGGGGTGGGAGGGAGCTGAGGGAAGGATAGTAGCAGCCTGGCACAGCGCAGGGCGGAAGACGAGAGCGCGTGACACTGATAGATCTTGACGAGGAGGGAAGCAACCATGACGACATCCCGGACAAGTTAGTTGACCAGTGGTTCTTTGCCCTTCCGAAACAGGCCCCACAGCCAGGAAGGACCCGGTAGAGTGACACCGGACGAGCCCTCTATTTCTTGTCCCGTTGGTAGAGATAACTATTGCCCGTGACCGAGAGCAGAGGCGTGAGATGATGAGACGGAGGGCAGACGAGTACGGAGACTATTCAAAGCATTTCACCACGGCGACCACCACACACACACAATTCAATCCTGGTTGACACACCTTAAACACCACACAAAATATGGGTAAACACACACAACCACCAACAACACATTGGTTACACACACACACACCACACACCTGTTTCAGTACATCAACACCACCACTCGGTATACACACTCACACACCCAGGTACATCACACACATGGTATTACACACATCCAACCACTTCTTCGGTAACACTCCTAACACTGTTGTTACAACCCCACAGATTCACCCTGTTGTAGACATCTTCACCCACCACCACTACACACACCACACACACACAACAACACACCACACCCCCATTCACACACAACTGTGTACCACACCAGCACCAGCACCACCACTAGGTATCATGCACATCCCGAACAATCATCACACACCATCTGGTATGGTAGCACATTTTCATCACACCTTTCCGGTACCACACACCCAATCCAATTTTATTTCCTCGGGTATCACTATCACAGCACTACACACACACACTTTTGGTAAACACATACAACAATTTTACTCCATTTTTCTGGTACTAGCGTACAAACATACACCCTTGCGTGTACACATAATTTCCCCCCTCACTGTTGTACTAACCAAACATTTCTCAACATCCCCTCATGTAAATCACCACACAACCATGGCCCGGTTACATGTCCCCCTCACACACAACACTCCCCTGGGACACACACATAACACAAACACACATGCGTTACTTACACCACAACAACCACACATGGTACACTACAAACACTTACAAACACATTAACAATCACACCTCCGGTTTTTAAATTCCCCATATTACCCTTTTTAATCTACAACACCCAACTCGTTCCTTCGTATCACACAACATCACACACATTTCCCCGGTATTTAATCCCACATACACAATGGGTTTTTTAAACCACACCAACGTTCACACACACACAGCCATCTTGTCCATGCGTTCTTACACACTTGGTACACAACCACCAGACACAAACACCTTGGTCTATTAACACCACAAGGTACCCCCATCGCACACCAGCTTGTACACAAATAACACTGGACCAACACAATTACTGGCAGACCCACACACACACCTGATTACACACACACACACCCACATACACAACCCTTGTTACACAATCACACCCTGGTACACACACACACACCTTCTGGTACATCACACACACTGTTTCCGGATATTCATTCACTCTACAATGGCTACACTACTTACACACATACCCTGGTTACTGTGACCATATCTTCATCGACTTGACATCCCACACACAACTGACCATCCACCACACCCCCACACCAACTCCCCCTGTTGTGCTACAACCTATGACACACACACAAACATCCTTGGTTACTAACAATCACAGTACCCTTCGGTTTTTTGACATCCTTACTCATCATTCCACCTGTTGCCGCCTTACACCCCATCTTTATTCACTTATTTTGCATTACATCACACTGAGTTTACCAACACACACACCCCCCCCCCCCAAACTGTTGTGCTTTTTACTACACTACACGATCCTTTACCCCCACGCCCCTCTGGCCGTTACACACATTCATCACTTCAACCCTTTTTTTGGATAAACACACACACACCATGGGAACCAACAGTACACACACAATCCACCCCCCTTATGGTTTATTATTAATCAAATCACACACACACACAGCACTGGTACAACATTTCCTACACACACACACTGGTCACCACACACACACCACTGGGACACACCACATTTGGCGACCCACAACATTTTTCCATTCCAATCAGTACCCAAACCCGTTATTCACACCCCACAACTACACCCACTGTGACAACCACAATTTTTGTCACACACAGACCTGGTCCACCCCACAGGTACACACACCACAACACCGGCTACACCACTCACTACACTCATCTCCGGCCCTAACACATTAATAAACTGGTGTACATACATTTTTTCACCTGTTGTACAACTCCACACATCAATTTAATTGGTACAACCCCCTTTTTCCTTCTTTCCCTCTCCACACAAAGGTCTTACTTACAAACACTGTGTATCATTTTTCACTTACATTCCTCATCCACTCCTGTTGTACTAGTCAACACACAACATTTGCTTTGTTGGTATTCCACTTACCACCACCACACTGGTTCACATATATTTATTGGTACATCCAACCACCACACACCCATGGTAAACACCTACACAAACAACATCGGTACCCTATCACCATCACAAACCCTCGTGTACATCATTTTTCACACACACACCCCACACTACTGGTAAACCACAAAACCCCACCTCCGGTTTTACACAGCACAACACCAACACACCCCCCATTTGGTATCCAACAATACACCCTTGGTTTTTTACACACAACATTCCAAGGGGACACACACACCACTCGTGACACCACACATAACAACCCCTTTTCCGCGTACACAACACACACCTCCGGTAAACCATACCTTACACCTCACGGTGGTTTGGTACACACACCACCCTGGTACAGCACATCCTTGTTTTGTACACCACATCACACTGCCCTAGCACATCACATAGCATTTATCTACACACACAACCCCAACCACATCCCACCCACACACCTACACCCCTTTATCTTTGGTACCACCTCACACCTGAGGTCACACCATCACACACAAACACCACCACCACATAATCTTGGTAAATACACACCAGCAGTACCACACACACTGGTATACAACACATTTGGCTTTACACAACAGACACAACACTTATACACACTAGGTTCCCCACATACACACATCAGGTTACACAGACCAATGGGCAAAAAACAAGGTACACGTCTACAACTGGAGTACAGACAGATTGGCAGCCACAAGCTAGGCCGGCCCCTACCCGCATCCACCCCTGCACCCCCATTAACCGCGCAATCTCCCCGCACCAAGGGGGGGCCCCGCGGGTGGCACGCTGTGTGGCTAGGAGCGCCGGGACGCAAAGGTACAAACTGTCGCCCCCCCTCCCCCGGGCAGCCTATCACCCCGGGCGGGAAGCCACGGGTTCCCGGGGCAGAATGGGGGGACATCGCGCAGCCACCACTGCCCGCCCCCGCGCCCATCTCCCGAACCAAGGGGACCGTAGGGGAAGAGAGCGCCAGGTCAGGAGGCAACGGATCAAAACCCCACCTCATATCACCCCAGCGGGCAGGAGACACCGCGCAGAGGAGCCAGGAGCGGGCAGACACACACACACCACGTGTGCTCTGCCGCAGGAAGCGGAAGCCCCGCCCCCAGGCACCCTGGCCCTGCCCCCTGCCACCCTGGTCCTGACCCCCGCCCCCAGGCACGCTTATCCTGACCCCCCCAGGCGCGCTGGCCCTGCCCCCCGCCCCCAGGCACCCTGGCCCTGCTTCCCCCCCACGGCACCCTTCCTTCCATCCATTCCCACATGCCGGGCCTTGGTGAAGGATGATGCCGGGGGGCGGGGCTTAATGCCCGGGACCGCATGGGATTGGCCAACAAGGTAGGAAACTGCCGGGGGGGGGGGGGGGCTTTAAAAAACAAAATGCTTACCAGCCGGGCTGCTGCAGTCTCCTCCTCCGCGCCGCCCGCAGACTACCGCACCCAGCGCGGCGCAAAAAAAAAAAACACGGGAAACCATGGAGGAAAAAAACCGGGACATTTCCGGGACACACAGGAAACCGGGACAGCTCTCGAAAAACCGGTGACTGTCCCGGCAAAAGGGGGACGGGTGATCACCCTAGGTATAGGCTCAGTTCTTAACCACTCTCTCAGTTGTTCCTAAGAGTTTAGCCTAAGGCGGGATCAGCGCCTGTTGACCGGTGTTGGTGCACTTGATGTTATAGTACCTTTTTCGCACGGGCGGTGACGTACCTCTTCGCAAAGGGTCCGATGAATCTCAATACTGCTCTCCTGGTTCTCAATGTCAGCCGTCTGGTCCCAACGAATCGCCGAGACCTGCTCTGCACACGCTTGTCCTAGCTGGTACTCAGTAAGGGTGATGCTCGATACTACTATAGGCCGTCCCTGCACGCACAGCAACCTTTGGTGTCTTCAGGGAACACTTCCTAGGGGCCTACGGGGTAGCTGTCCTATGCAGGTGGGTCACTGACCCCCTGCACCCACTTACCTCTCCCTTCACCACCCGTCCCCTTGATAACTCCTAAACCTGCAGCAAACACACTGCACTCACACTGAACCTGTCAGCAACCACTGCACTCACGGTACCCTGCAGCAACCGACCCCCGCACTGACTGCACGACACACTGAACCTCTGTCAGCAACCACTGCACTCACTCTGGTACCTGCAGCAACCGCCCTGCACACAACACTGAACCTGCAGCAACCAACTGCACTCACTGGTACCTGCACAACCGCACTGAACACACACCTGAACCCTCACAACCAACTGCACTCACTCGGTACCACCTCTCCGTGCAGCAACCGCACTGCACACACACTGAACCTGAACCGCAGCAAACCAACTGCACTCCTCGGTTACCCCCCCTCACAACGCTTCCAAACCTACCTGCACAACCCACTCCCTACACGGACCTGCAGCTACATAACACATGCAACTCGTACCACTGCAGCTACACTCACTGCGCACACAAACACACGCTGTGCCTACTTGTCAGCGCTCACAGCACTACCAGCCGTGACACACTGACAAGCCTGCACCCTCAACCACAAGGGCAGAGTCCCTAACCTAGGGGGCCGTCCTCAGTACCTAACTACCTCCTGCCCGGTGGGGATGGGCCCTGCCTCGGATCTGGGGAACTACCTTACCTGGTGTAGGAGCCACTTACCTTACTCTCCTTACACCCTTCCTCCCCCTTCCTGCTCCCAGCTCCAACTGACAAACGTGGTCCCGGCAACATTGTAGCCTTCCTCCACAGGAGAAGCTGCAAAACCCTATTTGCTGGCTGGCTGCACGTGATGCGGGTGAAAGGGCAATCCCCAGAGGCTGCTGGGAATTGTAGTCCACTCAGGACCTCTTCAGCATTGGAACCGCGTGTGCTACCCTTACTGCGCCTGCGCGACCAATGCGCACGCTCGCGCAACCTGTCATGGCGGCCCCCGCTAGCTGGGTGCGCCGCCGAGGCTCCGGGGACTCGGAGCGCTCCCTCCTCCGGCCCCCACCCTCGCGCCGTGCCGGCAGGACATTTGCTGCCTCCGGCGGCACCCGCGATCGCTCGGCACGCTACAGAGGGGGTCTCTGGAGGCACGGGGCTACATATATATATATATATATATAATATATATTGCTCTGATACAGGCTCCTGTCCCCTTGCCCAATCTCGGACACAGATCCCTGTCCCGCCTCCGCCCCACAAGCCCCCCCTACCAGAGCACACGCTCTGTCTGAGGGGCAAGAATATGAAACGCAGCCGCTTGGTATGCGAGAGGTGAACATCAGCGCTGGAGAGCGTGGCCACTCTCCACTATAAACACAGCCTAAGGTTGCGCTTATTGTGCCTTGCGACGGTGACGCGATGTTGCTCCTAAACAAATACATGGACTCCGTCGCAAGCGCTTACAGTAAGCACGACCGCGACGGAACGACCAAAAATCTTGAAGCCGGGTAAATTAGATTTTTTAGAGACAGTCACCACATGTGACTGTCTCTAAACCAATCAAATTGCGCGGCCCACCCCTTTTAGTGACGTCACTGGCCTTGTCGCCAGCGACGTCACTAAAAATCAAATTACAACTTTCGCCAGTGGCGACGTCATCGGTCGCGTCGGCAGCACTATAAGCGCGGCCTAACAGACAGCGGAGAGACTCTTTCCCGCAACTTTTAAGTATCCTTTGTGTATTACACACACACACCTTAAATATTTGACCCTTACCAGGCCTGCAACACAACTACACGCCATTTTGAGATAAGACCTCCAACACAGTGCTGGCAATAATATTGGCCTAAGTGGCTACCACATTGAACAATGGGACTAATATAAGGGACGCAGCGTCCTCATTTATGGTGTACTGTGAGATATATTTCTTAAGCAGAAAATGTTTTCTTCTGCCGTGTTAAAGCAGCAGCCCAAACTGCCATTTTCCCCCCTTTAATAGGTGCATCAATAAAATCCACACAATTATAAGTAATTAACCAAGTTGCCGATTGATTAATCGGCGATGATTCGGCTCGGGGGTTCACTAAATGACTGTCAGTGCAGCAGAAGAGGACCAAAGATGCAAAGTTCCGTGGGGAAGATCATGTGACCAGGCAGTCACTAGATACAATTAGTGCACTGCTAGAGAGAGGGCAGGGCTCAAAAAGGGGTTTGCCAGAGCCTGTTTCAGAAGAGTTAGGGGATGTGACTTTGTAAATGGTTGCCATAGAAACAAAAAAAGGTTGTTACATTATAATACATTAAAAATGTCATTATTAGACGTTTAAAAAAAAAATGCTACAAGTATTTTCTCATAGTACAGAACTGATTTATTAAAAAAAAAGAAACACATGTAGGATAGTGCTTGGACTGCAGCTTTAAATAGAAAGTGTTTTCTTCTGCTGGGTTAAAGCAGCAGTCCAAACTGCTTGTTCTGCAGCTTTAAGGTTGTCCAGGGGTTAAAGCACCGGTTAATATATACACTCCATTCTCATCTGGGTACTAAAGGAGGACAGTGCCCCACCATAGCACATATAGACTTTGGAAATAGACGGGTTGCACAAGGTTTGGGACGGCTTAATTACACCCTCTACCATATCACAACTAGTCCACGTGGAAGAAGCAACAGCATATACTCCAATAAGCTACTGTATAAAGGTTTATATATCCCTTTATACAGTATAAAAACAATAATGCCTGGTTGCTATTCAGGATATCTTGGGGAGGGCTGAGGCACAGGGCCCTATTTCTAAACAACTAGCTCCGTTCCTCAGCATTGAGGAATCTATTGTCCCTATGTTCCACATACTCCAAGATTCAGAAACGACTTGCGAATCCCCTGGGTCGGCCGATAGTAGCCAGCACCAGTTCTATCTTTGACCCCGTAGCTATATTGCTGGATAAATTGCTACTTCCCTTAGTCGTTAGGGGCCAATCTTATATTCAGGACACAACTCAGTTCCTCCATAGACTTAGGGAGTAACCACCCGTGACAACCAAGACAATCTTCACCAGAATACATCAAACCCAGCACATTTCTGGAAGGTCATCAGCAATATATTGCAGCCGTCTAGCCATCAACCACCATGTAATATCATTAAGGATGATATTACTCTGACAAATCCCACTGACATTGCAAATTCATTCAATGAATCCTTTGTTGGGTGTGCTACTAACTTATTAGCAAAACGCAATCCGAACTAGAAACATAAAGCTCAATCTGGGAGTACCCCTATAGCCTCACCCTCTCCCAACAATGTCCACAATTTGTCCCAGTATCTGTAGAGGAGATTACACAAGCGCTCCTCAAATTAAAACTAAGCAGCCAATGTGAACCTGACCTACTGCAATCTAAATTCCTACGACTTGGTGCGCCAGCCATTGCCAAACCGCTTGCCTCCTTAATCAACTCCATCTGTCTGCAGGCCATATCCCCAAGACATGGAAAACTGCCAGAGTTGTCCCAATCTTCAAAAGTGGGGACAAAAACACTGTCCCAAACTACAGGCCAATCTCTCTTCTCCCAATACTATCCAAAGTCATGAAAAAAATGTGTTCACTCCCATTTAAGTGTTACTATACCAAGACATATTTCCCTTGCCAATTCCTTTCTAGCTTTCGAACCCAAACACTCCACCATAACTACCCTCCTAAAAGTTTGCAATGAGATCCAGTGTGGAATGGAACTCACTGGTGCAATATTCCTAGATTGTACGATGGTTATTGATAATGTTGAACATGTTATCTTGCTAAACAAACTCCAGTGCTCTGGAATAGGAAAACATGCTTTAAACTGGTTTCATTCCTACCTATCGGGTAGATCCCAACATGTGTCTCAGGCTCTAACTCCAACCCCTTGGATATCACCTGCGGTGTGCTGCAAGTCTTTGTTCTGGAGCCCCTACTCTTCTCAGTCTTCAACAAGGATCTTCCTACAGCTTGTAAGGGCGCTTTAATACACATGGACGCGGATGACACAATCTTATATGCACACAGCCCTAACCTCACTGACCTTGAACATTTACTTCAATCTGATTTTTTGCAACTTGAAAATTGGATTTCTCCAAACTGTTTCTAAACACAGACAAGACTGTAATAATGGTATTTGGGACCAAGGCTACATTTCAGAACCAACGGTAATTCCACCCTAACTCCTGTCACTAGTTTTAGATATCTGGGCATATGGTTTGAGTCCCATTTAATATTTGGGTTGCACATTGATACCCAGACATCCAAAACCTATGCTAAAATAGGTGTACGTTATAGGAATAAATCCTCCCCAAGCCCGCTGGTCAGAAAGAGCATTGCACAGCAAATGCCAATTATAGACTATGGGGACATAGTATATGGTACAGTACCCCAAACACATCTCAGCAAACTAGACACCCTCTATAAAACTCAATATGCCACTTCGTCCTCCAATGTAACTACAACACACATCACTAAAAAATGCTCAAAGAACTAGATTGGTCATCACTTGAGTCTAGGCGCAAAGTAAATTTTTCCTGTCTTGCCTTGAAATACTTTCTGGGCAAGCTACCCGCCTATCTGAACCTGCTCCTCACCCCTACCACACGCAGCACTTATCTGAGATCTGACTCCAAACGATTGTTCACGGTCCAAAGGGTCAACGACCCAACTTTCCGGTCCGCACCTCCTTCTCTCACTGTGTACCTAACACCTGGAACAATCTACCTGAGACTCTCACAGCCACCACCAGTCCATGTTCTTTCATAACTAAAGCTGTCTCACATTTTAATTTGGTCTATAACTGTGTCATACGCCTAAAAGATAAAATATATTACACTTTTCATGTAATGTCTTTATACATAATGTATACCTAATGTAAACATGTATTAGTCATCATACCTCTGTGCCGAGGACATACTTCAAAACGAGAGAACTCTCAATGTATTTGTAAGGGATCAGGGGACACGCGCCTCTCAGCGGGTCCCCGTCACCCAGGCTCCCAGTGCGGCCGCTCGTCCCAGACCCCCTCCCCGTCGGCTCCTTACCTCCTCCGGTCGGACGCCATGCCGCTCCTCCGCGGCGCACGCCGCATCCTCTCACACGCAGCCCGGGGTGCGCGCACGGGAACCTTACAGGGCGCGCGCGCGCACCCGATCCTCTTTGCCGTCCTCCCGCACCGCTGGCTCCGCTTCCCATCAGCTACAGGCTGTCTCCACCACTCACCTGGCTGACTCCCACTCTGGGCACCTGAACTTATCCCTGGGCTCGCTCAGACAGGCCTCCGCTCCACCTCTTGCTCTCATTGGTCCTCCTGCATATATAACCCCAGTCTGCCCTCTCCTTCCTCGCTCTGCATAGTTCTTCTGTGGCTTCGCTTGTTCGGTCATCTATGCCTCGCTCTCCTCTGTATTACAGCTCCAGTTCCTGTCCCTGCCCCCGTTGGATATCCTTGGATTTGATCTTGGCTCTCGTTGACTTCGTGTACCTCGCTGACTTCGTGTACCCTGGACTCGGCTTTGGACCTTACTACGCTGCTCTCTCCTGCCCCTGACCTACGGCTCTCGGATCTCTACCCACGGACTTCTGGCACCCCGGACACAGCAAGTATCAAGTTAACCCTTTCTCACCAGGCCCGGCAACGGATCATATCACACTCCGGGCACGCCCTCACTGCTGTGGGTGCGTGTTATACCCTTACCCACCTCAGTATTGGGGACTGGACAGGTCTGCGGGCATTCAGGCGTTACAGTATTACTTCCTGTAAAACATTTGATAAATAAATAAACTATCGATGTCAACAGCCTCTATATGTCCCCATGCAGAGGGGATGGAGGCTAATGACTTCTATTTAAAACAGTTGAATACTCTTACGACACAGGAAGCGAACTTCGCGTTGTTTCTTCTTAAATTGGTTCTTTATGAAAATTATTTCCTATTTGAGGATCATCTTATAACCAAGTGAGGGGTACGGCCATTAGTTCGAACGTGGCACTGTCCTATGCCAACATTTTTTTTGTACAAATATTTTTTTATTGAGTTTTTTTATTGAAAGTAATACAAACAGTATTCATAACATTCTATAAAGCAGTCTTCATGGGCTCCGTATAAAGCAGTCTTCATGGGCTCCGTATAAAGCATTCTATCTTCATGGGCTCCGTCGGCCCTGTGTGTTGATTTACTGCTATTTCAGATGATTAAAAACACAATACAAATAAAATTTAAATAAAGAAAATAAAACATAGGCAGTTAGGGGGGAGGGGGTGTGTTCCAACTCACTTCCTTTATCTATAATTAGTTCCTCTCTAGATTAGCCTGAAGACCCTCTAGGTTTGGGATTCCCGGCATGGGTTCCAGGAAGGCAGAGTCTTTCCATCAGCATTACTTCCCCTACTCTGTTTATGACCATTTGTTTGGAGGGGGCGATGGGCATTTCCAGGCTGCAGCTATTGCGCATCTGACACCTGTCAGTATATGTGAGATCATGCGTTTGGTCGGAGTATTAGTTTCTTCGATCGGCTTGGCCAACACATATACCAGGGGGTCAAGTGGGACCATCAGATCCGTAGTGTCTTTTAATATTTCCATTATCATTCTCCAATATATCTGTATTGCTGGGCAAACCCACCAGATGTGGACCATATTGTCAACCTGCCCACACTCCCTCAATATTGGTCTGAGGTTTCTGGGAAGATTTGCTTTAATCTTGAGGGCGTTAGATATCACTGAAAAATTATTTTATAGATGTTTTCTTTTGTGATTGTGAAGATGGATGTTTTGGCCGTGTTATCCCATACATGTCTTCCCAGTCAATTTCGATCCCCAAGTCGTTGGCCCATCTGACCATATATCTATGGGCCGGGTATTCCCAGTCACCTCAATCCCTGCATAAATTCTTGTTATCAAACCCTTCTTATACTGTGTCTTTGCAAAGGGCTTCGAACTTAGCGAGTCCCGGCAGCCCCAATCTCCCCTGGGTAGACAGGATAACGTGTGTTATTTGTATATATTGGAAGGGTGATAAGTCTGGAAGTTGATAAATCTGCTTGAGCTCTTGGGGACTCAGAAGTTTTCCCTTATGGAAAAAATCAGTGCGATTTTATTATTTTTGAACTGGACGAAGTTGTTCGAACCTATTCACGGTGGGAAGTCAGGGTTGCCGAAAATCGTCAGGAGCTGGGAAACAGGCGAGCTGAATTTATATCTTCCCTTTACCTTGGACCAGAGATTCATAGTGAACTTTTTTGGTCTTGTGTCCTTTTTATCCGATCGCAAGAACATATCAGGTATTGGGAAGTCCTTCATATATTTGGATTCCATTTCCACCCAGAAATACTTGGCCGGTTCCGCGTTCCACACTACAACTTGGCGTAGCTGGGCGGCGTGGAAGTGCCTAGTTATGTCCGGCACTCCCATTCCCCCTCTTGATCTAGAGGCCAGTAGGACCGATCTAAAGATTCTGGGTCTCTTTTCCAGCCATATAAATTTGAAAATGTGGTTTTGTATACAGTAGTTCTCAGTTCTTTTCTTAGAATATGTATTGGGAGGGTCTGAAAGTGGTACAGATTTTCCCAAATAGAGTAGGGTAATTGCTCTGATAAAAGAATCGTAGTGTTTAGAGATATTGATCCAGAGATATTTAAGACAGTCATTTCGCCATTTGAATTTACATTTTTGTTGTAGGCTTTGGAGTTCAGGGCCCGGAAGGGACAGGTTCAGGGCCTCTGACTTGTACCTGTTTATTTTGTATCCTGATAGTCTTGCAAACTCGCCCAGGGACTGTATCAGGTTTGGTAATGAGATCACAGGGTTAACAAGTGTCGGTATAACATCATCTGCGAAAAATTATCTTGTATGTTCTATGTCCAATATCTATCCTCTGGATGTCCGGGTGAAGTCTGATTGCACTTTCTACTGAGCCCTTAGCAGCAACAAAGAGGAGAGGGGACCACGGACACCCCTGTCTTGTGCCATTTTTAATACTTATTGACTCGAGATTATTGCCTGTTGTAAGGATCCGCGCTGCAGGCATACCCGCTGCCAGCGCCTCCTTACCTATCTTACATGCTGCCCAGGCTCCCCGGCGGTGTACCTCGCTCCTTGCAGCTCCCTCTACCGCTGCCCCCACACTTCCGGGTCGCGCGCGTCACCCCTACGGGCGCGGCAGACCCAGGCTGCCATTTACTGGCGCCGGGCGCCTGACTCTGCCCCCGATGATGCAGCGCACACTCCACGCGCTTCCCTGCCTCTTCCCCGTCAGGTTCGCCCCCCAGGCCCTTCTTCCTATCAGGCTCTTTCCCGGGCTGCTCCTCCCCTTGCTGTGACAGGCCCCAGCTTCCCAAACACTTCCCTCCTATCAGGTCTTTCCTCAGAACACTCTTCCGTTCCTCCCCTTCCTCTGATAGGTCCCAAACCCCTATTTAGTCTCCCCTCACCATTACCGCCTTGCTTTGCATAGCTTCTGTATCTCTTGGTGCTGTCTGCTGTTGCCTGTCCCCATTTTGTCTTTCAGTCCCTGTTCCTGTCCCTGGATATTCTGCTGATCTCCCTGGATATTGACCTTTGGCTTTGGACTTCGTTTATGCTGCTCTCTGGTACCCTTGGACTTGGCGTTGGACTCCTTACCTTGCAGACTTCTATATCCCTTGGAGACGGCTTACGGACAATCTACTTCGCTGCTCACTCCACGACCCAGGCTTACGGACACTCAACTACGCTGCTCTCTCCATTCCACGACCTTTGGCTTACGGACTATACCTACCACCGCAGGAGTTAGCAAGTACGGTACCCTTTCTATTGTTGTTACCCGGACCAACTACGCTACTTCCACACTCCGGCCGTGCCCCCGTTTACTGCTAGGTGTGTGGTATTATCCCTTTCTACCTCAGTCCCGGGGTCTCGTCTGGCTTGTGGACAGGCCGAGCGTTACACCTGGTAGTTTAACCAGGGCTTTGGGAGAATGATATAGTGCTCTGACCCCTTCCAGGAAAGGCCCAGAGAATCCAAAAGATTGCATGGTTTTGTCCCGGAAACCCCAATTAATCATGTCAAAGGCCTTCTCTGCATCAAGCAAAGAAAAAAGGGGTGATGTAGAATAGCGCTAATGATGAAGTAATAATCAATAAACTCTAAATAAGAGCAACCCCCATGGGGTCTGAGGCAGCCTGGTGGGACATCGATAGTACAATCAGACAATAACCAGAGACAAAAAGAAAGAGATATCAGCGCCTAATAAGTCCAATTAGGTGTTAGTCCTGGATATCCAGATGGAATAGTTCAAGTCCCAATGACGACAGCTGAGGAAGTGTGCGCAAGCGCACAAAACGCGAAGGGTTTTTTCATTACTGCTGGACGATTTGACGCTAACAGAACGGAGTGCTGATCCTCTGGAGCTGAATTAAGAACCTCCGCTCGAAAATCCCGCCGAGAGTCCCGCCCACCAGTGACGGAGCATCCGGTATCCGGTGACGTCACTTCCGGTTTCGAGGAGCACGGTGCATGGAGGAACGTTGCGGTTACTTCAACTTCTCAGCCCAGGGAGGACAGATTACATCCGCCTATTCGGCGCTCATTGCTTGTGTTCTAGAGCCGTCCTGTGAGTAGCTTTTCATTTTTACTCCACCGGACTGGCTCCATCAGTGTCTCATCGTTCCACATTTTATTATTTTATAGTTGTATTAAACAATTTTTATTTTCAGCTTTGCGTTTGTGTGTCTTGTCTGTGCTGGTTTGTGAGTCTATGTCTGTGAAGATTTTTTGTTAGCTGTGTTGCACTAAATTCTGTGTTCTTTTCATTTCATGTTCCACACAATACGGAGGAATTTACATCTGATCAACCCTTGATTACAAGCTGTCATCATTGGGACTTGAACTTCTCCACATCAAGGCTAAGTAGGATCGCTTTTTTTTTTTTTAAATGGATTGTACATGGACTATGATATTAATTATTTTTCTGATAATATCTGATGCTTGCCTGCCAGTTATAAAAACCAACTTGATCTATATTGATCAGTCCGGGCAGGATTGGGTTTAGTCTGTTTGCTAGAGGTTTGCTATAAATTTTGATGTCCGAATTTAGTAGGGATATGGTACCCCGAGGGAGTCTGTCCGAGCATCCATCCTATCCGGTTAACCAGCTCAGCTATTCTCTGGCTCCTCAGCAGTAAACCAGCCGCCCACCCCGACCCCCCCCACCCCACCATCCAAATAGCAAGCTCCCGACCGTGGGAGACCACGGCCCACCACAGCAAGGCCAGGCAATTTTGCCTCCCGAGCCGAGGATCGCTCTCACTAACCATGACGCTGCTGGTTGAACAAACTGTGCAGGGGAAGGTCGTCGCCCTATAGTTTGATGCCCCTGCCGCTGGCCTCATTCAGCAGTTGCTCCGCTCCCTCACCCCAGGCCATTCCAGATCTCAGGCGCTATCCCCGGAGTATATCTCCCTATGTCGCCTCCACGAGGCTCGTGGGCTGTCTGACTGGGTCACCGATGAACAAGAGGTAGGTGGTCTTATTCTAAACCTTCCATTTCAATTTTGGGGTCGGGTCTGAAGGGTCTTCAGCAGTTAGCCACAGTGCCGCATCATAGGGTAGAAGTATAGGTGAGAAAGGAGGGGGGGAATCCTCCCCGATCTTACAGGCTCTGGGCTCAGCGTCCCTGCGAGGGCCCCTGTGGTTCAGGGAGTCCAATCTCTCAGATGCTCGCAGGGGAGCTTCAGTGCGGCCTGGACCCCTGCGACGAGTCGGATATCTCCGATGGCGAGATCCCAAGGGTATGTAGGCATCCCTCTCCTGGGTAACGCAGTATGGTTTGTTTTCCATTTTTAATCACCATCAGTTTGAATGGGAACCCCCACCTATATTTAATTCTTCTTTCCCTTGGAATAGAAGTGATCGGTTTCTGTTCTCTTCTTGCGACCGTAATTTTGAATACAGTAGGTCGTTGAATATTTGTAGAGTGCTATTTTCAAATGGTATATCTCCAATTTCTCTACAACCATTTATTAACTTCTCCTTTGTTGTGAAATGATGCAGTCTGACCATCATCTAAAACAAAACAGTGTTCCTGGCGCAAAGTGATAAAACAGTTAATATGTGCAAATGAACCCAGTGTTGGTTAGCCCTGAAAAACACATAATACTGTAACTCCAAGTAGAAGATTCTCCAGGTCAGCAGACTCTTTGTAGACCCTCATATGAAGAAACACAAATGCATGGATATAGTGCATTAACATTTACTTTAAGATAACAAACAACACAGAGGGGATGGTAACACACTCACACTCTCCCCGCTGGTAACACACTCACACTCTCCCCGCTGGTAACACGCTCACACTCTCCCCGCTGGTGAACACAGTCACACTCTCCCGCTGGTAACACACTCAAACTCTCCCCCGGGTAACACACTCACACTCTCCCTGCTGGTAACACCACTCACACTCTCCCCGCTGGTAACACGCTCACACTCTCCCCGCTGGTAACACACTCACACTCTCCCCGCTGGTAACACAGTCACACTCTCCCCGCTGGTAACACACTCAAACTCTCCCCGCTGGTAACACACTCACACTCTCCCCGCTGGTAACACACTCACACTCTCCCCGCTGGTAACACACTCACACTCTCCCCGCTGGTAACACACTCACACTCTCCCCGTTGGTAACACACTCACACTCTCCCCGCTGGTAACACACTCACACTCTCCCCGCTGGTAACACACTCACACTCTCCCCGCTGGTAACACACTCACACTCTCCCCGCTGGTAACACACTCACACTCTCCCCACTGGTAACACACTCACACTCTCCCCGCTAGTAAGTAAACAAGAAGTGACTTCGGGCGCACTTCAACCCTTCTCCTTAGATAACAGCACCCGATGCGACCGCTCCACTTCTCAGTCAGGAACAGACCGTGATTGCCTCTGCCAGCGTCTCTCACCCGCAGTGGGGGCACTCTGCCGCGTCACGGCCGTCTCAGCAGTCTCCTTCCAATCAGGGCTTCTCAGGAGTTTGGGTACAGTGGCCTCAAAGCATCAAAAAAGGCCCAACATGTTTCACCGGACTTCATCTGGGGTCATGGTAAATGTTAATGCACTATATCCTTGCATGTGTTTCTTCATATGAGGGTCTACAAAGAGTCTGCTGACCTGGAGAATCTTCTACTTGGAGTTCCAGTATTATGTGTGTTTCAGGGCTAACTAACACTGGGCTCATTTGCACATTGTAACTGTTTTATCACTTTGCGCCATGAACACTTGTTTTGTTTAGGTTTTTTTAATTTGCGGTTTTGGGGGAAACCGCTGGTGTTTAGGCTGCAGCTTGATTATATCACAATATTTGTTGCGCTTTATTATAGTTTTTTTCACAGTCTGACCATCATGTCTCTGCACCTTTTTGGATCTTCAATTCTCAGCCCCAGGGCCCTGTGAGCCCGATCCATCTCTAATACTCTCTCTTGTAGTTCAGGATTAATTACAGAGAACAGTGTGTTCAAGTAAGGTTTTAAATTCCTCAATTGTTATGGCCTCTGGTACATTTCGTATTCTTATATCTTGCCTCCTTTCCCTGTTCTCATGATCTTCTTGAGTCTCTTTAAGGAGTTTAATTTCATAGTTTAGTTTTAGGATATCGTTGTCCGTGGCCGCTTGCATTTGGAGGGAATCCTCCATTTTAGATCCCAGCTCTGAAGTCCTCTGGCCTGTGGTAGAGATTTCTTCTTTAAATTCTGTAATTGCTGATCTGAGGACAGCCTGGAAGGTTTGCTGCATTCTATCACACATTCTGGAGATTCATTCTTCCAAGTACGGCCTTGTTATTTCACCTCTATATCCCTCGCTGCCCTCCTGGGCCTTCAGAGCACATGTCTGCTTTTCAGCCTGGGCCTGATCATTTGGCTTCGCTGCATGTTGGGAGCCCCCCAAAAAGTGGCTAATCTCCTGTGCTGTCGGTTGTTTGGACTTTGCTGACATCCTGGAGCGTTCCTACACCTTTAGGATGTTTTTCTGAGTTTTATTGTAATTTGGAAATTTGTTTAGTTTGTATTGTATTGTATTGTATTGTATGTCTTTATTTATATAGCACCATTAATGTACATAGCGCTTCACAGCAGTAATACATGTGGTAATCAAATAAATAACAGATAATATAAATAACAGGTCATGGGAATAAGTGCTTCAGACATAAAAGTAACATTAAGGAAGAGGAGTCCCTGCCCCGAGGAGCTTACAGTCTAATTGGTAGGTAGGGAGAACGTACAAAGACAGTAGGAGGGAGTTCTGGTAAGTGCGTCTGCAGGGGGCCAAGCTTTATGTATCATGTGTTCAGTATATCCACAGTGCTATTCATATGCTTCTTTAAGCAAGTGTGTCTTAAGGTGGGTCTTAAAGGTGGATAGAGAGGGTGCTAGTCGGGTACTGAGGGGAAGGGCATTCCAGAGGTGTGGGGCAGTCAGTGAAAAAGGTTTAAGGCGGGAGAGGGCTTTAGATACAAAGGGGGTAGAAAGAAGACATCCATGAGAAGAACGCAAGAGTCTGGATGGTGCATAACGAGAAATTAGGGCTGAGATGTAAGGAGGGGCAGAAGAGTGTAAAGCTTTAAAAGTGAGGAGAAGAATGGAGTGTGAGATGCGGGATTTGATTGGAAGCCAGGAGAGGGATTTCATGAGGGGAGATGCTGAGACAGATCTAGGAAAGAGTAAAGTGATTCTGGCAGCAGCGTTGTATTATACATGCGAGGGTCTCAGGAACTCCCTCTTAATGTATCCATTCCCGATGATGTCACAGGAAGTCTCCCTATGCCAACATTTTTATGAATTACTTTGAGGAGAAATTTGTGTACAATAATCCTCTGCACACACAGTTTGCCACTAGCTGGTTAAGATATATTGATGATATATTTTTGGAAAGACTGGGCCACGTTGGTACCCTGGTTCCTTGACGAACTGAACATGGTGATTGCAATGATCTCCTTTTCTATACAATACATCAATACATCCAGGTCTGTTGCCTGGATACAAAGGTCTATATACAGGGGGTCACAATACAGACTGATCTATTAACTAAAACCATTGATTGTAACACTTCTACACCATGCCAGCTTTCATATGCCTAGTACGGTTCGATCTTTACCCAGGAGCCAGTTGTACAGAGTCAAAAGAATTGTTAGTGAGCCTAAAAATAATCGAGAACAGACTGCAACAGATGACTGACAAATTAAAATCCAGGGGCTATCCGGTAGTCGAACTGGAGGTAGAAAAGGACAGAGTGTCTATAATGAACAGGGAGACAATTACATACTAGAGAGACAGGTTCCCAATCTAAACGGATTTAATTTGTCACTACCTACAGTATAATACAGCTAGCCCGATTATCAGCAGACTCATCATCAGGAAGCATTGGCGTTTGATAGATGCAGACTTAACATTTAGTACCTTCCTAACATCTCCCCCGTTAATAGCCTACAGAAGGGCCCCTACTATTAAGGACGCCCTGGTCAGGGCCGACCTAGGTTCTACCAAACCCTCAGGACTTTGTTTTAGGGGTGCACCCATTGAAGTTAACTTCCCATGTCTATCGTGTGCACAATGTGGCAATGTCCAGAAGGGTTCCACTTTTACACACACGTCACAAATACGAGATGAGGGATTATACGACCTGTAACTCTGACTTTGTGGTCTATTTGATCAAATGCCTGTGTGGTCTGGCATATGTAGGGGAGACTACCCGGGAGGCCAAAGAGCGGATCAGCCAACACAAATCCACCATTAGCTGTAAAGTGTTGGACCAATCGGTGTCCGCACACTTCTTACACAATATCAGCCAACTCTGAATGTAATTAATTGAATTGATTCAGAAACAACGTCAGGTGGCTGTAAGAAATAGTTTTTCCATCTAAAAATCATGATTTGAATGATGATTAGAGGACAACTGTCCTTTACAAAGAAAAGGAGATATGTTTAATTTATTTTAACATTGGAATGAGTTCTGAAGATCTTTTTATGTGGAAAAAGATCAAATCATCTTTAGATTTAGTTACAAGTAAAGTATTTTAAGTTAGAGAGGTGTGGTTAACCTATTCTAACAACCAGAATAGACAGGAAGGTTAGACTGCGCTCATAGTGCCGTCGCCAGCAACAGCGAAGGCGATGATGATGTCACTCTAAAAATCAAATTGACTTGACTTCCAGCGATCAAGCCGTCACGTCACTTCTACTATAAGTGCACGGCGGCAATACTGTACATTTGTTTTCCAACGACGTCGCTGGCACTATAAGCGCAGCCTTATACGATGATCTTCAGTTGCCTGGTGAAGGGGCCCTACGGGTGACATTTGAGTTACAACTGACAGCCGTTGGTATAGCTGATGAAATCATTTCTGATAATAAGCTCAAGTTCCTTATATGTACATGAGGAGCTATTGTATTTCATCAGTGTTAAGATGGAACAACATATGTAAATACCATGTTAGGATACAATACTTAACTATGCAGCCATCTTTGACAATATCCTAACTTATTTGGACGTCATCGCCATTTGTACTATTTTTGAATGCGAGTATTTATCTTCAAAATAAATGTTTCTTTTTGTGTGCAAAGACCAGAATTGCTTAGCTCTTTTATGCTGGAGTAATCTATAGAAAAGACAAAAGGACATTTAACAGTGTATCCTGGAACCAGGGTCACGTGTGATGTGTGAATAGCTCCGGTTAGCTTAACTCAGCCCCTTTTCCAAAGGGCACAAAGTCCTGCTATATTTTCTTCACTTTATTGAGAAAGCATCAGTCATATACAGGCACTTGTGGATGGTATGGTGAGAGAGTGCTTCTCTGTGTGGGTGCTCTATAATCAGAGGCAGGTAAAAAGGGAATGGCCTTGCCAGAGGTGTGTAGCATAGGAGTACTCACTCAGCCAGTTCAGGAAGGAAAAGGAAGTGTGTAATGGTTGTAACACAGGAATAGGGCCAGGGCTAAACTACCTCTGAAAACAGACAGGGAAGTATGGGAAAGTCCATTTAACTTGGAGGACTAGAGATGTTGCCAAAGCAACCAGTATCTAGCAGACTGGAGGGAGGAAAGTATCATACATGTATCCATTCCCATCTGCACTAGGAGTGAAGCTGCAGGGAAAGCTTACATCCAAATAAAGCTAGCAGGCAGAGCAACAAGGGGGGGGGGGGAACTGGGGGAGCAGAAATAGATATTCCTGTTCCAGGACACAGTGGCAATAGGATATGTCTCCTTAAAAGAGAGGCGTACTGGATACACTAATTAGGCACAGTATACAGCACACAGCGCTGGTTACCATACAGATATTCACCTGCCAGACAGTAACACTGACGTCAGTGGCACCTGCAGAGCGGGATCCGGGGATGTGTTTGTTTACCCCATCATGGGAAGCTGATGGCTCCTCATCCAGCATGCGTGTGTCAGCGGTGACATCATCAACTCCGCCCACCTATCCATCGCATCACATCTTTTGGACAGAGGGCTTTCCTCCCCTCTGTTCTCACATCAGCTGGGACTTCTCCTGCACTCAGCAAAACAGCACTTCGATTGGATAGGAGGCTCCCCTCCCATTAATCCTTCTATCAGCTGAGATCTTTAAATACTGGAGGTTTGCACTGCAGCTTCACAGGAACCCTCAAGGAGAGCACAGCAATCTATACTGACGAGCAGCACAAACTGGAGGATTTGTATTGCTTTTCCTTCCCTCCCAGACTCATTTCAGTTCAGGTTTTTCTGTATGGAGTATTTGTGAAGAAATGTTCTCCTGACGAAGCCGTATGCACACAACAGCGAAACGCGTGTGTTTAGTCCAACAGTATCCAAGAGAAGGAACACCGAGAATCCACCTCCACCATCGAGCTCGGCGATCTCAGACGCACCGGAAGTGACGTGAGCCCCGGCATGGATACAGTGTTCCGGTGAAGTGGAGGACAACAAGGAACCCAGGAGATCGCGACTCTCTGTGTACCCGCTACCCGCTTTCTATTTCGCCTATTTTGGTCATCCAAAGTGTAAGCCCCCATTTGTATATTTACTGTCTGAATATATTACCGTCTACACTATATGGTCTTTTTCTTTTCTTCCTTGGAGATTGGTGGCTGGTGGTTGCTGCATATCCACAGGGAACATCCACCCCTTAAAAGCTGGATGGCTGCTTTCTTTTGGCTGCTTTAATGCGAGTAGCCATTTTTGAGCATTATACATATACTCACTGTATTTTAACATTGCGATGTTTTTCATTTTCACTTTTATGGCTGCAATATACTCTCCCCTGGTTCTTTTGGAATAACTTATTGATGCCTCTATCTGATTTTTTCATACTGAGTGCTGGGAACCACTATATCTACTAATTAGGCACGTTGCATCCTTGTGGCCTAAATAGGGAGTATGATCAGACTAATATTTTATAGCTCTTTTTAAAGGTGAACCTGCAGGTTTTGGCTTATACCAAGCACAGTTGGAAATGAACTGTGTGTGAAACACACACACACACACACACACACACACACACACACACAGTCCTTATGGACTAGATAGCTAGCGGAGTGGATAGGTTCCAGTGTACAGGAGGTTAAATTCCTCTATGGGAGCTTGCTGCACCTGGTACTAATTAAGACAGCACTCCTAAGTGAAGGTTTAAAAAGGCAGGAAGTACCCTGCACAAGAGAGAGACTGCTTTTCCCCAGCAAGGGGGAGATTAATTTTCTCCAAGCCAGGAAGGACCCTGGCTGTTCGGGTTCCCCAGCCCTGCAGGAAGCATGGCTGCTGAGACCTCCATCCAGGATAAAGATTTCCATGGGCTGAACACAGCCTGCTCCCAAACACTGGCGTTCCTGTTTGCTGTTGGAGCTACCCAGAGACCCCGGGATAGGAATCCCCTACGATACAGATATGCAATCAATAAGACTCTGCAATATTAATAGACTGTTTAGTTGCATAGGATAGTATATGTTTTGCTGGGAACCAGTTCAGCTGGTCAGTGCCATTAGAAAGGGCCACAGAAAAGTTTAGTTTGTTTCCCTATAGAGAATAGGTTATTTTATGATTGTTTTCTTAAAAGCACAGTGTACCCATGGTTTAAGTGTCATGAAGAGCCTGGGCAAACGGCAGTGCTACACAAAGGGAGCCGTTTGCCACATGTGGTGTAAGAGTGAGGGCAGACACTGAAAGGTCTGTGGGTTTGAGAAAAAACGTGGGGATAAGTAAAGTGCAGACACTGCAAGTGAAGTCTGTCCCACTGTGTATGACCAGTTGTGCTTACAGCATACAGAGAATGTGTGAAGTGGGGATGCAATAGCACCCAGAGGGGTCATTAGATGAAGATATGTTAAGGCCCTGAACCCAAGCAAAAAAAATTCTGAAGTGAAAATTGCATCTAGCAAGTTCCTGCTTAAAACATGCCCTGGCATATGCAACAATGTACACAGTCTCTGCAAACAACAATAAAGTGTTTTTCTTATCTTAGTCCATTGGAGCTGAAGTCCCGCTTCAGCACGGTCTCTCCTCCTTTCCTTCCTAGGGGAACTCTGCCCCACGTGAGCTCAGAGAAACTCTCCTGTCAAGGGCTATGCCAGCCTTCCTTCTTTAGCTGGGGAGCACTTCTCTCACTGACTCTCAGCATTGCAGCTTCTCTGTAGTTACTTCCTGACTATTAAAAACTCCACAAGCAATCAGGAGTTCAGCCTTCTCAATTAGGCATCAGCTGAACCATCTACTTCTAAGGAGGATTAACTCTCTATGAGCTGGAAAGCACACTTACTGCACTGTTCCAGCACCTAGAGATACCTGATGGTATCACAATATCTATATATTGTGTATTTGGGTGTGTGGTTTGTTGTGTGTGCATTTGGAGGGTGGGTCATGTAGTTGTTTTTTGGGGAGGGTAGTGTATGTATCGTGTATTTGTAAATGACACTGTTTTGCACAGAAAAACAATGAAAATAAATAAAGGGACTTATTATTGTGAGATTCATTTTATTCCCCCACATATTTTGTCGTATGTTAGTGCTTATACAGTATATACCTATTAGTGTGTGTACAGTATGCATAGGTATGCGTTTGTGGGGATGTAATATTCATGAATGTGTGGCGGCACTCTGAATATTTTGGAGAAAGACATTTTTTATAAAATGACTCTTCTTCCTTAAGAGGGTGCAGACCCCTGCACTAGCCCGATTGAGAGCGGGATCATACAGGTACACAATGACTGTCACACTGAACCGGATGTTCCAAATCCTGCCGGCTGTCTGGTCATGCACCGTTTCTCATTTGTACTTTTGCAATGTCCTGAAATATAATGTATTACCCTGCTCATTCAATGTAACCATGTATTGCTATCATAACTCTGTGCCCAGGACAGACATGAAAACGAGAGGTAACCCTCAATGTATTACTTCCTGGTAAAACATTTTATAAATAAAATGTTACCATCCAACTGCTGCAGAGACGAAACCGGATACGTTGCATATAGTTATAGTGCAGACAGGAAATGATGGTTTACTTACTCTTCTTTGTGTCAGTCCTGGAATTACCCCCACCTGTCACCCTCTGCATGTGTAGCATCCTCTTTATTGTTAAATAGGATACCAGAGACTTGTAAGTCCAGATTCCCATGTGCTTTCTCAGTTTAAGGCTGCGTCCAGGGTTGCAGCAGCCGTGCGGAGGCGCGCTGAGGCTGAGGGAAAGCGGGTGCTTTCCCTGGCCTTGGTTAGCGCGCCGTGCGGGGGCGTGTTGGGGGGGGGGGTGGGCCAGTGACGTCACGGAGCTGGTTTGCCCTCATTGGGTGAACCGCTCACCTGACCGGCCCTGTACGCTTGAAACTAAAAATGTAATAAGACCTACGCTTCCGCATGTTTGCGGAAGCGTGCGCGAGCCCCTGCTAAAGCCGCTCTCATTGCGGCTGCAGGGGCTCACTGGTAAGTGAGAGCGCGCCTCAGCACGGGTCAGCGCATCATGCCCGAGGCCTAATGGTCTATGCTCAAACACTTGTCACCTTGCAGTTTGCTGCGCATCTCACACACCCGAAGCACCTTGTACATTTAAGCGGCTGTTGCATGACCCTGATCTAGGCACAATCTGTGCCCAAGCCCCACACATCTTCACATTGCTAGAAGCCCGTGCTGGACTCAGAAGACCGATTCTTGAGTCATTTGATATCATGCACATATTGCATAATCAATTATGCATCACTTTGTAAAACAATTAGCTGTGTGTTCTGACAGCAGATGTGTTTCAGATTTCTCCAAAAAACAAGTATCCAAAGCAAATACAATATTATTTATATTCTTTACCGAGCATTTTATGCAAAACGCAGTGTGATTATCAGAACATTAGAGTCTAATTATATAACAGGCTCAACATCACCAACATCAAATTCATCTCCATCAAAAAAAACAACATCAAAAACGTAGATCTGGCTCTCTCATGGGGTAGGATGGGGGGGGCGGGGGGAGAAAAGAGAGAAAATAAATAAATAAAAAACACGTCTTTTTCAGACAAGGATAATATTAGCTTTAACTTGGAACTAAGCGGTGCTACATAAATACTAGATGTTGTTAATATTAAACAATTTTTGTATTCGTGCAGCTCAGGAAGAGCATTCACAGACATAATCTGCTGGAGTTCACAAAGCGATGTAAAGCGATGTAAAGCCCCATGTAACACAGAGGACCAAGGAAAGAGTGACGAGAGAGATCAAAAACAGCTGGTACTGTAGGCAAACTGCGAAATACAGGATTGGATCAGAGATATTCTACTAGCCAGCCACTTATTAATTCAAACTTGCATTATGCAGTTATAATAGTACAAAGACACCAGCAGATTAGATAACCAGATATCAAGATTATCCGATAGCTGGTTATCTATTCAGTGAAAATATTTGGTATAAAACTGGAGTACTATCACAAATTCTTACCAGAAATGCCACAGAAGAGATCATGGAACAGAGTTCAATGTAATAAAATAACTTGGGATAGGAGGCCTTAGCCCCTACACAATAGAAGTAATCTATACATTACTATAATTCTAAGTTGGATTCCGTTTGTTTGTATGTCAGAAGCATCGAAATCTCAGAAACTGCACCACGTAGCACAACGAAACTTTCAGTGGACATTCTGCTGTGGATTTGTAGGTCAACGCACCTATTTTGAGCTTCCAATGTCACTTACCTCCCAAATTATGGACATTCTAAATTTCACTCGGCTGTACAGCAAATCTGTTAGAGCAGTGGCGGGGGGCGTGGCTACTAAGGGAGGGGTCGTGTTTGTGCCTGTGTGTGTGTGATGCGAGATGTGCGGGGAAGATGTGCCAGCGGGGGAGGGGACAGAACATGTGCCAACGGAGGGGGGAGGGGTGCCGGCAGCGGGGGGAGATGTACCAATGGGGATGAAGGGGTTGGCGTTCCTGTGATGACAGCAGTAGAAGAACAGAGTTCATCAATAGTGCTCTAAATGACTATGGATAATGAAGATAACAATGTCTATACAAATATTCTTGATAGAAGATGTCTTGATGCAGGCTAATAATGTACAGGTGAGTATTGGGTATATAGGTGAGCGCTGTGTAAAGGACATATATATTAAAGTCCTAGAGGTGTTGTGAATGAAGAGTGTTAAGCTCCATCACATCACTCCTAATGAGGACAATGTCACACACGCTTGAACCACCCTAGTGTATACCTCCAAAATAGAATAAAGGATAAACTCACATGAAAAAAGCCTCTCTGACGAAGCGCCAACGAGGCGTGAAACGCGTAAGAGCTCCCTCCATTTTCCTGACTGCACCATGATGTCCGAATAAAGAATATTTTTTAACCACAAGCTGCTTTCCTGATCATTTATGGCTGTGCTCTGACACACTGCCTCCAGCAGAATACCCACGCGTTCCTGTGATGAGCTGTCGGTGCGGGAGGAGGAGCACCACTGCAGCAGCTAAGTGGTGAGGAGCCAGGGCCGGTGTGACGGGGATTCAAGACAGGGTTATGACGTCGCCGGAGCAGGGTTTTTACGTCGCTTGACATCAGCTGCGCCGGGCCCGGGTGTGATGGGGTGGTGCAGATACAGGGGGGTGGTGTGTCCTTGCCTGGATCGGGGCTGTGTGTGTCTCTGTAGGGCGGGGGGTGGGAGAGATGTGCCAGCTAGCAGGGGGAGATGTACCAGTAGGGCGGGGGGAAACTGTGCCGGCGGCAAGGGGGGGGGGGGAAAGGGGGCGGGGGGCAGGGGGGGGGGGGCGAGGGGGTGCGGGGACATGTAGTCAATATTACATTCGAATATTACTGACGAAGCCGGGCACAAAAACTAGTTATCTGATAAACCAATGCTTTATGGGATATAGGGGGAGATATAATACGCTTTAATGTGGGGTATCGCACATCCATCCGTTAACTGCCATTCAACTCAACGATCGCAGTGCAAAACCCAGCTAGGCGAATCCCAGCAATCTCTATGGAGCCAGATCAGAAATAAAATGTATGCAGTGCAGATGAATATATACACCCGACCTTACACCTGCTGTACAAACCAAAGTTTCTGAATGTCTCTCTGCTATATCATCCTGGATGGCCATCCGCCGCCTTAAACTCAACATGGCTAAAACAGAGCTCCTCATACTTCCTCCCAAACCTGGCCCTACTACCTCTTTCCACATTACTGTTGGACTAGTATCATTCACCCAGTAGCCCAAGCACGCTGCCTAGGGGTCACACTCGACTCCTCTCTCACATTCAAAACATTTCTAAAACTTGTCGCTTTTTCCTCCAAAATATAACAAAGATACGCCCTTTCCTCTGTTGCTCGACTGCTAAAACTCTGACTCAGGCCCTCATTCTCTCCCGTCTTGATTACTGTAACCTCCTGCTGTCCGGCCTTCCTGCCTCTCACCTGTCTCCCCTACAATCTATCCTAAACACTGCTGCCGGAGTCACGCTACTCTTTCCTAGATCTGTCTCAGCATCTCCTCTCATGAAATCCCTCTCCTGGCTTCCGATCAAATCCCGCATCTCAAACTCCATTCTTCTCTTCACTTTTAAAGCTCTACACTCTTCTGCCCCTCATTAACATATGCAGCCCTAATTTCTCGCTATGCACCATCCCGACTCTTGCGTTCTGCTCAAGGATGTCTTTTTCTACCCCCTTTGTATCTAAAGCCCTCTCCGCTTAAACCTTTCTCACGACTGCCCCACACCCTGGAATGCCCTCCCCTCAGTACCTGACAACACCCCTCTCTATCCACCTTTAAGACCCACCTTAAGACACACTTGCTTAAAGAGCATATGAATAGCACTGTGGATATTCTGAACACATGTACATAAAGCCGGGCCCCCTGCAGACGCACTTACCAGAACTCCCTCCTACTGTCTCTGTACGTTCTCCCTACCTAACAATTAGACTGTAAGCTCCTCGGGGCAGGGACTCCTCTTCCTTAATGTTACTTTTATGTCTGAAGCACTTATTCCCATGACCTGTTATTTATAATATCTGTTATTTATTTGATTACCACATGAATTACTACTGTGAAGCGCTATGTACATTAATGGCGCTATATAAATAAAGACATACAATACAATACAATATATAACCCAGAGTATATAACACCACATCCTCTCAGCGCCCCGTATCTTAACTAACATCTGTGCCACTTTATCTGCACAAAGGCCCTTCTCTGAAATCACAGGATTAGCACGAGCAAATCACACAGCCGTTGTCTGCCCAGCGGCAAAGATACACACTCATTTACTTACAAGATACTGAAAGCATCAAGACCATTATACAAAGACTACTTTATTTAAAAAAAAAAAAAATAGCCTGCGATGAATATTCTAGCAGAAAATGTACCAAAAACCTTTAAGCAAACTTAAGAAAATCAGGACATAAAAGCTGGAATAACATTTAGAATATAGAACTATTACAAATACACATTCCCTCTCCCTCTCCGTCTCCCCATCTCCAAAAAGAATCATACATCACATTTAATCATGAGGCAACAAAAGCATTTATAATAGGAAACAACCAAAAAGCCTAATAAATGCAAGAATAGACCGTACGAGTTAAATATTGTATCTCCTCAAGCCTTCAGCTTCCTTTTCTATTTTTCTTTACTTGGGTTTTGCAATTCGGTAATCTCGTTTATTTATTTTTAGAACCATTAATCCAAAATCCTGCCCAGACTATCAGCCCTGTTATTAAGCTGTAGTAACAGCTGTGCCTAGCAGGACAGAATGCACGTTCTTCTACAAGTAAATCTCCCAGCGCTGGATGCATCGGACAGATGTTTATGCTCTATTCCAGGGGTGCGCAAACTGGGGGGTGCAAGATTTTCTGAGTAGGGGTGTGTCGGTTACAGAGGCCCTGCGCTCTTCCCCAAAGCATTTAAATTAAATGCCGGAAGGTGGGGGTGGGGGTATGGGGTGGTGCGCACGAGGCCTCTGTAACTACCTTACCTGGTCTGTGGCAGCTTCTGACGATGCGTCGCCATGCGGCCTCATATGACGATGTCACACAATGTCAGAACACGCCTGCGAAAAGGTAAGGGGGCGCGAGCAGGGGGGCGCAGAAGTAAAAGTTTGCGCACTCCTGCGAGTCTGTTCTCTCTATGAAAGGCATTGCAGAGGTTACATGCAGCTGGCTACTCACCAAGAAACTCAGTACTAGAGCATGTGTTGGAATTTAGGGAGGACAACCATCCCAGACCTACAACCGGGACCTTCCGAAAACATACAGGGGAACGACGAAGAAGACTAACAAAGGGTGCAAAGCACAAACGGGAGCAGGAAAGATGGCTGTCAGGGTAAAGTTCTGTTTGCAATGTCCTGTTAAAGGAAAGTTTTTCATTCCCTTCTGAATGGAAGTAAAGCTTCCTGATTTCTTAAAGCAGCAGTTCTTGGGGCGGTCCCTGGTAAAGCCCTCCCACCAGCTTTATTGACCTCAAACCGAGGCAAAAATCAGATGATGGGTGATGGCAGATCTTAGGGCCTGATTGGGGGTATTCCTGATTAGGCCGTTCTGAAGGTAAGGCTAGTCCATGGATAGTCTTTAAGGTAAGGGTCAAGATCTTAAAATTAACCCTTTGCTCCACCGGGAGCCAGGGCAGATCTTGTAATACAGGTGAGATGGGTTCTCTTCTTGCCTGGCCTGCTATTTATTTATAAAATGTTTTACCAGGAAGTAAAACATTGAGAGTTACCTCTCATTTTCACGCATGTCCTGGGCACAGAGTTATGATGTCAAATACATGGTTACAATAAGTGAAAAGTCTTATACATCTATACTATAATTCTAAGTTGGATTCCGTTTGTTTTTTTCTTTGTATGTCCGAAGCATTGAAATCTCAGAAACGGTACCACGTAGCATAACGAAACTTTCACTGGACATTCTGCTGCGGATTTGTAGGTCAACGCAACTATTTTGAGCTTCCAATGTGACTCGCCTTCCAAATTATGGACATTCTAAGTTTCCCTCGGCTGTCCAGCAAAAATGTTAGAGATGGGGCGGGGGGGCGTGGCTACTAAGGAAGGGGGCGGGTCCTTCCTCGGATCGTGACTGTGTTTGTGTGTGTCTCTGTGTGTGTGTGATGTGGTGAGATGTGCGGAGGAGATGTAGCAGCAGGGGGGGTAGAGAGATGTGCCAGCTAGCGGGGGGAAATGTACCAGCAGGGGGGGGGGGGGACATGTGCCAGAAGCTAGAGGAGATGTACCATGGGGCGGGGGGGGGCGGTCTAGGAGATGTGCTGGCAGCGAGGGGACATGCCACAGCAGTGCAGGGAGATGTTCCGGCAGCGGGGGGAGACATACACACACACACACACACACAGACACACAGACACACAGACACAAAATGTGAGGCTGCTTTAGTTTTGAAAGAACTTAAGACTGGTGGCGGCTTTGAGAGTCTCGAGTAGATTGTTCTAGGAGTAAGGTGCACGGTAAGAGGAGGAGGTGTGGCCGGATACTTTGTTGAACCATGGGACTGTGAACAATTGTTTGGAGTCAGATCTCAGATGATAAGTGCTGCATGTACTAGGGGTGAGGAGCTTGTTCAGATAGAGGGGTAGCTTGCCCAGAAAGTATTTGAAGGCAAGACAGGAAAGATTAACTTTGCGCCTAGACTCAAGTGATGGCCAATCTAGTTCTTTGAGCATTTCAGTGATGTGTGTTGTAGTTAAATTTGAGGACAAAGCGGCATATTGAGTTGTAGAGGGTGTCTAGTTTGCCAAGGTAAGTTTTGGGTGCTGTACCATATACTATTATTTTGCCTGAATGTATCTATGGGTCCCACAGAATTCAATCACTCTGCTCCCTTAAAAATCACCAGGACAAAAACATATGCCCGGTAAAATAACATGGCCCCGGCTCTTGTAGCCAGTAAAATGCCACGACATGATCAGGAACCGACGCCATGGATTTCTATTGGTGACCCCAACATCCGTATCTATAGCTTTTTTTGCTAGAACCTGTCCGTTGAGCTAGAAGCACCACAACATCTCCGGGTTCTAGTTAGGCAAGGGGGATAAAAAAAATACAATTTCTTTTGGGGGGGGGAGGAGATTGCAGCTTTAACACAGAGGTTTTGTTTGTGGCCGCGTCAAATGTAAGAATCCTGCTCATCTCTGGGGGGGGAGGGGCATCCCATGTGTCGAGTAAGGCCGCGTCAATGCTTAGAGTGACCGCGTGATCAAACACATTTTAGTCTATGCGAACGTCCATATAGCACATGCATGTGAGCGACTTCGAGGCCGGGTCACGTGAGCGGTTCAGCCAATGAGAGCGAACCGCTCATGTGACATCATGGACACGTCTCCAGCACGCCTCCCCGTCTCTGTGGGTCACAGATCGCTTGCACGACAGCCGCGCGTGACGTCATGCTTGCGTCCTCGCATGGCCTCGACCTTACTCTTCCTAAAGACCCTCCCCAAATCACATGCGGATGCACAAGGGGCAAAATCAGAGCTCACCGCCTCAGGATATTGCTCCAAATTTTCCTTTAAAGCAGCAGCTCCCCGTACTGGTTTTATTTTGTTTTTCCCTGGGGAGCCTTTGTATCCGAGATGCTATAGCGCCGTAACTATAACTATAACGCCGGTAACTATAGCGCCGGTACCGCCCCCTCCAGGGGAAACAAAATGGCTGCTTAAGTCTCCTGTGTTATGGGGGCCAATAGGAAGCCTTCGCCTAAGTGACAGTGGGCATTTAAACGGCCATGAAGTGCCGGTGCTAGCGTTCCTGGTAAGTACTTAATGAATGCAGCTCATCTCCGGCAATCACCTGCTTCCTACATATGTAAATGAAGTGTCCTGGGAGGGGGGGGGGAACTTGCGCCCCTGATTATGTCCTGCTCTTTAAATCTCTTGCATCTAAGGTCTCCATGGTAACCTTGAGCAGAGGTGGGCACCTCCAGGCCTACCTACAGGTCAGGTCTACAGGTTATCCCTGCTTCAGCACAGGTTGTGCAGTCCTCAACTGAGCCACCTGTGCTGAAGCAGGGATATCCTGAAAACCTGACCTGTTGGTGGCCCTTGAGGACTGAGTTCTCCACCCCTGGGTTAGAGACTGCTCCTGGGAGAGCTCCATTTTAACCTCCCAACTTCCCATTGCCCTTATGACATACCTGGTGTCATAGGCACTAGCTCGTTTTCTAGGACAAGGGAAAGAAAGGTCAAGAAGAGACCTGTTAAAGTTCATGCAAAGCCCATGCTGGCAAATTCTAAGGTTTTGTCCAAATTAGGACAAGCTAGCTTCTGCGCTTCTCCTCCTCCACTCTCCCTGTAGCGTGCGCACACACACACACTATGCACTACTCCATTGCTGTCCTAATGTTTGTTTCGGCGCAAGCTACATAGCTCGTGCCGTAGCCTGCACTATGGACAAAACCTAATCTGTGCCGGGATTCACTGGGGAAGCTTTTTGTAGCAGACTGGAAAAGATAAAACAAGATGCACCCGACAAGAACTCGCCCACAATCACCATTTACTCACTCTCTGCTGTGCATGGATATCCGAAATGTGTCCCACTGTAATGCCTTGATCGTAGACTATTTGGGACGGGAATTCAGTGTTTACCACACGTAGGAAGCAGAATTTTACACTTTATTATTATTAGTTCTTGTATAGCGCTGCTAGTTTTACGTAGCACATTAAAATGATTACACAGTGAAGCTCTGCACACACAACACGTAGTGAATACTAATAAGGAGAGCGCCTGGAATTGGCACACAGGTACACTCATGTATTAGGAATTGGTGCGCTATTCCCAGCATCAGAGAGTTGGAGAAGAGTAAAGGCAGGGCACAGTTACCCTGTATGCTTACGTAGCCCTCTTTCCTGCGGATATAAAGAGACTACTAATGCTGTATGTACCTGCTGGCTCAGTGAGATCTGGGCCTCTGCTAACTGGGAGCCTGAGGTAACAATATGTTCTTGACAGCGCCTCCACTTACCCAGGATCCCCAATAAGTAAGATTCCCCTAGGTAAGAATAATGATAACCAGCCTCAACAATGTAACCTTTTACTAATATGTAATCACATAACCTTAGCGTACACCTATTAGAGATAACACACATATAGTACAGTACATGAATAGCTGATATTCAGTAATATACACCAGTGGCCTGGCCACTCTCCTCATGGATTAATGTCACTTCCCACCACCGTGTGCACCCCACACCGTGTCCAATGTATAGACTCAGTCCCTTGGTCACTCAACCCAGTGTCCCCAAAGAACCCTTCCCCAAGGCGGGATCAGGGCCTGATGGTACCGGTGTTGGTGCACTTATTAAATACCTTCCGGCTACTCCAGCAGCCGGCAACAGACTTCAAAAACGATCCGCCGATCCAGCGCAGTCTCTCACGAGTTGGTGATGTCCCGCAGCTTGAGCCCAAACCGCTGTTCACACACCGCAGCTCCGGCAAAACACTGTGTCCCTGTCTGTGGCTACAGTAAGGGAATAGGATGTCTCTCTCTATAGGGCGTCCCTGCAGCACCACAAGCTAATGGTGACTCAGGGTCTGCACTGGGCCTGAGGGGAAATATGGCCCCCTGCACACACACACAACCTCTCCCCTTGCTCCTCCGGCGCCCTCTGCTAGCATGGTCTCTCCCCCACGCTTCCCTTTCCTGCCTGAAATCCCTGGACTCCTATTCGTTCCCTGGTGTCAAGTGGCTCTGCTGAGGCTCATGGGAATTGTAGTTTAACTTCAGAGCCTCCTGGTGATTGGCCAGCCGTTCGCGCGCTTACACTGCGCATGCGCGAACGCTCTCCGTGCCTCCTGGTTGCGCCTGAGTATTGCGCAATGCCCAACAACATGGCGGCGCCCTGTGCTATCGGGCCGCCACGGAACCTCCGAACGCTCCCGCACAGCACCCCCCCCCCGTGATTGCGCCCTGCAGCGGAGGTACAGAGGGAAAACCAGAACACCCCTACATTCTCCCCCTGGTGGTATCCAACGTCCCCGCTTGGGAACATAACCAATACACATATTTACACAATAAAAATGCATATCTGAAATACAACTTATCACTGTATACTCTACATGAGATTATATATGGTCACTGAACATACCAATCACAGATCTCACTCTATTGCGAGCCCACTGCTGAGCCTCATAATGGGGTGCCCCGAACTGATCGTAAGTCATCCTCATGGGAGGTTGACCAGCTCTTTGGCTTCTACGCAGGTGCTCTTCCGTTACTCCCTCTGGAGAGTAACAAATATCGCTTGGCAATTCAGTCTCTTTCCTTGAGGGGCTCAATGTTTCGACACAGTCTCTTTGAGGCACAAAGCACGGGCTCTGTGGGTCTAAAGGCTGGCTCATTTGAGTCAGCTTATCTGGCGTTGGATCAAGGGGCCCTTTACCCGTAGCTCCTTCGGGAGATGCCCCAGCGGTCGGAAGGCCCCTTTGAGAGGTTCCCTCCAAAAGGATCCTCAGAGGTGGTATTAACTACAGTCTCTGGACCAACCTCTGTAACATCTGACTCTCCATCTAGCGAAGCAGTGGGCACTTCCAACTCTTTATCTCCTACTTGAGGTATGGGAAGGAGATGATTTCTATGCCATACCTTTACCCGGCCTTCTGAGTCTTTGATGACGGGAGGCCAGGCATCTGCGACTCTACTTCATATACACCAGCTCTCCAACGGTCGGCCAATTTGTGCTTTCCAGGGACCCCCAGATTGCGAAGGAGGACAGCATCCCCATGACAAATTTCCTTATGGCGCACTTTATGATCGTAGCATCTCTTATTACTCGCATTTAGTTGAGCAGCCGCTTTCTCTGCCAGTTTATATGGCTGCTGCAAGCTGTCCTGTAATCTTTGCACATACTGAAAATGCGTCCTGTTGGATACCCATCGATAAATATCCGCAGACGCACATCCACTGGTAGCCTAGCATCTCGTCCAAACATTAGGAAGTAAGGTGCATACCCTATGGACTCATGGCGAGTACAATTATAAGCATGCACTCAAGTCTCTACGTGCTTACTCCATTCAGTCTTCTGTGAGCCTTTCAAAGTACCCAGCATGTCAAGCACTGTTCAGTTGAAACGGTTAGGCATAGCGTCCCTTTGCGGGTGGTACAGTGGAGTTCGGGACTTGGTGATGCTCAGTAACTTAAGCAATTCTCGTATAAGGTTCCTTTCAAAGTCCCGACCTTGATCTGAATGCAATCGATTTGGCAGTCCATAATGAAGGAAGTATTTCTCCCATAAGACCTTAAGCACAGTCACAGCCCGTTGGTCTTTGGTAGGAAAAGCTTGAGCATATCTGGTATAGTGATCTGTGATCACCAGTACGTTTCCGATACCCCGGGTGTCAGGCTCGATGCAAAGAAAATCCATACACACCAGATCCATAGGTCCTGAGCTCTTCAGATGGGCAATGGGTGCCGCCCGGGTGGGTAATGTTTTCCTTTGTATACAACGGGTGCACTGCCTACAATGTATCTCCACAGATTCTCTCATTTTGGGCCAATAGAATCGATCACGAATTAGCCCGAAAGTCTTGTCAATGACAAGATGACCATGGTCGTCATGCAACGCCCGGAGTACCATGGTTTGCAGAATCTTGGGTAGAAATAACTGCCGCCTGTCAGGATGGTTGTGATACGGTATTACCCGATACAATAGACAGTTTTCCAGTTCAAATTTTCCCATGTCCTTCATTAGTAGGGCTACCAGTTCTTTGGGAGCTCGTTTAAGTATAGACGGATTATTTTGTTGTAGCGCTTGATGAACTATTCCGACCACTGGATCCTGAATTTGATATTGCACCAAATCTTTCCAGGCAATAATCTTATCTGAAGTGACATTCATTCCTTCTGGATGGCAGTACGCCCTCGGAACCGCTTTTGATTTACATCCTAATGAATCCGCAATCCTTAATTCAGAAAAAGCTACTCGATCATCTACCACTGCTGCTATGGAGCACAACGCCCGTATGCCAGGTCCCAGAATTTCCTCCCAAACGTCCTCATCTGGCATAAGGTTGAGCCCTGGTCTTCGCGACAGAGCATCCACACCTATGTTCGTAGGACCTGGCTTGTATTTAAGGTTGAATTGATAATTTGACAGTGCCGCTAACCAACGGTGACCTGTGGCATCCAGCTTAGCCGAAGTGTTGATATATGTCATAGGATTGTTATCAGTCCTAACCTCAAATCGAACACCATACAAGTAGTCGTGCAACTTTTCCACTATAGCCCACTTGAGGGCTAGAAACTCCAGTTTGTGTACCGGATAGTTTTGTTCACTTGGTATCAGGCTTCGACTGGCATACGCCACCGGTCGGAGTCCAGTGTCATATTTCTGGTGTAACACCGCTCCCAAGCCATTGAAGCTAGCATCCACATGCAGAACAGAAGCTCGATCAGGATCTGCATACGCCAATACCGGAGCCTGGGTTAAGTTTGTCTTCAGCCCTAGGAATGCCTGTTCACATGCAGTGGTCCACTTGTCCCCAACTGGCGCTTGAGCTGAAGTGGCTTTCCTTCCCGTGTCTTCGGGGTAGATGTTGAGGAGGTTGTTAAGAATTTTGGCTTTACTGGAATAGCCTTCCACAAATCTTCGGTAATAACTGCAAAATCCCAGAGATGACCGTAATTCCTGGACGTTATGGGGCCGCGGCCAGTTCACCACTGCTTCTATTTTGCCAGGGTCGGTAGCTATTCCTTCGGCCGGCACAATATGACCCACATAAGTCACTGATGTGCGCCAGAACCGACACTTATCCATGGACAGCTTAAGCCCTTCGTTACTGAGTCGTTCCAGCCCTTTCAATAATCGTTCCTCATGTTCCTCCAGAGTCTTCCTGAACATTATGATATCGTCCAGGTACACTAAGCATTCCCGAGGATTCGTATCCCCAATGGTCTTTTCCATCAGTCGCTGAAAGGTGGCTTGAGCACCACATATACCTTGAGGCATACGTGTTAACTGATAAAATCCCAAGGGGCAAATGAAAGCCGTCTTCTCTTGATCTTCAGAGTCCATGGGCACCTGATAGTATCCCGACCTCAGATCCAGCACACTAAACCACTTATTCCCAGAGAGGGCGTTCAGGAGGTCTTCAATTCGCGGAAGGGTGTACTGATCAGGTACAGAACGGTTGTTCAAGGTTCTATAGTCCACACATACGCGTACCGTCCCATTCTTCTTGCGCACTACCACGATAGACGAGGCATAAGGACTACGTGATCCTCGAACAATACCGGCCTCCTCCATTTCTGTTAGCAGCCTCCTCACATCTTCCACATCCCTCGGAGCGATGCGGCGGGATTGTTCTCGGAAGGGCATTGTATCGTTAAGTCGGATGGTATGCTGGGCACTCTGGCTGCACCCCACATCCATATCACCGATGGAAAATACTTCACGTCGGTTTTCCAGCTTGGTCTGTAACCTTTTCTTCCAATCCTCCATCAAGGGTGAATTTCCGAAATCAAACGCCAATTTAGGAGCCGCAGTGGAGACGGTAGCGGCCGACAGCCTAGGTTCTGTCTTCCCTTCTGGAGTAACATGATATATTCGGCCCAGCTGCTGTCCGCGATCAATGGGCATGGGATAGGGAGAAAGGTTCCTCACGTAGACTCGTGTTCTATGCGGAATCCTAAACGGCCACTCTTTCACTGAGGCCAACACCCTATATCCAAACTGCTGGTCACCGTCTGCCGTACTCTCCAATGAGAATAGTCGGTCCTCCTTGCGTTTTCAGGGTAGCAACAAGCTGCTGTCATCATCCGTCCTTCCCCTGGGGGAAATCTCAGTCAATCCAGGCTCAATGTTGTACAACACCCCATGTTCTTCTTCGGCAGCTATCCTACAGCATGCCTCTTGTAACACCGGGCACGTGGCTAGAGCCACCAACGGTAGTTCACTCGCCTCCTGCAAGTACATACGGATCACCGGCTCATCTGGGGTGGAGCCGGCACTTCATTAGCCTCCAGAGCCAGACCCTCTTTGGACACAAGGGCGGTTTCCGCGGTCCGGGGAGTGCACAGCATGGATTTCGCAGGCCTGGATGCCATCTTCCGTTTTACAGGACAGTAGGAAGAGATATGCCCCATCTTGCCACAGCCGTAGCACTGGATATTACTCCTTATGGAATTGTTCCTGAAAGTAGGAGATCTTCCCGAGGTGGAGCCTCCACGGTCAACCTCGGGTTCATCAGGCTCCTCCTTTTCTTGACTCACTTCTCCAGCTGGCCTCGCTCTAGCCTCTCCTTTCTTTGCTTCCTTGGGGGGAACCCCCGTTTTCTTGGCCGGGTTCAAATCCCGACCCAACAGCACGGTCTCATGAGCCTGTACTCGGTCCATAAGTTCGTCAAAAGACAAGGCTTGACCCAGAACGAGGCATCCGCTGACTCTTACGGATACCGGAGGTAAATGAGAGAAGTCCCCTCAGAAGTTGTGTGGTTCACAGCCCGTCTGCATCAGAATTCTGCACTACTTTCCTCCTCACCAGAGTCTAAAGATCCAAATGCAGACGCCTAAGAAAGTCAGATACCATTTCTCCTTCTTTCTGGGCCAGCGCATGGAATTTGGCCATCAATGCGAACGCGTCCACCGGGGTTCCATAGGCTTTGGTGAGGGCATGAAGTACCCCGTGCGTGTCTGCATCCGGATGGTCATCTCTGTAACAATGCACCATATGGGAGGCAGGCGGTCGTAGGCATTCAATAATTCACTGCCTCCTCACTGCAGGATCATTCAGGTAGTACCTGCTCAGCATGATCCAACCATTCCTCAAACCCTACCTCTCCCAAGGGCGTTGGTTTGTCTCCGGAGAACGCCATCAGCTTCCGGTTCTGATGTGACTGGGTGGATTGATGTATGGCCTCCGCTAGCACCGGTATAGTCAGATCGTTAGGCATGATATTTCCTACAGAAGGTCTAGTTGTATCAATGGAAAAAAAGGTGATAGTGCGCAGCTAATAACTAGTGAACAACAAATATCAAGTGAACAGTGCACCGTGATTAAACAAACAATATTGTGGACCTTAGATGTGGGTCTTGCACTAAACGTGGGTCTGCAGCCTTTCTTGGGGGTGGCTCGACACCCCAGACACTAGACAAAAAACAAAAGAACAAGGCGCACAACGCACATAGTGTATTAAAGTATAAAATGTGACTTTATGGTTAAAAAATAAATAGTTCTGCGTACATCAAGTAGGGAATAAACAAGCAGTTGGTATATAGGTTTACCACACCAGGAGATAACGCTGTGCGACACCCTCAGATGGATCTCAGCATTCACTGGGTCAGCAGACGTCTCATCAGTCTCTTCCAGCGTCCTCTGTTGGGGGATGGTAGGTGGATGAGTCCCTTGTAGAGAGAGCCCCACAGCATACAGCTCACAGGTAAGTAAAGACGCCGTAGGATTCAGCATCCATGGAACACTGCAGCATTTGCCGCCACTCCTCGTTGGGCGCTCGGCGATGACGTCACTGGTCGCACCTCCGCTTCCGCAATGCTTCTCATGGAACGCACAGCGTGCGTGTCAATCCAAAGTTGTAAGGCAGCGGGGAGAGATAATTCGCCAGGCAAATAAACAGTGTCCAAACAATGTCCAGAATCACAAAGGATGGGGGGAGAAGAGCATAGACACCTCTTATCCAACGCGTTTCGTAACACTGGGTTACTTCTTCAGGGAATGTATGCATAGTGAAGGGGCATGTACATATATATATACTACACTTCACCCAATCACAAATGCGGTGTCTAATTGCCACATCATTAATTTCAGGTGCAGCATAGTGCTCTTGATTAGTGATACTCTGTCTCACAGAACATATTAACAAACATTGTATAAAATTCATTTAATCTAAAACAGATTTAATTCAAGTACATAATCGGTGCATGAAAAGTAGAGCTTCTGGAAGAGAAAAGCCATAATTAGATACAAAGCAATAGCAATCTATAAAAAGGAATGGATGTCATTTTAAACACACAGAAATTTCAGAGACTAATAAAGTGACCAGATATCAATGTCTTCATTTAACCCCTTAGGGCTCAATGAATTCATCTTATAGATCCAAAAAGTCTCTTGTTGTGAGAGACTTTTAATCCTGTCACCTCCCCTTCTTTCTTTGGGGACCACTTTAACTCCCTTAAATTGCAAACTAGAGGGATCTTTATTGTGATAAAGTGCATAGTGACGGGAAAGACTATGTTTGTCATAACCTATTTTAATATTTCTAATGTGTTCCTGGATTCTAAGTTTCAGGCATCGTTTTGTGCGGCCAATATATTGCAGGCCGCAATCACAATTTATCATGTATACCACATGTGTGGAATTGCAATTTATAAAAGTATCAATCACGAAACTCTCACCGGTGACAAATGATTTGAATGTTTTTCTCTCTGGATGGAGAAATTTGCATATGGAACATTTCCCACACTGATAGTTACCTATAGGTTTATCTCCAAGCCAAGTTAGTGGCTTGGCGTGGGTATGACCCACATCACTGGGGGCTAATGTGTTTTTGAGATTTTTGGCCCTTCTGTATATAAACTTAGGAACTTTTGTGATATGGTCATTTAAAATCGGATCAGTGCATAAAATTGCCCAGTGCCGTTGTACAATTCGTTCAATTTTTTTATTCATTGAATTGTAAGTTGTAATAAAAGGCACTTCAATTGGATTATCCTGGGAATGACTTACTTCTTTTTTAGCTTTTGGTTTTAACATAAGTTGCCTATCCATATTTCGGACTATATTTAGGTCTCTAGTCAGATTAGCATTTGAATATCCCCTCTCAAGGAATTTATCAAAAAGTATTTTTGATTGTGTCTCAAAATCATGGTCTCCACTACAGTTTCTTTTGATGCGAATAAATTGGCCCTTGGGAATGTTCGCAATCCACGATTTTTTGTGGTTGCTGCTTGCCATTAATAGATTATTGGCATCAATTTCTTTGAAAAAGACCTTGGTGGAAACATTCCCATTGTCCAATGCAGTCAATTGTAGATCTAAAAAATTGATACTTAGTGGATTCGACACAAGTGTAAAGATTAAGTTCCTATCGTTGGAATTCAAATATGTCAGGAAGGTACAAATGGAAGAATCATCCCCCTCCCATACACATAGTATATCGTCGATATAGCGACGCCAGACGATTACTTGTCTGCTGAAGGGGTTGTTATTCCAGATGTTCTGATCCTCCCACTGACCCATATACAAGTTTGCGAAGCTGGGGGCGAATCTTGTTCCCATTGCAGTTCCGCAAACCTGTAAAAAGAATTCAGATAAAAACAGAAAATAATTATGGGTCAGTATAAACTCAATTGATTTCAAGATAAATTCTATGTTGAGATGATGCAATTTATTATCTGACTCTAAGTAGTATTGAATTGCTTGTAGACCTTTATCATGTGGAATGTGAGTGTATAATGCTTGCACATCACATGTAATCCATTTGTAAGTACTTTTCCATTCAAAATCCTGAAAAGTCAGGAGAACGGAAGAAGTATCTTTCAAATAGGATGGCAATTGGCTTACATATGTTTGCAGGAAGAAATCTACGTATTGCGAAAGATTCGCAGTAAGGGAATCTATTCCCGAAATAATGGGACGACCTGGTGGGTTAGTTCTGTTCTTATGAACTTTGGGCAAATGATAAAAAATTGGGATTTTAGGGGAATCTCTGTATAAAAAATCAAATTCAGCTTTAGTTATAGCAGTATTATTATAGGCTTCATCCAACAACCCCTTTAAAAGGGTGATGTAATCATTTGTAGGATCTTTATCCAATGTTTTATAAAAGGACAAATCATAAAGGAGGCGGTGGGCCTCCTTTTCGTAATCAATACGATTTTGGAGGACCACTCCGCCTCCCTTATCAGCCTGCCTGATTATCAGATCATTGTTGTTTTTTAAACATTTCAAAGCTAAGTTCTCTTTAGAATTCAAGTTGTGTCTGAGATCCCCTATATTGAAATCTTTTACCAATCTGTAAAAATCCTTATGCACCATATTGAAAAAAGTGTCAATGTGGTGCCCTTTAGATTGTGCAGGATAAAATTTTGACCTTGTCTTAAAGGTGGTGTGTTTACAAACCAGACTTTCATTTTCTATATCATTTGGAGCTGGTGTACACTCAATTACATTTGTCACTTGTGGAGTTTCGCTTTTGTTTTTAATAAAATGCCGTTTCAGGGTCATATTTCTCACAAATTTGTGTAGGTCAGTGTATAGTTGGAACCCGTTAGGACCACTTGACCTGGAGAAATTAAGGCCCCTATTCAGCACAGTTTTCTGATCTTTTGTCAGAATTACTGTAGATAAATTGAAAATGCCTTTGTCTAGGGAGATCCCAGGTCTACACTTGAGTCCCTTCTCTTTGACCTTGGATCCTGCTCTCGTTCCTCGTCTGGTAATGATCTTTTTACTTTGGTTTTTTTCGCTGGACTTATTAGTTGTTCCTGTTTCTTCTCCTTCTTTTTCTCTTTCGGCGGGGAGAATCTGCTCTTCAGTAATTCTAAAAAACGAGAACCTGAGGGGGACTCATTAGTAGGCTTATTAGTCATTACTTTATCATGTTTCTTTGGTTCTGATCTGTCTCTGGGGGAAAGAGGTATAGGATTCTGTTCCCTATATTTATCTGTGTTATTTTGTCTGCCATAGGTGTTATTGTTAGCATATTTATGATCATCTTTTCTATCTCTAGATCTATTTTGATGATGATCTTGTTTCCTATGATTGGACCAACCACGGTGTCTGGGGGGGCCTCTCCTACCGGAGCCTCTATTACCAGATGTATGTTGGTCCTTCCTGGCACCGTGATTAGGGATATAGATTTTATCTATCACTCTACCTCTTTCACCTTTTTTGGCCCAGTCTCTTTCTCTCCCATTGTCATAATCGGCTTTATCTCTTAGAAATTTCTCGTGTTTTGTTTTGACTATCTCTTCTCCTGTGCTTTCTAATTTGGCAAGAAGTTCTACTTCAATTTTAGAACAATCCTTGTCAATCACTATTGGTTCTAAGGTTTTTATCTCTTTAAGTATTTCTTTTTCGATGAGTGAAATGGACTTTGTGCGTTCAAAAATAATTAAACGCATCAGGTCTATAGAACACTCATCTAATATACGGTTCCACTCTTTCATGAAATGCTCATTCTCCTTCCCAAACGTAGGTGGCTTTTGAACACGTAACCCTCTGGGTATTCTTTTACAGTCAATATATTTCTGCAAAGTGGTTTTTTCTAACCAAAGCTTGTTATCCTTCAGCAGAAGGTTTTCTAGGATTTTAAAGTGCCCTTCAAGTGACAAATTATCATCCTCCTCCTCTGAATGGTCTTTAGGTCTCTCTGAGAATAAGCGATCAAACTGTTCTTGTCGCTTATCTCTGAGATTTAAAAGACCCCACACCATTATAATAGATGATTGACAGAACAATACTTAAAATAAGTAAATTGTGAAGTGTACCAGTATATAAGTGCAGCACCTAGAGACAAGTGATAACAGTGGAAAAAAAGGTGATAGTGCGCAGCTAATAACTAGTGAACAACAAATATCAAGTGAACAGTGCACCGTGATTAAACAAACAATATTGTGGACCTTAGATGTGGGTCTTGCACTAAACGTGGGTCTGCAGCCTTTCTTGGGGGTGGCTCGACACCCCAGACACTAGACAAAAAACAAAAGAACAAGGCGCACAACGCACATAGTGTATTAATTATAGAATGTACTTTAATGGTTAAAAATAAATAGTTCTGCTTACATCAAGTAGGGAATAAACAAGCAGTTGGTATATAGGTTTACCACACCAGGAGATACGCTGTGACAAACCCTCAGATGGATCTCAGCATTCACTGGGTCAGCAGACGTCTCATCAGTCTCTTCCAGCGTCCTCTGTTGGGGGATGGTAGTGGATGAGTCCCTTGTAGAGAGAGCCCCACAGCATACAGCTCACAGGTAAGTAAAGACGCCGTAGGATTCAGCATCCATGGAACACTGCAGCATTTGCCGCCACTCCTCGTTGGGCGCTCGGCGATGACGTCACTGGTCGCACCTCCGCTTCCCAATCGTCTCATGGAACGCACAGCGTGCGTGTCAATCCAAAGTTGTAAGGCAGCGGGGAAGATATTCGCCAGGCAAATAACAGTGTCCAAACAATGTCCAGAATCACAAAGGATGGGGGGAGAAGAGCATAGACACCTCTTATCCAACGCGTTTCGTACCACTGGTTACTTCTTCAGGGATTGTATGCATTGAAGGGGCATGTACATATATATATACTACACTTCACCCAATCACAAATGCGTTGTCTAATTGCCACATCATTAATTTCAGGTGCAGCATAATGCTCTTGATTAGTGTATACTCTGTCTCACAGAACATATTAACAACCATTGTATAAATCATTTAATCTAAAACAGATTATTCAATTACATAATCGGCGCATGAAAAGTAGAGCTTCTGGAAAAGAAAAGCCATAATTAGATACAAAGTATAGCATCTATAAAAAGGAATGGATGTCATTTTAAACACACAGAAATTTCAGAGACTAATAAAGTGACCAGATATCAATGTCTTCATTTAACCCCTTAGGGCTCAATGAATTCATCTTATAGATCCAAAAAGTCTCTTGTTGTGAGAGACTTTTAATCCTGTCACCTCCCCTTCTTTCTTGGGGACCACTTTAACTCCCTTAAATTGCAAACTAGAGGGATCTTTATTGTGATAAAGTGCATAGTGACGGGAAAGACATGTTTTGTCATAACCTATTTTAATATTTCTAATGTGTTCCTGGATTCTAAGTTTCAGGCATGTTTTGTGCGGCCAATATATTGCAGGCCGCAATCACAATTTATCATGTATACCACATGTGTGGAATTGCAATTTATAAAGTACAATCACAAACCTCACCGTGACAATGATTTGAATGTTTTTCTCTCGGATGGAGAAATTTGCATATGGAACATTTCCCACACTGATAGTTACCTATAGGTTTATCTCCAAGCCAAGTTAGTGGCTTGGCGTGGGTATGACCCACATCACTGGGGGCTAATGTGTTTTTGAGATTTTTGGCCCTTCTGTATATAAACTTAGGAACTTTTGTGATATGGTCATTTAAAATCGGATCAGTGCATAAATTGCCCATTGCCGTTGTACAATTCGTTCAATTTTTTTCATTGAATTGTAAGTTGTAATAAAAGGCACTTCAATAGGATTATCCTGGGAATGATTCTACTTCTTTTTAGCTTTTGGTTTTAACATAAGTTGCCTATCCATATTTCGGACTATATTTAGGTCTCTAGTCAGTTAGCATTTGAATATCCCCTCTCAAGGAACTTATCAAAAGTATTTTTGATTGTGTCTCAAAATCATGGTCTCCACTACAGTTTCTTTTGATGCGAATAAATTGGCCCTTGGGAATGTTCGCAATCCACAGATTTTTTGTGGTTGCTGCTTGCCATTAATAGATTATTGGCATCAATTTCTTTGAAAAAGACCTTGGTGGAACATTCCCATTGCCAATGCAGTCAATTGTAATCTAAAAAATTGATACTTAGTGGATTCGACACAAGTGTAAAGATTAAGTTCTATCGTTGGAATTCAAATATGTCAGGAAGGTACAAATGAAGAATCATCCCCCTCCCATACACATAGATATCGTCGATATAGCGACGCCAGACGATTACTTGTCTGCTGAAGGGGTTGTTATTCCAGATGTTCTGATCCTCCCACTGACCCATTAACAAGTTTGCGAAGCTGGGGGCGAATCTTGTTCCCATTGCAGTTCCGCAAACCTGTAAAGAATTCAGATAAAACAGAAAATAATTATGGGTCGTATAAACTCAATTGATTTCAAGATAAATTCTATGTTGAGATGATGCAATTTATTATGACTCTAAATAGTATTGAATTGCTTGTAGACCTTTATCATGTGGAATGTGAGTGTATAATGCTTGCACATCACATGTAATCCATTTGTAAGTACTTTTCCATTCAAAATCCTGAAATTCAGGAGAACGAAGAAGTATCTTTCAATAGGATGGCAATTGGCTTACATATGTTTGCAGGAAGAAATCTACGTATTGCAAAGATTCGCATTAAGGGAATCTATTCCCGAAATAATGGGACGACCTGGTGGGTTAGTTCTGTTCTTATGAACTTTGGGCAAATGATAAAAAATTGGGATTTTGGGGGAATCTCTGTATAAAAATCATTCAGCTTTAGTTATAGCAGTATTATATAGGCTTCATCCAACAACCCCTTTAAAGGGTGATGTATCATTTGTAGGATCTTTATCCAATGTTTTATAAAAGACAAATCATAAAGGAGGCGGTGGGCTCCTTTTCGTAATCAATACGATTTTGGAGGACCCTCCGCCTCCCTTATCAGCCTGTCTGATTATCAGATCATTGTTGTTTTTTAACATTTCAAACTAAGTTCTCTTTAGAATTCAAGTTGTGTCTGAGATCCCCTATATTGAAATCTTTTACCAATCTTAAAAATCCTTATGCACCATAGTGAAAAAGTGTCAATGTGGTGCCCTTTAGATTGTGCAGGTATAATTTTGACCTTGTCTTAAAGGTGGTGTGTTTACAAACCAGACTTTCATTTTCTATATCATTTGGAGCTGGTGTACACTCAATTACATTTGTCACTTGTGGAGTTTCGCTTTTGTTTTAATAAAATGCCGTTTCAGGTCATATTTCTCACAATTTGTGTAGGTCAGTGTATAGTTGGAACCCGTTAGACCACTTGACCTGGAGAAATTAAGGCCCCTATTCAGCACAGTTTTCTGATCTTTTGTCAGAATTACTGTAGATAAATTGAAAATGCCTTTGTCTAGGGAGATCCCAGGTCTACACTTGATTCCCTTCTCTTTGACCTTGGATCCTGCTCTCTTTCCTCGTCTGTAATGATCTTTTTACTTTGGTTTTTTTCGCGGGACTTATTAGTTGTTCCTGTTTCTTCTCTCCTTCTTTTTCTCTTTCGCGGCGGGGAGAATCTGCTCTTCAGTAATTCTAAAAAACGAGACCTGAGGGGGACTCATTATAGGCTTATTAGTCATTACTTTATCATGTTTCTTGTTCTGATCTGTCTCTGGGGGAAAGAGGTATAGGATTCTGTTCCCTATATTATTCTGTGTTATTTTGTCTGCCATAGGTGTTATTGTTAGCTATTTTATATCATCTTTTCTATCTCTAGATCTATTTTGATGATGATCTTGTTTCCTATGATTGGACCAACCACGGTGTCTGGGGGGGCCTCTCCTACCGGAGCCTCTTTACCAGATGTATGTTGGTCCTTCCTGGCACCGTGATTAGGATATAGATTTTATCTATCACTCTACCTCTTTCACCTTTTTTGGCCCAGTCTCTTTCTCTCCCCATTGTCATAATCGCTTTATCTCTTAGAAATTTCTCGTGTTTGTTTTGACTATCTCTTCTCCTGTGCTTTCTAATTTGGCAAGAAGTTCTACTTCAATTTTAGAACAATCCTTGTCAATCACTATTGGTTCTAAGGTTTTTATCTCTTAAGTATTTCTTTTTCGATGAGTGAAATGGACTTTGTGCGTTCAAAAATAATTAACGCATCAGGTCTATAGAACACTCATCTAATATACGGTTCCACTCTTTCATGAAATGCTCATTCTCCTTCCCAAACGTAGGTGGCTTTTGAACACGTAACCCTCTGGGTATTCTTTTCAAGTCAATATATTTCTGCAAAGTGGTTTTTCTAACCAAAGCTTGTTATCCTTCAGCAGAAGGTTTTCTAGGATTTTAAAGTGCCCTTCAAGTACAAATTATCATCCTCCTCTCTGAATGGTCTTTAGGTCTCTCTGAGAATAAGCGATCAAACTGTTCTTGTCGCTTATCTCTGAGATTTAAAAGACCCCACACCATTATAATAGATGATTGCAGAACATACTTAAAATAAGTAAATTGTGAATTGTACCAGTATACAGTGCAGCACCTAGAGACAAGTGATAACAGTGGAAAAAAGGTGATAGTCGCAGCTAATAACTAGTGAACAACAAATATCAAGTACATGCACCGTGGTGATTAAACAAACAATATTGTGGACCTTAGATGTGGGTCTTGCACTAATCGTGGGTCTGCGCCTTTCTTGGGGTGGCTCGACACCCCAGACACTAGACAAAACAAAAGAACAAGCGCACAACGCACATAGTGTATTAAAGTATAAATGTGACTTTATGTTTTAAAAATAAATAGTTCTGCGTACATCAAGTAGGGAATAACAAGCAGTTGGTATATAGGTTTTACCACACCAGGAGATAACGCTGTGTGACACCCTCAGATGGATCTCAGCATTCACTGGGTCAGCAGACGTCTCATCATTCTCTTCCAGCTCCTCTGTTGGGGGATGGTAGGTGGATGAGTCCCTTGTAGAGAGAGCCCCACAGCATACAGCTCACAGGTAAGTAAAGACGCCGTAGGATTCAGCATCCATGGAACACTGCAGCATTTGCCGCCACTCCTCGTTGGGCGCTCGGCGATGACGTCACTGGTCGCACCTCCGCTTCCCGAAATGCTTCTCATGAACCCACAGCGTGCGTGTCAATCCAAGTGTTTAAGGCAGCGGGAGAGATAATTCGCCAGGCAAATAAGCAGTGTCCAAACAATGTCCAGAATCACAAAGGATGGGGGAGAAGAGCATAGACACCTCTTATCCAACGCGTTTCGTAACACTGGGTTACTTCTTCAGGGATTGTATGCATAGTGAGGGGCATGTACATATATATATACTACACTTCACCCAATCACAAATGCGTGTCTAATTGCCACATCATTAATTTCAGGTGCAGCATAATGCTCTTGATTAGTGATACTCTGTCTCACAGAACATATTAACAAACATTGTATAAAATTCATTTAATCTAACAGATTAAATTCATACATAATCGGCGCATGAAAAGTAGAGCTTCTGGAAAAGAAAAGCCATAATTAGATCAAAGTAATAGCAATCTATAAAAAGGAATGATGTCATTTTACACACCCAGAATTTCAGAGATATAAAGTGACCAGATATCAATGTCTTCATTTAACCCCTTAGGGCTCAATGAATTCATCTTATAGATCCAAAAGTCTCTTGTTGTGAGAGACTTTTAATCCTGTCACCTCCCCTTCTTTCTTTGGGGACCACTTAAACCCCTTAAATTGCAAACTAGAGGGATCTTTATTGTGATAAAGTGCATAGTGACGGGAAAGACTATGTTTGTCATAACCTATTTTAATATTTCTATGTGTTCCTGGATTCTAAGTTTCAGGCATCGTTTTGTGCGGCAAATATATGCAGGCCGCAATCACAATTTATCATGTATCCACATGTGTGGAATTGCAATTTATAAAAGTATCATCACACGAAACTCTCACCGGTGACAAATGTTGAATGTTTTTCTCTCTGGATGGAGAAATTTGCATATGGAACATTTCCCACACTGATAGTTACCTATAGGTTTATCTCAACCAAGTTATTGGCTGGCGTGGGTATGACCCACATCACTGGGGGCTAATGTGTTTTTTGAGATTTTTTGGCCCTTCTGTATATAAACTTAGAACTTTTTGTGATATTGTCATTTAAAATCGGATCAGTGCATAAAATTGCCCAGTGCCGTTGTACAATTCGTTCAATTTTTTTTGTTCATTGAATTGTAAGTTGAAATAAAACACTTCAATTAGATTATCCTGGGAATGACTTACTTCTTTTTATCTTTTGGTTTTAACATAAGTTGCCTACCATATTTCGGACTATATTTAGGTCTCTAGTCAGATTAGCATTTGAATATCCCCTCTCAAGGAACTTATCAAAAAGTATTTTTGATTGTGTCTCAAAATCATGGTCTCCACTACAGTTTCTTTTGATGCGATAAATTGGCCCTTGGAATGTTCGCAATCCACGATTTTTTGTGGTTGCTGCTTGCATTAATAGATTATTGGCATCAATTTCTTTGAAAAAGACTTGGTGGAAACTAGAATCCGGACTTGAATCCAGGAAACTTAGAATCCAGGAACACATTAGAATATAAATAGTTATGCCAACATAGTCTTTCCCGTCACTATGCACTTTATCACAATAAAGATCCCTCTAGTTTGCAATTTAAGGGAGTTAAAGTGGTCCCCAAAGAAAGAAGGGGAGGTGACAGGATTAAAAGTCTCTCACAACAGAGACTTTTGGGGATCTATAAGATGAATTCATTGAGCCCTAAGGGGTTAATGAAGACATTGATATCTGGTCACTTTATTAGTCCTCAATTTCTGTGTGTTTAAAATGACATCCATTCCTTTTTATAGATTGCTATTACTTTGTATCTAATTATGGCTTTTCTTTCCAGAAGCTCTACTTTTCATGCGCCGATATGTACTTGAATTAAATCTGTTTTAGATTAAATGAATTTTATACAATGTTTGTTAATATGTTCTGTGAGACAGAGTATCACTAATCAAGAGCATTATGCTGCACCTGAAATTAATGATGTGGCAATTAGACACCGCATTGTGATTGGGTGAAGTGTAGTATATATATATGAAATGCCCCTTCACTATGCATACAATCCCTGAAGAAGTAACCCAGTGTTACGAAACGCGTTGGATAAGAGGTGTCTATGCCTTCTCCCCCCATCCTTTGTGATTCTGGACATTGTTTGGACACTGCTTATTTGCCTCGAATTATCTTCCCCGCTGCCTTACAACTTTGGATTGACACGCACGCTGTGCGTTCCATAGAAGCATTGCGGAAGCGGAGGTGCGACCATGACGTCATCGCCGAGCAGCCCAACGAGGAGTGCGGGCAAATGCTGCGTGTTTCCATGGATGCTGAATCCTACGGCGTCTTTACTACCTGTGAGCTGTATGCTGTGGGGCCCTCTCTACAAGGGACTCATCCACCTACCATCCCCCACAGAGGACGCTGGAAGAGACTGATGAGACGTCTGCTGACCCGGTGAATGCTGAGATCCATCTGAGTTGTCCACACGTTATCTCCTGGTGTGGTAAACCTATATACCAACTGCTTGTTTATCCCTACTGGATGTACGCGAACTATTTTTATTTTTAACCATAAAGTCACATTCTATACTTTAATACACTATGTGCGTTGTGCGCCTTGTTCTTTTGTTTTTTCTAGTGTCTGGGGTGTCGAGCCACCCCCAAGAAAGGCTGCAGACCACTTAGTGCAAGACCCACATCTAAGGTCCACATATTGTTTGTTTAATCACGGTGCACTGTTCACTTGATATTTGTTGTTCACTAGTTATTAGCTGCGCACTATCACCTTTTTTTTCCACTGTTATCACTTGTCTCTAGGTGCTGCACTTGTATACTGGTACTTCACAATTTACTTATTTTAATATTGTTCTGTCAATCATTATTATAATGGGTGTGGGGTCTTTTAAATCTCAGAGATAAGCGACAAGAACAGTTTGATTCGCTTATTCTCAGAGAGACCTAAAGACCATTCAGAGGATGAGGATGATAAGTTCACTTGAAGGGCACTTTAAATCCTAGAAAACCTTCTGCTGAAGGATAACAAGCTTTGGTTAGAAAAAACCACTTTGCAGAAATATATTGACTGTAAAGAATACCCAGGGGGTTACGTGTTCAAAAGCCACCTACGTTTGGGAAGGAGATGAGACATTTCATGAAAGAGTGGAACCGTATATTAGATGAGTGTTCTATAGACCTGATGCTTTAATTATTTTTGAACGCACAAATTCCATTTCACTCATCGAAAAAGAAATACTTAAAGAGATAAAAACCTTAGAACCATAGTGATTGACAGGATTGTTCTAAATTGAAGTAGAACTTCTTGCCAAATTAGAAAGCACAGGAGAAGAGATACAAAACAAAACACGAGAAATTTCTAAGAGATAAAGCTGATTATGACAATGGGAGAGAAAGACTGGGCCAAAGGTGAAAGAGGTAGAGTGATAGATAAATCTATTATCCCTAATCGGTGCCAGGAAGGACCAACATACATCTGTAATAGAGGCTCCGGTAGGAGAGGCCCCCCCAGACACCGTGGTGGTCCAATCATAGGAAACAAGATCATCATCAAAATAGTCTAGAGTAGAAAAGATGATCATAAATATGCTAACAATACACCTATGGCAGACAAAATAACACAGATAAATTAGGGAACAGAATCCTATACCTCTTTCCCCCAGAGACAGATCAGAACTAAGAAACATGATAAAGTAATGACTATAAGCCTACTAATGAGTCCCCCTCAGGTACTCGTTTTTTTAATTACTGAAGAGCAGATTCTCCCCCCGAAAGAAAAAGAAGGAGAAGAAACAGAGAACAACTAATAAGTTCCAGCGAAAAAACCAAAGTAAAAAGATCATTACCAGACGAGGAACAGAGCAGGATCCAAGGTTGTCGGCACACCTCCATGCCAGTGCCATAGAATTACGCGTGGTGTTGTATTTTTTTTCTTTATTGGACCTAATAATCATTCAAATCATCTGTACAATTTCCGCTGTCCCTCACATGATCCATATCCCACACGCATTGACACCAATGACTATTGTGTCCACCATTTTCTTTTCTGCTTGCTGAACCTGTCCGCCCTTGAAAACATATAAAATATATGACTGGATAAGATGGTAATAATAATAGAAGCAAGATCCAGTTTTCCTACACTGGCTAGCTGTTCCAAGAGATAAGCAAACTGCCTTGTTTTGGTGTAATATGTGAAAGCACATGAGCATTCAATACTAAACTTATACATGTAAGGCAAGGTTGCATTCATATTGTATGCAGTTTATGCCAAACTTGAGCAGCCTGTGATTAGTTTGTCCTTGATAGGCATGTATAAAGCGTTGGTTTCCAGACTGAATTACATGAGAAAGATTTTGAACACCATATTTGCATTGAACAAAATTCAGTACCTCAGGATTACATTTATTTGAGATAATAAATGTACACGGTACACTTACCTAGTAATTCCATAATACTGTCATAGTGCTCCAGAATGCCAGGTGACAAGAGCTGTAGGATTTTCCTGGTCATGAAGCGAGGGAAGAATCTGGCTTTCCACGACGTTTTTCCGAGCAGCGTTTAGTTTAGGTCAGAGACCTTGGCTGGTGGTCTGGACCTCCTTACTTCCAATGGAAGAGCCTCCAAAAGTGCGCCACCCAGCAACCGCACGACCATCACCCCATCAGCGCCTGCGCACCAGACACGCACCTCACCTCAGCACCAGCACTCCCACCTGTCCTAGGCCCCCAATCCCTACCCACTCCTAGCACCCAGCACTCCAAAATCTAGAACCAGCACTCCCACTCCCAGGCAACAGCACTGCCACTCCGAGCAACAACACTACCACTCACAGAGAGAGAGAGGGGGAGAAGAGAGAGAGAGGAGGAGAAGAGAGAGAGGGGGAGAAGAGAGAGAGAGGGGAGAAGAGAGAAGAGATAGAGGGGGAGAAGAGGGGAGAAGAGAGAGGAGGGGAGAAGAGAGGGGGGGAGAAGAGAGAGGGGGGAAGAGAGAGGGGGAGAAGAGAGAGAGAGGGGGAAGAGGGCAGAAGAGAGAGGGGGAGAGAGAGAGAGAGAAGAGGGCAGAAGAGAGAGGGGGGGGGAGAAGGAAGAGAGGAGGTAAGATACATGGGGGTGGTGTGTGTTCTCTAGCAGGGTTTCTAAGAATGTTACTGTGTTGCTTGTGTGTCAATCGATCTTGTCTAATAAAAACTACAACTCCCATGATCCCCTACCTGTGAGCATGTGCAGTAGAGCATAGGGCTGTGACCCGGATGTAGTAGGCAGTGAAGTGCACACAGATAGTCCCGTGAGAAATGCAGAGGATCTGTGAGTGATGCAGCAATGCGAACTCACTTACTGTGCTGCCCTGTCTGCAACAACCCGCCCACCCGGAGATTTCAGGGACAAACCCGGAGCCCGGAGAAGGGGCTGCCAAACCCGGAGTCTCCGGGTGAAACCCGGAGAGGTGGCAACCCCGATACTAGCCCCTGTGGCTTACACAAAAGAGGTCACTACTAGCCAGACTTGGGAGATAATACACGTTGGGATTATTAAAGGGAGGAATAACAACACATTCCAACACCCAGGATAAATATAACATATAGGGAAGATACTCACAGAAAGAGCTTGATCGCAGTCCTCAAGGATGCCACTTGAGCTAAGTGATCCTGGGCTCTCTTAGTCCTTGTGAGTGGCCCAAATTGAGCCTAAACAGTCCACATAGCCCACCCCCAGTCCTTGTGTAACTTCCTAAAGATGTCAGTTGTATAGGCAGCTCCGGTAGCTAGTCAAGTACTACGGATCCAAAAAAAGATCTTTATGTGTTTCGTATAAAACAAAAAAATGGGATATATATGAATTTCATTAAAATTTTAATTTATAAAGAATAACCTCATGATGTGAAAGACAAATTATATAGATTTTTTCAAAATCCATACAATATTACAGTACTCTTGTTAAAATGAACATCATAAACCCAGTTGTTCTCCAAAGAAAAATATAGGTAGAATTGATCAGGTCACAATAGAAGTCATACAAAAATGTATACAACATCTACACTAATCATGAGATAATGAAGATGCACGTTCAAGTGAATGATGACAGATCTGTATTTTCACTTAAGCCATCAGGAAATAAAGTTTCAATTTTAAAGATCCAAAAGGCTTCTTGTTGGCAAAGTTTTGAAGAATTACTTCTACTATTTCTCTCATCGCCAAAAAATTAAATCCCCAATATTTTTAGACCGGTGGGGTCCCGATTATTTAACAAACTAAAGTGTAGTGACAAGCTATGTTGATGATAGCCCCTTTGAATATTATGCCTATGTGCCATAAAGCAAACTTTTATTGGCCTTGCGGAACATCCAATATATTGGAGACCGCAACTGCAATCCAATAAATAAACAACAAACATAGAGCAGTTAATGTTGTGTCTAATTTTCAAGTTATTTTTGTTTTTGCGGGACTCAACGGTCTTAAAGTTGCAGTTCAAGCAATATCCTATATGTGTGTTATTTTTAATAAATCAGTTCTGTACTAGGAAAAAATACTTGTAGCGTTTAAAAAAAAATTAAGATATTTTTAATGTGTTCTAATGTAACAAGCATTTTTGTTTCTATAGCAACCATTTACAAAGTAACATCCCCTTCCTCTTCTGAGACAGCCTCTGGCACAACCCTTTTGCCCTCTCTCTAGCAGTGCACCAATTGTATCTAGTGCCTGCCTGGTCACATGATCTTCCACACAGAACTTTGCATCTTGGGTACACTTCTGCAGCACTAACAGTGATTTAAAGAACCCCCAAGCCGAATCATTGCCAATCGATCACAGGAGACCAGATCGATCGGCAACTTCACTTGTCAGTGTGCAGATTGTATTGATGCACACATTGAATGGGAAAAAATATATAAAAAATTAAACGGCAGGTTGAACTGCAGCTTTAACCCCATTGCCAATGTAAATAGTACAGATTGAACTTTTGCATAGAAAATAACCCAAAGGTAAAGTGATCATTATATCACTTTGTATCAGTATATTTACTTATCTTACAAGTTGTTTAAAAAAACTGGGGGCTAATAGTTTTTTTTAGACTACTTTAATTTATGTATAATTGATGGTTGATCTAAAATTTCATTTTTAAGGACTTTCACATTGTAGAACTCCCCAATGTTTTTTTGCTAGGTTTGCTTAAATCTGTGGTGCTGCACAATTACATTTGGTGAAAGTGTGAAAAATATATATTTTATTATTTATTTATTTTTACAAATATTGCCTTTTTTTTTTTAAATGTTTATTTATGAACAATTATTTTCTATTAATCTAACTCACTATGAATAAGCTGAAGATACAAGGGGGAGGGGTATCCCTTGGCTATAAAGTTATTCCTCAGTTCAACTGATTGAGAAGCAAATTCTGTATCATTAGAGAAATTTCTCCAAAGATGTCTAGACTAACCATTAAGAATGTTGTTTAGCCATAAGTGGTAGTGGTTACTAGTAAAATCCAAAAAACTGTTACAATCAATGTTTTTATAATGTGCCTTACATTGAATGATACCACCTGGAGACACACATAGAGACAGATCCAGATAGTCTATAGTCTTTGCATTATGGTGAAACATGAATACCAAATCTCTATAATTGTCATTGAGATTTTAAATGAGGGCAGCAATTCCAACTTCATCGCCCATCCAAATAATTAATATGTCATCTATATACCTGCCATAGAGAACCAGATTTGCTCCGAATTTATTGTTGTTCCAAATATGAGACTTCCCAAAAATAAATTGGCAAAACTTGGTGCAAATCTTGCAGTTGAAAGAACAATTGTGACGGAATCAGAAAATAATTGTTTTAAAATATCCTCTATACAATCTCAAATCCATTTCTGCTGTCACACGTATATCTTCTGAAAGTGATAAGTAGTGTCGAATGGCGGCTAGACCCAGATCATGGCATATACATATAGAGATTGCACATCACATGTCAACCATATCAGTCCAGGACCCCACTTGACACCACCCCCCGTTGCCAGCAGTTTTACCCATAGCCTAAGGCCTTTCCTTTGAGAATCGGCGAGATTGGAGGTTTGTGTGAAACGTTTGCGTTCACACATTGTTTTAAAATCTCTTAGGGCCAGCCTATAGAAGGTTTCAATAAAATTCCCTTGGCTAAAGAATGGAAAGAATGTATAAACAAGCCTGAAACCAGTTCTTAAACATGCAACTTAATTTATCTCATCAGAATGCGACACAGTATCAAACTAGTATTGGCTTCATATCAATAATAAAAAGAGATGATACTGATTGAGTACTAGCAGAAAAGGAAGGAGAAAATATGAATTTACATTTTTTGGTAGAATCAAAAGTAGGACTTTAATTAATCATTTTCTGGTTCAACCAACACAGATTCTAGATCTCTCAGGTTTCTAGAATCTTCATAATTGAGAATAATGGGTATATACGGTTGTATAGCACTTTTTAAGTCTCTTATTGGCAAAATACCTCTTTACCGATTCAAGTCCACAAACAACTCAAATATATTGGGAGTATTAGTAGGAGCAAAAGATAAACCTTTTGAGAAGTCCCTTCCAAGTTAGTTGCAAAGATGTAAGTGGGAATTGGGACATATTTCCTCTATTTACTTAGTGTATGGATTTATAATATTTGTTTTGTACTTTGAGTCTTTGTAAAATCCTATTAACATCTGCTAAACATAAGAAATGTACAATTCCAAAGTGCGGGGAAACAGTTTCAGTTGAGAAGAATCCTGCTTGTACAGCCAAGACAACATAGACAAACAATGTCTTCAAAGTGCAGGTCTCCTCTGCGACAGAGATGCAAAGTAGAGCTCTACTCACAAGTTCATAATGAAGTTTTCCATCTAATGTGGCAGCCAAGAACAGAGGAAAAACAAAATTTCAGGTCCCATATGGACCTTTTATCAGGTGATAAAGTCCATATGCGACCTGAAATGTTGTCCTGTTGCTGTTAGTTTGCTGTAATCATTGGGTTGGATGTGATGAGGATTCGGAATTTGCGGGTATATGGCAATACTTTGCAGCCATTATGTCAGGTTCTGGACCCCACAGAAAAATTATACCAACCTGGTGTGGTTCTTCCTCACCCCACGCTTCCCTTGTGCTGAAGGGCAACATAGTCTCTCTTTCAGAAGATGTGTTGTGTGTTTGCCTCCATAGCCTTTCACTTTGTATCTTCCTGCAATATCTCATCACCTTGTGTTACCAGCTACTGTATATGGTGGCAATATAAACATTTGTAGAGACTGCTCTGCAAACATGCAGCAATTCACCCCACCTGCCCACCTCTTACTCCTTCCTTCCAATATCATCATTGAATCTGTTACCTCTGGAAAGGATACAAGGAGAAGATTTGCTTGGAAATTCTTTGTAGTTTAACCCATTGTCTTCCAAAGAGGCCTGTAAAATAGTCGACACCTACTGCTGTAACTAACCGTTATTTAGTTACAGGAGTGAGCAAACTTTTTATGCCGAGCCCAACTTTTCATCCATGAAATTCCCCCCCCCCCCCCTGTCTGATGTAATCAAAATCACATAAAAAAAAAAAACCTTTATTAAACAGTATACAATGTAAATACAAATATGTCTAAATACATCTTTCAACAGCTCGCGCTTGCAAAATTAGACTGCGTCCACGCTGCCGCTGAGAGCGGTGACATCACCAACTCTCCAAGCATGAGCACAGGGTGCCCTGCACAATTTTGCAAGCACGAGCGGGGGGGGGAGGGGGGGGTGAGGGGAATGGATCGGGGCTATTGTTGTGTGTGGCTGTGTGTGTGTGTGTGTGTGTGTGTGTGTGTGCATTGACTGCTGCTGAGCGCGCTTCAAAGTCAATTTTGTTTGTCTCCCCAAGCGCCCAGCTTGGGAGAGCGTATGCCACCCAGTTTGCGCACCGCTGCATTCAATCACAACATACACACAATCACAACACACACAGCACACATACTCAATCACAACACGCACTCAATCACAACCAAGACACACAGACAACACACAATCACAACACACAATACACACAACCTCAATCACAAAACACATCACAACCAACACAGACACAACACACACTCAATCACAACACCCACACACACTTAATCACAACATACGCAGACACAACACACACTCAATCACAACACACACACTCAATCACAACCAACACAGACACAACACACACAAATCACAATACAGACATACTGTAACACACAATCATAAGTCACAGACTTTCCCCTGGAGGGGAAGTATTACTGTAATCCTGCTCCGGTCCCCCATGCTGTGAAAACTGGAGCGTTTATCACAGGAGGAGGAGGGGATGTCTGTGTACAGGGAAGGAAAGCCCCGCCCCCGCAGCAGGCACACAGAAGCAGCAGCACAGAGCCTGAGCTTCTTGGCCGCCCGTGCACAGCTCTGCCCGCCCCCAGGTTTCGACGCACCAACCTGCACCCCCCCTAAATAATCTTGCCCCCAGTTTGCGCACCGCTGATTTAGTACATGTGTCGTTACCCAGAACTCTCAGGCTCAGCTGACTTATATTTAACCCATTCACTGCTGTAGGTAGCATACATCGTCCAATACTCTGTAGGAAAGCCTGTAAAGTACATTGAAGTCAATAGCTGAGACTAATTCTAAGAAAGTCTATCTCTCTTCCTTCCCCCAATGCTAAAGTAACCTGCAAGGTTCATAACAATTACAGATCCCACTTACCACAAAAAGATGGTATCAGATTTAAAGCAGCAATCGCCTCTCTGAAATCTAGTCAAGTTTAACCCATACAGTGCTAGTACAGCATTCTGCCCAATGCGCATTTCCTGCTAAAAAAAAATGGTGTTAAAAATCATTGTTTCTTCATCTGTAGTGTCTGAGGTTGCCACGGCGACCTTGGACAGCACTAGGTTCTACAGAGATACACATTTTCACCTCCCAGGCACTTTCAACTACTCATATCCCATGAACTAAGCATCAGATGGAGAAAATAAAAACACCCCCTGAACGTGCAAGATTACATCTTTTAATAAAACATTAAAATACATATGTAACAAAAGCCGTTACATTGCACTTATGAGGTAGCTGATATGTTACAGGCACTTGCTCATTTTCCAGGGAATGATCAGGCTTACCGCTCAAACAGATCGACCAGTCTCCCCGAAACTGAGGTGGTGCACCCCTTCCGTTTCTGGCATCCGGGACCTGGGCGCGTCAGTTAATTGCTGGAGGAGCAATCAGAATTATTATTGTTGTTATTGTTAATATTATTTATTTGTAAAGTGTCAACATATTCCGCAGTGCGGTACGGGGTGGGTTCAGAGTGATGTAGATCAGAGGGGCGCAAACATTTTTCCCTGCGCCCCCCTGCCGGCGGTCACCTCACCCCCGCCCTTCACCCCCACTTACCTCGGCTCCGGCGTCATGACGTCACGTTGCCATAGCAACATGATGTCACATGACCTTGTGGCGTCATTTGACGCGGCGTTGCCTTGGCTGCTCATTGTGGGACGGCGTATGTCTCAGGATGGAATATCGTCTAGCCACACAGCTGATCCCATTAAGGTTTGAGGGGATGGATGTTAGGGGGTGTGAGATGGCATGGAGCTTGGTCCAGCCGCACCGCTATAGTTGGGACAGGAAAGGGGGTTAAGTTGGATGTTGACGGTATGTCTGACTGTCTTCCTTAAAAAGTTAAGTTTTTAGGGAGTTTTAAACATCTGAAGGCTGGGGGAGAGTCTGATGGTGCGTGGTAGGGAATTCCACAGAGAGGTTGCAGCACGTGAGAAGTCTTGCAGGCGGCAGTGAGAGGAGGTAATAAGGCAGGAGGAAAGGTAGATGTCATGGGCAGAATGTAGGGGGCGTTTAGGGATATATTTGGCAATGAGGGCTGAGATGTAACAGGCGCAGTAGTGTTGGGAGCTTTGTAAGTCAAAACTAGGGTTTTACATTTGATTCCAGAGGATATGGGAAGCCAGTGTAGGGATTTGCACAGTTGAGCAGCAGAAGTGGAGCGGTGAGTGAGGTAGATGTATTTGTAATCAGAATTGTGGCTGTATTGGAGTTGGGATAAGCAGACAAGGGGACTGCCAACTAGGAGAGGGTTGCAGTAGTCAAGTTGGGACAAGATGAGTGAATGAATTAGGAATTTAGTTGCATGATGAGTGAAAAAATGGTATATTCAGGTTATATTGTGGAGATGGCAGGACTTAGTGAGGGAATAAATGTGAGGAATGAAGGACAGACCAGCATTAAATATGGCCCCTAGGAAGAGGACTTGGGGTGTTGATGAGGTTGTGGTATTTTTGACAGTGAGGGAGAGTCTGGATGTACAGGTTGCAGAGGAATGAGGAAAGAGTATTAGTTCTGTTTTGGACATATTAAGCTTCAGGTAACAGTGAAGATTGCAGAGAGGAAATTGGTGACACCGGAAAAAACAGAGAGGGGGAGAGGTAAATTTGGGTGTCATCGGCATAGAGATGATACTGGAAGCGGAAAGGTTGTATTAGTTGTAAATATTCCCACACGCTCATGCTGCGTTCCTCCACTCGTTCCTCTTAACGCCTCTGGAGGAAATCTCACTCTCGCAGACTTCCTTCACTACAAATTTATGCTATCCTGTTTCAACTCTGCCCTCTCGCAAGCTAAACAAGCCTACTTTTCTTAACTAACCAACATGCACAAGTCTAACCCACGCCGACTGTTCTCTGTCTTTGACGCTCTACTCAAACCACCCTCAGGTGCCTCTTCTTCCTCCATCTCCGCTCATGACTTTGCTGACTATTTTAAGGAAAAGGTGGAATTCATACGTCAGAACATCCCCTCTGTTTCTACTTCCCATCCTACACCTCTTCCTAACTCTCCTCCTGCCTTCCTTGACTCTTTTTCCACTGTCTCAGAGGAGGATGTTTCACTGTTGATCTCCTCTTCTCCCTCTACCACTTGCGCTCTTGAATCCATTCCCTCCCATCTTCTAAAACCTCTTAATCCTACTATAATCCCTACGCTCACACACATTTTTAACTCCTCCCTCTACTCTGGTACCTTTCCCTCCTCCTTCAAATATGCAACAGTTATACCATTACTCAAAAACAGCAAGCTTGACCCTACCTGTCCTTCTAACTATCGACCTGTCTCTCTCCTGCCTTTTGCCTCTAAACTCCTTGAACGTCTTGTATTCTCTCGTTTGCTTCATTTTCTCAACACCTATTCTCTCCTAGACCCTCTACAATCTGGCTTCCACACTGCTCACTTCACGAAACAGCCCTCACTAAAATAACTGATGACTTCCATGCTGTCAAAGACAGAGGTCACATGCTGCCAAAGACAGGGGTCATTATACTCTGCTCATATTGCTCGACCTCTCCGCAGCATTTGACACCGTGGGCCACCCTCTTCACATTCTCCATACTCTTGGTATTCGGAACAAAGCTCTATCCTGGATCTCCTCTTACCTCTCCCATCGTTCTTTCAGTGTCTCTTCTGCTAACACCTCCTCCTTCTCTATTGATCTCTGTGGGGGTACCCCCAGGCTCTGTCCTGGGACCTCTTCTCTTTTCTCTGTACACACTCTCGCTAGGTGACCTAATAACATCTCTTGGGTTAAAATATCACCTCTATGCTGACAACACACAAATTTACTTTTCAACAACCGACCTTACACCTGCTGTGCAAACCAAAGTTTCTGAATGTCTCTCTGCCATATCATCCTGGATGGCCCTCCGCCGCCTTAAACTCAACATGGCAAAAACAGAACTCCTCATACTTCCTCCCAAATCTGGCCCTACTACCTCCTTCCACATTACTGTTGGAAGTACGATCATTCACCCGGTACCCCAAGCCCGCTGGTTAGGGGTCACACTCGACTCCTCTCTCACATTCTCCTCTCACATTCAAAACGTTTCTAAAACCTGTCGCTTTTTCCTCCGCAATATCACTAAGATACGCCCGTTTGTCTGTTGCTCGACTGCTAAAACTCTGACTCAGGCTCTCATTCTCTTCCTTCTTGATTATTATAACCTCCTGCTGTCCGGCCTTCCTGCCTCTCACCTGTCTCCCCTACAATCTATCCTAAACGCTGCTGCCAGAATCACTCTGCTCTTTCCTAAATCTGTCTCCGCGTCTCCCCTCCTGAAATCCCTCTCCTGGCTTCTGATGAAATCCCGCATCTCACACTCAATTCTCCTCCTCACTTTTAAAGCTTTACACTCTTCTGCCCGCCTTACATCTCAGCCGTAATTTGTAGTTATGCACCATCCCGACTCTTGCGTTCTTCTCAAGGATGTCTTCTTTCTACCCCCTTTGTATCTAAAGCCCTCTCCCGCCTTAAACCTTTTTCACTGACTGCCCCACACCTCTGGAATGCCCTTCTCCTCAATACCGACTAGCACCCACTCTATCCGCCTTTAAGACCCACCTTAAGACACACTTGCTTAAACAAGCATATAAATAGCACTGGATAATACTGGACACATGATACATAAAGCTTGGACCCCTGCAGACGCACTTACCAGAACTCCCTCCTACTGTCTCTGTATGTTCTCTCTACCTACCAATTCGACTGTAAGCTCCTCAGAGCGGGGACTCTTCCTTAATGTTACTTTTATGTCTGAAGCACTTATTCTCATGATCTGTTATATATATTATCTGTTATTTATTTGATTACCACGTGTATTACTACTGTGAAGCGCTACATACATTAATGGTGCTATATAAATAAAGACATACAATACTAATATAATTAGTTGACCACGAGAAGAAATGTAGAGTGAGAAGACCAGAGGGCTAAGTACAGAGACATGTGGGACCCCAAAAGAAATAGGGAGTGAATAGGAGGAAAGACTGAAGTAGCAGTTGGGTAGGTAGGACGTGAACCACGAGAGAGCTGCATCATGGAGGCCAATGAAGTGGAGAGTGTTTAGGAAAAGTGGTTGATCAACAATATAGTAGGCAGCAGATAGATCCAGGAGAATTAGTAAGGAGAAGTGACCCTTCGACTTAGCAGTGAGTAAGTCATTGGCCACCTTTGTTAGTGCTGTGTAAGTTGAGTGTAGAGGATGGAAACCAGATAGAAGAGTCAAGCTGGGAGTTGGAGGAGAGAGTGATTCAAGCCGCTGTGTGCAAGTCACTCAACTAGCTTGGCGGTAAATCGGGGGGAAGAGAGAAAGAGCAGTAGTTAGAGCGGGAGGCTGCGTCAAGAGAGGGTTTCCTTGGAATGTGCGTGATGAGTGTATGTTTAAAAGGTGAGAGGGGCATGGAGACCTCATCCTTCATCACGGGAAAATGAGCTAAGAGTGGATTTACTGTGGCGACAAAAAGTTTGTAAACCCCTTAGGATTTTCACATTTGAAACCTAAAAAGTTATTAGATCTTAATCTAAGTCTTAATAATAGATGAAGATAACCTGATCAAACAAATGACACACAAACATAATACTTTTTCAACATTTATTTATCCACAAATGTTTCAACATTCAATATCCATGTGTGAAAAAGTATATGAACCTTTAGACTCAGTACCTGGTGGCTCCCCCTTGAGCAGCAATGACTTCAACTAAGTGTTTCCTGTAACTGCTGGTCAATCTCTCACATCGGTTTGAGGAATTTTGACCAATTCCTCTTTACAGAATTGCTTTATCTCAATGACATTTGAGGGCTTGCTTGCATGGACAGCTTGCTTCAGGTCCTGCCACAACATTTCAATGGGCTTTAGGTCCAGACTGTGACTAGGCCATTCTAAAATGCGGCAGCCATTCTTTTGTAGTTCTGCTTATATGTTTAGGATCATTGTCTTGCTGCATGACCCACTTTCGCTTCAGCTCATGGATGGATGGCCTGACATTCTCCTCTAGAATCCTACAATGCAGAATTCATGGTTGTGTTGGCAAGGCGTCCTGAGCCAGCAAAGCAGCCCCAAATAATCACACTCCCACCACCATGCTTGATGGTTGGTATGAGGTACTTCTGTTCGAACGCAGTGTTTGGTTTTCGCTAAACAACGTTTCTCGTTGAGGCCAAAAAGTTCTGCCTTTGACTCCTGTGTCCAGAGAACGTTTTAGAAGTCTTGTCGATCATATATGTGCTCTTTGGTGAACTTCAGATGGGCAGCAATGTTCTTTTTAGAGAGCAGTGATTTCCTGTTGGCTATCCTTCCATGAACACCATTCTTGTTCAGTCTTTCTCTGATAGTTGAGTCATGAACACTCACATTAGCCAAGGCGAGAGTGGCCTGCAGATCCTTGGATGTTGCTCTGGGGTTCTTTGTGACTTTCTAGATAAGGGGCGCGCAACTTTTTTTGCGGCACCCCCCTGCCTTACCTTCTCTGTTGGCCGCCCCCCTTCTTACCTCGCGCAGCGTCAAATGATGCAGCGGGGTCACGTGACGTGACCCGCGGCGTCATTTGACGTCACGTTAACATAGCAACCGTGACGTAACATGACCCCGCAGCATCATTTGATGTCACGTTGCCATGGTCACGCGTGCTGAAGCCGGCAGAATCTCGGTAAGTACAGGTTGCAGAGACCGCGTGTGGTCCCCCGGCTTTTAATTTAAATGCCTAGAGGGAGAGCGCGGGACCGATGCAACCGCCGCGCCCCCCCCCCAAAAAAAAAATCTCGCGCCCCCTCCGGGGGTCACGCCCCCAATTTGCGCACCGCAGTCCTAGATGATTTGACGGTTTGTTCTTGGGGAGATTTTGGTAAGACGACCGCGCCTGGGTAGAGTGACTATGGTCTTGAACTTTCTTCATTTGCAGATTTTCTGTCTGACAGTGGATTGGTGGATCCCCAAATTCTTAGAAATGTTTTTGTAACCCTTTCTAGACTGATGAGCATCAATAACTGCTTTTCTGAGGTCCTCAGAGATTTCTTTTGACCGTGGCATGACGCGATCCCACACTCCTGTATGGTGAAGACCAAACTCACAACATTTTTGATTTTTGTATAGGGTGGGGCCTCCCAAACTAACACCTGAAGATCTACCTAATTATTTAAACACCTGATTCTAATTATCCCCTTAATTGGTTAATATAAACCCTATTGGATATTTAAGAAAAGACTGGTTTTGATTCCAGAAGGTTACCATGGAAATTGGAATTTCTATAATTATCACTGGGGTTCACAAATTTGTTCTCCACACTATAGGTATGCGAACGGGGAGAGGGGTAGGTGGTGCATATGGCCATTGACATGAACAGATGTCATTTGACTTAATCTTTTCTGTGAAATAGTTGGCAAGGTGTCGTGCTTTGAGGGTCGAAGGCAGAAGGGGGGCAGGTGTAGTTGGGTAGAGAAGAGAGTTAAAGCTGGCGAATAGACGCTGATGGTTGAAGGACAGTGAAGAAAAGTAGGTTTGCTTAGCAAGGGAGCCGGGCACTGTTATTGGATGAAAGTATGAATTTATAATGGAGGAGATCAGCTAGAGCGGGATTTCCTCCAATAATGTTCTGCAGTGCGCGAGCACTTTTGGAGGTAGCGGGTAAAGTTTGTGTGCCATGGTTGTGGCTTAAATTGTTCAGGGCTATGTGTGGTGGTGGAAGTAGTTTTGCCTAGGGCTGATGAGTGTGCTGTTGTATAGAGAGGATGCCAGGTTTCGTCAGGATAGGTTAGAGATGGGAGAGAAGATAGGTTGTAAAGATGTTGAAAACTGGAGGGGGTCTAGTGCAGGGGTGTGCAAACATTTTAGTCTGTGCCCCCATGCCTGCTCTCCCCCTCTGCTTACGACCCTCCCCCCCTTACCTTGTCACCGACGTTTCTGATATCACAACGTCATTTGATTTGGCGACTCGCTGCCGTAGACAAGGTAAGGGAACTTACAGAGGCCTTGTGCAATCCCCTGACATTTAATTTGAATGCCTCAGGGAAGAGCGCGCCCCCCCCCCCCCCTTTGCGCACCGCTGGTCTAGAGCATGTTGGTTTGTGTATTTGCATGTGGCAGTCGGTGTTGTGGTGGGTGCAGAGTGTAGCGTGAGGCTGGTGATCACATTACCTGGAAGTGTCAGAGGTGCGGTGTCCCCCAGGACTCTAAAGGTTAAAGCAAAACGCAAGCGACAGGCACACGTATCAAAGCAATGATTAGATATTTTTTTTCTTTCCTGACCTTTATAAAATGAAGACCAAAATAATCACTGAAATAATATATATATGATAATATTTCCGGACAGCAATTGGTTGGAATTAAATGTGGTTAGTAATGTATTAACCCCTTGAGTGCCAAATGATGTAGTTTCCACGTCACTAGGTCTAGCACTCTAAAGGCCCCGTGACACATTATCTACAGCATGTCTCGGGCTTCTTGTGCGTTCAGCTGTTTACAATGATCCAGACGATGGACGGAAGAGACTCCTCCACTTCAGTTTGCATCATCAATGATGTCACGATCTTGTGATCACTCCCGGGTAGCGATCACATGATCACAAGGTTAATTATGTATATGTTAAGGACAATTCAGAAACATGGAACGGTTTGTGTTGTAAAATTCAATGTCACCCTCCTTCAGTGGAGAGATTTATCTGTAAAGAAGATTGACAGGAATTTATTGGTCAATAAAACACAGTCTTATGAGATGCACAGAATTCCATGGGTAAAAGATCCGGTTTATACAGTAGTGCATCAGCCCTGTAAAATAAAATATCTTTGCACTAAAGCAAGGGATATAGCCCAAGGCTGCGTTCCTTTGACTGCTAACCAGGTTCAAATTCAGGGGTCTGTCCACTGGTGGAAGCTTAACTTTCTATTTGGGGTGAAGGAGAGGCACAGTGAGTACTTGCATTGGCTCGGAAAACAATGAAACTGACTTTAGAGCAGGGGAGCGTGGTGTCAGCTCCTCGGGTTTGTCCCTTTATCTCCCTGTGCCTCAGGTACCAATATTTGATTGTGAGCTCCATGGATCAGGGATTTATTGTGCCTGCAAAGTTCTATGTACAGTGCTGCTAACACTGTCTGCGCTATGAGAAAAATATCAATATTATTATAAAGCCACCTTTAGCTTGGACTCCAAACTAATATGGCAGCAGTTGAATAAAATTGTAATTTGTGTTCTCATTGTATGTTTCAAATAATATTTTAAAATAATTACTATGCTACTGCAGAAACAAAATGAAAATTAGAAAAAGGTTAGAGCTTCTAAAATAGCCGTAACAACTAGTGTACATGGATAATTTTTTTGTCTCATAAAAGGTTTGAAATTTTTTTGTGTGTGTGTGAAAATCTGCTCCATATTGCACAGCCTACAGAAGGATTGTGTTACACGTGTCCCAGCAGTAACTCAGGACCTAGGACCTGCTGGTCCCAGCAGTAACTCAGGACCTGCTGGTCCCAGCAGCCGGCGCGCGCCCCCCTCCCCCTGCAGCCCCAGCGTCAAGAGCGTGCGGGGTCGTGAGACGTCACCTTTCATAGCAACGATGTCACATGACCCCCGCGGCGTCATTTGATGCCGGTTGCCATGGAGATGCGTCGTTGAAACCACGGTAAGTAAACAGTACAGGGGCCTCACGCGATCCCCGGTATTTATTAAATGCCTTGGCAGAAGCGTGGGGCCTCTGTAACACCCCCCGCCCCCCAGACAGTCTAGCGCCCCCCTTGCACACCCGTCTGGTATAACATCCCAGCTCAGCAATCTGCTCGGCAACAAATCAAACTGGTGCGGTGGTATAAACCAATCACGAACGGAGGCTGACGTGAGAGGCAATTCTATACTGCTCAGGTGATAATGCTGCTACCAGCTGCTGGCTATACCGGCTGAGGTGTTGAACTGTGGCGGACTCACTATACAAACAGCCATTCTGACTGTTACACCCCGTATGCTGCTCTGGATTGTTAGCAGTGGGCCCTTCCTATTGTGTATTTGGGACTCTCTCCCATCGGATTCTGATGCTGTTCAGGGATTTGTTCTCTCAAAGCGAGTGACCGATCTCTCCTTGTGAGTGCAAGTCTTGGAGACTTTGATTTATTTGTATTAAATTGTTTTTAAACCTTATTTACGCTATGGAGCTTGCGCTTCTCTTTTTCTTTTCATTTCAGGTGTATAAACCTCCCTCTCTACAATCCGCTTGGCAAGAATCTTACATCTGATGGAACAGATATAAGGAACGTTATTGCACCCAAAGGACACAGACGGTACTCTCTTGCAAAGGAATGTGCAGAAGTTATCAGAGAATGATGTTGTCTGGGAGATAACATTTTGACCTCTCTCCTTTCTGAGAAGCTGATTTTCTTGGTATTTCAGGGGTTAGGAACAAACGAAATTTCATTAAAACGCAAGTTTTGGATTCTTAGAAAATGATACCCTATTACCATACATTCCAAGATTCAACACATGTTCTTCAATATTTATCACCTTGTTGTACAAACACTAATAATAGAACTTTATTGTAGTGTCAGTTCTGTACTAGAAATAAATGTGTGTGTTTAGTGAAGCAAGTATTGGCAGCCTGACATTTGCCAAACTCTCATTCACCGTTTCAGAAAGTTGTGTTATCATAGTGTAGCAGACAGATTAGCCCCTCTCTCGTGCAGTTATCCACTTAAATAAACACATTAAATAGCCATTGCACCTTGAGGCCAACTGACTCTCTCATGCACTCCTGTAACACAATCTCATGGGCTGAGTTCTCCCTGACAGGCATGACATCACTCCAATGCACAATCACTCTCAGCATGCCCTATCCAAGCAATGGGGTTTTCTAAATAAAGAATTACCACCCACCTCCTGCTCTTTTTTGGATGTGGTTTGCTGTATGGAAAACTTACAAACATCTATGGGAGGAAGACTTCCCTCCCTCTACCTCATCTCCCTCTCTCTTAGTTGGCAACACTTCCATGAGCAACCAGAAATGTTTTCATTGCCAGATAGGTATTTAAGCCCTTTTTTTTTTACTTTGCATTGAGTTGGATTCATCGGCTTTCTGCTGGAAGGCAATATAGTTCAAAAGTTCAAAGTTAGAGATGTAATCATGTACAGTAATACCCTTGACATGGCAGATCTCTTGCAACGCACAGATCCTTTGCAGCTCCTCATACTTTGAGCACATTGACAGTAATGCTCCCTGAACCGGGATGATTAGTTGGGCACGCTCACTAATTAATATACTCTGCAGTGCCGTTGTAATGATATGTTGAAATGCACTTATCAGGAAATTGCTCAATTTAACTTTCAGGATATTGTGCCTTGCTTAAAAATTGTTCTGGCGCTCTGCAAATAATTTTGGTTATGGAGGATTTAGCAGCAGTTTGAGAACATAAAAAGCTGAAATCTAACAACTACCCAAATATAGAGGGATTTGTTGCTTTTCTGACTCTGAATTACAGTTAAATGGGAAATCACAATATAAGAACCATATAACAATAAAACACTGGGACCAGCAGGTCCTGAGTTACTGCTGGACCAGCATGTCCTGAGTTACTGCTGGGACGCAGGTTCCTGAGTTACTGCTGGACAGCAGGTCCTGAGTTACTGCTGTGGACCAGCAAGGTCCTGAGTTCTGCTGGGACCAGCAGGTCCTGAGTTAGTGCTGGGACTAGCAGGTCTGTAGTTCTGCTGGGACTAGCACGGTCCTGAGTACCTGCTGGTTACCAGCAGGTCCGGAGTTACTACTGCTGGGACCAGTAGGTCTAGTCCTGAGTACTGCTGGACCAGCAGGTCCTAGTTACTGCTGGGACCAGCGGTCCTGAGTTACGTGCTGGGACCAGCAGGTCCTGAGTTACTGCTGGGACCAGGCAGTCCTGAGTTACTGCTGGGACCCGGCAATGTCCTGCTCTCCTGTGATTATTCCCCAGTGATGGCTCTCCTGTGATTATTCCCCAGTGATGGCTCTCCTGTGATTATTCCCCAGTGATGGCTCTCCTGTGATTATTCCCCAGTGATGGCTCTCCTGTGATAATTCCCAGTGATGGCTCTCCTGTGATTATTCCCCAGTGATGGCTCTCCTGTGATTATTCCCCTGTGATGAAGTGTCTATGACATGAGATGAATTCCAGGCTCTCTCCCAGCCACGTCTTGTATGTTCGCACATGGCTCTCGTTACCACAGATCCTGTCTGTTACCATCTCACAGGCGGCTGTGTTCCCCCCCCCCCCCCCCCCCCCCCCCCAATGCCTCTCTAACATGATCTAATAGCTTTATGGTTTATATGAGAACTATATTCCTATGTACACACACACACACACTGCAATAAACTTTGCTACATCTCTCTTTCTGTCTGTGTGTGTGTCTGTGTGTGTGTGTGTGTGTGTGTGTGTGTGTGTGTGTGTATGTATGTATTTATACATATACATATATATATATATATATATATATATGCAAATATAACTGTATGCTCTTATATATATGTATATATATAAAATATTTTTTTTTTACACAAGCTGGTTGTTTTAGGTACACCAGATGCTGAAGACCAGGGGTTCTATAGTATAGACTAAAATTATTTTTATAGATATGTGTGATATAAATACTGGTGTTACAGTATATATGATTTTTTGCTGCTTGTGATATAAATTCTGATATAAATGTGTGTTACTGCATGTGATATAAATACAGATATACTGTATGTGTGTGTTACTGCATGTGATATACATAGTGATGTGTGTGTATGTGTTACCGCATGTGATATGTGTGTGTTATTGCATGTGATATAAATACTGATGTGTGTGTTACTGCATGTGATATAAATACTGATGTATGTGTGTGTCCAGCAGTAACTCAGGACCTGCTGGTCCCAGCAGTAACTCAGGACCTAGGACCTACTGGTCCCAGCAGTAACTCAGGACCTGCTGGTCCCAGCAGTAACTCAGGACCTGCTAGTCCCAGCAGTAACTCAGGACCTGCTAGTCCCAGCACTAACTCAGGACCTGCTGGTCCCAGCAGTAACTCAGGACCTTGCTGGTCCCAGCAGTAACTCAGGACCTGCTGGTCCCAGCAGTAACTCAGGACCTGCTAGTCCCAGCAGTAACTCAGGACCTGCTGGTCCCAGCAGTAACTCAGGACCTGCTGGTCCCAGTGTTTTATTGTTATATGGTTCTTATATTGTGATTTCCCCATTTACTGTAATTCAGAGTCAGAAAGCAACAAATCCCTCTATATTTGGGTAGTTGTTAGATTTCAGCTTTTTATATGTTCTCAAACTGCTGGCTAAATCCTCCATAACCAAAATTATTTGCAGAGCGCAGAACAATTTTTAAGGCAAGGCACAATATCCTGAAAGTTAAATTTGAGCAATTTCCTGATAAGTGCATTTCAACATATTCATTACAACGGCACTGCAGAGTCATATTAATTAGTGAGCGTGCCCAACTATATCATCCCGGTTCAGGGAGCATTACTGTCAATGTGCTCAAAGTATGAGGAGCTGCAGGATCATGTGCGTTGCAAGAGATCTGCCATGTCAAGGGTATACTGTACATGATTACATCTCTAACTTTGAACTTGTTTGAACTATTTATTGCCTTCCAGCAGAAAGCCGATGAATCCAACTCAATGCAAAGTAAAAAAAGGCGCTTAAATACCTATCTGGCAAATGAAATACATTTCTGGTTGCTCATGGAAGTGTTGCCAACTAAAGAGAGAGGGAGATGAGGATAGAGGGAGGGAAGTCTTCCTTCCCATAGATGTTTGTAAGTTTTTCCATACAGCAAACCACATCCAAAAAAGAGCAGGAGGGGTGGGTACATTCTTTATTTAGAAAACCCCATTGCTATGGATAGGGCATGCTGAGAGTGATTGCATTGCTTGAGTGATGTCATGCCTGTCAGGGAGAACTCAGCCCATGAGATTGTGTTACAGGAGTGCATGAGAAGTCAGTTGGCCTCAAGGTGCAATGGCTATTTTTAATGTGTTTATTTAAGTGGATAACTGCACGAGAGAGGGGCTAATCTGTCTGCTACACTATGATAACACAACTTTTCTGAAACGGTGAATGAGAGTTTGGCAAATGTCAGGCTGCCAAATACTTGCTTCACTAAACACACACATTTTATTTCTAGTACTAGAACTGCACTACAATAAAGTTCTATTATTAGTGTTTGTACAACAAGGTGCTTAATATATTGAAGAACATGTGTTGAATCTTGGACTGTATGGTAATAGGGTATCATTTTCATAAGAATCCAAAACTTGCGTTTTTAATGAATATTTCGTTTTGTTCCTAACCCCTGAAATACCAAGAAAATCAGCTTTCTCCAGAAAGGAGAGAGGTCAAAATGTTATCTCCCAGACAACATCATTCTCTGATTAACTTCTGCACATTCCCTTTGCAAGAGATGTACAGTCTGTGTCCTTTGGTGCAATAACGTTCCTTATTATCTGTTCCATCAGATGTAAGATTTCTTGCCAAGCGGATTGTAGAGCAGGGAGGTTTATACCACCTGAAATGAAAAGAAAAAGAGAAGCGCAAGCTCCATAGCGTAAAAAGGTTAAAACAATTTAATAAAAATAATAACAAAGTTTCCAAGACTTGCACTCACAAGGAGAGATCGGTCACTCGCATTTGAGAGAACAAATCCCTGAACAGCATCAGAATCCGAATGGAGAGAGTCCCAAATACACAATAGGAAGGTGTCCCACTGCTAACAATCCAGAGCAGCATACGGTGTAACAGTCAGAATGGCTGTAATATGTGAGTCCGCACAGTTCACACCTCAGACCGGTATAGCCAGCAGCTGGTAGCAGCATTATCACCTGAGCAGTATAGGAAATTGCCTCTCACGTCAGCCTCCGTTCGTGATTGGTTTATACCACCGCACCAGTTTGATTTGTTGCCGAGCAGATTGCTGAGCTGGGATGTTTATACCAGCGGTGTGCAAAGTGGGGGGCGCTAGACTGTCTGGGGGGGCGCGGGTGTTACAGAGGCCCCACGCTTCTGCCAAAGGCATTTAAAATAAATACCGGGGATCGCGTGAGGCCCCTGTAACTAGTTTACTTACCGTGGTTTCAACGACGCATCTCCATGGCAACCGGCATCAAATGACGCCGCGGGGTCATGTGACATAACGTTGCTATGGAAAGGTGACGTCTCACGACCCCGCAACGTCATTTGACGCTGGGGCTGTGCAGGGGGAGGGGGGCGCGAGCCGGAGGGGAGAGGAGAAAAGGGGGGGGGGGCGCGAGCCGGAGGGGAGAGGAGAAAGGGGGGCTTATGAAGATAAGTTTGCGCACCCCTGGTTTATACCACCGCAAATTGGTGGATTTGTTGGGACAAATAAAAAAAATTAAAAATGAAGCAAGATCTTATTGACACTCCCCAAATCGCAAGCTGAGGCACCTGGAGCAGAGATTGGTACAAAGTACCTTAAGATATTGACAAAGAGACACACAATTTCTCTCTTTGTGCCTTGTTTGCTCCAGAATTGGCTTACTGACTTACACAATTACTGCCAGAGCGCAAGCATTACACTTTTCACCATCGCAGAGTTCCCTCAAGTGACTAATATCTCCCAGCAACCTGTCCCATTATACAATCTATCACGAACAGCACACAAGTGAGCACGTGACTTTGATAATGCAACCAGGGTTAATACACACGGCTACTCTAGCCAACTCATCGTTCACTTGTGCAAGGTACTTTCAATGAGTTAATCTTAACCCCTTACTTAATTGCAATCATATCTATATGCTACCACCACCACCCAAGAAATATCAAATATGAAATTTGCAGAGTCTAAGGTCCCTGTTTATTAAAGAAAAACTATACACAACACACAAAAATCTGTTGAAGCAAAATGTGTCTGAAAATGTAAATACTCTCTATAAAGTGAGCAACCAGTTCAGAGCCTAAAGCATCACTTATTAAAGTTTTGCTTTCAAGAGGCAATCCAAACAGCTGGAAAAAAAATATATATTTTTTTTTTGTTTGTTTTAATATATGCAGCCTTTGATTACCTTGATTGAAAACTAATTACCTGAACTGCCGGCAGATTAGTTCTCCCATGATCGATCAGCAAAATCCTGCTTCTCAGGGTTCACTTAATGGCCGCCTTTCAGTTTTAAATCAATCCTTCAGTCAGTGTAACTCAGCAGCTACAATGTATTCTTATATTACTAAGGTACCATTATCTATTGTTACAGTTGGCAGCTCAAACTGCTGGGAATATTGGAATCAAAATATCACAAACAGGAAAGTGTTACAAAGATCTTGCACTGATGGGGAGGTGTGCTAAAACCTGCTATAGAAATCAAAAGATACTTAAAAACTTATTAAAATTGTATTAGAGCTACATTTTAAAATGAAAAAAAGGTAGTAAGTATTATCTAAGACCAGAGAACTGATTTATTAAAAAAAACAAAAACACGTAGGATATTGCTTGGATTGCTCCTTTAATATCTTGTGACAGAAACCAGGGGATGGTAATAAATTCCATATATAGGACTCCCAGGATACTGAACAGTTTCTATCCTGTTTAGGCTGGAAAGTGCAGCCTCATAATACATGCACTCCATCCCACAGTTTGGCAAGTCCTGGAACTGAGGGATGAGGGATCCAGACCAGAGTTTGTCTGCTGCCTGATTTCTGTCACCTGTCCTGCTAGTTGGAAATCAGGTATTCAAGACTGATTTCCTGGTTCCTCTCCCCAAGAGCCTGGAGGCAGGAAGTCTGCTGGAAGCAGAGAGGGGAAAAGCCTCTCCCCAAACAGGTTAAATCATTTTGCTCCTTGTTTCTAAAACTGCAAAGTTCCTTATTTTTGTTGTTAGAAGTGGAAAAGCCACTCCAACCCTGAGTCAGGGAAACCTTAGTTAAGTTATTGCTCAGGTGAGCAGCTTTTGTTTTGCTTGTGTTTCTTTTGTATGCACTGTGGCAGTCTCAGTGCCTGGGACTGAATAAACCAGGCATAGCCTGTTTAAAGGAACAGCACGTGACGCCTTGTCATTTAACCTACCCTAAAAGACCGTGTTCTAACAGTCCCGGACAGACGGCGGAGCCCCGGAGTAAGCCGTTTGTCACAATATATACTAATATAGTGCTTAGGTTACAGAAAATATGATTACAAGCGCATACAGTTATAACAAATGCAGACCAGTTTCTAAAAATAAAAGGATAAAACATAAACAGAAATCCCTATACAGTACGTTACCACATGTCATAGGTCCTTCCCAGAGTGGTCACTGGCATAGCAGACAATTCACATGTTCTGATCCCAAAACGCACCTCTTGCTGAATTCTGATTTTCATATTACCTTGGTAAGAATTACCTATTCTTTCTTCCCCATTGAAATTAAGTAGATCTAGCCATGTTGGTCCAGTTGCAATAGTGCAGAGTAAATGAGTACTTCAGAATTACTGTAGGTGATAACTTTTTTTATTTGGACTAATCATCAGGGATGATGATGATGATGAAGGTGCATGTGCACCGAAATGTTGGATGCAACTCTGACTCTTTAGTCATTAAATGACCTTTTTTTTGCTACATTGTGGATTTTCCAATTGTTTGGTGTGTTTGTCTCCCTTTTGCAGTGGGTTAAAACCCCCACATCAGCATTAAGTCCTCTTGTTTTAGTGCCAGAGTGTATTATCATTTTGAGTTCCAATGTTTTCCGTTCTTGATGGTTTTAAACATTCCATTGAGGATTTTGATGTTTAAATAATGTATGGAACGATCTGGCTGTGAGATGGTGTCACACTGGAGTGCAATGTCTTCCTTCTTCATGGTGTGTTATTGTGTGTCTGTGTAGGTTCATTCTGGTTCGAAGTTTTGGGCTGGTTTCAGCAATGTAGCATCCTTGGTCACATTTTCTGCACTGAATCATATATACCACATTCCTGGATGTACAGCAGACTGTTCCTTTAACATTGAATGTTCCGTTTGTGACTGGCTGTGGGATCTTGGCATATGTGTTTGCAAGGTTTGCTGTGTGTGATATTATATGGTCTTGTGCCATTAACAGTGTCCTTCAGTTCGTTAGGACGCTTTCTATTGACTAACTTCTGTCTGTGGTTTGGCGATTGCCCGAATGCAAGGATAAGAGGTTTGGGGGAAATGTCTTTTAATGTTTCATCCTCTGTCCGCATGGGGTTGCAAATCTTTGATTATTTTTCGCATTCCCTCTCGGCCGGGTTGTATGTGGCCACTGGTATGCGTCTGCCCACCCCTGCCGTAAATCAGCTCTTTCTGACAGTTTTATGACTTAGAAAAAAGACTCTTCTTTGTGACGTTTACATTTTGGCTTGTATATAAAAGGCCTTATAACTTTGGGGCCACATTGTATCGATGCTCTTCTCCGATCAGGAAGCGGACCTGCAGGGCTGAGGTAGGGATGCAAATTAACCAACCAGAGCCCACGGACAGAGTCCTGTTAGAGTATCCGTAGTCAGTAAGCAGGCAAAAGGTCAGGGCAGGTGGAAGGCAGCGAGGTCGGGATCACGGTCCGGGTTCAGCAACAGGGAATCCAAAGAGGTGAAAGGGTAATGCGTGACTGCGAAGGCCAACCGGAGCTGCAGCAAACAGAACTTTGCTCTGCGACTCCCACCAGGAACAGCAGCCTTATATAGCAGGCTGCCAGTATCAAAAATGGCCGAACTGAGGAGAAAGGGCAGGCAAGCTAGAACACCCGAACTGCAGCAAACCCTGGCACGGATCGGGCACAATCTTTAACGTGAGAATATCTCGAGAAATCAAGCTCCATCACCCGGTAAGCAAAGGGATCCAATGTGTGAAATGTTCGAATAACAGCCGCTGCATCTATATTAGTTAGCAACACGTGAGTCACATCAATAGGTTCGGACGAGTTTGCTGAATGTAATAATACTACATTTGACCGGCATGCTTCTAAATTTGAGTGATAAATGGATATCTGTCTCTTGCCACCTCCTGAACGTCAGTTGTTTGACCTTATTGTCTCTGTGTCCTTGCAACGATTACCAATATCTAAATGTTATTCTTCAGAATAGATGTTACCACATGATATCCTCATTTTTAATAAAGTCCTCCAACTAAGTGGTGACCTGTTTGTCACCTCTCTCTGTGATGCACACAGGATATTTCAAGAATGTTATGATTTCATTTCAGGCTGACAACCCAGGATCTGGCTATCGACTATAACCTAACTGCACATACTTTATTTTTAGTGGGCTATCAGTGATACCCACCCAAATAAGCCCTCTTTGTAGATCAGCACAGACACAGGAAGGGTACTTTGCCCATGTGGAGGCGCACTGAGGCTCAGGGAAAGCGGTGCTTTCCCTGGCCTTAGAGCGCGCGTCGTCCGTGGGCGTGTCTGTGGGTGGGCCAGTGACGTCACAGAGCTGGTTCGCCCTCATTGGGCGAACCGCTCACGTGACCGGCCCTGCGCTCCGGCGAGCTCTGAAACTTAACATTTGTTAAGACACATGCTTCCGCAGGCGTGCGGAAGCGTGCGCGAGCCCCTGCTAAAGCCGCTCTCATTGCGGCTGCAGGGGCTCAGTGCCGAGCAGCAGCGCGCCTCAGCACGGGTCAGCGCCTAAGCACTGACCATGCCCGAGGCCTAAGTAGCCATAACGGCACTCAATGGGTACTTGAGTGGCAGTCTAACCATGCTAGTAGACGGCCACTATCTACTGGGAAATGAGCCCCCCCCCCCCTAAAAGGGACAAATCCCAACCATGAAAAAATACATTCCAAACTTTCTTTGGCAAAAACCATAAAAAGTCAAAACAATTGAAGCCTGGTAGCAAAAAGAAACAAAAAAAACCCCCAAGAAAACAAACAAACAACAACAAAAACTAATCGGTGAACTGGCGACGAGGAATCCTCATCTTGAGTGACGCCCTCGATCCTCCATTGATTGAAGAATCTTCATATGTAAGTATTTCTTCTTGAATCTTATTTTCTTCTTTCTTCACCTGTTCCTCTATATATCTTCTATCTTCTTTCTTTAGGCACCAGATGTGGCCTCTGTTACAACTTTCGGTCTTCTGTGAGAGGACTGGCCTTTTATAGGTGGTCAGGGCTGTCGCAGAAGACCTGTAATGGCATCACATGTTACAGCAACATATCAGATTGCTTGCTGTAGCATGTGATTGCCACCATTACTGATGACATCACAGATTTGGCCAACCAAGCTTCCATGGCTGGCAAAATCTGTAATGCATAACTAATAGGCATTGTAATTGACATATGGAGAGGTATGACCGGGGAGACAGATTTGGGGAAATTAAACAATGACTTTATTCAGCTACCACTTTAAACAATACAGTCTTAGAAAATATACAAATAAATAAACATCCTATCCCTCTATGGGCTAACTCACTTTCCCAGTCCCTATCTGCAGGGCTGGGAAGATAAGCCTCTTTCCAACCTATAACCCCAAAGTCCAAAAAGGTACCAGTAGGAAGGGGGCCCTCTATGTCAGTCTCTGGGTTGGTGTCCGTTGAGGGGCCAGCCACTGGCGGGTTCCAGGGTCCGCTGTGCCATGGAATAGGGTCTGTCCCTCTATAAAAGGCCAGTCCTCTCACAGAAGACTGGAAGTTGTAGCAGAACCACATCCAGTGGCTGAAGAAAGAAGATGAAAGATGTCTGGAGGAACAGATGAAAAAAAGATTAAAGAAGAGATACTTACAGATGAAGACTCTTCAATCAACGGAGGATTGAGTGCATTGGTCAACATGAGGATATCTAATTGACAGGCCATGGACGGCCTCGGATTATAAATAGGCCATTGGGCCTTGATTGATTTGACTGTGTGAACTTTCCTGTTTTTTTTTTAAATTTGGCATCGTTTTGTGAGGTACCGATTGAGTGGCTAACAAGGCTTTCCTTGAGAGAGCCGAGGTAGCCCCACTGACTCTCAAAAGGTTATTTGTAGCCTTTGAAAACACGTGTTGTTTGTGTGTGTATGTGTGTGTATGTATATATATATTATAGAAGATAAGGGCGCAAAACACTTCTATGGCGCAATAAACGAGATATATTCAATACAAGTATCAAGGGTTAAAAATATAAACTCATAATCTTCTTCATTGTAAAAAAGCATTTGACATTTATAAAGGTCCTTTCAGCGTGGTCCAAATGTAAAAGAGAAGAGATCACTCCTAATGCGGCAGGCAGCGATTGGCGTTCAGCGTCCTCCCTGTTAGGGGAAACCCTTCTGTCCGGTCCTGAGAGTCGCAAGGTGCTGGCATCCTCTCCTCTCAGTAACGCTTGCTTATTTGCGATAAACCCTATGTGTTTAATCAGTGCTCCGCCCACTACTTCCGGGGTTAGTATCAGATACAACAAAAGACAGGGGTGCCCAATGCTACATGTAGGAATTTGAGCTAGCTGGGAATGTGTGTAAGTATCAGATACCCCAGGAAGAAGTGGGCTGGGCGCTAACCTTACGACTCCAGGACCGGACAGAAGGTTTGCCCCTCTCCACTCAATCTCTGCCTCCCTTTCTCACTCACTCTCCCCCTCCTGTTTTTATTCTCCCCCCTCTCTGCCACTTACCTTCTCCCTCTCTCATTCACCTTCTCCCTCTCTCATTCGCCTTCTCCCTCTCTCGTTCGCCTTCTCCCTCTCTCGTTCGCCTTCTCCCTCTCTCGTTCGCCTTCTCCCTCTCTCGTTCGCCTTCTCCCTCTCTCGTTCGCCTTCTCCCTCTCTCGTTCGCCTTCTCCCTCTCTCGTTCGCCTTCTCCCTCTCCCGTTCGCCTTCTCCCTCTCTCGTTTGCCTTCTCCCTCTCCCGTTCTCCGTCTCCTTCTCCCTCTCACATTCGCCTTCTCCCACATTCCCTTTCTCTCTCCCTCACTTTCCTCCCTCACTCCCTCTCCCCCAGTCCCTACCTGTGGTGCGGGTGACAGAGGCAGCGTCAGAGACAGCAGCCCACCCTGGCTATCTACCGCAGCGCTGCCTCTGACGTTCTGCCTCTGACGCGCTGCCTCCGACGCGCTGCCTCCGACGCGCTGCCTCCGACGCGCTGCCTCCGACGCGCTGCCTCCGACGTGCTGCCTCCGACGTGCTGCCTCCGTCACCCACATCACAGGTGGGGAGCGGGACCCTGAGTGGGCCGCACTTTGCCCAGAATATGTTCCACCGTGACAATTTTTTTTATAATAACCTATTAATAATTGCCACTAACACTTTGAGGTGAAACATAAGGTCTGCAGCATGCTTGATTGAAGGTAAGGTATTTGCAGCTCTCCCCAGTCCTCTGCTACAGATACAACATTTCCATTTTAAGTTTTGCAAAAACCCTAAGGCCGCATCCATGGTGGGTGTGACCATGCGCGTGAAGCCACTAACTGGAGCAATTTGTGCCTCTCAGAGGCGTGTCGGAAGCGTGCCCGTGACATCACGGAGCTGGTTCGCGCTCATTGGGCGAACCGCTCACGTGAGCTGAGCGGCGCTCTGCATCGCACGGTCGCGCGTTTTATGGCAGGCCTCAGAGGTACAGCATTTTGATTGCGCCATCGCGCTTACCATGGACGCAGCCTAAAGTGTTTTGTGCTCTTCTGTAATGTAGTACCAGCTAGATATTCACAAGTTGAAACTAACTGATCTTCTGCTTACACTACTCGGGTACAATTTAGGTGACCTAGTAAAGTCTGCAAACTGGTGCAGTATCGTTAATTTCACTGCGTGTGTATCTCTGAGCTGTAATGTTTCCTGTGGGAGTCCTGATTCCATGGTAACAGAATCCAGCATGCGTCTGAAAAATTGCCATCCATGTTTAAAGCTTTAATTCGCTACCTGCTGCTAATGAAACTGAAACCGCTGATGCAAATGCCGTTGGTTGCTGTAATATATACACATGCAGCTCTGCCTTTTCTCCTTTAGTGCCAGAATAACTTGCACACATTGCATAATAATGATTTCATGTCCCTCTGCATGGAATGAGTTACTCTGACGGAATGAAGATGTTAGAGAGGCACAGAGCCTCTGCACCATTATGCAGAATATATTCCCAGCTTTTCACTGACCTCTGATCCTGCAGGCAGCAAGAATAACTAGAGTTTAAAGGCAGGAACAGGACACCCCACACAACTGTTTACTGCTCTGGCCACTTTTATCCATGTATATTATTCTAAACAAACGCTGAGCATAAGGCTGCGGTCCCAGGCGTGCGCTGTGCGCACAAGCACCGCCCCCAATCCGTCCGGGCCCAGTACCTGCCTCGGTCGCATGGAGTATGGATGCGGCCCAAGGAATCTCTCATTCTGTCTCTACAAAAACAGATAGCATGATCAATTATTTGAAATTGAAAAGTAAAATAGTCATCAGGTCTCAGTTAATGGCATGTATCATTTTCTGTTCTTGGTCTAATACTAGGGAACTTTGTCTCACATTTTAGCTATATCAGTGGCTACCAAAAATGCCCTCGTCCAATGAAACCATTGTACAGTACTGGCTTTGTAATGTCACATTAAGTCAGACAGCAGGTCCTTTTACTGTGCTTCAGTTTTCTTTTCCGCTTGTCAGATACCTCTCATTGTTTCAGATTATGTTATTAAAACATTTCCTGTTTGAAAGAACAGTGTGCAATTCAAGACACTGATTTTGCAGTCCTATTGTTTACGACATACCTAAATATCATGGACTTAACGCACATTAACTCCAATAATCCTACTGGGAACAGATGCATTTGGTCACGAGAGACAATGACCAACTTTCCTAGTTTAACCCTCTCGGGTGTGTTGGGTACCGCAATGTATTGTAAAGACATTAAAGGGCCACTCGTCATTAAAAGGGTTAACAAGTCCCATTCCTGTTCCATTATGCTGCTTTTCACCTTGGAAACTGCATTAGTTTGACATTTAAAACCAGGAAGTTAGGTTATGATGGCCTGGAGCGTTCATGTTTCATTCTGACCCCCTGCTGCCTTATTGTAACTGACACCCAACATAAAGCAGACATGCAATGCAGACATTAAATAGCTAGAAAATGTGACAAAGATGATCTGATTGAGCCAATAGGAATATACATTCATGTAGCATTGTTCAATTCAGATGAAATAGTGCAATTTTACATATTGTATGTATACACACAGCCAAACCTCTAATACAAAGACTGCAGACACCTGTAAACTTAGGCTGCGGTCCCAGTGCGTTCTACAGCGCACGGCCCCCAATCTATCCGGGCCCCGTACATGCGTCGGCGCGCATTTAGCAGCCGCGCTGTACGGCAAGTTTCCACACATACAAAAAAATTGTACGTGAAACTTGCGACGGAGGCGTGGCCACGCCCCTGCCGGCGATTCAGCCAATGAGGGCGAATCAGCCGCGTGAGGTCATGGCCATGCCCCTGCAAACCCCCCGCCACGCCCCCTCCCGTCGCAAACTCTCCCTCTCTCCCAGGACCACGATCTGCGGTGAAGCGCTGTGCACGCGGCCCCCCCCGCCCCCCTACCGCCGGGCGCGCGTGCTACAGAACGCACTGGGACCACAGCTGTCAGCAGGAGCGTAGTAGGGGTCACAATCAGAGGTCCGAGGCAGGCGGCAGATAGCGTAGTCGGGTAACAAGCAGGGGTCCGAGGCAGGCGGCAGATAGTGAGGGGTATGTAATATGATTTCTTAGAAAACCCTATTGCAGAAAATAATTTAGCAGTAAAAAACCCGATGATTATATGTGTGACGGTAGAGCAGCTTGGCCAGCATATTAAAGGTTAAGCTCACTGGCTGCCTATGTTATCAGCTCATGTGGCTTCTTATTGCAGCCAACATGTATATTATATTCCCCTGTTAGAAAGTTTATTTGATGTGTGTATGTGATTTGTGAGACTCCATTGTGTGGTGGACTGGTAATACACTTAGACAGCCAGCACACGATGAATCCTGGGCCTGATACCTAATCTGGGCTAGGTGACGTGCTTGGCACACTCCTTTTCCTATTGTTTTATGTCTGAAGCACTTATTCCTATTATGTGTTATAATACTATGTCAGGTGTATTACTGCTGTAAAGCGCTGAGTACCTGGATGGAGCTATATAAATAAAGACATACAGTACATACAACAGTGGGGAAGGGCATGGACTCAGGTCGGGGGAACGTGCACTTCAAAAGCGGAGCCATTGTTCATCCCTGACTCCGATGCACCTATCTCTGCGGGAGACATTGGGCTATAAATGGGAACCGAAGCCTGAGTCCTAGCCCCACCGGCTTGATTCCCATTGGTCAGTTTGAATTTCCCACTCTCCTTAAGCCTGTTTCTGGGGGCTGTCCTAAAACATTGTCATCTCCCATGATCCTGATTGGTTCATCTCAGACGAGTCCTAACTCTCTGATTGGCCAGCAAAGAAAATCTCTTCGCTGATTGGTCAGCACCCAGTCTTCCATGGTTTCAGATGGAGGCCGGGAATGTATGTAAACTGATGCCGATCAGAACTTCACAGATTATTCTTGGTTCGTAGCTAGTCTTGTTGTCAGAGACTAGCGGGAGATTTGAACCTGTAAGCGAGTGGCTACTCTCCCAAGGTATTGGGATACCCTGAAACTGACGAATTGAGGGAGACTTCCTGGGTAAGATAGCTACGGCAGTGCCCAGCATCGATTTGAGCTAGGATTCCCCCCTTGTAACCCTCTGTTTTGTTGAGTTAACTCTGTTTTGTGCATTGTGGTGCTCCTGTTGGCTCCAGATGAAATAAACTCAGTTTACAGGCATACCCCGCATTAACGTACGCAATGGGACCGGAGCATGTATGTAAAGCGAAAATGTACTTAAAGTGAAGCACTACCTTTTCACCACTTATTGATGCATGTACTGTACTGCAATCATCCTATATGTGCATAACTGATGTAAATAACACATGTGTAACAGGCTCTATAGTCTCCCCGCTTGCGCACAGCTTGGGTACAGGTAGGGAGCCGGTATTGCTGTTCAGGACGTGATGACAGGCGCATGCGCGAGCTGCCGTTTGCCTATTGAGCGATATGTACTTACTTGCGAGTGTACTTAAAGTGAGTGTCCTTAAAGCGGGGTATGCCTGTATTTAGCTCCTTCGTTCTGGCTGGTGCTCGCAATCCTGGTGTAAGTGTCTGGTCTCCTGTGACACAATGCACTTCCAAATTCACTAAAAATTCCAACATTTCATCATTATTATCCTGTTATTACTTATATCATGCTGCACAGTGTCACATTTCTCATTAGGCCCAGGCCTAAGGCGACAAAATTTTGAGGTGGCAAAAATTTCCGCCTCCATATATGGGAATCTACTTGCCTGTGTCTGCCACCTCCTTTCTGCCGCCCTTCTGCTCCTTTGGAATCCCGGCATCAAATGACGCCGCGGACGCCCCCCACTGTGACGTCACACAGCTTCTCTTTGCCAAATGACGTCATGACGTTGCATTTCCATGGCAACGCGCCACCTATGACGTCACATTGGTGACGTTGTGACATCATTTGACGCCGGGATTCCAAAGGAGCAGGGGGTGGCACCAAGGAGGCGGCAGGCACAGGCAAGTGCCATGGGGCGGCAAATTTGGAAATCCGCCACTGATGCTGCATAAAAACCTTCACATCCTTAACTATTCCACTATTTTATTTATGGGGGTTTTAGTTACATATTGTGGCCAGTGTATGATAAGCTTGCCCCCCATGCCACGGTAACCCCAGATCAGGCAAGTCCTAACTTTTCAATTGAATTGGTTTTTTTTTTACCATTAACATTTTGCTGGTCCAGCTGAAGAGAAAAGCTGGAGGACATCAGCTCAGAGGACACGATAAAAAAATAATTAAATGAAATAGTAGGGTAGTTGAAGATGCGTGTTATAAGTACTAGGAAAGGGTTAATAACGAGGAAATGTTGGGTCTTAGTAAATCTGGATGTGTGTTGATATTTGTTGTTTTTTTGCCAGATCTCTTCAGTAAATTATTTGAAAAATGTAATTACTCTTTGTACCGGTCGGTGTGAGTTTACTATGACACATGGAACAACATGGAGCCCCTTTGCTTTCTGAAGGTACCAATGCATTACAAAGACATGCCTTCATGCACCAAAATGGTTAATATAAACACCCTATAACTAAAACACAAAAAACACCCATATGTCCAAATCGTAAGGCTTGAGTAGCTTTTCATGGCTTGAGCATACTAATTTGTTCTTCAGTGTAAATATGTATTTTTGTCATTTATTCTGGGTTGGCTAATATTATCTTGTCCATGTCTATATTGACAATTATATACATATCTAAGGTAAGGCTAATGCCAACCGGGGGGCATGTGATAAACATTTGCGCTATTTTTTGGCGGTAGCATGATATCTCTAGAAATCAGAGTTTAGATCTGTATGTTAATTACTCCTTTCCATGCTCATGTTCTCTGTGGAATTCAACTCACATTGGTAAAATATTGTTTATTTTATGCGATATCACAGTAATTAATTACTCGGTAAAAATAACGCTTATTTTATTTAACACATTTTTTATCTTTATGATAGTTTTCTGAACCCATGGCATATTGAGTCTCACTCATTCTAAGTAGCAGCTGGGTCAAACCATCTCAATGCTGTAGGACTGAATTAAGATCGTCTAATGTTTGGCTACTGCTGCCCGGTTCTCACTAACTGGGCCCTGTGCTCGTTTATGCACACTCCTGTATCAGTGAAAGTGTTATCTGAGGTAATTGTAATTAAACTTAGATTATCCTGCCTGTGTGGGCAGCCTCCCCCCTACATGCTGACATGTAATGGCTGTAAGCATTTTTTCATATTACTAATTGCACAAATGAACTGGGAATACATGTTTAAGGTTGATGAACTGATAATGATCTCTCCAGCATCATTTGCTATGGAAAGTGCCACGAAGCGGCTTTATGGAGGTCACAAATACAGTTTCATTTAATGATAGTAATAACTCAGTGAGCTTTCAATTGTGGGCTCACAAGACGGAGGCAAATGGAAGAAAAATGATAATATGCAGTACATAAACGCATCACTGTCTAACAGATTAGTAAACTGTGATTAGCTTCTCCTATGTTACTTTTCTTGGATCAAAGCACGTAGTGTCTGTGTAATGTGTATGGCTGTCATATTCAGTCCTTGTCGATCCACTGCTGAATGAAGGCCTCCCCAATTTCCAGGTGCTGTAGTTTTCTGTTGTCACCCTCCCATCTTACGTTTGGTCATTGACTTGGTCGTTTGATATCCCTTAGATTCCAGTACCCTCTTTCTGCAATACTTGTCATTTGTTCTTGCGATAATGTCTAGCCCACTGCCATTTTCAGTTCTTCACCCGTGTGATGATATCAGTCTTTTGTTTGCTTCCGAAATAATTTCTTTCTCTTTGGGTATTACCCAGCATTCATCTCCCCATGCTTCTTTGATTTGTCTAAGCTCGTGAATCACCTATGCATTTAGGGTGCAAGTTTCACATCTATACTGTACATATTCACTGGTTGAACACTTTCCTCTTGAGGCACAGTGGAAGGATCCCTTGAACGACTGTCTTGTTTCTTTCAAATGCTCTCTGCCATCTTCATTCTCCTATTGGTTTAATTTTAAAAAGTTCCAATAGATTAATACTTACTAACCAAGGTGGGCAGGTTTTTTTTTTACTTCTTCTAGTTCTATTGAGTTTATTTTGATCTTTGTAAAGGGATTCATTTCTTGCCATCACTTTGGTCGTACTGAGATTTATATGGAGGCCACCTTCTTATACTGCGCTTATAGTGCCGGCGACGGCGACGTCAGGCTGCGGTCGCTGGAAAAATCAAATTGAGATGACTTCCAGCGATCGCGACCAAGCCGTCGCTCTTACTATAAGGGCACGTGACGGCGGCAATGCATTTGTTTTGTCGTTGCTGTCGCCGGCACTATAAGCGCAGCTTTCAAGCAGCCGTTCAAGCAATATCCTACATGTGTTTTTTTTTTAATAATTCAGTTCTGTATTATGAGAAAATACTTGTAGCATTTAATTTTTTTTTTAAAAAGAATGTTTTAAAGACATTTTTAATGTTTCTAATGGTGAAAGCATTTCCAAAGTGACAGTTCCCCCCACACCTTCTGGTAGGCCCCGCCCTCTCTAGCAGTGAGCCAATTGTATCTAGTAACTGCCCAGTCAATCATATTCTAGGAACTACATTGCCCAAAATGCTGTGCAAGAACTGAATTAAATAACCCTGAGCAAGCAATCTATTACAGTCAATTACAGGAGAACGGATCGATCTGCAGCATAGCTAATCACTTGTCAGTGTGCAGATTGTACTGTATTGATGCACATACTGTATTGAATGGGGATTTTTATATATATATATATATATATATATATATTTTTTTTAACGGCAGCTTGAACTGCATCTTTAATTGCTTTGGTGAGTTCCCTGATTTGTTGCGGGAGGTTATCTTGACTTGTGTCAAAGATAATAATATTGTTTGCAAATCGGTAACTAAAGTGTTTACAGTTGATTTTGATTCTGTCTTTTCCCCGATACAATATTTGAACAATTCTTTGCGTTTCTGTGAAAAGCTTTGGTGACATGGTGTCTCCCTGCGGCACTCCCTTGCCGATCCTTATCTTGTTTCTTCATGTACTGTACTGTCATCTAAATGGTTGATGTGGCATTCGCATAAATGTTCCTTATAATATCAATGTACACACCTTAAACATTTTGACTTCCTTATGCATTTCAAATGACTGAGCTATAGACAGAATCAAATGCTTTTTCTTTCTCTATGAATCCTAAACTGAGTGGTAGATTATTCATTACTTTGGAAATCACTTCTTGTACAACTTGGATGTGGCTCATTGTGCTAAATCCACTGACAAATTCCGCTTGTTCTTTAGGCTGGGCAAAGTCTGGGGGGGGGGGGGGGGTTGGGGCTGGGTTGCAGCCGATTAGTGAGTATCATGGTAAAAGTCAGGAAAGTGATTGGCGGCTGACTGATTGTCTGTAGTTCTTGAGGTCTCCTTTCTTGTGGAGCAGGATTTCTGTGGCATAACTCAATTTTTCTGGAAGTTTCCTCTTCTTCAAGCAACATGTAAAGAGTATTGAAACACAAAGCAAGGAAAGTAAGCTAGTTCGGGCACTCTTGCATCACATGGATGATTTATGAAGGAATTAAAACAAATAACTTTATTAATATCTAAATTAAAATAATGGTTATTAAAATAATGGTTACACACAAACTGATCCTGTAGAAAAACACACTAGTAATACAATGGTTAGAGTGAAAAATGCGTATAGGATCAGTCACCAGCCACTCTGTGGATTAGATGATTCACAAGGTGGAGTCGTGGAATAAGATCCACTGTCCTTAAATAAGGACAAGTAACCAGAGTGACCATGAACTGCTGATAATGTGTTCATATGGGGACCATAATCTTATTATGCTTAATAACTGGTCCTTGGCTCAGATCTGCCAAAAAATACCGGTGGACCAGAACTAAAATGTGTCCTGTATCATTACAGGTATATAGAGCAGAATTGTAACCTTTCCAGGAATCACGAAAGACAGCCCCTGGTAGTGCGTCCTGTTACCATATAGACAGTGCAAATGAGTAAGCTCGATAACTAGATACTGTGGATAAATGACCCGTTAATAGAGTCATATAGGTGGAACAAAACCCTACTAGCTAGATACCACTGGTGGCATAATGATTGGGTAGGTATAGTACTAAATGTATGTATTAATGATGGTAATGTGTAAGACCCCCCTGAACAGCGAGTACTAAAATTACTGAAAGTGCAGCCGCCAGCAGCTGTATGAGTGCCAATGAGGGTCAATTAACTCCTGCATGCGCGAGCGTAAACAAGCTGTGGTAGGGGGGGGGGGGTTAACACTCCCATAGGAAACCTGTAAAAGAGTATAGTAAAGAGTATTGCAAGGATTTTCTCTACGTCTTCTTCCCGAGCTTCATGATTTCCATTGTAATTCCATCTTCTCCGGGGAGGCCCATAGTAATATCATTTTCTCCGGGGAGGCCCATAGTAATATCATTGGTGGTTTCTTCTCACTCTTCTTCTGCTGGATTATGTCCTGTGTTGTGTGTTCTTGTCCAACTTCTACAGGAATTCATCACCTCTGTTTATGATGAGTGCACAGTCTGTTATGGTCGATCCAGTAGTGGATTGTAAAAAATGGTGCCCTTAGCCACTTACCTGATGCGGGTTGTAGTTTGGTCACTGTGAGCATCCGTAGCCAAGACGAGCCATCTGCAAGCGGTCCTGACGTTGGACGTGCCTGCAGGACGTAACCTCAAATAGAGGACTCGAGGCGGCATTCGGAGCGACTCAGTGTTTTCTTATGTGTGAGCCTTTGTTATCTACTTTGTTATTAATAAACTGTATATCCACCTCACTTTCAGATTTGCACTTTTTCTGTATTTGGGCTACGGGAGAAACCCCCCCCCCCCTTCTTCCCCTCAACCCCCACCCTCCCGCTCCCCAAATTTCCCCGCCTTAGGTCTGGGCCTAATGGGAAATCTGTCACTGGGTCGATCCATCATCTTGTTTGGATGTGATGATTTCCTTTTTCTGAATCATAAGTCGCTGCCGCATCTTCTTGGATCTTTTGTTATCTTCGAGAATACATACTGTGACAAACGGCTTCCGCAAGGGGCTCCGCCGTGTGTCCAGGCCAACTAGGACACGGTCTTTTAGGGTTAGAAGCTCAATGAGAATATTTATGATTGTGTTAATTTGTCCAATTACATTTCAGGCCCTGAAATAAGGGGACTATGTATGAAAATGGTTGCAATTCCTAAACGTTTCGTACAATATTTTTGTTCAACCCCTTGAATTAAAGCTGAAAGTCTACACTTGTATTGCATATCGGTTGTTTCATTTCAAATCCATTGTGGTGGCGTACAGAGCCACAATTATGAAAATTGTGCCAGTGTCCAATTATTTCCGGACCCAACTGTATATGTCAGTAGTTTAAACAAAGATGTGCCTTAAACGTGGTACTTTCTAGCTACTTAATTTGAGACATTGTTTTGTAGCAACTGTAGGGTGAGTTTTGTCACACTTAAGGCAGCCCTTTCAAAAGGAGTTTTGAACAGAGACATCCTGTTTATATCTTCTGTGGGATCAATTATGCACTCACACGTGCCCTTAATGCAAGATAGCAGATTGAGATCAACTTGCTTTATCATTGTATCACCATTAAATGAGGTGTGTTAGAAATTATTTGCATACGTAACACCCTTATCAACATTATTGGGGGCATCATATGCACACAATTATATCATTCACCCGTAGCGATGTCTACTTGGCCAGACAGATCTATTTATTGCAACACCTAGATCTGTTTTTTTATTGAATTATTAATTTGTTTCATCTTCTAGTGCAAATTCTCTTTAGATTAATTGTAATTAAATATTACATTTTAACACGTTCATATATTACATCTGTATTTGGATTTTGGTGCGCCAAATAGAGAGCTGCTTCTCAAGTGTCTAGAGCACTGACCCTCCTTAGTACATTTTCTCCCAGGCAGCACATTTTCCTTTCCAGGACAGGTTAGAGTGAGGCTACCATGTTTTACTGTACTGTAGATTGTGTCATCTCAGGAATGAAGGGGTCCGTCTCACCACAGACAGCCCCAAGAACCATAAGGCATTTATTTTAGGCACTAGCATCTCCACTCACTGTTTGCATCTTTAGTGTGCAAACATCATACAGAGGACTGGGAGGATATCAGCATGGGACACCATGATCACCGGTTAATGCTTACTATGCACTGGTTTATTGTCTCAGAGTCTGAATGCTGCGGGAAGGGAAAGGGGACCAGCCTTGGCTTACTTAGTAAAGGATTAGAGACATTTACTAATGAAAATACGAATTCTTCCTTGTCAATAGATGGTTGTAAACATGATTACCCAAAGAAAAATGTATCTGGCATCTTTCAGATGTTTATTGTTCTAAAATAATAAAGTATAGGTATACACAGAAACTACAGCCTAGGTTGCAGCAGGTCTCCCTGCTGCTGTGGTGCATCCAGTCAGGCACATCATCTTCAACTGCAAAGGTCAATTGTTAGATGGATGCTTTATCCTTATCTCTGTTTTCTCATCCAAAAGGAATGTAGAGAGCTGACTCCTTAAGACTGCCAATGTAATAATGACAATACAAGCTGAAAATCTCATGATTTAACTGCCTTGTGTGTTTTCTGACTGTTTTGAAACTTGAGGCATGTTTTGCAGTACTTTTTCTTTATTAATGAATCATAACACATTTAATAATCACCTAGTAGATTATTAAGAATGGTCAAATATGGGTTTGAAGTTGCTCTAGAAAGCAATTATGGCATAAAACACCAAACTGCAAAGTCAACTATTTATGTATGATAATAATAAGAATAATAATAATTGTTTATATTTATAAAAAATGTTTTACGAGGAAATAATACATTGAGAGTTACATCTCATTTTCACATATGTCCTGGGCACAGAGTTATGATAACAATACATGGTTACATTCAATGAACAGGGATATACATTATATATAAAGACGTTGCATGAACAGTTAAAGATAATACATGTTGCAGACAAGATTAAAATGTGAGACAGCTTTAGTTTTGAAAGAACCTAGCCGTGTGGTGGCTTTGAGAGTCTCGGGTAGGTTGTTCCAGACGTGAGGTGCACGGTAACAGGAGGAGATGCAGCCGGATACTTTGTTGAACATTGGGAACGTGAACAGTCTTTTGGAGTCAGATCTCAGATGATAAGTGCTGCATGTGGTAGGGGTGAGGAGCTTGTTCAGGTAGACGGGTAGCTTGCTGACAAAGTATTTGAAGGCAAGACAGGAAAAATGTACTTTGTGCCTGTACTCAAGTCATGGCCAATCTAGTTCTTTGAGTATTTTGCAGTGATGTGTGTTGTAGTTACATTGTAGAACAAAGCGGCATATTGAGTTGTAGAGGGTGTCTTGTTTGCGGCATCATGTTGTCATGGCAATGCGACGTCATGTGACGTCGCTGTACCATGACTGGACGCTGCAGGAGGAGATGTCAGACCAGGTAAGAGACACTTACAGAGGCCCCCCGCTCTCCCCTGACAATACATTTAACTTGTGGAGAAGTGCGCCGGGCCTCTCTAAGCGCAGGGCTCGGTGCAATGGCACCGATGGAACCTCCATCAAGCCAGCCCTGATCTTGGGAAGTATCAAAGACTCATTCTGGTCTGTGGGCAGTGCCAAATGAAATAGGGTTAACTGAACAAATTGTAGTAAAGTTACTGTGGCAGGACGGCCTTGTGGTGGGGTCAGTAAGAGTCCCAAACTGTGAGTTAGGCTGTAACTGCAGTGGCTTTATTTGTCCACAATAACAACAAAAGAATTGACACTCTGTCCCTTTAAGGTAAACAAAACCATAAGATTAAACCCTTCTCCCCTTGGGAGACAAACTACACAGCAGGTCCATAGCTGGCCTACTTCCAGATTTAAACACCACACCTATCCAAATGTCTTGAAAGAAATATAAAGTCTTATCTGACATTTGCTAGGGAATCCCTGCCAGGGTCTCCAGATAATTCTCTCGGCAGGATTGGAATACCAGTTACTTGTACATCTGCTCTGTCCAGTAGCTTGTTGGCCCTCGTGGCAATCCTCTGTCTGGGGGTGAGTCCCAGCAGACCCTGCTTTCTGCAGGCCTGGAGAACCAGAGCAACCAGGGTCCTTCCTGGTTTGGAAAAGTCTCACTCTCCCCTTTGTGGCAGCTCTCTGCCTGACTCTTAAACCCCTGTTCATTCAGGTCGTCTGATTAATTAGCTGCAGATGCAGCTAGCCTCTCCAGGAGGAGTTTAACGGCCTGCATGTTGGAAAATACATTGCGAGCTCTCTCCAACCTGCGCAGATAGTGACTCCATCACATTACATTGAGTTAATGCATGTGTGTGAATCTTTAAATATCTTTATAACGTTCTTAGCAAACAAAGGGTAACCGGCGCCACAAATAATTAATAAAATCAAACCGAAATTGGTATAAAGTCCAAATGGAGTCCTAAAAACGATGGATTTCGAGGATTCTCACATCAACGGAGTATATGTGGAAAAAAGAAAAAGAAACAAATAATGGTGCAGTATATCAACACTATGGCTAAAGGATGGCGACCGAAGCAAAACTTTTGAGTGTCATTAGAGCTTGTCTTAGCTGTGGAGAAGTCTGCAGTTCCCTGTGGAGAAATTTGCAGTCTTTTAAGTGCAACAACGGATTCGTGGTGGCATTGCGGTGAGCCTGCAGAGGAAGAGTGGAGGAGGAACGTCTATGGTGGGACTCCAGTGGACGTGACGTCACATCCGCCCGGAAGTCCTGTCATTTGAGTGATCCATCTTCCACCCCTGTCACGTGAGGACGCCAACCAGAGTGCTCCGGTCGCCATCTTGGGAGCCCAGCTGCATGCATCCTGTTCGTTGCCTGTGTATATCCAGCATCTTGTGAGTAGGGTTGTAATTTTACCCCTCCGGATGCGTTATATGTATTCTTCACAATTAATAAATTTGCTTTTTATTAATATTAGGCCGTGCTAGTGTTCATCGTTTGTATGTCTTGTATGTCTTGTGTTGTCTGTTTGTTCCTTTAGCCATAGTGTTGATATACTGCACCATTATTTGTTTCTTTTTCTTTTTTCCACATACACTCCGTTGATGTGAGAATCCTCGAAATCCATCGTTTTTAGGACTCCATTTGGACTTTATACCAATTTCGGTTTGATTTTATTAATTATTTGTGGCGCCGGTTACCCTTTGTTTGCTATGTTCTCTGACTGATTGTACTATCAGTTTTTCACTTGGCTGCCTGTGTTTTATATTATCCAGGTACTATTAGCGCTGTTTCACACCAATCTTTTTTTCTGTGTTTATAACGTTCTTGTTTAAACTTTGTTGCTGTGCCATCTTTCAAAAAATGCAGCTTTAGAAGCTGAAGCTAACATACTAAATATGAGACACACTTTAAAAAGTGAAAATAATGCTGTCACGTACAGCACACCTGTGAGCACGTGACCTGTATATGGGACAAGGATTAATACACACAGCTCTCTAGCTGATCCAACCTTTTCCCTGAAGCGTTCCTCAAATGAATAATATCTCCCCTCAATCAGTCCCGATATACCATCTGTCACCAACAGCACAGTTGTGAGCACGTGACCTATATATGCAGCCAGGGTTAATGCACACAGCCAGCTCACAGCCCACCTTTCTCCTTCGCAACGTACTGCAAGTGAGTTAATATGTATCCGTACTCCGTTACAATTTATATGTATCCTGCTGCCACCACCAAAGATAATGCAAACACTATATCTTCCAGGGTTTTCTGTCCCTGTTTACTAAAGAAAAACTATGCAGTTAACACACAAAAATCTGTTGTAGCAAAATGTGTCCGAAAATGTAATTTACTCTATGAATCACGCAACGGTTCAATCAGAGCCCAAACTTCAGCTTTAATATACAAATAGCACAGAAATTAGGTTACAGAAAAAGATTATTACAAGAACATACAGTTACAATAAATGCGGACAGTTTCATCCGTTACAAAGGTTTCCTCCTCACAAAGGTCTTGAGTTGCACAGTATGAGATTGTTGACGTCAGATATTCCCTTGGTTTAAATCCAACCCATCATTTAAAAGTAAGGCGTTATATTCTAAATTCTCTAATTTGAGAACAACATAAGCCCAACTCTCTGTGGTTTCAGCCCACCCCTTTCATTGAACATTTAACTCATTAGATGGGTGCAAATAAATGTCCCACCTTTCAATATATATCAAACAGTCCAGGGTTCTTTTCTCAATGTATTTAGAGACTATAGAAAGTATCTGTCACAGCATCTTTCAGTCGGTTACATCAGGTTTTTAGGCATACTGTATAGAATTTAGTTAGAGGGGAGACTCTTTAGCTCGGTTGTTCTTAACTTGGCGGTGTTAAATGACTCTGAATTCTATAAATCCAAATACACTCTTTATACATTTTAGCAATCCCTGCTTTTCTCTGTGTCAGCCCAATTTTCTTAGCTCATCAACATTAGAACACTGTTTCTTCATTTAGCAATATTTACTTTGATTTACAAAGCCCTCTTTGTTCGGTCACTAAGTAACCATAGGATTAACTATTTTCCTAATCTTTTAAAACCAATCTCTATTGTATTGTCTTTTACTACTAACTATTTAACTAACCTTTGATTCCAACTCATGATCCTATAATATTCAACTCAGCTGACATTAAACATACCAAGTTTCATACAAAATGTAAATTAATAAAACAAGATAGATTCTTAAATCACATAAAGCAAGGCTACACCTGCCTGTCTTCAGACTGATTTATCTTCTTATCTTTGCAGAGGCAGCTAATCATTTTCCAATGTCTAACTTAATATTACATTACTTATTTGTATGCTATAATTACATGCTGAATATATAATGTATGTAGACAATATAGCATCTTTATTATTTAGGGTTCAAATCGTCCCATCTTCATCCATCATCTCTTAACTACAGTTTTACGCCTTAAAAGAAAAAAAACTGTTCTTTTGACGTTTAATGTTTGCTTCAATATATAAAAGACTTAAGTTTGTTTTTATAATACTTAGACAAATGCCATGTTCACTGTTGCGTTTGTATAGTCAAGATACATGCCTGACTACAATTTGACCATATCACTTCTATTTTTGCATGAGAAAGAGATATCCGAGATACTCTGTTTTTTGGTATTATTTGATTTGCGTACTTGCGCCAGTTACAAATATCTATTTGTTATTCTTGTGAATTGCTGTCAGGCCCAGGATTTTTCCCATTTAATAAATGTACACTTTGTGGAATACCTTCTTAGCCCCCACCCTCAGATATTTGCGGATCCCCCTCAGGAGTCTCTTTCACAGTACATTTAAAAGGGTCCTATTTAATCTAGTACCAGGGAAGCCATGTTTCAATCCCCCCCCCCCTTACAAAACTAGATATCCTTTATTCTTAGATCAGCCCATAAAACTAGGCATGGGAGGCTCTTCCGGCCATAAAACAATTCATGGATTCTTAAGACAATTTGAAACAATACACCTGTCGTGTGCCAGGTTGATTAAAATTCTTAATGATTTATGCCATATTCATTACAAATGCCCATTTCAGTTTCATTTTGTGTGCCTTTTGTAAATCAGGTTATCCCATTAGTTACAGAAGAAAAAGTATTTACGTGTTTTATTTTCCTATTAAGTGCTTCTGGATGCACATATTATTTGTTTGATGAAGACCTGTTTAACGTTTACATTACAGGAAGGCCCCGATACGGCGGTGCCGAGAAGGGGGCCGCCAAGTCCGCGCATGCGCAGAACGGAGGGGTTTCCCGATGTCGAACATGCGCAGAACGGCGCATTGCTGGTCTGCGCATGCGCGCCTAACGAAAATCGCTGGTTCCACTTTCCGGCGATTTTCGCTTTACGGCGGGTCCTCAGAACGAAACCCGCCGTATTAGTGGGGACCTGCTGTACTTTAGATATTACTCCGTTTTTATCGCAGGTAAAAGGCATAAAATCCTGGCCCAAAACGAATGATACATCTTATTGAAGAATGTTTCTTGTGCCAAATTCCTCTACTAAGTCCTCCTATTGTTGCATATAACAAATACCTAAACCCTTTACTGACATAAGTGCCCCATATAATCCACATAACTTGTTCGTTTTTTTACATTATATACATAGCCCACCTGGGTCGCTGCTCTGCATACTCCAGCCTTGAAGCTGCAGTTCAAGCTGCCGTTTGAAAAAAAAAAAAAATATATATAATATATATATATTATATATATATTTAATAATATATAATAGTGAATAGATGAGAACAAGGCACTCCGTCAGGTAGATAAAGGTGTGTGCAAATCCATATGAATCAAATAAGTGATACGATACCGTGTAAGTGAATATCGAGGCACACTCCACGAGGTTGTCAAAATGTTTGTATTTAGTGAGACATATAACCAACGTTCGGTCCTCCACACGGGACCTTTGTCAACATCACCTTGAGAAAGGTCCCGTGTGGAGGACCGAAACGTTGGTTATATGTCTCACTAAATACAAAACATTTTTGACAACCTCGTGGAGTGCTGCCTCTGATATTCGTTACACGGTATCGTATCACACATATATATATATATATATATATATATATATATATCTATATATATGGTAACAGAGCAGATGGCACAAATACAGATGAAGACAGGTGCTTAGTCCCATATGAATGAATATAATCAAGGCTCCTTACCAGGCAGACCAGAGAGTCCAGGGAAACCAAAGTAGACACAGCAAGGAAGAGACAGCACACTTGTTAGCAAAAAGAATTGTATTAGTAAAGCAGGCACAAACACCAACGTTTCGGTCCTAAAAACAGGACCTTTATCAAGGGAGTGCTTGTAAAGGTCTTGTTTTTAGGACCGAAACGTTGGTGTTTTGTGCCTGCTTTTACTAATACAATTCTTTTTGCTAAAAGTGTGCTGTCTCTTCCTTGTCGTGCCTACTTTGGATTCCCTGGACTCTTGGTCTGCCTGGTTAAGGAGTATAGTATATATATATATATACATACAGTGTTCGACAAACCTATACATTTGCTCGCCCCGGGCGAGTGGATTTAACCCCCGGGCGAGTAAATATTGTCCCAAGCAGCAAACGTTTGGTACTAGGTGGTGAGTAGATTTTTTTGTGATTTGTCAACCACTGTATATATATATATATATATATATTTTCCCCATTCAATATGTGCATCAATACAATCTGCACACTGACGTGATTTGCTAAGCTGCAGATCGATCTGTTTCCTGTAATAGATCACTTGCTCTTGGCTATTTAATTCAGTTCTTGCACAGCATTGTGGGCAATGTAGTCCTGGAATATGATTGACTGGGCAGTTAATAGATGCAATTGGTGCACTGCAAGAGAGAGGGCGGGGCTCAAGAGTCAGAGCCTATCAGAAGGGGAAGGGGCTGTCACTTTGGAAATGTTTCCTACATTAGAAACATTAAAAATGTCTTTAAAACATTCTTTTTTTTTTTTTTTTTTTTTAAATGCTACAAGTATTTTCTCATAATTCAGAACTGATTTATTAAAAAAAGACACAGGTAGGATATTGCTTGAACTGCTGCTTTAATGGGACAGTTCAACCTAAGGAAAAAAGGGAACTAAGAACAATTTCAAGGTAAATAAGCTAAAAATGTAGCTGATTTACACCATTTTAAAAGAAAGTAATAGGGGTTTATTCTAGGAGCGTGGAAGTTGTCATTGCCAAACTGCATGGCTCAGTGTGTTCAGAAGTTGTGGAATACAATGTGAGGAAAACCTCCTAAGTTCTATTGCAAACCGCTTCTATAAAAGGGGGATGAGGGCGATCAACTTAGTAGTATCTTCAGTTGTATACATATCCCCTGAAACCTCCCTCCAAATAAACTATGGAGAGATGCCTGTGCTGAAAAAGGAGCACACCTGAGGCACCCTGGGAGATATGCTAATGGCTAAGCAAAGTATATTTAAGTGAGTCACACCTCGTAAAATATATCCTTATGACCAGTAAATCTATGCGCCGTTGTAATGAAGGTGGTACTAGTGTCAGACCCAACAGGATTAGAACCCACAACCCTGTCATTCAGGGCAGCAAATCTTACATTGAACTATTGTAACCCAACCAGATAAAACTCCTGAAACATGTCAGCGAATTAGTTCACTTTGGTCCTCTAAGAAATTGCCCCTTTAAGGCAGTTTATGCAGTTAACACGTGATGTTCATTCCTGCAGGACAGAATGATTCAGGGAAACCAGGCAGGGTGTTAAACTGGAGTCTTTACCATAAAAAACCCCAAACCACCATATATTTTCTGTATCTTTTAGTCGGTCTTAATGTCATAATGCTTTGGGATCTTCACTCATACACCCCTATTCAATACGATAAACAGAGTAACACACAGGTAACCATGCATTAGCATCTATTTAAGTGAATAAATGCCAGTGCCTCACTAACTGCCTGTTTCCCACATCTCATCCCATTGAAAAGGGGAATTAATTAATGTATCTCCACGTTTTCAAACTTATACACACGTCAGCGTCTTCTGCATACAGTACAATGATTACATCATGTAGAGCCCAGTATTTATTTGTTTTTATTATTATTATCATCATTATCTTGTATTTGTATAGTGCCAACATATTTCACAGCGCAGTACAATGTGAGAGGGAGGACAATAACATTGAATAACAACAGTAAATAAATGTTAAGCGAAACTGAGACAATAGGACAGAGGTCCCTGCCCCAAAGAGCTTACATTCTAAAAAATGAAGGGTGGCGATGTTGCGTGGGGAATGCGGAGTCCGGGGACTGTTGTTTTGGTTCCACTACTGATCACATTATTGGACGTTTAGGGAAATGCTCTTGTTCACTTTAGTGATGCTAAAGAGAAGTTAGATCATTCTTAAGTACTGTATATACTGTAGGTGGTGGTATATAGGTGGTGTCACAGTACAAAGCTCATCCTCCTCAAAGGTATAGGAAGAGGCACTGCATGCATGAGAAACATTGAGTCATGAGTCATTCCAGGAGCATGGGCTAATTTCGTCATGCTTTTGGTTAATTATATTACTAAGAACCAACATTTGCCAACAAGAAACATTGCTTACATGATTTACAGAAAATGTTTGTTAGCTAATGAATTGCTAGCACCTGTCAGTGATTGTGCTACATAATTAAATATTTACAACGCGGTCTTCAATTCAGATATGACAATGTTGTAACAGACACACACATCACTGCAAGCTCTAACCCCAGCACCCACCACATCATATCATATAATATGTCTTAGGCAGGTCTGCAACCCCGCCTTTCCCCATTATCACCCAGCATACAGCACTTCCACTGCAGCAAGGGATTCTGGGAAATGACATGCAAATGAGCACACAGTGTCACTTTTTGCCTCAATAACCATTTTTAACATGGCTTAAGCTTGCTGCATGGTCACAGCTTTGAGCACAGCCAGGGTTAAGGTGCATACCCAGAAAACCACCCACAGACAGCTGTTTCGACCTTGATGGGTCTCATCAGTGTGGGGTTGATTTTACTGGGAATGCAAGAGAGGCTATGGGATAGGCTAAACCATAAACCATAAACCATTATGGTTTTATATATATATATATACACACAGATGATGAACCAATATACAAATAAAGGTTATCAAAATGTTATATGGTTTGTAATTATCCTGCTTGCCTCAATTCTTATCCACACTTTCTCTCCCCCCCAGCATCCCTCCCCCCCCCCCTTTCTTTGACACTGTCCCCTGGCTTCAAACACTTTTAACACCCTACCTTATCTACAGTAAATATCTGTTTTTTTCTCTATCTACACTGTTTTAGCCATGGAATCCTTTGTATATCACTATTGCCGACCTGAAGAAGAGAGGATAACTCTCGAAAGCTTGTCCTATGACATAAATTGTTAGTCCAATAAAAAAGGTATCACCTAATACTGAAGAACTCATTTATTCTGCACTATCACAACTGGACTAACACGGCTATTTTCTGCTTTATATATATATATATACAGTAGCGGCAGCTTTTATTTGATGTAATGTTGGCGGCATGCCGGGATCTACTCCGGCTGCCGCCAGTCAAGACCGTGCGCCGCAGCGTTTCCCCCACGCACCCCCCCTCCACTTTGCGTGCATTTTACCACCCTTCCCGACCCAGAACCTGGCTCCTGCTCTGCCCCTCTGCTTCTCCGCACCCCCGCTTACCTTACTTTAATCTCCAGGGGTGTCGGGGAAGCCGGGGAAGCCGGGCGCGCACGTGACTGTGACGTCACAGTGCGCCGCAACGCGACGCGTCTCCACGCTTCCCACACGCATCCGGCCGGTGGCATTACATCAAATAAAAGCTGCCGCTACTGTATATATGTGTATATATATAGATGCATGATGAAGCCACTGTACAAATGAATGGGTGAAGGGTGGGTATCGGGCCAGGGTGGCTTAACCCCTTAATTACCTTTGCGGTTATTATCCGAGAAGGTGATTAAGGGGTTAATTGATATCTGAATGTTATTGCTATGTATTGGCTATGTATTTTGTTGGCAACAGAGGACAAGGATTGTGCTGGCGACGGGGGCTTCTTATTGAGGAGGTCAGTAGAACTTTATTTATTTTATTATGCTAGATAATGTGTTTAATAATGGGCAAATAATCTATTATCCCTATGTGGATAATAGTTATTTTGCACATTATTGTTCTGTATGTGTTGGGAGGGGGGGGGGGGATTGATGTATTTAATGTGTAGGTCAGGTTTATTTTTTTTACATTCAGGGTTTGTTCCTTTTGGTTCTGCTTGAGACATCTCGAGACCACATGAGATATCCTCCGGTATCTCATGGGTATCAGGCTGATGGATCCACGGGGGACACCTACGGGGAAGTACCGGTGGCCCCAAATCTGTGGGGGCACCGTGGACCCGTAGTCTGCGGGGAAGTAACGGTGGCCTCACATCTGTGGGGGCACCCAGACCTGTAGTGCCCACCCGTGGGTCCCTAGGCCCCCATGGGAACCACCCGAGGCCCCTCAGACACCTGTGGGTCTGACCCGGGGCCCCCATATATCCGCGGGCCTACTGTGGGGACCCAATTGAGGCCCACGGTGACCCGCAGAGACCACCTGGTGGGCCATGGCACCTGGCGAGACCCACCAATAGGCCTCCAGAACCTGTAGGAAACAAGTTGCTGGAAACCTGTAGGTCTGTGAGGTGACCCGTCAGGCCCACCGGGGACTCACGTCCGCCTGGGGTATGAACCCTGTATGTAAAATAATAAATCATGTATTTATGGGGGGGCATAGTGAGTGGGTAATGTATTTAATAAATAGAATGATGTTTATTGTGGGGCAGTGTATTTTTTTTATTGTGGGGGGAGGGGTATTGGCCCCAAGGGTATGTGGGTAGGCCTCTCGGCTGGGTAGTGGGTGAGGGTGGTTAGACCTCACGGGGTGGGGGGTTAGTGGGGGAGGGTATGTAGGCCTCCCGAGTTGTGGGTGAGGGTGGGTTAACCCCTTAATGACTGTAGAGGTTAATAACCGCTATGGTGATTAAGGGGTTAGGGGACATTACAGTGGATGTTTTTATTCTTGTGTATGTCTTGCAGCATCGGAGGGGGTATGGGCAGGATGAAGATGAGGATGAAGATGGCCTTCATCGTGGGTGCCTGTAAAAGGTAAGTGTAATATGTTTTTACTGTATTTATTGAAAGTTATATGTATTTACAATGGGCAAATGCATTATTATCCATATGTGGATAATAGTAATTTTGCCCATTACTGTACTGTATGTGTGAAGGGGGTGTATTTAGTTATAAATATTGATTATTTTTGGAGGCGCAACATTGATACCGCAGGCCCGCAGGTCCCCCGGGACTCCCGCAGGGACCCCCGTACTCCCGCGGTGACCCACGCTTGGTGAGCTGGGAACACCCGGACCCCTGAGGGGTCAGCCGGGTACACCCACCGGCCTGTTGTATGGGTGTTGCGCATGCAAAAAGGTAAACAAAGAATTTTTTCTATGTCCTGCTTTTTGATTACCAGCCTTTAGCTGGTGAGCTTTATTCAGCGCAACTTTCACATACGATCAGTTTGCGTTGCTTAGTGCATCCCGCAGAAGGGCAGGATTCAGCGCAAACAGCTGATCGTACGAGCAAAGTTGGACTTTGAAAAAATTTCAAGAAAAAGTCAGTTTTAGAGTGCAAAGTTTTAGAACAGAAATGCCCGGGCGCTACCTGTGAACCGTTCGAAAGCACAGTGTCACTTTTTTTACTCACCATAACTTAACTCAGTATTATGGTATATATATATATATACCATAATACTGAGTTAAGTTATGGTGAGTAAAAAAAGTGACACTGTGTGCTCATTTGCATGTCATTTCCCAGAATCCCTTGCTGCAGTGGAAGTGCATATATACATATACGTATATGTATATATGTGTATATGTGTATATGTGTATATATATATATATGTGTATATGTATATATATATATATATGTGTATATGTATATATATATATATATATATGTATATATGTATATATGTATATATATATGTGTATATTTCCGACTGAATATATAATTTGCAATAAATACCAATCTCGCCACCCTTTAGGTGGTGTAAAAAATAAAATGGGAGATTTTTAGAAGTGGTTTGTATAACAAAGCTACGAGAGTAGCAGTTGTGGGCAAAAAAGTGTACCCATCAAGGTGGAAACATGTCTGTGAGTGGTTTGTACTTGCGTTGCTAGTCCCATGCTGTTTAAAAGCTGTGTGAATGGCAATGCATCAGCTTAAATGGGCTCCATGTGAATGGATATTCCAGGCAAAAAGTGACACATTGTGTGCTCATTTGCATGCCATTTCACAGAATCCCTTGCGGCAATGGAGCACTGTATGCAAGGTGATAATGGTTGAAAGGTAGAGTTGCAGACCTGTCTAAGACATGCGAATGTGCTCACAAGGGATATTCTTTATTGGCTATATGCTAACGGTGGAGGTTTTCTGTCGCCCTTTCCCCCCACCATAACTTAAAATAAAAATATATCTATATGTCCCTCGTGTACTGTTGATGATTACACTGGCAGTCCTGAGGGTGCAGTGCAATGCATTCCTCCCCAGCACTGAAGGGGTTACACGAAACGCGCAGTATTTTTGGAGGCCTGGTGGTGTTTTGATGCTTATCTCCCTCCGGGAGACCTACATTGCTAATATGTGCAGGCGAGGAGCCCCCACCCGGAGCCCCCACCCCGGCAGAGACATCCATGGCCCGGGCAGAGACATCCAGGGTCCGGCGGCGTGTAATTGCATGTTGTGGAGTGAGGCCAATTGTGTAGCTGATTGCGATCTTATCTGCGTTTATGGCCAGAAAGTAATTAGAGAGCCCCTCTCAGAGAGCCCCTCTCAGAGAGCCCCTCTCGGGGGCTCCGCCTGTCCCTTCTCTGTCTTTGTCCTGCTTTTATTGTGTTGTGTGAGAGATTGTGTCCCAGGGGGGTATGGGGGGAGGGGGGAGGCGCATTCTGCTGCATCTCTCATCACCAGAAGCAGCCCCTCACCCACACCCTGAGACCCCCGGCATGGGCTCCGAACACCGCCGGGAGCGGCACAACTGGCAGTGTTTGGCAGGACGGAGGGTGGCTCGTACGGATCACGTGCACCCACCTAACACCCACCCGCCCGCGTCACCTTCAGGTTGTCACACTTTGAATGTGGAGGGCAAGGCTCCGGGGGACTATCAACTCCGTCCAGCAAGGAAGGGGTTAGGCGTATGAGAGCGGCATTACTGCGTCTCTGCCTTAACCTCTCCCAGAAATAAGTACCCCACGCTATACGATGCGCTGCCCCTCCCTGACATTGGGGGCAGAATAACACTGTCCAAGGTCACCCGGGCGGGGCAGTAAATAGTTTATAAGGTGCCCTTTGCCATGTTATCATTTATTCAATAGCTATCTGTTTCTTTATCGTCTCTTTCAAGCCGTTACATCCCTGGCTGAGAAGAGAGGAGTAGAAAGATGCTGGTCTTTGGTGTGGGAGACGTGGTCCCAGAGCCAACTCCTTGTGTCCTCATGGAATTTACTTTACCTCCCTTTGCCTCTTACCGCTATAATTAGATTGTAAGCTCTTTTGCACTGAGCTGATATTCTGTGTACTGTCAGCACTTTAAAAATGATAATTACTTAAGTGCTGTGACCTGTACACAGAGCTGTCTCAGGAGAAAGAGAGAGTGCTGGTCCTGTGCCCCGTACACAGAGCAGTCTCAGGAGAAAGAGAGTGTGTCGGTTCTGTGCCCTGCACACAGAGCAGTCTCATGAGAGAGTGTCGGTCCTGTGCCCCACACACAGAGCAGTCTCAGGAGAGAGTGTCGGTCCTGTGCCCCACACACAGAGCAGTCTCAGGAGACAATATAACAAGTTTATTTCAGCAAAACAAATCCAACGTTTCGACTGCAAATGCGGTCTTTGTCAAGGTGCATGTGCAGTCGAAACGTTGGATTTGTTTTGCTGAAATAAACTTGTTATATTGTAGTCTGAGTGCCTGGACCTTGCCTTCTACATGTGACGTGATGTTACAAACATCATATGACGCCGCGGGTCACGTGACGTGACATCACGCGACCCTGGAGCGTCATTTGACGCAGGTGGCAGGCGCGAGACTGGGGGAGGCCAGGCAGGGAGGCGCAGCTTCAAAAGTTTGCGCTCCCCTGCCTTAAGTCATAAATGGCATACTGCACAGGGGGGAGGGATGGGCTTCAGTCAGGTACATTCCAGGATGCACTGTTTGTAAGTAAAAACCTTTCTTGTTTTATCCATTGTAACATCGCCGGAAGAAGAGATCAGTGCAGCATTTTGTTAGCCACAGAACGGTATTATCTATTAGTTTTTGATTATTAAGCTCGGCTAACACGGTACAGATACCTCTACCGGCTTGGTGTATATATATGTGTGTGTATATATATACAAAAAAGAAAAAAAAATACAAAAAAGAAAGCGCCCCATCCTAGTGCAATACTCACAAACAGAATAAAAACATCATGCACCGGACGAGGATATATATATATATATATGTATGCTCCAGTGGTTATAAATACAGACTTAATTAGAGAATAAACAAGTATTAAAATGGAGTTCAGTCCAAATGAGTGAGTATAGTGACTCCTGCTGTCTGCTTGCTGCTTCTTGAAGGAGGGAACCACAGAGTCTCCTCAAATTAGTGGCTGTGTAGATTATGATAGAAGCACATGGGAGAACTGCAGGATAGCCCTGCATTGTACTTTGTTAGAAGAGGTAGGATAGGCCTGCAATTTGTTGTGTTAGGAGAGATAGGGCAGGCCTGCAATATGTTGTGTTAGTAGAGGTAGGAGAGGCCTGCAATATGTTGTGTTAGTAGAGGTAGGAGAGGCCTGCAATATGTTGTGTTAGGAGAGGTAGGAGAGGCCTGCAATATGTTGTGTTAGGAGAGGTAGGAGAGGCCTGCAATGTGCTGTGTTAGGAGAGATAGGATAGGCCTAGAATGTGCTGTCTTAGAGGAGGTAGGATAGGCCTGCAATGTTTTGTGTTAGAAGAGGTAGGATTGGCTTGCAATGTGTTGAGGAAGGAATCCTTAGGGTTCCCTGGTGGCTTCTACAAAAATACTAGACACAATGCTGAAAGGTGCGACGCGGTCGAGACACACACACACACCTTTCTTACCTCTCTCAGCTCCATGCTGTTTCCTCCTTTCCTTGGCTTCATCCCCAGGCTCCTGACACTTCCTCCTGATTGACGGATACTGGGTAAGGCAGGATGGTGGAAGCTGCCCGGCACTCTCTCTGCTCAGGGAAATCCCGCAGCCCCCCCAAGCCGGTCAGGTCACTATGTCCAGAGAGATAATACCGCACACATGCATGTCCAGTATTACCTCCAATTTTTTACTGGACAGTGTCTAAATACAGGACAGTCCAGTTCAATACTGGACAGCTGGCAACCCTAGGAGGATAGGCCTGCAATGTGCTGTGTTAGACGAGGTAGGATAGGCCTGCAATGTGCTGTGTTAGCGAGGTAGGATAGGCCTGCAATGTGCTGTGTTAGCGAGGTAGGATAGGCTGCAATGTGCTGTGTTAGCGAGGTAGGATAGGCCTGCAATGTGCTGTGTTAGACGAGGTAGGATAGGCCTGCAATGTGCTGTGTTAGCGAGGTAGGATAGGCCTGCAATGTGCTGTGTTAGCAGGTAGGATAGGCTGCAATGTGCTGTGTTAGCGAGGTAGGATAGGCCTGCAATGTGCCTGGGTTTAGACGGGTAGGATAGGCCTCGCATGTGCTGTGGTTAGCGAGGTAGGATAGGCCTGCAATGTGCTGTGTTAGCGAGGTAGGATAGGCCTGCAATGTGTTGTTGGAAGACTTTACCTAACCGAGTAACTGAGCATCTGTAAGAGTAGCAAACGGCAGCAAATGACTGCCGCCAAAGACTGTCCGTCTTCGGGGCGATGCAGATGTAGGCTCAAGGGGTTCTGAATGAATTCAGACTTAGGTTAATTAGTTGCACCTGGAACCTGCTGCTAGCAGAAGTTAACCCTATCATGCTGGGAACAGAGTCCGCTCTAACCGTCTGCTGACATAAAGAGTCTCTGAATATATATAATATATTTATTAATATCACGTTTACTGCCTGTCTATCTATTAGGGAGGCCCCACTGCCCACCATTCTCTCCTAGCAACAACTGAACCTCGTACTGATTTACTAAATATAAAGATGATATGGGTCTAACCACGATTCACGAGATTACAGATGAATCTTTGTAAGGCTGCGCTTATGGTGCCAGCGATGGTGACAGTGACGTTGCGTCAAAACAAATGCATTGCTGTCGTCTTGTACGCTTATAGTAAGCGCAGCGCGACAGAGCAACGGCTTGGTCGCGATCGCTGGAAGTCATCTCAATTTGATTTTTCAAGCGACCGCAGCTTACCGTCGCCATCACTATAAGCGCAGCCTAACAGCTGTGATAAGCGGATTACCAGCTGATACCAGCACTGACAGGTTGATATATGTTATATCTCTGATGTGTGTTTTCTCATGCAAAAGTATAAATTGCGTTGACAAAAGTGGTATCTACATTTGTATATTAAGTATACAAATGCAGCAGTGGAGGTGGCATCATTCTAGGACCTACGGACGTAAAGATACAGGATATTTTATATATTCAGGCACTTTTTAAAAATTCAAAAGAAAGCCTTTTTTTTCCTTACATCATAAAAATGTAGCCGGCTGCAGATTGATGAGAGCGGGTGGGGGATACGCCCAGAAGGTGGGCTATTGCTTTGTTTCAATTAAGGGGATTTGGGATTTAACACCTGGATTTCAGGTATGAAATCAGAAATTCTACATAGAGATGTGTGTTTTGTCTATTGCACACGTGAATATCTGTTTTCTCAACTTCAAGCCCTCTCTGAAGTAATCTGATGATTTTATGCGGTAACGTAATTGGATAAATCTATTTTACTCCCTTTTATTTGATGAAACAGTCTGCATTTATTGTACTGTATGTTTTTGTCATAATCTTTTTCGGTAACCTATGCACTGTACTATTTTTGTATATTAACCCTAAAATTGAATAAGTACATCTTTGGGCTCTGATTGAACTTTGCATGTCTTGAAGAGTGATTATATTTTCCAACACCTTATGCAACACTGGATTTGTTTGTGCTAAATAGATATTTTGCTTAGTAAACAGGGATCAAGGACCCTGTCAATTATATTTTTCGGTATCCTTAGTGGTGGCAGCGATTAAAGATATATATTGTGACAAATTGAGAGTACATATAACGCATTTGAGGGATGGTAGATAAATGTGTTGGCTGGATTGCTGTGTGTATTAATCCTTGTCACATGCTCATACAGTAGGTGTGCCGTTCGTGACAGACTGAATGGGAGGAAATTACCAATTATGGTTTATTGACACTTAATAGCTTAACTGGACTTAACGTGACTTTGTTTTATATGGTAAGACAGGGACACGCAAACTTTTTTTGCAGCGCCCCCCCCCCCCCTGCCTTACCTCCTCCGTTTGCTGCCCCCTCCTTACCTCGGGCGGTGTCAAATGACGCTGCGGGGTCATGTGATGTCATGTCACAAGACCCGCGGTGTCATTTGATGTCACGTTACCAGGGCAACCATGATGTCACATGATAAATGACGCCGCGTTGCCATGGTCATGCGCCCTGAAGCCGGCTGAATCCCGGTAAGTAGAGGTTGCACAGGCCTAGCGGTGCCCCGGCATTCAATTTAAATGCAACCTCTGCAACCGCCCGCGCCCCTCCAAAAAAATCTCGCGCCCCCAGTTTGCGCACCGCTTTGGTAAGAGACAGATCATTGTGTAATTTTATTGAAGGGAGAAGAGATTTAAATTACATTTGTGAACAATACTTACATTATATTAGTTTCAGTAAAGTTTAGATATTATTATAGTCATATTGAAATGGACAAGTTTTTAAAAGAAATCTTGGTATAATCCATGTAGTTTATGAAACAGCTTGGTATTGGTATTGCCTTGGTATTGGTATTGGTATTGCCTTGGTATTGGTATTGGTATTGGTATTGCCTTGGTATTGGTATTGGTATTGCCTTGGTATTGGTATTGGTATTGCCTTGGTATTGGTATTGGTATTGGTATTGGTATTGCCTTGGTATTGGTATTGGTATTGGTATTGCCTTGGTATTGGTATTGGTATTGGTATTGGTATTGCCTTGGTATTGGTATTGCCTTGGTATTGGTATTGGTATTGCCTTGGTATTGGTATTGCCTTGGTATTGGTATTGGTATTGGTGTTGGTGTTGGTGTTGGTGTTGGTGTTGGTATTGGTATGCTGCATTCAGTTTCCGTAACATCCATTGGTACAGTTCATTCAGTATGTGACTCTCCTCTTGGTATAATATATACAGAAAGTACATTTTCTATCTAAATACTGTATGACCAAATAAGACAATGTAATGAAATAATGAAACTGTCACGGATTGATGTCGTTTTCAAGTCTCTACGGCCCAGTCCATAGTGCAGGCGAGCGGTCGCGATCACTATGGGCGAGGCCTAAGGTCAGTAATGCTTGAATGAGCAGGACTGCCATATAATGACTGAGAGACACACTACTAACAAACAACACATAGATGTGATTGTGAGAAGCAGCCACTACATTGCTTTTGGTTTGTTAATGATATGTCAATACTGTGCTTGAGATGTTGCAAAGTAGAAACAGATATTCACTACAAATGTTAACGTTGAACATTCATTCTGTTCGTGGTGTTTTTGTGCATTCTTGAAAGCTGATTTTTTAGAAATGGTTTTTAGCATTAAAAAAACATAATGAAATTTCCAAACATAGGGGGTTATTCAGGAAACTGCGATAGTGCTGATCAGGGCACTATTGCATGCAAACTCCCTTTAACTCCAATAGGCGTTTCAGTGCGATAGTGCCCTGATCTGCACTATTGCAGTCTAATGATTAAGCCCATAGACTCTTGTCCAATTACCCAATGTTCAAAGCCCTTAAAAACTGCATCTATTATTGAATATCCTGATGAGCCACAATATATCTATCTCTTCTTACATAACAAGTTTATTGACCCTCCCAAAAATATTCCTGAAGACGTTATCATACTGTATGGCTTTGTGTGAGTAAGAGTTTCTCAGTGATATCACACGCCGAAAGATAACTTGTGTGTTGTTGCAATACGGTATCTATATAGATAACAATGTTTAAATAAAGAACTATACTTTGTGGACCTCCTGACCCTTTAGTACAGTGTCCCACCTCTGCAGTGACCGGCACCTGCACCCAGGAGACATTTATTTTGACATTAAAAGTGCCCCATGTGGATATGTTCGGGATAGGCTGCAGTTTTCAAAGTGATTCACGAGAAAAGAGTAAGGAGTGATAAAAGCGATAAAAGCGATAAAAGCTTTTTAGTGCAAATCAAATTTAATTTGAAGAAAACCCCAAGAGAGCCAGAACGGGTGGAGATGCAGCGTAGGAAAAGATGTCTCTCCGTGCCCCGGCATCTTGTTTCTGCGTTCACTACAATTTGATGTAGTTATTACACAGTGACACACAGAATACCGCCTTAGGTGTTGGTCTATGGTAGTACAGTGTTTTTCTCTTATAATAATATTCTCATCCATATATTCACTTAAGACGTGTAAATTACTGTAAATTAACTGTACAAAGTCAATTTGCCGATATGCGCATATATTTCAATGCTTTGCAGAGAAAACAGGCTCATGCGCATTACAAACGCGACCAATGTTACAGAAGAAGTGGTTATAGCCGGAAACATTGGACTGTTTTGAAACAAATACTTGTCTGTTTCTTTCTATGGTGCATTGAAATATATGAGCATATAAGGAAATAGACTTCATTGAGTCCAACATACAGTATGCAGTTACAGCAGGCTGCCATGTGCCCTAACACAATACTTGATTTTACACAATCGCAACTGTGCAAAGTTCAGTAATGTATAACTGCACCCAGGGCCCAGACACATTTCCCGGGACCCAAGACTAGAGTTATGACCGACTCTTCCCCCCCCCCCCCCCCCCCGTTTGTCACAGTCTTGCAAGCCCCTCCATTTCACACCTCGCAAGCCCCCTCTATTTCCCTCCCTCTTCCCATGTTTTTTTCTCCCCTCTGTCTCACCTCTCACTCTCCCCCCCTCCATACATCTATTTCTCTCCCGTGCATCTCATTCTTATTCCCTCCCTCACCCCCCCACTCTTCTCACTCTCCCCCTGTCAATTACCCCACTCTCAACCCCCCCTCCTCACACATTCCCTCCACCCTCACACAATCCCCCCACAAAATACATACCAAAATACCCCACCCCTCCAAATACATACAAAAAATTTTCCCCTCCAAATACATACAAAAAATCCTCCCCTCCAATTACATACAAAAAATCCTCCCCTCCAAATATATACAAAAAATCCTCCCCTCCAAATAATACAAAAAATCCTCCCCTCCAAATATATACAAAAATCCTCCCCTCCAAATATATACAACCTCCCCCCCCCCAAATACATATAAAAAATACATAGAAACCCCCCAAAAATCCATTTAAACCCCCAAATCCATATAACCCCCCAATCATATTAAAAAAGCCCCAATACATATAAAAAGCCCCAATACATATAAAAATCCCCAATACATATAAAAAGCCCCAATACATATAAACCCCCCAATACATCTAAACCCTTACCTTGGGGCTGGTCTGTAGCCGGGCCCGCTAGCTGCAGGGGGCTGTAGGAGGACGTGCGCAGAGGTATGCAATGGAGACTTTTTAGGGTGAAATTAAATAAGGCTTTTATTGCGCCTGTTTCTTTAACGTAAGAAAATCATCCAAACATATGCAAATAAGGGGTCAAACAAAGCTTCTGTTCCACTTGGGAGTATTTCTAGTGAAACCTATGTAGTCCACAACTCCCTTTAGATTAGCATGTCTCCCAGCCCCAAACATATATCTGGATATGTGCAGATATACAAAAAGTCTTATAAAAGAAAGTCTTATCTGTTTTTTGTAGTTGGAGGGAAAGTCTTCTCTGTTCCTGGGTTGCTGCCTTTTTCCTCAGGCTATATCAGCATTCAGGTTCAGAAGTGCTTTCCCCTGTGTCTTGCAAGCAGCATGCAGTTTCTTCTAGCAGGCTCAAGACATCTGTTCCTATGGTCAGTCCCACAATTTGTGAGACTCAGGAAAATCTCACTTCCTGTCTCAAAGACAGGCTTTTCTAAGAAATCTAATCAGCCAGGTGGTGTTGGTTAATTGACTACCAGCAGTTAACCACCACACTGCTGGATTAGAGGCACATTTCCTGAACAGGGATAACTCCCCTGTTACAGGGGCCCAATGGCCGGACAAAGCAGTTGGGCCCGACCTCCCATGGCCGCTGGGCCCGGTTCTCCCTCAGCCTTAGGCCTCTCTCCCTCACTCTGTCCCACGCCGGGTTTATGACATCAGCGCGCGCCAGGCCTCTCCGCGCTAGCAGCCCGGCATGGGAGAATTAGTGAGGGAGTCCCGCAGCTGAGGGAGAGCCGGGGCCTGGCGGCCATGAGAGGTTGGGCCCAACTGCTTTGTCCGGCTGCTGGCCCCCCGCAGCCACCGGGCCCGGGACACTTGTCCTGGCTGTCCCCTCTTTTTAGCGGTCCTGACTGCACCAAGCTGTGGATTTCAAAATCCGCCATCCCCCAGGGCACTTAGCTGTTGCGGCCACCACCTTCCTGCCACCCTCCTTTTTCTAAACTGTAGCGTAAAATGACGCTGTGGATGTCACCAACATGACGTTGTCATGGTAACGTGATACCATGACATATGACGCTGCGCCGTTGCGTTGCCATGGAAATGACACAACATCACGTTGGTGTCGTCCGCGGCATCATTTGACGCTGCGGTTCAGAAGGAGAACAGGGTGGCAGGTAAGGAATCAGCCGCAACAGCTAAATGACTTCACATCAGGCCCGGTAGGCCCGAGAGCGCTGCAAAAGTATATGGGGGTGGACATTTTTGCCGCCCCAAAATTTGGCTGCCCGGGCCTGATGGGAAATGCGCCACTGACTGCACCTGTGTCACTTCCTACTTCCCATGCTATGTCCCAGTATGTCTGCCCTAACTTGCTTCCTCTCTATTACATTAGTGCCTCATGAATCAGAAATCCAGGCTGCTGGAGGGCGAAGTTTTGCTTTGAGAGTGGGATTGGGCTCTGTGCTTCGGTTGAGAATGCACAAGGTTTGGGATTTGAGATTTGTAAACTGTTCGCAAGCAAATTTTGCTTTTTTTATAGAGCTCCCCCACCCCAACAAATTTTTTTGGCAGGATCACATGACCCTGATGTGCAGGTCACATTGCTCAAGTGACCTAGTATTTTATTTAAAAACTGTACCCATAATAAAAGAGTTGTGATTTAAAACCCTTCCTCCTCCGTTCAGTCTTTCCAGTATCAATTTGTCTGAGCTTGGGGCAATGTCATGTGTAACTTTAAAGCAGCAGTCCAAGCTGCCGTTCCCCCCTCCCCACCTTTAATATGTGAATCGATACTATCCACACAATGATAAGTAATTAGCTTAGTTGCCAATCGATCCGGTGTCCTGTAATCGATGGCGAAGACTCAGCTTGGGGGTTCACTAAACGGCTGTCCATGCAGCAGAAGAGATGCAAAAAGATCCAAAGATGCAAAGTTCTGTGGGGAAAACTCATGTGACCAGGCAGTCACTAGATACAATTGGTGCGCTGCTAGAGAGAGGGGAGGGCTCAAAAAGGGGTGTGCCAGAGCCTGTTTCAGAAGAGGAAGGGGATGTGACTTTGTAAATGGTTGTTATAGAAACAAGAAATGCTTGTTACATTATAATACATTACAAATGTCATTCAGAATTGTTTTTTAAAAATGTACAGAACTGATTTATTACCAAAAAAAACCCCACACAAGTAGGATATTGCTTGGTCTGCAGCTTTAAGGTAATTAGTAAAGAATAATAATATTGTGGTGTCTTTCCCTTTAATGTACAATCTGTTGAACACATCAGAGCACTAGCCATGTGCATTCAGGAGCTGCTGCATGACTGCTCTGAATTAGAGCAGGTACGTGCTTTATATCATTATTGGCATCACATTATGGAAATACTACCTTCATTTTCAACGGCTTTGCCTCCATCTTTAGACGCCACTATCCAAGTAGTGCTGATTATTGAGGTATTCTATCATGGGCGATGGATGTGCCGAGGGCTGGGAATGCTACCACTCATTCTAGTCTGTGCTGTGTCATTCATGACTAGACAGACTATAGGCTGCCGTAGTTCCAAAGTAGTTTCTTGTTACAGTTCAGTTATCATCAGCCCGGTGTGTTTAATGATATTCTGCAGACATTGGGCTTATATGAGATAGGAGGATTTATCCACAGGAAGCCAAATGCTATTCTTGTTGACCTTACTGTAAAGAAAGAAAAGCCCAGTGCACGTCCAATGTGACAAAATATTTGTTTCATTTCTCTATGTTTTTCTTCCCCTATGTATGGGTCATTTAGTTAAATCTTTTGGCCAAAACGTGTTACGCTGCCACCACGTCAAGGTTAGGGTTGCCAGGTGGCTTCCCCAAAAATACTGGACACAATGGTGAAAGGTGAGATGCACTACACACACACACACCTCTCCATGTTGTTTTCTCCTCTACTTGGCCCCACCCCCAGGCTCCTGACACCTCCTCCTGAATGGCTGCATTACCCAGCTGCAACCAATCGGGATGGAGGAAGCTGCCCAGACCCCTAGCAACAGCCCTACTCTTTCCCTGCTCGGGGAAACCCGCCCCCCCCCCAAGCTAGTCGCGTCACTGTGCCCAGAGAGGTAATACCGGTATACACATTCATGTCCAGTATTACCTCTAATTATTTACTGGACAGTGTCCAAATACAGGACAGTCCAGTTCAATACTGGACATATGGCAACCCTAGTTAAGGTCAATCGCTTCAGCAGGTCCCGCACTAGCAATGTTATACTGTGTCCTGTATATTTCCTCCCCTGCAAAGAGAGAAGAGAGAACAAAACAATGATATAGCCAAGAGCACGCGATGCGGGATCTAATGAGCACTATACTGTATGTGATACAGGGCCTAATGAGCACTATTTGTGTGGTATAGTGAGAGTGTGTGTGTGTGTAGGTGTTGTGTGTGTTGATCGTTGGTGTGTGTGTGTGTGTGTGTTGTGGAAGTGTTTGTGTGTGTGTGTGTGTGTATCAATGGTCGTGTGTGTGTGTGTCCTGTGCAGGCCAGCAGTGGCTGTGTCTTTTTCAGTGCTAACAGTGTGGGTGTCTGTGTCTGGTCTTGTCTGTGTTGGTCTGTCTGTGTGAGTTGCTGTAGGTTCAATGACTTTTGCGTCTGTGCTGTCAGAGAGGAATTGGGTTGGGGGAGAACGGGAGAATAGACAGGATTGGGAAGAATATATGAAATCTGTATGGACATTCATAACTGTTTTATTTTACCTATAGGCGATAACATTTTTAGTGGGTCACGAAGGAGAAGTTCAAAAATAACCAGGTCACGGGAAAAAAAGTTTGGGAAACCCTGATGTAGGGGAACTGCTCGTCTTAAAATTGTCCCCCTCTGACCTCCCTGTTCCCCTGGAACCCTCACCGGCAGCTGCCCGATCTCCTCGCCTCCATTTCGCTTCTGCTGTTCCTGGGACTCCCAGTTTCCCTGCCTCCCGCGCTGTCAGAGAGGACTCACATGCCGGTGGCCAAGTGAAACAATCTCCCGTGTAGCCTGGAGACGTCTGGTCCTTCTGTGTGTCCCCCCCCCCCCCCTTCTGAATGCCTAGACCACCGCTGGCCTCC